>JAHMRZ010000006.1:0-600000 GCA_021020635.1 Fusarium sp. PT
TTTATTAAAACTCTAGGCTTAGTCCCTATAGTTACTTATATCTTTATAATTCTATTTTATAAGGATTCTAATAAAGCTAGGTTATTACTCCTTCTTATTATACTCTATAGGTCTTAAAGGTATATTAATAGGGTTACTTTTACCTTTTAATACTTAATAATAAAGTTATATAATATTAAATAGATATATTAATAGGCTTATCTCTTATTAAGTTTAATATTTTTTATAAATAATTAAAGGTTCTAGTAGTTATTAAGTAAATTCTATCTCTATTATAGACCCTTTAAGATAATATTACTAATATTTAAATAACTCTATTATAACTATAAGCTCTTAGTCTAATATCTTATAATTATATTCCTCTTTAGTCTATTTATATAATTAAAAGATAATAGGGTAATATTAGCCTTATTATTAGGCTATAAGAGAATACCTATTATTATCTTAAATATATCTATCTCTATATAGATTAATCTACTTAAATTAAAGTATTATAGTAATAAGGCCTTTTTAAATACCTTAATAAAGGTATAAAATATACTTTTCCTTATTATTTAATACTATAGCTCTAGCTTTTTCTTATTCTTATTTCCTTTAAAAAGGCCTATTAATAATATAATTACTTTTAAGTAGCTATAAATAAACTACCTATAGAAGTTATAGAATCTTAAGAAGACTTAGATCTCTTAATAGATTAATTCTTTTATTCTTAGATTATTTATATTTATTCTAGGTCTATCTTTATATTATTATTAAAGATAAAGAACCCAAAACTTTATCTTTTAGATATAAAATATATACTTTAATAGTTTTATATATAGATTAATAGCTCTTAGGTACTTAAGAATCTATTTAATATATTTAATATATATCTCTTAATTATTTAAATAGATTATATAGATTATATTAATTAGCCCTTTAATATTTTATAAATATAGCTTAAAAAAGATTACTAAAGTATTAATTAATCTAAAGGGTATTATAGGTATTTAAAGTAGCTATATTAGATATAAAATATAGTCTTTATTTATTTCTCTTTTAATTTAGATCTAATAATAAATATTTTTAGATTAATCTTTAAGAAATACTTATACCTTATATTCTATTAATAATCTCTATAATTAATAATAAAGGGTATTAATTTTTAATTATTATACTATTAAGTCCCCTATAGTTAATATAAAGTTAAAGGCTTTTATCTTTTTTTAAGATAAATAAAATAGATATTTTAATAGGACTCTTAGAAGGTCTAATATAGCCTTCTTTAGGTTATTATTAATATACTTATATAATTCTTTTAACTCTAATTATAATAGAGGATAGATTAGTCTATATAGGGATCTTTACCTTAATTAAGTTAATAGTATAATTACTTTACTATAGTTTTAATAGTTTATTTACTTTATTAAAGCTAAAAATATTAATATATATTTTTAACTTAATTAATATTAACTTAATTAGGTTTAGATTATTTATTTCTTTATTTAAAAAGAGATAAGATTTCTCTATAAAGGTAACTAGAAAAATCTTTACCTTATCTTTATATTTCTTAATAAACTTCTAAGATAAGAGAATTTTTAATTATTTTTATTAATTAATTTAAAATTATTATTCTTTTACTATAAAGTTTATATAAATCTTATAGTTAATTAGATATATTATAGAAAGAAAGATTAAGATATTTTTTACTCTTTTAGGTCTATTTATATTAATATATTGGTAAATTATTATATATATTCCCTATATTAATCTATAAATAGTTAGTTTTACCTCCTAAAGGTATTTAAATTTAATTAAGTATTTATCTATCCCTTTAAGGGATAATAAGATATTATTAAGACTTTAGAGCTATTCTTTTATATAAAGGTCTTATTAATAATATTAGTCTTTACTATTAAGTCTAGATATATCTTAATATTAATATTATTTTAGCTATATAATATATTTATTATAATAAGGGTAGGTATAATAATACTTACTTATTTAGCTAAGGATTATAGTTAATTTAGTTTAGGTTTAATTAGGATATAAACCCTAGTTCTAGTCTTATTTAGTTTTCTAAGTATTAGACTTATTAGACTTTTTTAGGCTTAAGATAGTCTTAGGAAAAATAGCCTTTACTATTATAATTATAATACTTTAGGCCTATAAGATTTTAGCTTATTATTAAGCTATTAGTTAATCTTAGTTATAATTATTAGAGTTATAGGCCCTATTAATTATATCTAGAGTATAATAAATCTCTATTATAAGGGTTATTAAGGTAAGAGGTAAACTAGTATTTCTTTATTTTATTATTATAATTATATAATCTAATATTAATAGTAAACTATTTTATTTCTTAAAATTAAATAATTAAAGCTATTATATCTTTCTTAATATTTAATAGGATATTATAGTTAAGATTAATATAGTTTTATAGGTTATTTAAGAGTTTTATATTAAAATATAATATCTTTTTTTTTTAATCTTTTTTATAAAATACTTTTCTAAGAGTCTAGGTAGATATAAAAATCTTTTAGGGACTAATTAATATATTATTATATACTTTCTAGGTCTACTATAAGGTTATTATTTTAATTCCTTAAACCTTTAATTAGATTTTAGGTCTATTTAATAAAGATATTATAGTTATCTTTAATAATAATTTATTTTTTCTTTAGAAACTCTCTAATATATTAATCTTATTAAGACTTCCTTATATTATTAAGATAGTTAATAATTAATAGTATCTTATAGTTATATTTATATTGCTTTAGGGCCCTAAGGAATATATAATAGAGGTTATTTTTTTTAATTATTATATTTCCTAAGAGTAACTAAGGTAATTAAGATTAATATATTCTTAATCTTTATCTTACTATTATTATTAAAATCTAATTCTCTACTTTTATACCTAGATTATAATTAAATTAGAGGTATTTTTATATTAATTTATAGTAGTTCTATAACTATTTATAGTTTAAAAGATAATAGCTTTATAAGCTTATTATATAGCTCTTATTCCTATTAATATAGCTATACCTTATATTTAAAGATTATAATATAGTCTTAGATTATTTAAAAATATAAGAAGTCTAGTAATATTTTAATTAGGTTTTATAGGACTAAGGTTATTTTACTTATCTTAGGGATAGTTATCTTGGTTTATATAATTGAGGAGTTTTTACCCCTTAAAGGGTCTATAGTCTTTAGGCTATTAGCTTATTAAGATTATTAATATATAAAAACCATTATTTTAGGTAACTTAGGGTAAAAGCTTTAGAATTATTATAATATAATTATAGATTAAAAGCTAGGTAAGATTAAATAGTATATTATATTAAAGCTTATCTAAGGAAGATTCTATAAGTAGTTCTATTAGGGTATTATCTTAGTAGAGTCTCTAATTCTCTTAAGGTTTTACTAAATAGGCCTTTAGGACTAACTAGATATTATAATTATAAAGAAAACTCTATTGTAATAATTATATTTAATTAACTAAGTTATATAATATTTTATAGATAAAGTAATTAATTAGATCTATTTAACTATAATAATACTAAGGTATAAATAGAACTATTAATATAATATAGCTATAAATAGTATATTGATTTTTTCTAAAGGTATAATATTAAAATCTATTTTTTATTTTTTTCTATTAATAAAGACTTTAAGATAATTAACTTTTTAATTCATAATATTATTATTATAATTAAAAAGTTATTCTTTTATATTTATTAAAAGATATAGATTTTTCTTTTTTTCTATAATAACTTAAGACTTTTTACTACTTTAAGTATAAAATATTTATTCTTTATTTAATAATCTATCTATAACTTAAGCTATTTACTTTTAATTTAGATTTTTAGTATTAAATATTATAGATATTCTTTATTAAAGATCTCTATAGCTCTTTTAGATATTTTTATTATTAATCCCTACTTTTTGCTTATCTATAGCTTTATTATAAATAGTGGTTATTATTTCCTGTTTATTATAAATATATTTAATAATTTAAAACGTTTAGAGTATCTCTAAGGGTTACCCTAAAGAATAAAATAATAAATCTTAATATAAGTAAAGGTATTATATATAATACCAAAGAATATTATAATTAATCTATTAAACTTTATAATAATATTATATAAATAACTTATTATCTAAGTAATAAATAGTTATAACTTTTAATAAATAATACTAAGATAAATAATTATTTTTAATTTATAATATATAAATTTATAATTCTTTATTAAACTATAGTTAATATATTATTAATTATCTTCATATTACTATATATTATAAGGGGTTTATTTAGTTATATAATCTTAGTTAATTAACTATAGATAATTTCTTTTACTAAAGAACTTTTTAATCTTTAATAAAAACTCTATCTTATATATATAAACTTTCTTTTTATATCTCTTTATATTTAGCTACTTTAGCTAGAGTTTAGTCTAATTTATTATTTAAACTCTCTAATTATATTTATAGTTATTACCATATCTATTAGTTATTTCTTATATTTATCTTTTATTAGATTTATATTATTTCTATTTAATATATTAAGAAAGATCATCTCTCTTGCTATTAAAGGCCTAATTAGGCTACTTAATTTAAGCTATCTTTTAAGATTAATAAGAAATAATATCTCCCTTTTAAGCTATATATCTATCTATATAATTATTATTAATAGTAAAGAGATTAAATAATAAAAGAATCTTATAATTAAAGATAATAAATATAACTTTAGTCTTTCAATCTATAGATCTTATATTTATTGTAATAATATATTATGGCTTGTTTCTGTAGAATAATTACTATAGCCTTCTATAGTCTTTAGATTATTTAGTAAATACTTTAAGTAATATCTCTTAATTATATTAAAATTCTCCTTTAAATATCTTAATTAAGCTAATATTATTAATTAATTAAAGATTCTTATAAAAAGAAAATATAAATATAGGGGTATTTATTAATATCTTAATTATAATTAAGATTAATTTAATTAATCTACTTAAGAAGCTAGTTAATTTATTTATAGATAATTTTAAGGTCTTAGTAAATTACTTAATAATTATAATCTTCTTTTTATAAGTTTAAGTAGATTAATTAAAATATAGATATAGAAGAACTTATAGACCTTATAGATTGTTTTTATACTCTTTAGGATTAAAGTTATGATAATAAATATAATTTAGTAATCTTATTAGATTTGAATTATTATTATCTTACAGTCTATATAAAGGCCTTTATTATTAATATTTCTATAGATTTTATTAGGAAATCTAGATATATTCTTTAAAGATATTATTAGACTTAATATATAAAAGTTTATAGTTTCTTTTTACTTATAGAAGACTAGATTTCTTTATATTATTAAATCTAAGAGATAATTATTATTATTATTATCCATTAACAGGGTTGCAAGATTAGTCACTGACTAATTTGTCATTAGCTTAACTATAGTCACGATTTTCTAGTGACTAGTGATTCACTAGTCAAGACTAATTAGTCAATACCTAATATTAAGCATTTAAAGAATTCAATAGATATTACTAATAATAGCTATATTAAAAAGTAATATAAGTCTATATTATATTAATTATATAATAAGCAATATAATAAATATTCTTCTGGCTAAAATAGGTTATAATTATTATAATTATAAGCTAAAGTATAATCTTAGGTTATTTTAAATCGAATTAGACTATCTTATATCTTAGATATCTATTAAGTTAATTATTACTATAAAATAGCTATAATGAGAATTAAAATAAGTTTATATTATATTAATTATATAATAAGCAATATTATAAATATTTTTCTACCTTAAATATGTAATTAATACTAGATTTATAAGTTAAAGTATAATTTTACCTCTTATTAGATTAAACTAGACTATCTTATATCTAGGATAACTACTAAAGTAAATATAAATACTAAATAGATTTATTAAAAATAGTCTCTAGGCTATATTATATACACTAGATAGTAAGCTATATTATAAAAATTCTATTATCCTATTTAGGTAATTATTACTAATATTATAAGTTAAAGTATAATATTACCTCTTATTACCTCTTATTAGATCAAGGAAGACTATCTTATATCTATAATATCTTTTAAATTATGTATTATTACAAAAGGGCTATATTAAAAAATGATATAAATCTACTTTATATTACTCTTTTAAAAAGCTATTTTAGAGAACTATTTATAGCCTAAATAGGAAATTATTACTATAGATATTAGATAAAGTATAATTTTACCTCTTATTAGACTAAATTAAACTATATTATATCTTTATTACCTACTAACTTAAATATTACTATTAAATAGTTATAATAGAAATTATTATTATATTTTGCTATATTGCTTATTTAAAAGACTTTATTTATATTATAAAATTATCTTATATATATAGCTTACTAATAAATGAGACTATTTATCAATTTATTTCTATATAATTAATAGTAACTAATTAGTCAGACTAGTGACTTATTAGTCTAACTATAGTCACTAACTTAATATGACTAGTGACTAATTAGTCACTGACTCAATATGACTAGTGACTAACTAGTCAGTAACTAATTAGTCATTAGTCTAACTAAATTGCAACCCTGTGTATTAATTACTATAAAAATATATTATTATATAATCTAAATTATCTTTAGTTTTATTTTTATTTTAATCTTAAATCTTATTAAGCTTAAGCTTTTTAATTCTCTTAATATTATTATTAATAAAATAGATCTTAAATAGACTAAAACTTAATAAGTTAATAAAATAGAAGTTATATTTAATAATTAAACTCTAATTAAGATAAATATATATTTAACTTATATAGCTATATATATAATAGTTATTTCTTTCTTCTTTATCCCTTAACTATTTCTATATAATAAGCTAGTTAATTAATCCTTATAACTACATATAGTTAGTTAGTTAATTAACCTCTAGTCTCTTTCACTTTAGTCTATATTACTAATTATTATTATAGCTACTAATTACTATAATAAGTCCTATCTAAATAAGAGGCTCTTACTATTATAAAACCTACCTATTGACCTATAGCTAGATTAGAACTATTATTATAGATTATTAATATAAATAAAAGATTAATTAGCTAATACTTAAGGCTAAAGACCTAAAAAGAAAAAAATCTAAAGTAAAATTTTAAGAATATAATATTACCTCTTAAGATAATTTAAGATAATCTTAGCTTAATTAAGTTAATTATCTTTTATATTAAGTTTCTAATACTTTATATTATAAAGATAATAACATCTTAGAATATTAAGCTTAAAGATTAGCTAAAGAACCTAAGAGACCTAAGAAATAGGCTTATAATAGGGGATATCTTTAATATTAATAATTCCTTTATTAAGGTATTTAGATTAAAGTATAAGATCTAATATAATAGCTTAGAAAGATAAATTAATTAGATAAATAAGGTCTTTACTCTAATTAAGTATACTCTATAGAACTAAGACTAATAGTAGCTTAGGCTATATATAGCGCTAAGAGGGACTAAAGTAGAGTTTTAGAGTTTTAAAAGGTAAAGGTTTTATAAGAGGAATATATATTTAAATATTAAAGTTAAAGTTAAAATAGCCTAATACTAGAAATAGCTAAAGTTAAAGATAGCTTTAGCCTATAGGATTAATTAATTTAGATTATATAATCTTTATTAAAAATTCCTATTTCATAATAACTATAATATTTTCTTTTTTTTATTCTTTTTTATTTTAACCTTAAACTTTTTAAAGCCTAGGCTTTCTAATACTCTTAATATTATCAATAATAAAATAGACCTTAGGTAGATTAAAACTCAATAAGTTAATATAATAGAAGTTATATCTAGTAACTAAACTCTAATTAAGATAAATATATATTATAGCTATATATATAATAGCTATTTTTTCCTTCTTTATTACTTAACTATTTCTATATAATAAGCTAGTTAACTAGCCGTTATAATTATACCTACCTATTAATTAGTTAATCTATTAAGAAGCTAAGACTAATTAGTTAATTAACCCTTAATTTCCCTTTAGTCTATATTATTAACTATTTTTATAGCTACTACCTACTATAATAAATCCTACTTTTAATCTAATAAGCCTTACCTATAATATAAGCCTTAATCTACACTATAGTAAGACTAAATAAGTTATTATTAGATATAAAAAGTAAAACCTTAAGTAGCTAAGAGTAATAACTAAAGAACCTAATATCTAATTATTAATATCTTCTTAAATTCCTTTAATAATAAGAAAATAAAGGAGTTAAAGAGATTCATTAAAAATATATTATATTTTAAGATACATAATAATTAGTCTCTATTAATTAGGATTATAAGTTAGTCTAACTATAGTTAAAAAAAGTGACTAACTAGTCAGTAAGTTAATTACCTGATTTTATACTTTAAAATAGATATAATAAATTAGGGATTAGTAATAAAATTAAACTACTATACTATTTAGATATATTTATACTAATAAATGATTATAAACCTAAAGAGAAAATTATAAAAGCTTATATAAGCTATTATTAGTTTTATTAGTTTTTAAGGCTATATTTTAGTCTAACTAAGTAACTAAATAATTAGTCTTAAAATTATATACCTTATTATTTAATATATAAATATCTATAAGCCCTATAAAAAGTCCTTCCTTATTAGAAAAATCCCCTTTTCTATATAATAATATAATAGATCTCTTGAATTTAAATTTAAGCTAGTTATCTTATTTTATTCATAAGAATAACTATCTTATATTTAGTATTTAAGATTTATTAACTTTATTTTAAAGATTAATTATTTACTAACTAAGTATAATTAATTATATAATCCTACTATTAATTAATAAGCTATAATTACTATAATAAATATCTATTTTAAGTCTAATAGTACCTTTAAAGAATAGATCTAGATTTCCTAATAAAATCCATAGAAATCTCAATAATAGAGGCCTCTATATAGGCTATAAGGCAATAATAACTTAAATCTAATAAGATTATCTAATAATATCTATTACTAAAGCTCTAATCCTAGAGAGTATAAAAAACCCCTATAGGATCTATAGGGGCTATAAGTTCCTCTCTATCTATACTTTAATTGACCTACCTAAGCTTACTAAAAGAAGATTATAACTAGATTACTAAGTAATCTACTAAGACCTTAAAATTACCTATAAATAGACCAGCCAGCTTAAATAGATTAACCAAGCTAACCTTAATTATAGTTAAGATATTTAATATAACTACTACCCCTACTTACCGAAGCCTATATATAAGACTATAAGTTCATAAGATATATATATAGCTTAGTAATAAAGCTATCCTACTTATACTATATAATAATATAGTCCCTAAAGACTATAAGAAGCTATATAGAGAGGCTAAGAAGCTCTTAGTAATTAAATAAGATATTAAGAACAATAAAAAGCTACTAAACCTTATTATATTTAGCTATAAAGTCTTATAGATCTATAGCCTCTATCCTAATAGGTATTATTAGCTTAATAATAAGATCTAGTTACTTAGTAAGCTATAGAAAGATAGGGGCACTAAAAGTATAAAAAAAGACTTTCTTAATACCTTAAAAATAGGCTATAGGCTATAGATTATATAGCTAATTAATTAGTCTATATTAATCTAAGATAACCTCTAAGGGTTAGTAAGAAATCTAGGATTATAAAGAGATTATTAAAGTTAAAGTTATAAGAGGAAAATATATATATATAAGATAGAGTTTTTACTAAAGGTTAAAAAGTCCCTTAGCGAAGGAAGTTATCTATAGTTAATTAACCGAGATTATATAACTAAATAGACCCCTTATAATATATAGACAAAGGTAACCAATAGCATATTAACTATAGTTCAATGGAGACTATAATAAATATATCTTATTATATTTAGCTATTAATTATTATAATATTTAATCCCTAAAGCATTAAATAATTATAAATTAATAAGATACAATAGATTCTTAAAAACTATATTAAAATGTCTATTAGCTTATCTCTAAAATAAGAAGTTATTAAAATTAATATAATAAGTCTTTATTAAGAATATAATATCTATTAATAATAATAATTAATATAAAATATATTTTATAGAGTTAAAATATATTATAATATTTATTAAATTTAAGGTATTAATATTAGATTAAAGGGTAATAAGAATAAAAGGGTTTAATAGATGAGGGGAAACCTAAGGCAAAAAGCTAGATTATTAGTTATCCTTAATTCAATTTAATCTCTTATTAATTATAAATTAAAGTAATAATTAAACTATCTATAGGATATAATAACACAATAAAATAATATAATAGACTAATATAGTAGTTAAACTTCTTTATATTTATTATTCTTAATAAAGACTTATTAGCCTTTTTATATACCTTATACTATAATACTATTAGCTTTTTATTAAAACTTTAGGCTTAATACCTTATAGTTATTTATATCTTTATAACTTTAATTTATAGAGATTTTAATAAAGTTAAATTATAACTTTCTTTCTATTATATTCCTATAGATCTTAAGGGTATATTAATAAGATTACTTTCACCTTTTTAATACTTATAATAAAGTTATATAATACTAAATAGATATATTAATAGGCTTATTTCCTATTAAGCTTAATATTCTTTATAAATAATTAAAGGTTCTAATAATTATAAAGTATCTCTATTTATATTAAAAACCCTTTAAGATAGTATTATTGATATTTAAATAACTTTATTATAGCTATTTTATTTTAATTCTGTTTAATCTTAAACCTTATTAGGCCTAGGCTTTCTAATTCTCTTAATATTATTATTAATAAAATAAACCTTAAATAGATTAAAACTTAATAAATTATTATAATAGAAGTTATACCTAGTAATTAAACTCTAATGAAGATAAATATATATTTTATATAGCTATATATATAATAGCTAATTCTTTTTTCTTAATTACTTAACTATTTCTATATAATAAGTATATTAATTAATTAACCCTTATAGCTACCTAATAAAAGTCAAAACCAAGAAGTAAAGTATAATCTAAGTTATATATATAGTTAATTAACTAACCCCTAGTCCCCCTTTAGTTTATATTATTAATTACTTTTATAGCTATTATTTATTATAATAAGTCTTAAAATAATAAATATTTACTATAATAAGAGCTATAATTTAATCTATTATTAGATTAAATCTATTATTATAGATTATTAAGATAAATAAAAGCTTAATTAGCTAATCCTTAAGGCTATATTCCTTAAAAAGATAAATCTAAGATAGAATTTTAAAGATTTAATATTACCTCTCTATATAGATTAAAATAATCTTAGTTTAATTAAGCTAATTACCTTTAATATTAAGCTTTTAATACTTTATATTAAAAAGAGAATAATATCTTAAGATTTTAAGCTTAAATATTAGCCTAATAATCTAAGTGATCTAAAAGCTAGGCTTAAAAGAGGGGATATTTTTAATATTAATAATTTCTTTATTAAGCTATTTAGATTAAAGCCTTATTATAAGGCCTAATATAATAGCTTAAAAAAAAGATAGATTAAGTAGATAAATAAGCTCTTTAATATAATAAGGCCTACTATATAGAGAGACTATCTTAGTTATAGCTTAAGACTATAAGTATATCTATTGAGGATAGTTATAGAAGCTCTATATATAGCGCTTAGGGACTGAGGTAGAGTTTTAGAGTTTTAGAAGGTTAAGGTTTTATAGAAGGAATATATGTTCTATAGGTTAGATATTAAAGTTAAAGTTATAATTAAGATAGTCTAAAGTTAAAGATAGCTTTAGGCTATAAATTTAATTAATTTAGATAATATTTTCTTTATTAGAAGTCCCTACTTTATAATAACTATAACTACTATAATAGTAATATAATATATAATAATGTTAATATTAGTATTCACTAGATTATTATAGATATAAGCTCTTAATCTAATATTTTATAATTATATTTTTTCTTAATTTACTTATATAGCTAGATAGTAATAAGATAATATCAGTCTTTATCATTAGGTTATAAAAGAATATCTATTATTATTACCTTAAATATATCTATCTCTATCTCTAGTTAATATTAATATTAATATTATTATATATTATATTACTATTATATTATAGTTATTATAAAGTAGGGACTTTTAATAAAGATTATATAACTTAAATTAAGTAAATCTATAGCCTAAAGCTATCTTTAATTTTAACTATCTTTACCTTTAGACTATCTTAATTATAATTTTAACTTTAATATTAAAATATATATTCCTCCTATAAAACCTTACCCTCTTAAAACTCTAAAACTCTATAACTTTAAAACTTTAAAACTTTAAAACTCTAAAACTCTATCTATTTTAGTCTCTCTTAATACTATATATAGCCTAGGCTATTATTACTATTCTTAATAGATATACTTATAGTCTTAGGCTATAACTAAGATACTCTATATAATATACTTTATTCTATTAAAGACTTTATTTATCTAATTAATTTATCTTTTTAGGCTATTATATAAGGCCTTATACTTTAATTTAACTATCTTAAGAAAGAAATCCTTAATTAAAAAGATTAAATCCCCTCTAATAAGTCTATTATTAAGGCTTTTATATCTCTTAAATTAGATTTTAAACCCTTAATTAAATATATATTTTTAACTATAATTATTATTATTATATCTTTTACCTTAAAGTATTAAAAGCTTACTATTAAAGATTAGTAATTTAGCTAGATTAAGATTATCCTATAAAATATATAGAGCTAGAATTATATCCTTAAAGTCTTTTTTTAGATTAATCTCTTTAAGTTCTCTAGTTTTATATCTTAATTTCTTAATTTTCTACCCATTATAGTATTTAATAAGATCCTTTTTTATTTTTCATAATATAATATAATATTTATATTATAATAAAGACTTATAATAATAAACCTTAATATAATAGATAATAGCTATAAAAGTAGTTAACAATATAGACTAAAGGGGGACTAGAGGTTAATTAACTAATTAGTAAGTTAGTATATTGAGTAATAAGTAAGTATATTATCTATAGTGTCCTTTTGGTATAGAACTAGATTATATTAAAGTCTTAGCTTCTTAATAGATTAACTAATTAATAGGTAGTTATAAGGGTTAATTAATTAGTATACTTATTATATAGAAATAGTTAAGGGATAAAGGAGAAAGAAATAGCTATTATATATATAGCTATATAAGTTAAATATATATTTATTTTAATTAGAGTTTAATTACTAGATATAACTTTTACTATATTAACTTATTAAGTTTTAATCTATCTAAGGTCTATTTTATTAATAGTTTTACTAAAAGATTTAGAAAGCCTAGACTAAGTAAGGTTTAAGGTTAAAAGAAAAAGAAATAATTATCTATCTCTATATAGATTAATCGACTTAAATTAAAATATTATAATAATAAGGCTTTTCTAAATATCTTAATAAGAATATATAATATATATATTTTCTTATTATTTAAGACTATAGCTTTTAGCTTTTTTCTATTTTTATTTCCTTTAAGAAGGCCTATTAATAATATAATTACTTTTAAGTAGCTATAAATAAACTATCTATAAAAATTATAAATTCCTAGAGAGACCTAGACTTCTTAATAGATTATTAGTTTTTTTTATTATTAGATTATTTTAACTTATCTTAGGTCTATCTCTATATTATTACTAAAGATAAAGAACCTTAAAAACTCTATCCTTTTAATATAAAATATATATTTTAAGGGTTTTATATATAAATTAATAGCTCTTAGGTAGTTAAGGATCTATTTAATATATTAAATATATATCTCTTAATGATTTAAATCAATAAAGATTTTATTTAATAGATTATATAAATTATATTAAATAGCCCTTTTAATATTTTATAGATATAGCTTTAGAAAGTTATTAAGTTATTAGCTAATCTAAAGGGTATTATAAGATATTTAAAATAGCTATATTAGATATAAAATATAGTCTACTATTTATTACCCTTTTTAATTTAGATCTAATAGTAAATATCTTTTAGATTAATCTTTAAAAAATACTTTATATTCTATATTTTATTAATAATCTTAATAATTAGCAGTAAAGAATATTAATTCTTAATTAATACTTTATTAAGTCTCCTATAATTAATATAAAATTAAAGCCTTTTATCCTTTTTTAAAATAAATAAAATATATATATTAGTAAGACTTTTAGAATATCTAATATAGCCTTTCTTTAGGTTATTATTAATATATTTCTATAGTTCTCTTAACTTTAATTATAATAAAATGTAAATTAGTCTATATAAGGGATCTTTATCTTTATTTAGATTAATAATATAATTATTTTATTATAATCTTAATAATTTATCTATTTTATTAAAACTAAATATATTAATATATACTTTTAACTTAATTAATACTAATTTAAAATTAATAATTCTTTTATTTAAAAAGAAATAAAGTTCTTTTATAAAAATAACTATAAATACTTTTATATTATCTTTAAATTTCTTAAGGAATTTCTAAGATAGAAGGATTTCTAATTATTTTTACTAATTAATCTAAAACTATTACTTTTCTTTTATAAAGTTTATATAGATCTTATAATTAATTAAATATACTATAGATAGAAAGATTTAACTATTTTCTATTATTTAAGGTCTATTTATATTAATATATTAATAGATTATTATATATATCTCTCTATATTAATCTATTAGAATTAGTTTTACTATCTAAAGATATTTTAATTTAATTAAATACTTATTTATCCCTTTAAGAGATAGAGATAAATTACTAAGACTTTAGAGCCTATTTTTATATATAAAGATTTTATTAATAATATTAATTTTTACTATTAAATCTAGATATATCTTAATATTAATATTATTTTATCTATATAATATATTTATTATAATAAATATAGATATATAAATACTTATTTATTTAGCTGGAAATTATAATTAATTATATATATATTTAATTAGACTTTAAACTTAAGTTTTAATCTCCTTTAGTTTCCTAAGTATTAGGCTTATTAGACTTTCCTAGACTTAAGGTAATCTTAAAAGAAATATCCTTTATTATTATAATTAAAGTACTTTAAATTAATAATATTTAGGCTTATTATTAAGCTATTAGTTAATTTTAATTATAGTTATTACTTTTATAAGCCCTATTAATTATATCTTAAATATAATAAGTCTTTATTATAAGGATTAATAAGATAGAGGGTAAATTAATATTTCTTTATTTTACTATTATAACTATATAGCTAGATACTAATAGGAAACTATCTTACTTCCTAGAATTAGATAGTTTAGACTATTATATCTTTCTAAATATCTAATAGAATACTATAGTTAAAATTAATATAGTCTTATAGGTTATTTAATAATTTTATATTAGAATATAATATGTATTTCTTTTTTATCTTTCTTATAAAATGGTTTTCTAAGGAATTTAAATAGATATAAAAGTCTCTTAGGGATTAATTAATATCTTATTATATACCTTTTAGATCGACTATAAGGTTATTATCTTAGTTTCTTAAACCCTTAATTAGACTCTAGGTCTATTTAATAAAGATACTATAATTATCTTTAATATAAATTTAGTTTTCTTTTAAAAACTCTTTAATATATTAATCCTATTAAGACTTTTCTATATTATTAAGATAATTAGTAGCTAGTAATATCTTCTTATAGTTATATTTATATTACTTTAGGGCCCTAAGGAAAATATAATAGAGATTATTCTTTTAATTATCTTATTTCTTAAAAGTAATTAGGGTTATTAAGATTAATAAATTCTTAATTTTTATCTTATTATTACTATTAGAATTAGATTCTTTATATTTATATTTAAATTATAATTAAATTAATAGGGTTTCTATATTAATCTATAGTAATTCTATAATTACCTATAGTTTAAAGGGCAATAGCTTTATAAGCTTATTATATAGCTCTTATTTCTATGAATATAATTATACTTTATATTCTAGGACTATAATATAATTCTAGATAGCTTAGAAATATAAGAGATTTAAGGTTATTTTAACTAAGGTTTAAAGGGTTAAGATTACCCTATTTATTTTAAGGATAGTTATATTAATTGAGGTAATTAATAATTTTTACCCCTTAAAGGATCTACCTTAAAGGGTCTATATTCTCTAGACTATTAGCTTAGTAAGATTATTAATATATAAAAACTATTATTCTAGATAACTTAAAATAAGAGTTTTAAAATTATTATAACTTAATTATAATTAAAAGCTAAATAGGGTTTATATTTTTTTTAATTTTAACCTTAAGCCTTATTAAGCCTAGGCTTTTCTTTTCTCTTAATATTATTATTAATAAAATAGACCTTAGATAGGTTAAAACTCAATAAGTTAGTATAATAGAAGTTATACCTGGTAATTAAACTCTAATTAAGATAAATATATATTTTATATAGCTATATATATAATAGCTATTTTTTCCTTCTTTATCCCTTAACTATTTCTATATAATAAGCTAGTTAATTAACCCTTATAATTACCAAAAGGATAATATAGATAGTATACTTAGCTATTAGCTAAGTATACCGACTTGCTAATTAGTTAGTTAATTAACCCCTTCCCTTTAGTCTATATTATTAACTACTATTATTACTATTAATTACTATAATAAGTCTCTAAATAATAGGCTCTTACTATAATAAAAGCTATCTATTAACCTATAGCTAGGTTAAAACTACTATTATAGATTATTAAGATAAATAAAAGATTAATTAGTTAATATTTAAGGCTAAAGACCTAGATAAAAATAATCTAGGGTAAGATTTTAAGGGTATAATATTACCTCCTAGGATAATCTAAGATAATCTTAGCTTAATTAAGCTAATTACCTTTAATATTAAGCTTTTAATACTTTATATTATAAAGATAATAATACCTTAGGATATTAAGCTTAAAGATTAGCTTAAGAACCTAAGAGACTTAAAAGATAGACTTATAATAAGGGATATCTTTAATATTAATAATTCCTTTATTAAGGTATTTAGGTTAAAGCCTTACTATAAGACTTAGTATAATAGCTTAGAAAGATAGGTTTATTAGGTTAATAAGGTCTTTAATATAATTAAGTATATTATATAGAAAGCAGCTTAGGCTATATATAGCGCTAAGGGGGACTAGGATATATAGAGTTTTAGAGTTTTAAAAGGTTAAGGTTTTATAGGAGGAATATATATTTAGATATTAAAGTTAAAGTTAAGGTAGCCTAATGCCAAAGATAACTAAAGTCAAAGATAGCTTTAGGCTATAGGTTTAATTAATTTAGATTATATAACCTTTATTAAAAATCCCCACTCTATAATAACTATAACTACTATAATGCAATATATAATAATATCAATATTGGTATTAACTAGGGCTAAATAGGGTTTGATAATATATTATATTAAAGCTTATAGAAGGGAAGATTCTATAAGTAGTTTTATAAGGTTATTATTATAGTAAAGTACCTAACTTTTCTAAGGTTTTATTAGATAGACCTCTAGGAATACCTAGATATTATATATATCTAAACTTATAAGAAGAAGATTATAATTACTAAATAGTCTATTAAGATCTTAAAATTATCTATAAGTAGATTAGCTGGCTTAAGTAAATAAATTAAGCTAATCTTAATTATAATTAAGATATTAATAAATATCTCTATATATATATCTTTCTATAAAGACCTTTAGCTAATTAATAATAATAATATAGTTATAATATATAAAGAAGAATTCTAATATAGCTAAGAGGTATTACTTAAAGTATTTATAAAGTAATCTAAAGACTATAAAAGGCTATAGTAATTACTATATAAAAATAAGCTATAATATATTATCAAGGTAAATATAAGGCCTATAGATTAAAAGATTAAAGTTATATTTATTATCTTTTATTATAGAATTCTTTTATTATTTAGTTTATTTATTATTAATAATAATTATATAAATAAGAAGATATAGCTTAAGAAGGAGATATTACTTTTTAATAATCGTAAAAGTTAGTTCAAATCATATACCTTAATTAGCCCTAATTAATACCAATATTAATATTATTGTATATTATATTGCTATTATACAGTAGGCAGGGTTACAACTTGCAAGATTAGTTACACTCAGTCAGTAAATAACTAATCTTTAAAATAAAGTCAATAAACCTTAAATAGTAAATATAAGATAGTTATTCTTATAAATAAAATAAGATACCTATCTTAAATTTAAATTCAAAAGATCTATTGAATTATTATATAGAAGAGAGGATTTTCCTAATTAAAAAGGACTTTTTATAGGGCTTATAGATATTTATATATTAAATAGTAAGATATATAATTTCAAGATTAATTGCTTAATTACTTAGTTAGACTAAGATATAGCCTTAAAAACTAATAAAACTAATAATAGCTTATATAAGCTTTTTATAATTTCCTATTTAGGCTTATAATTATTTATTAGTATATATATATCTAAATAGTATAGTAGTTTAATCTTATTACTAATCCCTAATTTATTATATCTATTTTAAAGTATAAAGTCAGGTGACTAACTTACTAACTATTTAGTTACTTTTTTTAACTATAGTCAGACTAACTTATAACCCTAATAAGATGGTCTAATTTAATAATATATTAATAAGTAGATTAAATCTATATATAACGCTATAATAAATACAATATAAGGCCTATTTAGACTATTTAAAGTCTATATTATAACTAATAGTTTATACTATATTATAGTAGTTTAATATAGCTTTTCCTATATAGGCTTGGCCTTAAATAAATTACTTTAAATTTTATATTTATAAGACTATTTAATTAGATTAATTAGAATCTTAGAGATAAAAGATTTATATTATAGTATATCTTAATAAATAAAACCCATAGAAATATAAGGAAAAGACTTTAGTATAGTAGATTATATATCAAGAATATATAAAGGACCCACTTTAAAGTTTATTAATAGCAAATCCTCTTTTATTTAAATTATAAGTATTTAGAATTACCCCTCTTTACCCCTTACTTAGAAATATTAGTAGTTATAATCTTATATAAAATCGGTGGAAAATCAAGCCTATTTGATAGAAATCCTTTATTTCTATTGGCTTTTAATAACTTTATTAATAATTATAGCTTATAAATTAGGATTTCATTTATATTCAAAGAAGAGTATAAAGTCTACTTATTTAATATATAATATAGCTTATTTTTACTTATTTTTAATCTCTTTAAGTAATTAGCTTATTATCTATTATCCAAAGTATTACTACTATCTATAATATTTAAAATCCTCTTTTTAATTATTCTATCTTTAAAAATGGTCTCTTTAAGCTTTTAAGGTTCTAAATCTTAATCTTCTATTAATACCGTTAATTGGACTAAAGAAGGACTTATTTCTAATTCTATTAATTCCCCTTTTGACCACCTAAAATTTAATTTACCTAAAACTAAAGATAAAAAGTCTTATATTTTTTAATCTAATATTTTTACTAGAAAGCTACTTAATATTAATCTTATAAAGGAGTAGAAAATAACTATTATTTATATTATATAAGCTATTTAGTATTCTATATTTTATCTTATTTAAATATATTAATTAGATTAGCTATAATTAGAGCTAAATTACTACAGTTAAAGGCTTTTAAATATCTAATGCTAATTAATATGTTAAAATAAAGTATATAGAACTTCTTAATACTAAAGACCTTTGTAAATAGCTCAAAAGAGGTATTTATTTATTTCTATTTTATATATTAATTTAGTTATTTAATATTATTTAGCTATTAAAGTCCCTTATGACTTCTTTACTAAGAGGGCTAGAAATAGCCTTCTTTTTATAGAAGAAGAAGCTATTAAAAGAATTCTCTACTTTATAATTAAGAATAATCTATGTTTTTAATCTTTAAGAAGTAATTCCTTTTAAAAGTTACTATTTTGATTTAATTAGTAGATTATATTATTCATTAACCTCTTTCAGTACTAATTAAGATTATTAGAAATTCCCTTACTATTAATAGAGAAAATATAAAATCCTATCTTAAAAATACCTTTAATTCCGCCTAATCTATTCTTAATACTTAATTATAAGATTATATAAGAGATCTTAGGACTTTTTTCCTAACCTTTAATATAAAGTCTTCTTTAATATTAAATAAATCCTATTTGGGGGTTATTATATCCTATTTAAGCCCTAATCTTACTCCTTATTATTATCTTCTTAGTAAGTATATCTTATATTCTTTATATTAATTATAATAACTAATATATAAATTATAGCTTTTTAAGAGCTATTTAAAGCTTATATCGGTCTTTATATTTATTCTTAATTATTTTAATCCTTATAGCCTCATCTAAGCCTTTAAATAAAAAATATCTTTAGGTAAGTCTTTTTCCCTATTTAGGAAAAAACCCAGAATATATAAATTATTTATCTAATTAAAAACTAATTTAATTTATATTATAGCATTACTCGAGATAACATAGTAGAAAATAATTAATTTTTAAAGTCCTTTAAAGCTAATTATACAAATTAGCTAAAAAGAGACTTTAATAATAGTATTTGCTATATAAGTTATATTTTAAACCTTATAGTTTAAGATATTTTAAGACACTATTTAGCCTCTAAGAAATCTAACTTTTTTCTATCTAACTATACTAAATCTATTACTTCCCTTAACCTAGAGAAAATACCTATTAAAAAGGAATTTTCTAGTAAATAAATTTAATATTTATATTATAATTTCTATTAGATAAAAAAGAAAGAAAAAGCTATTATATATATAGCTATATAAGTTAAATATATATCTATCTTAATTAGAGTTTAATTACTAAATATAATTTTTATTATATTAACTTATTAAGTTTTAACCTATTTGAGGTCTATTTTATTAATGATTTTACTAAGAGATTTAGAAAGCCTAGGCCTAATAAGGTTTAAGGTTAAAATAAAAATAATTAAAAATCTTTACTTTATAATAACTATAATATAATAGTGATATAATATATAATAATATTAATATTAATACTATTATCTCTATTAAACTATAGTTAATATACTATTAGTTATCTTTATATTACTATATAATATAAGGGGTCTATTTAGTTATATAATCTTAGTTAATTAACTATAGATAACTTCCTCTATTAAAGGACTTTTCTACCTTTAGTAAAAACTCTATCTTATATATATAAATTTTCCTCCTATAACTTTAACTTTAATAGTCTCTCTATATTTAGGTACTTTAGCTAAAGTCTAATCTAGTTTAGTCTTTATTTAAACTCCTTAACTATATTTATAGTTATTATTATATCTATTAGCTATTTTTTATATCTACCTCTTATTAGATTTATATTATCTTTATTTAATATATTAAGAAAGGTAATCTTTTTTATTATTAAAGACCTAATTAGATTATTTAATTTAAATTACTTTCTAAGATTAATAAGAAGTAATATCTCCCTCTTAAGTTATTTCTTCTTATTTATATACTTATTATTATAGATAACTAGATTAGGTAATAAAAAGATCTTATAATTAAAAATAATAAATACATTTTTAATCTCTTAATTTATAGGCCTTATATTTATTTTAATAATATACTATAATATACTTTAATAAAGTAATTATTATAGCTTTTTATAGTTATTATATTTCTTAATAAATACTTTAAGTAATACCTCTTAGCTATATTAAAATTCCTCTTTATATACCTTAGCTAAATTATTATTATTAGCTAGCTAAAGGTTCTTATAGAAGGAAGGCATAACGATAAGGATATTTATTAATACAATAGCTATAATTAAGATTAGCTTTATTAATCTAATATAGAGCTAGCTAATCTACTTATAGATAATTTTAAGGTTTTAATAGATTACTTAATAATCTAATTATAATCTTCTTTTTATAAGCTTAAATAGATTAATTAAAGTATAAATAGAGAGGAACTTATAGCCCTTATAGGTAAATCCTATAAGAGGTTTTTATACTCTCTAGGATTAAAATTATAATAGTAGATATTATTAGATAATCTTATTAGATTTAAGCTATTATTACCTTATAGCCTATATAGAGGCCTTGATTATTAAGATTTCTATAGATTTTCTTAGGAAATCTAGATTTATTCTTTAAAGGTACTACTAGACTTAAAATAAATTAATATTATTATATATTATATTATTATTATAATAATTATAGTTATTATAAAGTAGGGATTTTTAATAAAGATAATATAATCTAAATTAAATAAATCTATAGCCTAAAGCTATCTTTAATTTTAGTAATTTTTAACTTTATTTATCTTTAACTTTAGTCTATTTTAATTATAACTTTAACTTTAATATTTAAATATATATTTCTTTTATAAAATCTTAATCTTTTAAAACTTTAAAACTCTAAACCTCTATTTTAGCCCTTAAGTACTATATATAGAGCTCTTATTACTCTATATAATAAGCTTTATTATATTAAAAAGCTTATTTATTTAATTAATTTATCTTTTTAAATTATTATATTAAGTCTTATAATAAGGTTTTAATTTAAATATCTTAATAAAGAAATTATTAATATTAAAAATATCTTCTCTTTTAAATCTATCTTTTAGAGTTTTTAGATTATTAAGTTAATATTTAAGCTTAAAATCCTAAAATATTATTCTCTTTATAATATAAAATATTAAAAGTTTAATATTAAAGATAATTAATTTAATTAAGTTAAGATTACTTTAGTTTATATAAAGAGATAGTATTAAATCTTTAAATTTTTATTTTAGATTTATCTTTTTAAAGAATATAGCCTTAAGGATTAATTAATTAAGTTTTTATTTATTTTAGTAATTTATAATAATAAATCTAATCTAATAATAAATTAGATTATAACTCTTATTATAATAAATATTTATTATTTTAAGACTTATTGTAGTAAATAATACCCTAGTTAATACTAATATTAATAATATTATATATTATATTATTATTATGTTATAGTTATTATAAAATAGAGATTTTTAATAAAGATTATATAATCTAAATTAATTAAATCTATAGCCTAAAGCTATCTTTAACTTTAGCTATTTTTAACTTTAGGCTATCTTAATTATAACTTTAACTTTAATATCTAAATATATATTCCTTCTATAAAACCTTAACCTCTTAAAACTCTAAAACTCTAAAACTCTAAAACTCTAAAACTCTAAAACTCTAAAACTCTAAAACTTTAAAACTCTACCTTAGTCCCCCTAGTACTATATATAGCCTAAGCTATTATTACTATCCTTAATAGATATACTTATAGTATTAGGCTATAACTAAAATACTTTATATTATTTATATTATTTTATTAAAGACCTTATTTATTTAATTAATTTATCTTTTTAGGCTATTATATTAAGCTTTATTTTTTAATTTAATTATCTTAAGGAAGGAATCTTTAGTTAAGAAGATTAAGTCTCCTCTTATAAGCTTATTCTTTAGGCTTTTTAGTCTCTTAAGCTAGATTTTAAACCCTTAATTAAGTATATACTTTTAATTATAATTATTATTACTATATCTTTTACCCTAAAGTAGTAAAAGCTTATTATTAAAGATTAATAATTTAGCTAAATTAGAATTATTTTATATAATATATAGAGTTAGAATTATATCCTTAAAGTCTCTCTCTAGATTAGTCTCTTTAAATAAAAAATTAAAGAGTTAAGATATAAGACTAAAGAACTTATTATAATACTTAATAATAATATCTTTCACCCTAGTTAATATTAATATTAATATTATTATATATTATATTATAGTAGTCATAGTTATTATAGAGTAAGGATTTTTAATAAAGGTTATATAATTTAAATTAATTAAACCTATAGCCTAAAGCTATTTTTAACTTTAGCTATCTTTAGTATTAGACTACCTTAACTTTAACTTTAATATCTAACCTATAGAATATATATTCTTCCTATAAAACCTTAACCTCTTAAAACTCTAAAACTCTATCTATTTTAATCCCCTTTAGTATTATATATAGCCTAAGCTATTATTATTCTATATAGTATACTTAATTATATTAAAGACTTATTTACCTAATTAATCTATCTTTCTAAGTTATTATATTAGGCCTTATATTAAGATTTTAACCTAAATACCTTAATAAAGGAATTATTAATATTAAAGATATCCCCTATTATAAGCCTATCTTTTAGGTCTCTTAGATTCTTAAGCTAATCTTTAAGTTTAAAATCTTAAGATATTATTATCTTTATAATATAAAATATTAGAAGCTTAATACTAAAGGTAATTAGCTTAATTAAGCTAAGATTATTTTAAATTATCTTAGGAGGTAATATTATATCTTTAAAATCCTATCTTAAATTATTATTTTTTTAGGTCTTTAGCTTTAAATATTAGCTAATTAATCTTCTATTTATCTTAGTAGTTTATAATAATAATTCTAACCTAGCTATAGATTAATAGATAGCTTCTATTATAGTAAAAGTCTATTATTTAAAGACTTATTATAGTAATTAATAGCTATAATAGTAGTTAATAATATAGACTAAAGGGAAGGGGTTAATTAATTAACTAACTATAAGTATATAGTTAACCTTATTCCTTTTATTACCTTAACTCCTTCTTTAGAGTAAGTCGGTATACTTAGCGATAGCTAATCTTAGCTTCTTAATAGATTAACTAATTAATAGGCTTATTATATAGAAATAGTTAAGGGATAAAGGAGGGGAAAATAGCTATTATATATATAGCTATATAAAATATATATTTATCTTAATTAGAGTTTAGTTACTAGATATAACTTCTATTATATTAACTTATTAAGTTTTAACCTATCTAAGGTCTATTTTATTAATAATAATATTAAGAGAAAAGGAAAGCCTAGGCTTAATAAGGTTTAAGGTTAAAATTAAAATAAATTAAGAATATTAAAAAGTCTAAACTTAATAAAGTTTAAGATTAAAATAAAAAATATATAGCTATATAAGTTAAATATATATTTATTTTAATTAGAGTTTAGTTACTAAATATAACTTTTATTATAATAACTTATTAAGTTTTAATCTATTTAAGGTTTATTTTATTAATAATTTTACTAAGAGATTTAAAAAGTCTATACCTAATAAGATTTAAGATTAAAATAAAAATAATTAATATTAACTAGAGACTAGACTTAATAAAGTTTAAGATTAAAATAAAATTAAAAAAATAGACTGGATGTACAAAAGTTATATGTTTTATATATACATCCGGCGGTACGGGTAGTGGCCGCCCTTTCTGCGGCTGCCTCTATATATGCATATTGAGCGCGTCGCGCATAGTGCGACGCGTAAGCGACACCAAGAGACCCAGCTGTTGACACTGTACTTTGTGCCAAGACCACATGTATGCACAGTTCCTCGCATGGGGCCCAAGGACACACACTGTGCGAAAGACTCCTGCGTTAACATGCTCTGGCGAACGGCGCCACATGCATCTCCAACTCTACAAAGGTCAGGCCTGCTCACCGTGACATAAGTCCCAACCATCCTATAAATCTCCCAATGTGACTGCTTCGACAAAGCTTCTCACTGGTTCGGTTCTCTGGAGTGCGAGAGGTGAATAATCTCCAAACCAACTAAACGTCAATCCGTTCTCACGGTCGATACATCATGCTTCCACTCAGGTACTCTCTCGATTAGTTTGTGTTGTATGTAGCAATCCACTGGCTTTCTACCTCAGCGGATGGTAATAACATGGCTGCCATCGAAGGGCAATTTGGCACAGCCGACCACGAAGAGTAACATCAAATAAATGTAGTGAAGAAGGTGTACCTTCTGGCTTTGCCTCTTTAGAGTGAGGGCCTTAAAGTTTAGTGGCCGTTTGACAGACCGGCCATCGGATAGAATTAGTCGGTAAGACCAGTCATTGGATGATGGCCGCCCTATAGGATCCTTCGTCTTCTTCTTCCTCTTCCTCCTCGCTGGAGCCGTAGGCGACGGCTTGGGTTGCCCTCCTCTTGAGGAAGCCCCCCCGGAGGGTAGTCATGAAATTCCTTCCCTGAAGGCCGACGATAGCCTCAAGAAGAGACCTACCGAGAAGAGACCTGCCGAGAAGAAGACCAAGAGGAAGACCAAGAGGAAGACCAAGAGGAAAAGAGGAGGAAGAGAGGAAAAGAGGAGGAAGAGAGGAAAAGAGGAAAAAGAGAGGCATGAGAGGAAGACTTGTGCCTAGGCTGAGGCTTTGCCTTGCCTATGATAACAGCTTGCTGTCAGCATCAGGGTCTTGTTATACGGAACCATCTGGAGCTGATTGATGACAAGGAATTTTTTGAAGAACAGTATGCGCCCAAAGTGAAGCACCTATTGTGAAGTGGTTTGCAAATCTGTTCATAGTGTATCAACACACGGCGAATTGAACCAGATAATCACAGCGAACATGAGAGAATTGAGCTGGGCTATCGGGCTTCAGGGACGAAGCTCGACAAATACGCAGAGTTGTACTTTGAGCTGCTCGAACACACGCTGGGTTTCCAGATCCAGATAACCGCGAGCTCAAGTGCCTTGGCGACAGGTGTATTAGTTTTATACAGCTTCTTACTGGTCGACAGAGGGTACTCCGCAATCTGTATTTCAGCCAACCCGAATTGTGTGTAAATTAAAGTCACCAGAGTGGGATGCCATCAAAGACCACATCCAGCCCAGCTCTGTAGACCCTTGATGTGAAGGCTGGAGTTTTGGGTTCCGTAATCGCTGTGTTTCGATCATCAACCCTTGATATTAGAAAGATGTCATAGGTCTGGACAGACTTCACAAAAGCGACTTAATACCTCAGCCGATTGACCAGAATGCACTCGCTCGCTCTCCCGAACAACCAAAAACCGCTCAGAGATCATATTGTTGCTGTCTTTGTGAAGCGTTGTATTTACAGCCATGATGGAATATTTGTGATTACATGCTTAGCCTACTCAGTTCAACTACCTCAAAGATTCCTCAAGTAACACAGACAATGTATAAGGCTGCAAATTTAATATAGTCCTCATCAGATATCACATACCAGCGTGCTGCCACGGCTTCATGTATAGGGTAGGCCAAGCCACTTCGGCTGTTCTCCGGGCCCAGGCATCAAGGCACCAAATCTTTGCCGTCATTGTCGACATTCTTCACTATACCTTAACGTCAACCAAGGCGACCAGCGTAACAACGATACCCTCGAACGAAGGCCAGACGGCATATACCCCCGCGAAACCCGACCAATTGCCCGATAGCGAGGAGCCTTTCTCGACTGGGCCCGGTCACGCGTTCTCTTACCACCTCATTAATCATGTCGACGCGACGAGCTGCCTTGTCAGTAACCTTAATCTCTTGAACGGCTCGATCAGGAATTGCCGGTTCATCAAGCTACGAAAGCTAATCACCATCACGCTCAGGTCTCTCTACCGCCGCTCGCTGAAGCTGGCGTTGGATTGGGCTGTCCACCGACACCTGTGGCGTGGCCAGGCTCTGTATATTCGCTCACTCTTCGAGGCCAACCGAAATGTCACCGATCCTCGGCACCAAAGAGTCAGTCAAGAACTAGCGATTCGAGAATGAATTAGGCGCTGACTGTCATGGTCTACAGGCTCTATTAAGCGAAACAGAGAAGCTGCTAGAGAGCTGGAAGCACCCCGACCCTTACACCCCTCCGACAGCTCCTGGGGGTACGTTTCTCCAGATTGTTCTCATTGTCCTTTGTAAACTGCTAACGACACTTTCGCAGGTTCCAAGTTCGAGCGAAACCTTCCATCTCCTGTTCTCGACCGTGAGTATTTATCTCCCCTAGACGAGAATAGGCTGAAAACTGATGATTCAAACAGCTCCCCCACACCCCGTCAACCGACATTAAAACTCGACTAGATTATTTGGGCTATATGGGGGGTTATATGTACATAGAAGACACGGACGAGTGCGAAGAAACGGCTGTAGCATGAATCAAACAAATTTGGTCTCAAGAGCGACGACGTATCGTCAGGGATAATGCACGTTTGGGTTGGCAATACAACAAGTCAAGCATGCTCGACCTGTTGGGAGATCCCTGGTCTTCTCTTCCTATATATAGTCCAGGAACCGGCGAACCTTCACGCAGAGAATGGATGCAAGACGGGAATGCCGATAGCTAAAATCTCCGAATTGGTAGCAATTCCACAATGCATAATACAATCAAGTTCATGTTCAAGTAATGAATCAAACCGCTCTATGGAACGATGGCAACATGTCGCACGATGATGGAAAGCAACTGAAGTGATCTTTGAAGTATTCTTATTTCATGACCATAGCCGTGGGGGATTATTGTACAACCCTAACGCGCGAATAAACTGATGAAAAGCAACCGTGTGAACCCTTAAACCGTGACCCCTGTGTCATGACATCCCAAACAACCAGCTTGCGCATGTAAAAACATAACCGAATGACCCATTTACAGCTCCTGGCTAGCGTTCTTACCAGTCTTGCCTGTCTTCTTAGGCAGAAGGTCTGAAAAGTGAAGTCAGTAAATGGAAGATGTGGGACAACAAAGTGGATAACGTACTCTGGTGGATGTTGGGGAGAACACCACCCTGGGCAATGGTGACATGGCCCAAAAGCTTGTTCAACTCCTCATCGTTTCGGATGGCGAGCTGGAGATGACGGGGAATGATACGGGTCTTCTTGTTGTCGCGGGCAGCGTTACCAGCCAACTCGAGAATTTCGGCAGCGAGGTACTCGAGAACGGCAGCGAGGTAGACGGGAGCACCGGCACCGACACGCTGAGCGTAGTTGCCCTTTCGGAGAAGACGGTGGACACGACCAACAGGGAAAGCGAGACCGGCCTTGGAAGAACGCCTGAGGTAATGTGTGAGCTTCAAGTCCAAAGATGAGATGAACCGACGCGGTCCAAAGACGCGACGAGGTTAGAGAGGCAAAGTACTTACGATTGCGCGTTCTTGGAACCAGAGGCCTTGCCGCCAGACTTGCCGCCGCCAGTCATTTTGAAAGAGATATTGTTTGGGGGGTTGTGGTGGGAAAAATGTGTCGTTGAGTCTGAAAGACTTTGGAAGAGATGTGAGAGTCGAAGAGCTTGGTTGTGATGACAATTGGTGGATGAGAAGTGGAAGAGATAACGCTGGCGGGGGACGTAGAGGTTAAGTACTTTTCGCGCGTCAGAGCTCTGATCCAAGATCACTCGCAGCTAGCAACGCGATTGCGCGCTAGCCGGATTTGGAGAAATTGGGGCAGCTTGGGTGCGCATTAAAAAAATAAATCGACACCCCTGGCGCGCTCGCATCATTACTGGTCGCTTCGGCTGCAGGTGGCCCCGGCGAAATAATAAAACCGACTTCTCTGCCACAGCGCGTTGCCTCCGCTCACGTCTGCAAGATCACTCACTCTGTTCTGATCATCTCCTTGTGCCCTGCCCACACTACGAGAATTTCTGCCTGTTTTTCACTTTTCCCTCCTCTTTATTTTCTCGCCAGCCCAGATCAGATCGGATCGATTTAATGATTGGAGGACGTTTTTGTCACTCACTATCAGTACTTTTGTCCAGTACTTTGGATCTCCCAGGTTTGTGCACTTTGACCAGGTCCAGCTCATTTCGTTTGATCTGGTTCGGTCGGTTGCTCAGTTGTTGCTTGGTCGGCTCCTTTTCATGGTCTGTTTTAGGGGAAGGTTGATTCCACCGCTTGGTTTGTTCGAAATTTGTCTTCGAATCTAGTGAGGTCTTTTGTGTTTGACCTTGTTCCTTGGTCCATTTTGGTCTGAAAACTTGTGGTTTTTAGAAGGTTTGATTCACATTGGATGGATATACATGAGGCATATTTTGTGTCTTTTATTTTTTTCGTTAATTGGATCCAATCCATACACCCCTTCAAGGTGTATAAAACTTCGATTTTTCTCGTGGTTCGAGTATTTTTAGCTGTATTTAAGCCTCAATTTGACTTCATGAACCCCGGATTAAGGTACTGTGACGTGTAAGCATGTGCAGGCGGTCCACATAACGATTCCCCGGCTTTTCGAAATCAGATCTTGTCGAGATCCGTCTCAAAGAGCCGGCCGCCACGGAGCCAGCAGCCCTACAGGTCTCGGTATCGGAGCTCCTTCAGCGGAACATGGAAGGAAGAATGTGGAGAGAAGCAACGGGGCCGGATCTCCAGGATTCACGACAACCGACGCCGAGTGGTTGTGCATCATGGCCACGGCGGGACGGCCGCAGTCCGAGATCTCCAGGAAGGGACGGACGCGTTGATGGATCAAGTACGCGTGGGTGTGCGAGGATGGAAGGGGACATATAGCAGATACTACACTTATTACTGGAGAAAGAACGGTCGACACATGCAGTCTAGACTATAGATCTTGCAGCCATCTGGAGTTTCAAGCGTTGTCATGTCAAGATGCACTCTCGAGTCACGGTTGTGGATGATTGCGCGCATCTACAAGATGGGATGCCTCATGTAATCAAGAAGCATCTTCTATCTATCATATACATGTATGTTGAGTTGACTGAAGTGATATGTAGAAGGGAAAAATCGAAAGCGTATGTCAACACTGACCCAGGTTGAGACGCGACAGCTGGTGAAATGGTGATAATGATTTGAAGTCGCGATGGTCATACTGGTCCTGCCGCAAAGACTAAAGACGCGACAAACGACGGTCGCATCAGATATGACGAAAAAGGTCGATGCGGGTCCTGAGATCAAAGCTACCTGGCTACAGCCAATAGAAAAAAAGGACCGTCACCCATTTTTTTATTTCACCAGCAGCAACCGAAAAGAGGGGCTGTCAGGTCCCTCCCCAGCAGCACTCAGATCACCTCCACCAGCCGCTAACAGCAGCAAGCACGCGTGCGCACGCCCCCCAGGCAATCAGTAACCCGCTAACACCGACACGCGCCCAGCTACAAAAACCCAACCCACCCCCCGATCATCTTGTTTCGCCATCAACTTCCATCTCACAACAGCATCTTCTCGTCTTACAGCAACAAACTCACGCACGAGTTCTCATTCAACCGAATCAACAAGCCCTCAACTTTTTTCCAACCCAACTCTCAAATCTTTCGAAATGGCTCCCAAGGCTGCCGACAAGAAGCCCGCCTCCAAGGCTCCCGCTACTGCCTCCAAGGCTCCTGAGAAGAAGGATGCCGGCAAGAAGACTGCCGCTTCTGGCGACAAGAAGAAGCGCTCCAAGACCCGCAAGGAGACCTACTCCTCTTACATTTACAAGGGTGAGTTCAGACTCAATCGCGCCTTGCCGCGTGTTCTTCTACTAGACGCGTTAAACTAACTCGCATCTCCAGTCCTCAAGCAGGTCCACCCCGACACTGGTATCTCCAACCGCGCCATGTCCATCCTGAACTCTTTCGTCAACGGTATGTGCTACAGTTGCATTGTTTTTGCCTTCTTTGTCTGACTTTTCTCCAGATATCTTCGAGCGCGTCGCTGGTGAGGCTTCCAAGCTTGCCGCCTACAACAAGAAGTCTACCATCTCTTCCCGAGAGATCCAGACCTCTGTTCGTCTCATCCTCCCCGGCGAGCTTGCCAAGCACGCCGTCTCTGAGGGTACCAAGGCTGTCACCAAGTACTCTTCCTCGACGAAATAAGTGCTTTGATGGCTTGATTTGTTTTGGGCATTTGGTTTTTCACGCGTGGCATCAGGGTGTCATGAATCTGAGGTTTCACGGGGATCCAGCCCTGTTTTCGGGGCCTCATAATGCGTTACGGATGGTTTTGTTTTTTCCTTGGGGGCAATGTCTTCACACACGGGCAACGGGGTTCGCGGTTGTACAATAAACATCGAGAATAGGGTCTCGATCAAATGAATTCGTGCACATGAGCTTTGTGTCCCATCTGTATTTTGCTACATGTGTTGTATGTGACTCGAATCTAATTTATTACAGTGTATCCCTGCAATTCCCCTCATTCATGATTTACTGTTCACCTGATGAATACATATATACATCTAACCAAGGCCAGCCTTCGTTCGCTTCATAGTATGCGTGACCGGTTGCATGATGCCTTTGTTGTTCGTTGAACCTAATGCCGTGCCCATGCTCCAACCCATCTTTTCCAGCATGGCTCTTCCACGGTTGTCGATGCCAAGTTCCGGTGCCGATGCGCCAACGACTTCACCATCTTGATATGTTGCGGCTGCGACGGAAGTGCCACCACGAGCGGGCGGAAGACGTTTACCTTTCTTGCCCTTTTTGTCCAGACGAGGTAAATATTTTCTATTCACCCGATTGAATGCTTGATCAAATGTTGCTTTGACGTACGGGGACGTCCGTAGTGTTCGATAAAGTGTGGGCCTCCGTTGATCGCCTTTTCCTATCGACTTCGACTTGAGCTTGAATTTATTTGCCAACTCGTGTATCATCTTGCGTGCATGATTGTCCATGGGGGGTAAAATAAGTCTGAAGACAGGTCAGTTATGAATATTAGAGACAAGTGTTAATATACGTACTGCTCGTCGGTATTTAGCATGAAGAATCGAATCTCGTCTGCAACCTGTTCCATATTCATTCCGTCTGAGTACTTGACGCGGAGGTCATCGGGGTTGACATTCTTGCCTAGCATGCCCAGTGCACGCATCTCCTCACGTTGCCTCTTGCGGTTTGACTTCTTGAGTCGATCGTTGTTCCAGCTGGCTTGCAAGGTTGCCTCCAGCTCGGAATCAGACAGGTTGAAGTTAATCCGGTTTCTTGCTCCTTTGCCTTTACGCGAATGTAAGCTGGGTCGGTCCCAGTCCATCACGTCGAATTCATCCTCCAGCAGTTGTTGCTGTTTCGTCTTTTTGGTGGGTTCGTCGCTTGCCAAGTCCGAATCACTGGAATCCCCAAAATTCACATCCTCCGTTCCTAGATCGTGGCTGAATTGATGACCAGCAATCAGCCTTGCCAGTGTCTCGTCGTCGACCTCGCTCGGGATTTCGTCTTCGTGCGTAACTTCGGCATCATCCTCAGAGTCTTCGACCGACTCATCACATTCTGGATCATCGACATCTCCATGAGCACGGTCCCGTTTAGCGTTGGAGGCGGAAAGCTCAGATGCACCACTGTCATCAGACTCATTTCCACCTTCAAGGAGTTCTTTGAAGTAATCATCCACGTCGGTGTTATCTCGTAGGTTAGCAATATAATCGGCAAGGATAGCATCCTCTTCGTCCTCGAATCGGGTTTTCGCATTGCGCTTTTCGCGGTGTTTCTGCTTCTTCTCTTTTGTCGAAAGGTTTTTGCTGCGCACTGGCTCTGTTGGGAGCTCGAGGACCGGTGAGGGTGCTGAGTGTGTTGGTTTCGCAATAATCGCTTGCTCAACAACTCGGATTTCCGCCTGCATCTGTACCATGTCGATTCCTGATGCTGTCTCATTTCTTCTCTGACCACCTCGGCCTTTGAATAGAATTACTTCTTCGCTTGAGCTGCTGCTTCTGGACAAGGGTCGCTCAGGAATCTTCACTGGGGCTCGGTTCCGGTTTTCCATCGATTGATCACCTTTGAGGTCGAAGAAGAAATATGGCTCACTCTGGACATCTTCTGCAGCGGTTGTTCCGGCCTGGATAGCTTTCTCAAGGTCGTCCGGCCCTATAAAATCATCCTCTCCGGACTGAACATCAGGTTCTTGCTCACGTTGGTCGTATCCAACTTCCTCTCCCACTTCGTCCTCGTCGTCCTCGTCGTCCTCCTCTTCTTCTATATTCTCCTCGGCGTCCTCTCCGTCTTCATTTCCGGTTGTCTTCGATTCCTCTGCTGTATCAATTATTGCTTCCAACAACTTCAATGGTTCGCTAGGTCCAGCGCTGACAAATGCAACTGGTCGTGAGCGCAAGCTAGCACTGCCCCATGCAGAGTGGTCATGCTGCGACGTCTGACGGGCTTCGTCGGCAAGAGTGAAACCAACTGCGGTATGTCAGCTCGATGTTCAGCACATGCAGCTCAAGATGTTCTCTGCGCTGCTGTGTTGTCCCTTACCAGTTTCATCCCTGATAAAATTAGCCCGAGGTGGTGTAAATGCATGGTCGCCACGTCCACGGAAGCCTCCTCTGCCACCACGACCTCCTCGTCCGCCCCTAGCCTTCGTTCCGCCACGGGGGGTAGGAGCTCCCTTCTTATGTCTTGCCATTGAGTGAATTATGTGATGGCAGCACTCATAGTGGTTGACAAGCGATGGGACGATTGATATAGACTGGCCGCTCTGTGATGTGTGCTGTTTGATGTCAAGGTGCTACAAACCTTTATCGATGGCAAATAAAACGAGTCACTCCGCGGGGCCTTCTATTGCCGCACGACGATCGATTGGCTCGGGATGGTTGTGGTGGAGATCCGGATTTAATCGATAAGTGTCATTGAAGCTTTCTAGGTGCAGGGGCGAAGCTGTTAAGTGGGCCTTGTGTTTGTAGGCAGGGACCAACAAGCATGTACCGCAAATCATCGTCATCACTTTTTGGATGTAGGGTATAGGGTAGTTCAGTGTATCGACTACAACAGTACACAACATCTAATTTTCTGTGCCTCAATTTGTAAATAATATATTTGTAATACGATTATCTTACTCTCTTTATGTGCCTAGTAGTCTATAGTATACTTCGGTTGAGCTTGTGGTCGTGGTGATGTATTAATATGTCATTTCACTCTGACACTCTCTCTTCATCATCCTCTTTTTCATGACCATAGTTATTGCGGTGTTCAATGACAAATAACATACATATAACGTTTAGCTAGTAAGACGTTAAATACGAGAAAAACGCGAAAAGGAACGCGCAAACCCATTACTAGAGGACAAAACAGCAGAAAAAGATGAATTTGGACAGACAAATGATCATATATACTCAAATTCAAGCGCTCCTCTCACTCCCATTCTGATGTCGAACTGTATCGCGAGTGGCCCGTGCACCGTATCCATACCGCGCGTGCGTGAATGCTCCACACAAGTGAGCCAGGCGCCAGGCGAGCTCCTCCGCCCCTCCACCACCGGCAGGTGGGAGTCACAAGCTACTGGTCTCCCCCGTCGCCCGCCGGCCCCAGCTGACATAGCCAACCCGTTCCCTGCCTGCTGCCTCTCTGTCAGAAGCCTCGTGTTGCTTTGTTGTCGAGGCAAACCTTCTTATTGCCTGATCTTATGTCAGTATTCATCACCCAGGAATTCTATCTCACGCCTCAATAGACGAGAGCTTATTGCTGCATATTATCAACATGGAAAACGCCATGGCGAATGTTGACCTCGGGCGCTACAGGCGAATCGTACAGATGTTTTGGGACCCTGAACCCGCCAACGATGTCGCCCACGACCTCCCAGTATGGTGCCTAGGACGTTCATACAGGCTCTGCGATAAGAAGAACAACAAATCTGATGAACACAACCCCCAAACGCCGCCACAACCACCAAAGGCGGACGCAGATAGTCTCGATACAGCTCAGCAGCCGAACAAACCAGCAAACGCACCCGAAACCCCACCAGAATCAATATCGAGTAGTTTCTCATCATCACTCGCGTACGATGATCCGGCGAATGACGGGGGATGGCCATCAGGATTTATAAACGACTTCGAGTCAAGAATATGGATGACATACAGATCAGAGTTTGAGCCTATTCCCCGATCGGCCAATCCACAGGCTACTTCTTCACTGTCTTTATCTATGAGACTTAAGAGTCAACTGGGTGATCAGAGTCCATTTTCTTCAGACACTGGATGGGGTTGCATGATCCGGTCTGGCCAAAGCTTGCTTGCAAATGCTATAGCAATGGTTCGTCTAGGTAGAGGTCAGTATATGCGTCCCTTCAGCACGACAGCTTCAACCACATGTCTAACATAAAAAAAGATTGGCGTCAAGGGCAGTCACTTGAGGAAGAATGTCACATACTCAGAGACTTTGCCGACGACCCCAAGTCCCCCTACTCCATACATAGCTTTGTTCGACATGGTGCCAGTGCCTGCGGCAAGTACCCAGGTGAGTGGTTCGGTCCATCAGCAACAGCTCGCTGCATTCAGTAAGTCACATATCCATATGCCACCCTTTCTCATATGTTTACTGATACATGGCTGCTTAGAGCATTGGCAAATTCACACGAGCCCACGATTAGAGTATATTCCACTGGCGACGGCCCCGACGTGTATGAAGACGAGTTTATGAAGATTGCAAAGCCATCAGGCGAAGCCTTCCACCCCACACTTGTTCTGGTAGGAACTCGATTGGGGATAGATAAGATTACACCCGTATATTGGGAAGCCCTCATTGCAGCTCTCCAGATGTCACAGTCTGTAGGAATTGCAGGGTGAGTGTCTGCCCCCACACGCAGTCTATATGTACTAACCATCATAGTGGCCGACCATCTTCATCACACTACTTTATCGGCGCTCAAGGTTCCTTCTTGTTCTATCTTGATCCTCACCATACAAGACCAGCCCTTCCTTACCACGATGACCCTGCTGAATACACCAGTGAAGAGATTGCTTCGTGCCATACCTCGCGATTGCGCCGCATTCATGTCCGCGAGATGGATCCGAGCATGCTCATAGGCTTTTTGATCCGAAGTGAAGATGATTGGCAAGACTGGAAGCGACGCGTCAAGCACGTGCAAGGCAAGTCAATTATCCATATAGCAGAGAGAAACGCAGTCCTGGGAGGATCGAACGAGGGCCGGGAAAGTGCCATTGATGAAGTTGAAACGTTGAGTGATGATGACACGGATACCATTCAAGAGGTCTAATTTATTTACCTGACCCGGCGTTCTTTGGTTGTATTTCTTTCAGCACCGCATGTTGGTCGGCAGGACTGGGAGTTCCCTTGGGATAGATATGAATTTGGTTCGTATGAACTCTTTTGTGACACTCCAAGTGCGGAACTGTCGACTTGAACCGCGACGCGCGACGCGTTTCACACAGGGCATCTGTCGTACCCCTGTCGTGAGGTCATTGATTCATGTGACATGTACGGAGTACGAACACCACAAACTTGCCAGGTCGTTTATCGTTTTTTCTTCTTACCATCCCCAGTTGCTGGTTTCAATGCAGCATGTCCTTCGTCGCGGATATGAGCAAACAACCTGGTTCTGGACGGGAACGATTCACGACACACTCCGCATTGTGGCTGAGGCCTGTAATTAGTTTCCAGTCAGAATATTGGAATGGTGATTGACATACAGACTCTTCTTGTTGCGTTTGTGCAGCTGCAGCCTTCTTCGCCCGTTTTGCCTTGGCCTTCCCGATCTTCTTCCCCTTGGCAGGCTCGTCGACAGACATATCATTGAAAGACACTGATAATACAGTGTCTTCATCGATAATATCGTTGCTAGCAGTACTTATACGTTCCTCGACAACGTCCCTGGGTGCATAATCGGTATCGTCAGACGCTTCTGCTGAGTCTGCCAGCGCCGCCTTAGAAGATACGTCTCCGGGAGAAGGCGAAATTGTTGTTGATTGCGCCAGATTCGTTGAGTCCTGGCCGTCGGCGTTTCCCTCTTGGACAACATTGCCTTTATCTGCATCTTCGTGGGTTGGTGGTTGTACCTCGTCAAGTTGCAAGTCAGCACCTTCACGCTTCATTTGCCAGCGTAACTGCTGAACTGCCTTAATATGCTTCTTGCTCTTCTCATGTGCTTCAAGCTGCTTTTCGCTCTTGAACGTCTTGTTGCACACGACACACTCTAGAATCTCGACTTCAGATTCTTCTTCAGACTCTGTGAACCCTCCTTCAGCTCCATTGTCGTCGGATCGAGCCTGGGCCCACTTTGGAACCTCAAATGTAGCCATGCGCTCCTGGTTTGCAGCACGCGACCGAGCGGCCTGGGCAGCAGCGGCGTTGCGAAGCGAAGCTTGACGCTCGTCGTGCGACTGCGAATTGGGCAAATACCTAGGGTCACGCTTACGCACAAATCCTACGAGGAAGTTAACAGCGTCGTTGAACTCGCGTATTCCGTCGTCGCGCATCTTTCTGTTTTCCTTCTCCATCAAACGGCGGACACGGCGATCCGGGGCATCGGAAAGTCGATACTTGTCCTTCCATGCGAATGATTTGATCGTCGAGAAGCCAGCCCACGCAGTATAGAAGGGTTTCACAATGTCCTCATAGCCATCATCGGAAGAACCAAATGTTGGATACTCTTGCACGTCGAGGTCGTCGTTATCCGCAGCAGCTTCCTCTTCCATGGCCAAATGCTCGAAAGTCTCCCTGCATATTCCGTAGAAACCCGTTGGTTCGTCGTCAAAGGGGACAGCGGCGTTGAATTTGCGGATTAATCCCATGATTTCTTCGGCCGATGTAAGTCGCACATTGCGGAAAGTAGTAGGCTGCCCGTCACCGTCGGCACCATCCCTCCCACTCAAGATGGCATCTCGGTGCGAATCATACCAAGCTCTCTCTTGAGGATCTGAGAGGATTTCATAAGCAGTCTGGACTTCGGCAAAGCGGCGTGTGGCTGTCTCGACATCGTTGATGTTGCGATCAGGATGCAGCTCGAGAGCTTTTCGACGGTAGGCTCGTTTGATCCTGGCAAATGAAAGATTAGCCGGGGCCAGATCTCGAAGACCGTGGGGTTGAAAGAAGAAGAAGAAAAAGAAGAAGGAAAATTACTCGTCATCTGTAGCAGAACGCTCAACATCTAATAGTTCATAATAACAAGTTTTTGCAACAGGAGTAGGACCAGTAGTACTGGAGCTTTCTGAAGACTGTTGGGCACCCATGACTACCTCAAAGAGTGGCACAGAGCCATATGAATCTTTGCTATAAAGTTGTGGTTTTAATCAGCGATATCTGAATTTGGCCCTGTTCTTTATTTATACTGTTGTCACTTCGCTGTGTGACGAAGGAGGGGCATCGAGGGGCAAAGTCAACCAAGACTAATTAATTTATGTATTTTATATGAGAGCCGATTTACTTTATTCCCCCGCGGGATCTGTCTCCGCTATTTAGTGGCTTACACATTTTTTCCAGAATATGAACAGAAGCATGTAAGCTCATTTGCTGACATTTGTTAGCCATTCTTGAAAACCCTGCACGCCGGATGATTCAGAAGGAGTCATACTTGAAATATGCCCTGAGCTATCTTCAGATGTCCGTCAGCTTTTCAATTGGTGTATTGCCGTTATTGCGTTTCGGCACATTTTGGAAGGGTTGCCCCATCCTTACTAAACATGTATGTCTTGGTCAACCGCGGAATGCTGATATCTTTTGTCAAATGCTATCATACCAGCACTGGTTGAGATTTTGTGACTAACAGCAGTGCTTTCCTTTAATGGATATGAAGTTATTACGCCATTATGAAGTGGATGTTTAGGTAACGAACGAGGTTAACCCTGGTGTAAATCAGGTACAAATACGGCATGTCATTGTGCCTATGCCATGGGCATGTAGACTAATTTGGTGGATAGCCTTTGCCCATTTCCTATCGAAATGATCTGGAAAACCTTGGACGTCTAGATCTGCGCCAATAAGGAAGCGTATGTTGCACACGGGGCTGAAAGGAACAAACTAGTTGCACGGGCGATCGATAAGCTGATACGTACAGTAGAGCACAGACAAGGTGGTTCGTAATGGAAGGGAAGACAACCTAGAGGGGCAGCCTTGGAGGGAGATAGACATCAATATTTTGCATGCTGCGATCTTGGCTGTTCGCAGAACATCCCCACCAGACGTTGGGCTGAATACGGTCATCTGACGGTTTCTAGCCACAAAGGAGCGTCAACAGTGACTCAGCCAATCACCAATCTCGACAATTTACTCCGTAAACTCCCTCGGAAATGCGAAAAAACGAAAAGAGTATGGGTCTCGGCCTGGCCTGACGAGTCTCGGTCAGCGAAAATGGTCGAACTATCAACTATGCTGGCCATCTGATTCATGCAAGGCCTCGTCCAGCTTCATAGGCAAACGTCTTTACCGTTGCCGGCACGAGATTGCCGAGGATCCACGAATTCACACCAGTAAATCCCATTCCTGTTTCTTCCATCCCGTCCTCTCAAAAGACTCAAGACTAGAGACCAAAAGAAAACCACAAAGGAAAAGAGGACATGAGTTACCCGAAATCGGTACTGGGCGAGTCTGAATCGAGTAAGGTACATACCCTCGCCTCGTCGATATTGATCTTTTCCACCCACGAGGTCGTTACAAGCACCACCTCATGGCCAACTCACGCGGCGCATTTTTGTACTTGACTCTTTGATCCTCTCTAGCATTTTTCTTCTTCTTGCGACAAGTCTTTCAGTTCTGCTTCTGCTTCTGCTTCTGCAAGCTTTACTTTCTTCTCTCCCCCAGCGTCGCTTGCTTCTTCTGTAGTGCTTTAATCTTTTGCCACCGACTGCCTTATACAGCAAGTGGTCGCGTGCGCTTTTCATCGCAAATAGTCCAAGCATTTTGATGCTACTACACCAATTTGGCAACCATGAAGTTTGGTCACGATTTTAAGGAAACCCTACGAGCTCAAGGTTTGTCCAACTCAGATCCGCCACCCTTTTTGCCTGTGCCTGCATTCAGAAGACTCTTCTTTCCTCTCAACAATACCGTACCTATTTATGTGTCTTCGTCTCTAATTGAAACTCTGTAGATTTCCCTGCTCATTGGGTAGATCATGCTATTCCTTATAGTCAGCTCAAGAAATGTCTCAAGAAAGTCGCCCATGAGCTGCATGAGCTCGGACTTGATCCCGAGACGTTGCGCGAGCTTCTGAATCCCGACGCAACGTCTCCCGTGGCCCTGAAGTATAAGCTCAATGGTATGTAGCTGATTTTCAACGGTTCCCCCCCCATGTCAAGACTAACCTCACGCAGATGGTACTGACTCCCACCTCCGTCCAAAACTCACTGTTCAAGTTCACCTGCAAGATGGTGTGCCCGTTGATGCTTCGCTTGCACCTAACACGCGTGACTTTCTTAATAAGATTGCCATTAACCTGCCACAAAACGAGTGGGCAAATACCCAGCGTGCCACCAAATCGCCAAAGCCGAACTTAACAGACAAGGCTACAATCGCCGATCCCATTATCGAGACCACCGTTGAGACAACCGCTGCTACACCGTCTACCGAAGCCCTCGATGCGCTCGCCGATGAAGACAACAGCAAGCTTTCTACCCTCCTTGACGAAGACAAGACAGCCCATGTTACCGCGAAATCAACAACCGACTCTGAGCAGATCCAAGCACTCCCCGAAGCCTCATCGACTTCGCCCGTAACCGATGCAATTGCTGGCACGTACGAGGTCATCGAGGTTCCACTCGTATTCGATGCAGAATTCTTCGAGATGCTACAGAGCGATGTGAACTACCTTGACGCGCTGCAAACAGAGGAGGAAAAAGTAATGACATCGGAAATCCTTGCGCTTGGGAAGGAGGTTGAACAAGTGGTGAAGCCGAAGCGATTCTCCAAAACCGATCTAGCACGATGGCGACAAATATTCGAGCTGTACTTGGACGCTGAAGTGTTCTTCGCTACCCATGAACAGGATCACGGAGAGCGCACAAGTCAAGTGGCTCTTAGGCAGTTACAGTGGTTCCAAGACCAAGTGGCCAAGCAGAATCTCGTTCAGGATTTCAAGCTTCCCGAGAGCAAGACAGCATTTAATCGCTTTCTGAATCTAAACGCGTCCCTTCTCAAGAACCTGCAGTTCCAGGAGCTTAACAGAACAGCTGTCGCCAAGATCCTCAAAAGTGAGTAACGTCGCTCCCCTCTTATTCCTTCTCCCGGTGCTGATACTTCGCTAGAATTTGATAAGCGGACAGCGCTTGGCGTCGCAAGAAAATTTCCCACCGTCGTCCATTCGGACAAGCTCTTGGCCGGGACTATCGCCAGAGATGTTTGTGCACAAATGTCGCAAGAGCTCGTTTCCAAGGTCCCTCAGCTGAACGACTATCTTTGTCCAGTCTGCTTCTCGGTAGCGTATATGCCAGTCCGTCTGGATTGCCAGCATGTGTTCTGTATTCGCTGTGTCATCAAGATCCAACGCCGTAAGGAGAAGCACTGCCCACTGTGCAGAGCTGACGTTGTTTTGAAAGCATCTGCCATGAATCTTGACTACGAGCTTCAAAAGTACATGAAGAAATACTTCGCCAAGGAAGTCAAAGAAAAGGAGCGTGCCAACGAGATTGAACGTGGCATTGAGGATTACGGACCTGGCTATGTGCACCAGGAATGCTGCATAATGTGAACTCCACGTTGCTCAGACACTACACGACGATAATATTACTGGATCGATGGGAATAATTACGGACTTTTGTATTGACAATATTTATGACATATGTAAGTGTTCTCGAACCCCCCTGCTTGACACATGCATAGAGTTGACTAATATGGCTGTCATAGATTTACGACAACAGACTACACGTATGCATGCATGATAGGAAATCACTTAGAACTTCAACTTATAGACAGACAATTTTGTACAAGGAAAACAGCACTTTTATTCTCTCCATTGTGATTAGCTCATCCCTGAACAGCCTCAGCTGCCTTGAGTGCTTTTGTGAAAGTGTTTCCAAGCTCAGTAGTCTCTTCTAACCCAACGCTCACACGAATAAGATAAGGGTCAACACCAAATTGCTCGGCCCACTCTAACTCCTGATAATGTGCCAGGAGGACATAAGGCGAGGCCAGCGTAAAGTTAGTTCCCAGACTGGGCCCCTTTGCAAGATCCAGTGCATCAAAGAAGGCCTGAGCATGCTCCTTTTTCTGGAAAACAACGGAAAGTAGACCACCATATCCTCCATCTGGCAAGCGTACCTTTTCGTAGTGAGGCTTGGAATCGTTGAACTTAGGGTAGTAGATGCGCTTGACGAGAGGGTGCGTTTGTAGCACTTGGCAGATGGCATCTGAGTTCGCGTTGATACGTACTACACGAGACTCGAAATCACGACTGTTCCTCTCCATAAAGATGACGTCCTCGGGCCAGTAGTTGTCCTCGTAGATATCGTCCATGGCTGACTTGAGTATACGGTAGTACTTACTCTCGGGGTTGAGCACAAGACCGCCGCCCATAACGTTGCTATCACCAGAGAAAATCTTTGTCAGGCTGCTAACAACAATATCAGCAACCGGAAGGACGTTGATATTGGAGAATGTGCCTATTGTCTCATCGACCACGACTGCGAAATCGTACTCATCTGCAAGCTTGCGAATGCGAGTCAGGTCGGGGCAGGTCAAAAGGGGGTTTCCAGGGAACTCGCAGAAAAGACCAAGGAATCTTTCGCCAGCCTTGAGTCGGGCCTCCAATTCATCAAGGTCTTCTGCTGAGGCATGTCCGTAAAAGAGGCAGCCAGGGCCGAACTTTTGCAAAATCTTGAGTGTGTCGACGTATGGGAAACCAAAGTTGATACTCTTGGTCGGCTCTCTCGCATGAAGGAGCGCACGGTGGGCGTTAAAGATGGCGTTCATACCCGCGGGATATAGGTAGACATCCGTCTCCTCGAGATTAGGCATACCACGAGTGTTGGATGTCATGGCCGGTAACGGACCGTTGTTCATATCCACCTCGTGGGCCATGGCACCAGCGATACGTCTACGAATAGCAGACTGAGCGCGCTCTACCATAGACAAGTCGAGGTTTCTACCGAAGCGTTCCTCGAGGAACCTTGAGCTCTCGATGGACTCTACAGGAATCTCCGGCGATGCATTCTTAGTCGTTGTAGGTGCCGGAGAGGAAATGCTGTCGATTGAACCTGGACGAGTGTAGCGTCTTGGACCTCGAGAAGGCCGATTCTGTCCAGCTTCAGGGGGAGTGCGTGTACGAGCCAGGGGGATAAGAAGATCGTCTTTGAATAGGCCGTGACAGAACTCAGCACGCCTGCTAGAAGTGCCTTCTCCAGTATGCTGCCAGTACTGCTTCGTAACGGGAAATACCTCAGCGGGATAGACCACTGCTGAGATTGTAGATGTAAGCTTCTTCAAGTCAGGCGATAGCTGCTTTGACTTGTCAAGAGTAAAGTCAATGGTGCGGATCTGAGTCGCCAGCTCAGGGGATACTCGTTGAAGAATAAATTCAAGGCAACGCTTTGCCACCCGCGGCGTAGGGAACAGCATAGCTTGCTGGCCCGCGCTACCATGCCGATCAACGATGTCCTTGGCGAAAGCCTGGATGCCTCTGTGAACAAAGAAGCTATTTTGGAGTTTAGTGTAAGTGGGAGTTTCATATCCAGCAAAGAAGGAATATAACTCACCGAGGGTAACCTGTCGTCATGCGGTTAACAACCCAATCTTCACCCTCTTCGTAACCAACATTGGACTTCCATGTTGGCAGAGAGACACTGACAGCCTGAGTAAGGAAAATTGAATCAGTAAGTTGAGCTTTTGTACAATGCACGCACTCAAACTTCTGATGTTAACTCACATGTGCTGTGTCAGGCGGAATTGACTCGCCAAGATCAATGACAGGCATGATAATACTTCTCTTCCAATAGATAGATTAGTAGGAGAAGAAAAGTAAGATGGAGATAAATAATAGCTGATTGGAATATGTCAAATTGAGATACTTTGAACGGCAAGTGTATGCATATATGATGTATATGAAACAACTTTTTTTTTGGTCTGGTCACGAATCGGTGGCGTTGTGTTGGATGGAGGGGGGTAGAATGTCCGAAAACCGGAGGGGGAAGAAGGCCTGTGTGAGTCTTTGTCTGTGGAGGTTACAGGTACCGAAAACCTGGAGAGTTATGTGAGACTAGCGAGGAAGTTGAAAGTGGATATGGAAAGTCTGTCTAATCAATTGGGTGTTAGTAAGTATCTAGTCTAGGTAGCGAAGGTAAGATAGCAACTAGGCAAGGATTTAATTGTTGCGTTTGTACGCACGCAAGGTGATTAATGTCTCTTCTTTCCTAGTCTAGGGGTCGATTTGGGGATTACAAGCACGATAATCTCACTTGGTATACGCTGTACGCTCTCATCAACTAATTAGCACTTAATTACACCAAATCGATGTGATATCGGTTGTGCTGGCCCGTCTCCAATATCAGTGATTACCTACCCAGGTAGTTTGCGACGAGGGGATGGGTAGCATTCTTTCGATGAAGCATATGGAGAGTAGTAAAAGGACAGAGGATTGTGGACGGTCAATGACACCGCAGTAGACCGCTGAAAGGGGTCTTGTGCATGCCTGTGTCTTCTGTATTGTTCGTTTGCGTTGCCTTTCTAATAATCATTCTCCTGCGAATATATATGTCTTTCTTTATGTCCCTTTCCCGTGTCCAGTCTCACCACAGCTACAGCTTGTGGTTAGACTAAACAGTTATATTCCAATGCATCGTACTCAAGGAAAAACGAATGATCGTAAACCTCCGTCCACCAAGTATTGACAAATGACACCCATTACCCCTGCTAAATACCAAAATCAAGCAGCACAGAAAACGCCTCCTGCAATATCCAAAAAGAACAATAACAATCGCATGAGATCAAGCTTAACACTCTCTACTCAACGCAAGAGCCCAAAAGTGTCATGCAAGGATTGTTACCAAAATGCTGTCAGTAGGTCCATCTCATTCCGTTGAACCCGTCTCGTTCGATCATGCACCGCTTTCTATCTGTCCATCAACTCGTGAATCATGTCGTCTAATCACCGCTTGTTGAAATGCATATCATCGTAGATCTGGTTTATCGTATCTTTCGGCTTCGTCTGCTTGGTTTCATACCAACGCAGCTGATACTGTCGCTTGGAGCAACACTAACCATGTCGTCGTCCCATTCAGCATGGCTGCTACCGATACCACTCATCGGCAGCCCGACGTTCCTGGCAGACACATAGCTCTGAGCCTTGCTCGGGAAGCCCATGTGTTGATAATCGGGTCCAGTGGCCATCCGAGGCACGTTGTACCGGCTTCTGGCCCGACTCCTGGGCATCATGTCTGGTACATCAGGAGCTTCGTATACATCGGGATCCAATGGAATTTCGGGGGCATCGGGCACTTCTGGCACCTCTGGTGCTTCCATGATATCAGCCTCAACCTCGGTGCGCGAGGACCGACGAGGAGCTCGAGAAGATGGGCGTGACCGAGCAGGAAAGTATGAGCGCTCGTCATCGTATCCCCGTGGAGCACGGACGACTGATTGTGATGACTTGGGTATCGGGGGGGCGTGACGGGAACCCGCATGGCTTCGGCGGTCGTCGGCCAGTACTACAGACTTGCTACGGCCAACTCCTGCTTCGCTACGAGCCCGGACGACCCGAGACTTTTCAGTCACAGGAGGCCTTGATGATCGACGACTTCTTGTTTCAAAGCCATCTTCCTGGGGAGGTCGCGACGATCTGCGGTTGCGTGTATCGAAACCATCTTCAGGCGGAGGTCTTGAGGAACGGCGGCTTCGTGTATCAAATCCATCATCCGCAGCTCTTGCAGTGTGGCGGCTGCGCGTTTCAACAAACTCATAAGCATCTTCTGGAGGGGGATGCCTAGACGAGCGTCGACTTCGGGTTGTCTCATACCCTTCATCAGGAGCTCGACTTCTCGATCGAGCCCTGGAATGAGCAACACTCCTCGCAGTGCTCTTCGTGACAGTTCTTGTGCTTGGTGCGGCACTCGGAGCAGCACTCTTCGCAGCGACACTTCTCGCAGTGCTCTTGGCGACACTGCGAGTTCTGCTCCTACTTCTGGCACGGGACTCCGAGGTCCATGGGTTATCTTCATCGTAAGGGGCTTCAGTAAGATACTGTATAGGGCGACGGGGCGGCGGTTCGTCTGGAGAGTCTTCGCTACTGTCGTCTTCTATATAACCAAGGTTTCTCGGAGGGTACGATTCGTGATGGGACATCTTTCGGGGCGCATAATCATTTTGCATGTGCTGCTGGAAGGGGTATCCTTCAGGATACATGTCCGGAGGGGCAAAGCCACCATGGCCTCTATATGGCAGAGCCTTGGGGGGGTACTGTGATGCCTTTTGGGGTTGGTCGCCGTAGACCACTCGACGTTCGTCGTTGTGCAACTTGTGAATAGTTGGAGCTTTCTCGGGGAATGTCGAACGTCGCGGAAGCGAAGGGGCTTCGTAGTCCTGTCTCGGTTTCCGTTCTCGTTCCTTGGCTGCGTGACTTGCGAAGCCGTATGTGAGAGCCGCACCAGCAGCAGCGACGCCAAGAATGGCGCCCACTACTGTGGTGGTACTTAGGCCATTGTTGTTTGAACTCTGGCGAGGCGACACAGATACTGGTTCATCGCCATTCTCAGCACGGGCGGCACGTTGAGTCATTTCGGCTGCTGTCACGGTATTGGGACCGTGTTTGGCGGGAGACTGACGAGGTTGGAAAGGAGACTGTCCGTTAATAGATGAGGAGGACGAACGTGCGGAAGCGACAGGTTCAAGCTGAGGCTGCGAAAGAGAACGATTCCTGGTGTGAGTTGCGTGGGTCGTGCGAGTTAAATGAGTTGACTGAGTGGCGTGTGCTGTATTTGTAACACCGTCGTAAGTCCATTCTATAATTCGACCATAATAATCCCGAGGACAGGTAGGCTGACGATAAACGACTTGGATGGTGTTGCCGTCCAGGTCGCGTACTGTTGCTCGACGTGGGGTTTCACCGCCTTCAATGCCTAAACGAGGCCTGGGGCTGGGGCCGCCGGGATAGATTGGGTCACCGTCAGTCTGAATGCTCAGCCACGGATTCGCGGTAAGAGCAGCGTCGTGGAAGTTGACCACTGCATCCGGGGACGGTACCGCAAAGACCAAAGTCGAAAGTCTGACGGGTTCGAAAGGACGAGACACCTCACGGATCTGCAAAACTGGCACAGCACTCCTTTGGCCGTCACTGCGTCCGTCGGTTAGGGTCTGGCGATGTTTGTCCCCAGCCTTGGTAGCTCCGGCCGAGATTCCGTAAGTGACTGTCCCGATGGATGAGTTTTGTTCGCGAGACTCGTTTATAAAGCGTAGGCCAATAAGCTGAAGAGTGGCCGAATAGAAGGATGAGGACGATGCCAAATGTGACACCTCAACGAACGGTAGTGTCATGATCTCTTATAGAGCCTTCGAAGTAGCCAGGACCGTCCGATCGGCTGCCTGCTGTGAGGTACCCGCTCGGATGCCTTGGCCGAATTTGCTGGAGTCTTTGGAGCGTCTCCAAAAACTTGTGAGTGAACGAATGCCCTGCTCGTGCTTGACTGGTCAAGCAGTACAGTAGGTGAGGAGTGAGGGGGCTGGTGGGGAGACTGGAATATCGGTCAAGGCTGGTGATGAGTAATGATGAAACGGTAGCAGAGAGTAACGAGTTCAAATTCCTGGAGCATAAAATGACAAAAAAAGAAAGGAAAATAAAAATAAAACGACAGATTAGAAGGGAAAAGCCGTAAAGAAGAATGACCTGGAGAGATAGTAACAAGTACAGCGAGGCAAGCAAGAAGTTGGCCGGGTGAGGTGGCGGAGTGGATGAGAGAAGGCGGTCGAGAATGAAAGGGTAGGGGTTGAGAGGCGACCAAGGTAAGAAACAAGGCGTATCCGATTCGGTGCCCTGGAGTGAGTGAGTTGGCGAGCTAGTGTTGTGCGCAAAGTACGGAGTACTAGGAGGAATCAAATCAAATCAAATCAAATCAAATGGGCCCGTTAATCTGGAGTGGTCTAAGTAAAGTCGGGTGGTGAGTTGTCTGCTCCTTTAGTCGGTCAAGTCAATTGTTGCGCTGCTTGGACACCTTGACGCCCAACTTTGACTCAAGATGATGAACCGAGTCCAAGATGCTGGATAATCGAGGGCGCACAGAGATCGATTGGTACCCGAGACCGAGAATAACCCTCGTGGTTTCCAGGTGTGTGTATCAATGTGAGTAATAGTTCCTTGGGCACTGGGAGTAAATTGTCGTTGAACGTGACAATTGCAAGTGCAAGTGCAAGTGCAAGTTCCAATGTGAGTCAAGGATGGATATGCCTTGAGTATCCGTTTCTTTTATTGTTAAATGCAATTGGACCAATTGCTCAGAGAGACTGGGGTCGAGAGACTCTGTAACAAAAGAGAGGAGAGACTCGAGAAGAAATCGAAAGAGGAGAAGATGAAGAAAAAGGAAGATGCAGCAGCTAAAGAGAGATCAGCCGGATACCCTGAGAAGGTGCCCTGAGAAGGTGTTTCGGTGGCAGGCTCTATCTAACCTCAGGTGTCCGTAGTGTACTATACTTTGGAGGTACAACATGGATTGAAATCGACCACCCGTTTACTGATTGGCTCAAAAACCCTGGTATAGACGTTTAGGGCCTAACTATGGTGCTGTAGATACTGATAAGTCTAGAATAGAAGTGCGTGTCTCAGCCAGCGTTCCTGTCGCGTCTCATTACGAGTCAACAGCCCCGTCTCTCAACTCTTGTGACTGTGGCTCTGTGACTCGCAGACATACGACCCTCCCGCCAGTCATAGAGGGGGTCTACGGTCTGCCATGATCAGAAAGTATTCCTATGTATCCCACCATCTGGCGCGAGCATGGGCCTTGGATCACATCGCATCATGTCACGTTGGGTCGAATCACAAACCATCACAAGACCCAAGGGTTTGACTAGACGTCTCCATCCATGAGGTATAGGGCTTTGCGCGCTACGAGCTTCCATGGAAATGCTCTAGAATTATGCACCGCTGCATCTTCACCAAAACCCGACGGCCTTGCTTGGGCTGTGTAGAGACTGTGAGAAACGCCACTGTGAGTGAGTGGGCGTAGGTTAGGCTCATGGTGCGTATCTCGAGTTAAAACAGCGAGCCGGCCCACTAGCCCCGCGCTATCCGGCAGCACCCGCCCATGATCACCCCTGAACCCTTCAACTTGATGCCAAAACTGGATAGCTTTTGTTCTATTCACGGCTTTGGATGGATCACATCCGTACATTGCGTTAATCGAGAATGATTTCTCCGAACTTAGCGATAGCAAAGCATCACCTTCCTTGTGTTATGCCGTACACGTGTGATGAGAGGACCTTGCACCATCCTGGTCATGACTTGTCCCAACTCGGTACCTGCAGCTAGAAGGGTCAGTCAACATGGTGCCACGAATTGGATGGATGGGTGGGCGTCAACGCGCATTGGATCAAATGGCGAGCCGACTGTCGATGGTAGGGTTGGAACTTGGATGATCCAGACAGAGCTCTAAACCTTTTGAGCCCTTCCTCCAAGCTCCAATAACCAGCCACGGCCATGCTTGCCCATGCTTAGAATTCCCTCACACATGATAAAACACTCTACACAAGCGCACTACTACAAAAAGCCAGACTCTGTCGTGGCATTTGTTGTGGTCATGCAGCCGTGCTACTCCAAGGTTTGTCGTTCTGATGCCGTCTTCCCCTCATACCCCTCTCTCCACACAGGATGATTTTAGACGAGCGGAGACGCTGGTTGATTAATCATATCGGGTTTTGGAATATCTTATTACAATGTGGCTCGCTAGGGCTACGTGACTATCTATGCACGCTACGCTCATACAAGATAGTGTCGCTGTAGTTGTCTGCCATTAAAACAGCATTGTTCGATCATCGGAGAAAAGCTCATGCGAATTGGTCTAATGACTCCCGGCCACCGATGCGTGACCACGTTAAGCCCAGCGGCTGGATTGACGGCCGCCCGGCCTGGTCCACCGGACCTCCACCGGCACCTCCACCCCCGGCCTATGCCGGCCTGTTTCAACCAACCCCGAGACTTCGGTTACCTTAACATGCTGCACATACAAGAAAGGATTGGTTAAGGCCTTGCGAATCAAGTGGAATTATTCACCAAGATGGATAAAGAGCCGGATCAAGAGCATGAGCCTGGAATGCACAGGTCCGATAAGGATAATGCAAGGCGTCTACGGTTTGTTGTGGTGCTGGCCAAAACTGAGAATCAGCTTCCAGGTCCCCAGCCATTTTTGACCTGCCTCAGTGACTTCTTCTGCTCCACACTCACGTGGAGTTACCATCCATGCTGCATCAACAGCTAAATAGTCGACAGTAGCCAACAAGAAGTTATTGGCTTTATACTGGCTACTTACCGGATAGACTACGGAGTACATGTTCTGAATCTAGAACTCGTGTTGGCACTGGAGCCATTATTCTGGCATTCATAACTGGTATCCCTGGATATAGTACCTAGATCCCCTCTCAGTCCCTTACTCCGTTGGAAGGTAATGTTGAGCACACAAGATCTGAAAGTGCGGGGCGGATTGGTGTTACCAGCCCCTTCGGGCCTGCTGCACATTTGCGGCTGCGGCTGCGGCGGACCTCTCTTTTACTTTCTTTCCACTTGGTGACCTCAGCTGATATTGACGAAGTCTTTGGTTCAGAGTCAAAGTTTTGGTTCAGGGCCTACAAGCCTGCACTTGTTTGCTACCTACGTAATACTTTACACTATCTCCCCATCCTTCATCATGATACATGTTGTCCTTCATTCGCCTCGCGCCTTGTCTGTCCGTTCGTCATAGCCAATACGGAGTGCTGTAAAGCCATGAGTGGAATCGACCCTTTCATAGTACCGTCAGGCCCTCAGAATCCGCCCAATTGCCAGAAACAGCTCCAGATGTTTTCCAAGATTCCCCAAAATTTGTTCACGATGGCCCATTGTGGATTTTCATCCAGGAAATGCTGTTTGGTTAGAAGTCCTGCAGCCACAAACAAGTTCCATCCATTCTCAAAATGAACAATCAAGCAGTGGAGGGCGAAATAAAGCAGACTCGCTATGCGGAATCAAGAAACAACAAAGAGGAAAGTATGGATCAGGTTGAAATGATCCATCAAGACGATCTTCACGTCTTGGACCCGATGTTGAACGCCCCATGTTTTGGTTGCAAAAACAAGCGACAGCGAACACCCCAGGCATTCCAAGTTACCACCGAACGGTCCCGCCCCCAACGACGATGTTGTATCGTCGTAGGGCGAGCCGGCATTTGGTGTACATCGCAGCTTCGTCCCCTTGCTGGCTTAGTCGCAGACGGGGCTTACATAATGTCCCAAACATCCTCAGCCGCGTGACAGAACTTGCTGCAAGCAACACTGGCAGACAGGGAGAAGTTACTGATGGAAATCTTCTCATCTACCAGGGCATCGGCGAAGTTATCCTCACCCTTAGCCATAGCACCAACGAAGACGCAGATACTATCCTTGGAATCCACGGATTCGACGTACTCACGAACCTTAACAAGTGGTGCATCGAAACTCAGGGTGACCTTGCGGCAGTTGGGGGGCAAGTGGTCAGTGATGGGGTTCTGAATCACTCGGAGCAGTTTCTCGTTGGAGTTGGTGGAGCGAATAGATAGGCGGTGCAAGAGTTGCACCATAAGACCGGCAAATCGCTTGAAAGTTCGAGGAATGCGAACTGAGGGCGAAACTTCGATCAAGACGCCCTTGGCTGTATGGATGTAGATCTGAAGCTTGCCGGCTTTGTTGATGGGCGAATCCAGAAGGGTCAGTAAACACTAAGAAAAACGGTCAGCATGTTGAATGCCGACTCAGAAAACCAGAGTTGAAACCTGATGGGTGATGTCAGGACGAGCATCGCTAATGTCCCGGTTCATCTTGCGCATAACGCCAATGTGCTCATCGCTGTTAAGCAGAGAATACTTGTCCTCGCGGTTGCGGCTGGTGCCTCCGTGAGACGCCTTGTACGTCTCAAGACTGGCATTAGACAAGACAACGATCAAACGCTGAGAGTCCTTGTCTGTGGGAGGAATGGGTGTGCTCTGCTCAGCGACCAGTTGCGGTAGCGAGGGAGGAGGAAGAGACTGTGTGCCTAGATTTTTTGACATGTTAACGTCTGGTCTCTTGATGGTAAGCCGTGTCTCTAGTTCTTACGAGGTCGCTTCACACCAGCAGTTCGACGCTCGGGCGAAGACATGGCAAGAGATGAAAAATAAGAAGTGTGGAGATGAAGCTTGGATATTGGTGACTCAATATTGTTTCTAGCAAGCTACAGTTGAATGAGCTACAGCAGAGCGGTGAGATATCTGTAAGAGTTGTTCCTTTGTGGCGGTCGGTTGGGATGAAGATTGTCGCGTGCAAGCGAGGAGGAGGAAGAGGAAGAGGAAGAAGAGTGAAAAATCGTCTTAGACGAAAAAAGCGGCCGTAAGCTCACTGCAAAGTGTTGTTGAACCCTCAGGCCAAGCGAAATCCTGTAGTGCCCCCCACATTTGCCCGAGTTGACGCAGATTGCGGGCCCCGGCTGCCGACAGAACGAGCGGGTTTTCGGGGACGTATTGCCAAAGGATGTCGACGAGAACTACAAGTCGGGGTCGGAATTCAACGGCATTCTCGCTGCTGTTCGATAAGACTCCAATTATATCCGATCTATTTAAGGTATCTAGTCACTTTTCTATCACCCAAAACCGATTAACATACCCCGTAGGGAGTTGAAGTAACACTCTTAAGGCCTCGCATGTGCGGAGGATTCAATCGTTGAGGTTCCATCCCGCCAATCGAATGGGCCGAAACTTCGAAACATTACATAATCATCATTTTCACCACTGGAGGCAACCTCATTGGCTACCGAGATTTAGAACAGCCTTCACGAGCTACCTAGTGATCGAACAATTCAATATCTCTCCCATAGAGACCAGGAACTGAGGAATTGGTGACGCTTCAGGCCTGCCCAACAAGTGACTTGACACTCAATCGAACAGAAGGGACCACATCGCCATGTCTTCTCAAGTTGCCAAGGCCGCGCGCCGTGTCACGCACGAGCTTCACGGCGTCGTTGTTTCTGCTGGCCTCATGGACAAGACTGTCAAGGTCCGAGTCGGCGGCCAAAAGTGGAATAAGATTGTTAATAAGGTGAGAGACCCTTTCCTATACAAAGGGTCGATAATGTGGTTAGCTGACAGAGTCTTCTAGTGGTTTGCCGATCCCAAGCATTACCTTGTTCACGATCCCAACACATCCCTCCGAGCCGGCGATGTTGTCTCCATTGTCCCTGGATGGCCGACTTCCCAACACAAGCGCCACGTTATCAAGCACATCATCGCCCCCTACGGCACTCCCATCACAGAACGCCCAGCCGTGCCCACATTGGAGGAGCGGATAGCAGATCGGGAGGCTAAGAAGGCTGCCAAGGATGAGCGCAGGGCAGCCAGGAGGCAAGAGGAGGAGAGCAAGATACAAGAGGAGAGGCGACTGCAAAATGAAAAGAAAGAAGCCAAGCGTAGAGCCTGGGAAGCCGCCCAGGAAAAACACAAATCTCAGACCTCGGTGAGCGATGTCGACTAAACACCACGAACTCTCACATAACGACACATGACGGCGGCTATCTCTAGGCAGTGGGATACAGACGGATACTGCTGGAATATTTGTGCACAAAACATGGCAGGGACGGAGAAACCGGGCTAACAGTCAGGATCTGTACAACATAACACGGCGAATCGTGCAACGAGCCAGAAGGATTGCTAAACCAATTGTACTATTTGTAACATATAAAACGACATACAAGACATTGAGCCCGTTCACAACTCCGGGACCCAGCCGCCGAAATTCAAGATCGGGTTGTGATATCCATGATGCCATTGCACTATAATGTGCCTTTGTCCTTCACCTCAATGTTGTATATAACGCGGTGTTGCAATCTATCCACCCCGTTCTCCAAACTCATGTGCCCAATCCTCGTACTCTTTCAATCCAGTTTTACTAACACTGGGTCGTATATTGGTTAAACTTGCCTGGAAGTCCAGTAGTTGGATTGGTCGAATCTCGTCCATGGTCATATGTAACAATGCCTCTCCCAGGGACCGCAAAGGCCCCATAGCTGCGTCTTTTGCCAGTGCCGTAATATCCGAGCCTGAGAATCCTGCAATCACATGTTAGTTGAGTTCCACCCAAGTAAGAGACTACTCACCATCTGTCAATTGTACCAGTTTGAGAATATCTTCATTGGATAAGTCATGTTTCTGTTGGCCCAATAAGGTCCGAAGCTGTGTCTCGCGAGTAGTTGGTTCAGGTAATGGGATGTATTGTCGCCGAACAAATCGCCTTCGAGCCGCCTCGTCAATCGCCCATGGAAGGTTCGTCGCTGCCAGTACGAGGACTCGGTTAGCATCTCCTCGTTCCTTGTCCTTCTCAGTTGTTTCTCTCCCGGCAGCAGCTCGTTGAAGATCACTCCACTGAATAAGAAACTCCGTCTTGATTCTCATGGTGGCTTCGTGTTCCCCAGAGCCAGATCGCTGTGATAGCAAGGAATCGATCTCGTCAACAAATATGATACTGGGTGCTAGTGTTCGGGCTAGTCCAAAGAGAGCTCGCACAAGCTTTTCCGATTCTCCTAGGTATTTGCTTGTGAGACTACTTGCAGAGATCGAGAAGAACGTCGATTTGGATTCTGTTGCTACCGCTCTCGCGAGCATGGTCTTGCCCGTTCCCGGCGGCCCGAACAGCAACATACCCCTAGCCGGTTCTCGAAGGCCCATGAAAAGATCTGGCCGTAGGAATGGGTACACAACGGTTTCGCGAAGCGCATTCTTGGCTATTTCAAGCCCAGCAACATCGTTCCAATGAACTTCATCGCCTTGAACGACAATATCGTTCAAGATCTGCTTGGCGGCTGCCGGATCGACACCTATGGGCAGGTTCTTCAAGATCTGCTTCTTCTTATCTTTCCATTCAGTCATGTCGTCATGGCTTCTGTCTGATTCGGATGCCTCTATATCGTCCTCATGCGAATCGGCTTCTACGAGGTCTTCCTTTGCCTTCACTCTCCGTGTTCTGGAATTTGGCTGGTTGGTGTCATCACCGGATGTACTCGAGACAGAAACGTGTCGAGCCCTGCGTTCGAGTCGTCGTGCCCGATCTCCGTCCTTAGTATATGGCATTGATGGTTTCGAAGCTCTCCCTGGCTGCTTTGCTGCGAGACTTCTAGTTGGTAGATTATTTGGCGGGTTTCTCCTCTCGGACATTTCTCCGGAATCGTCAGCAGTTTCAGTGTCGTTGGCCGACTCTTGTCTTGATGTTTTGCGAATCGAGGGTGAAGGGACTCCGTTGCGTGTATTTGCCAGCCGCTCTGTCCGGCTAGTATACACGTCCGAGGAAGGCAAATCCTGATACGAGGACGAGTTAAGGGCGCTCGAAGCTGCGGTTACTGACAGCATCGATGGGCGAGTATAGCAATATTCGTCAGAGTGACGCGCGGTGGATGCTGACTCGCCAGTCAGGTCACGGTCCCTAGGCACGACTAGTCGTCTGGAATGACTATCCCATTGCGTTGGGGTTGGTCTGCGGGTTTGTTCAAGGGAAGCACGAGAGCTAGGGCTTGCTGTCGCTGGAGTGGATTCTGACTGAGTGCCTCTTGCAAACTTGTCTCTTGAGCTAAGGGCGCTCCATGCTAAGGTTGCGGCTTTACTAGACCCTTCAGCCAGAGGTTTAGGTGTCTTGCGCGACTTTGCAGGTTTGTCGCCCGGTTTACCAGATCGGAGCGTTGTCCTCATTGTGTGTTTTTCTGGGCTCGGTGTTCGTAACGTCTTATTCGGTCTGGGCGGTAGAGCAGGCCCCCCTGGTGAAGCCGATCGAGGCATTGATGGTAAGTTTGGATTTGGATCAAGATGTGTACTTGGCCCATCCACAATAGCCAGTTCTGATGACGTACGGCGGGGCTGTGATGGACGATGTGGAAGAGCTGGACGAGAAAGCTCAGAATATTGCATGGCAGTGATTGTGCCTTGCCCAAGAGACCCTCGCCCCTCAGGAAGACCCGGCCGTTTGGTTAATCGTCCGAGCGGCGGCGGCGGCGTTGCTTCTTCCTGTCGTGATACTCGAAGAGCTTCGAGAAGATCGATCCGCTCTTTACATTGTAATTCAAGCTGTTTGAGGGCCTCTTGTAACGCCTTCTCGGTATCTGAGCGTGGGCTGTATGCTGGTGGTGCCCGATTTGCGTTGTAGTCGTAAATCTGGTCGAGGGCAGCCCTCCAATGTCTCATGGCCTCTACCTCACTTCCCTATAAATCGTTTTGGTGATTAGCCTAGGATTGAAGAAAGCTCAGCCATGTAGCATTACCTGGCCTTCATAGTAAATGGCAGTTGAGCAGCTTAAATAGCTATCATCATAGGTTTTCTGCAAAACAGCCAGTGCCCTGTTCCTTAGCATGGCTCCGAGGGCGGATCAATACCATAATATCCCCAGAGGCTGGCCCAAGTCGCGCTCAAGTCCGCCGACCGTCAAACACAATGGTAATAATAGTGATTGTCGTGTTTATTTAGCAGATTCTGCGAAAGGTGAGTACGTGCTTATGACTAGGCTGCTGAGTTTTCGCCCTCAAACTTTTGCTACACGGATGTTGTTGTTTTACACGTTGGGGCACCACAGATTGGGAAGTGAATGTGCCCGATGTTGATAACCTCGAAGCTCTTTGCTGGTGGGTAGTTGAACTTGATGAAGTTGATCGTCCTGCATACCTTACATGGATTAAAAGGTGACTTGGGTAGGCGGTGACGTAGTCTAGGCTCGCACTGCCTACCCTCCCTCCCTACCAAACTTAGTCGCAATCAATGGTGGCGGGGTAGATTGGACCCTGCCATCACCAGCCTCATTACCTCCAAGCCCAAAATGATCAACGTAGGCTTAGCAAAGGGGACCAACCAGTGCTTCTTGCAATTGTTAATCGGTTTAGCCAACGTGGAAGTGAATCAGGCCTGTTCATGTCAAATAACGTGTCGGGAGCAGAGTTGCACGAATGAGGTGGTTTCACAAAGTACTTTTGGTCAGGCTCTATTTTTTGTATATAGATGTTTGTTTCTAGGAGAGATTTTGGTTCACTCGACATTTTCATACTTCTTTTACCGACTATGACAACAAGACGCGAATCTCGGCTGTTGTTCTAGGGAACACTGACCGAAGCCCTTCTTCCTCTTCTGAGTCCACGGAGTCGTCGTCTCCTTCTGTTATCACTTCCTCTAGCTGTTCAAAATCATTGCAGAATTGCTCTGCTGCTTCCTCAGTGACTTCTCGGGCCAGTTTAGAGTCTTGAAGATGTTTCAAGTTATCCATGGCGTCCATGAGTGCTGATGGGAGGAAATTGTCCAATGTCTGGCTGGCCTGAGAAAGAGCTTTCTCATCGAGCAACGAGGCACTTTTCTCATCGTCCTCCTCTAGCTTCGAAAAAATGGCATCTAGCCCTGACCCCCGTCGAAAGAAATGGTATTGGCTAGTGACAAGCCCCTTGGCCGCTTCATCCGACTTTTCGCGCAGTTTCCTAGTCCTACGTTGTGTGAACTCGAATGGCTCTAACGATGAGAATGCTGATGATATGCAATTAATAAGGAAGATGGCACCATTCTGAGAGTTCATGTTCTTGGCCATATTTTCACAGCCGGTCATGAATGGTTCAAAAGTCTCTGCCAACACATTCTCGAACTCACTCTCCCGATCTTCTGAAGCAGACAGAGAGGCATCATATGTTTTGCATATGGCGTTCAGCTGCTTGAGCGATTCCTGCAGGAAGGGAGGTGGACCAAGGTCCAGTGGAGCGTGCTGGAATTCGCCTTGAAGGGTTGCGATGTGGTCCCTGACCAATGCTCGGAATTGGCGCAATGCTTCTGTTTCTAGCCCACCGATCAGCTCCACCAAGTTGGAGCTGGGGCCGAGTGTCTTTTGGAAAGTGATACGGTAAAAGTTGACGAGATTAGCGAGTTTGTAGGCGGGTATAGTGTCTTCGTTTGCTTGGATTACCTGCTCCATTCGTTGGCGAAGCACACGAGCGGCCCCGGAGATATCACGATCGACTAGGTCATTCAGCGCCTTGAGGGCATTAAAGTCGGCTTCAGCTTCGTCATCCTCAGCAATCAGTCGCCATATCTCAGCGTCCCGGCCAGATTTGAAACCCTTGGCAAGTTCCTCGCCCTCTGCGACGAACAAAACTTCCAATGCTTCGCGTTCGCTGACAGTGGCCGAATGAATCCAAGCCAACATGTCTCCCACATAACGTAGCGGGTCGTGTGCTAGCATGTCAATCGGTTTGACAGACTGGTCTTCAGTCCCTGACTGCGAGGTCCCTGTCAAAGCAATGTAAAACGAGTCCGAGAGAATTCTTTCTCGAGCCTCGGAGAAAAAGTCGAGGCAGTTCTGGAAGAGCGATGGTCTTTCAGCAAGAACTCGAAGGGCCCGGCGTATTGACGAGTTCATTTGTGGATTTTCTAAATTCAAGGTTTTGAACTCTCGTTGAATCCATTTATAGAGCTTCTGAAAGCCAAGATTGATGTTCTTTGACGTCTGCTCCATCAGCTCAAGACCCAACGTCTGCTTCTCAAAACCGAGCAGAATCTCACAGTCCTTGCTAATTTTTTTCGCTTTACTCAAAGCATCAAAAAAGCGACCGTCTACCGGCTCAGCTGTTTGAGTAAGAGCAGCGACTTCATTATCGGTCATAACAAAATGCTGCCTGAAGGCACCGAGAAGCTCTTGCTTGACCTCGATTTGTCTTCTGTGCTCCAAGAGAGAAGATGCCTCAGAGAGAGCCGGCAACGTTTGCCTATGAGCTTCAACAACTTGACTCTTCATGTCCTCGTAGCCGTTGTTGAGCTTATCGATGGTTGTCTTGATGCGCCGAAGTTGCTATAATCGCGTTGGTATTAATCCCCTTAACTTGAGTCCTCTGAACCCACCTCTGCTACACGGCCAAACTCGGCGATAACCTCCCCATTACTATCAATGACTTCTTTTTGCAAGTCCAGCCGTACACGTCGGCGAGTTTCGGCGTCATTTTGGATCCCACGTTCGTCTAGAAGAGTTAAAGCATCTCGAAACTCAGTATCGGAATGTGTCGTCGAAAGAACACTGGTGACTTTTGACGTAAGGGGAGTTAACCCTCTAGGCGTGGCTGGGGTTTGAAGATGGCCATCTGAGCGAAGTAGGCCTGAGCTCGAATTGTCTCGTAAAGGGAGGCTCTTCACTGACCGTGATCGATCTGTAGAAGCCATATTGAAAGAGACTCGCGATAATGTTGACTCGTAATTCTTTTTTACCACCCCTCAGTTTTATTAATTCTGTACCAACCAGTAAGTTAAAGAATCCCGCCCCGACATCTGCATAGAAGAGAGAGAGCTTCAAATCCGATAATGGGAGGAGATCGCAAACGAATGTAAGGAGCGAACATCGTGAATAAGACAAGGGCAAACAGGCTGGGGTGCAACGGTGTCGTGAGTGGAGTCTAGAACAAGTAGGCGGTGTCTACAACTCGCAGGGGTCTTATCGCTTATTTGTCAGGCAGAACATCTCACCGCTCTGTAGCGTCATAGGTACCGGCGACTGGTGATGCCTGGAACATGCAGCCGTATGTTCACTCTAGCACTCATCTGCGGGTAGTGATTACGGTCCATACTGATTGCGAATCACAAGCGCAAAGCCAGTCACAGACCCAACCTTATGGCTTTTAGAACTTAAGCACAAAAAGCCCCCATCTTGTTTTGTCCCGAGCACCCAGGCATGTGCTTCAGGTCACGTTTGTCGTACATCCCCTCGTGACCATACCTATCTTCCCCATCAACACCGACCCTTGGTAGATAAGATTCATCTCATTCCTGCGAACTGATTATCTCGCACTGCCATAATTTTGGCTTCGTCACCCTCCGGCGCATCTACGCTCTGTTATATCAGTTTCCCTATCAGACAAGCTTGTCTCGAACATCAACATCAAACCGACATGCCTATCGATATCGACGTATGATAGGTCTAAAGAGCTTACCATGACGTCGAATATATTCTCACAACTCAAGTCTCCCACGAGGGGGACCCGATCGTTCTACAAACAGCTGCGCTCCGGAGAAAGCGACGAGTACGATCCCGGTCTTGACGAAGAAAACCTTGGCCATCGGTTCGATGGTTTCCACGCCGAAGAACTTGGAATTAGCGACAGCCGAATGACGGTAGAAAGTGCAGCACTGGACCCAAAGGGCAAGGGAAAAGCCACTTCTCGACGAGAGACTCAGATTCGAAGCCCAACGGGGCCATTGCCACGATGGAATCAGCAGGACGAGGATGGAGACAACGAGGTGCCAGCGTCGTTATTGATGGAACCAAATGAAGTTATGAATTCACACACAACGTCTCCCAAGCGAACCACCCGATCTAGTAACCCAAGAAGTCCAGGCGCTGCAGGTCCGTCATCAGCACGATCGAAGGCCCAGTGGGAAGCCGTCACTGCCCAGCAGTTGCTCCATCAAGATAACCCATACAGCGCTTCCACAGGAAAACAGCCCATACCGGTGGCCAGGGGAGCAGTATCCAATAACCCGAGGGAAAAAGCACTATGGCGGTGGGTTAACACCTCAAACCTAGACAGCTTCATGCGGGATGTTTATGACTACTACGAGGGCGGGGGCCTCTGGTGCATTCTGTGTGCAAATGCTCTATGGCTCATGTGAGTACTGGGTGTTGGAAATGCAAGTATCTGAGGCTAACGTCAACGTGAACAGAGAGACACTTTTTGTCGCAGTATTGCTTACCTTCCTTGGCCAGTGCATCGACTATTCAAAGATCCCAGGCGGTCGATCTTTGCATGAAGTCGTTGTTCCTCAATGCACCCGTAAGATGTCCGGGATATGGAATCTAGCCATTTGGTTCTACACTTTTTTTTTCATTTGGAAGTGTGTGCAGTATTTTGTCGAGATACGCCGCCTCATTTACATCAAGGACTTCTACATCTACCTGCTTGACATACCAGAACAAGACATGCAGACTGTTTCTTGGCAGGATATCGTAGCACGAATCATGGCATTACGCGAACAGAACCCGAAAACTGCAACAAACATCACGCCAAAGCTGAGGCAGTTTATCGGTAGTCAGTCCAAGGAGCGGCTCGATGCACACGACATTGCCAATCGTCTCATGCGCAAGGAAAACTATCTCATTGCGATGATAAACAAGGACGTTTTGAATTTGTCGTTACCGGTCCCCTTTCTCCGTGGTCGCCAGCTATTTTCCAAGACCATGGAGTGGTATCTTCATTACTGTATCCTTGATATGGCTTTCAATGAATTGGGTCAAGTTCAGCAGGACTTTCTGCGCCCGGATCGCAGACGTCTTTTGAGCCAGAAGCTGAAGCAGCGCTTGCTTTTTGCCGGTGTTCTCAATCTCGTCTTTGCGCCGGTTGTACTGGCCTATGTCGTCATTGTCTATTTCTTTACCTATTACAACGTGAGTAATTAAATGCCAACTTTTGAAGTTGTTGAAACTAACCTTGTGTTAGGAATACCAAAAGGATCCCAAGCAAGCCGCGGCACGTAAATATACTTCTCTAGCAGAGTGGAAATTTCGCGAATTCAATGAGCTGCCGCACATATTCTATGAGAGATTGCACATGTCATACCCATTCGCGACACGTTATATTGATCAGTTCCCCAAGAGGATGACCGAAGACATCGCCAGAACTATTGCGTTCATGACAGGCGCAATCACAGCCATTCTAGCAGTTGGCTCTGTCCTTGACTCGGAGCTCTTTATCAGTTTTGAAATCACCAAGGACAGGCCAGTACTCTTTTATTTGGGTGTTTTTGGTGCGATTTGGGCAATGACCCGCGGCATGGTGTCAGAAGAAACCCGAGTATTCAATCCGGAATATGCTTTGCGGAACGTCATTGAATACACGCACTACATGCCTGATCATTGGCAAAACAAGCTTCACAGCTTTGAGGTGAAACAGGAGTTTGCAGAGCTCTACAAAATGAAAGTGGTCATTTTCTTGGAGGAGATGATGGGTATCATCACAACCCCAATGCTTCTTCTGTTCTCGCTACCTAAATGCAGTGATCAGATCGTTGACTTTTTCCGGGAATTTACGATTCATGTTGATGGGCTTGGCTATGTCTGCTCGTTTGCAGTATTCGATTTTCAGAAAGGTCCTGGTAACACTGGGCAGCAGGGTCCGCAACCCGATGTCCGTGAAGATTACTACTCCACAAAGCACGGAAAAATGGCAGCATCCTATTATGGCTTTATCGACAACTACGTTATGAATCCTAAGACGGGTATTCCGGGTCATCTGCCCCCGGGAAACCCGGCCTTCCATCCTCCTCCGGCATTCCCAGGACTCAGCTCTCCAACGCTGGCGGCAGATATGCAGAGTTCCCACGTTGCTCGGGCGGAAACGGGACGTAACAGAAGTCGAGCTCCCGGAGGACGAGGCCAGCGTACTGGAGTAATGCCCCAACCCTCGCCAATGGCGTCTATGCTATTGGACCAACACCACCAACCTGCTGGGGGCAATCCCGCCGCACGCAGCCTACATTGGTCGAGGTATCCGCGAGGTTATCGTGGGGAGAGCCAAATAATCGAAGAAGCTGAAGGCAGCGCAATGGGACGACCCGGGGAGGATGATGAGCTGTACGAGCCGGGCGGAATGCTTGGTGAATCGACATGGGAAACGTCCCCAGCGAAAGGAGTTACTCGAGAAAACAGTGCAGCCAATACTGATGATCCTGAAGCAGGAGTATTGGGCCTGATTTATCAGCTTCAACAGACACAGCGTCCCCGGCGAGGTGGTGGTAGGGTGTGAGTGTATTCTGTTTGACCTCAAACTTTCCTTTTGCATTTTTTTCAGTTAACAAATGGTGTTAAGGCGCGTGCTGGAAGTCATCTCCCTAGAATACCCTTTCCCTCCAAATCGGAGGTCGGTGCCGTTGATGTTTGTTTCACATAAATTTGGGGATCAGTTCTATGGCCGCTTCCTTTGGATCTAGGCGACAAGATTTAATGAAACGATTGAATGGCACTTGGCTTTATTAGAGAAGGCTCATAAGTACTACGCATACCTAGTTACATCACACGGTGGATAATCTATCATTCAATTATATGTGCCCCCTCAGTCTTCACGGCCAGTCATACAAGCTTACTGGTTTTCTTTCACCCGCAGAACAACAAACTAGACTTCAGCACCGGCCACTGGCTCAATGTGTAGCTCCAAAGATGACATGTATCGCCCAAGCACCTCGAACCACTAGTTTGATTCTTGGTAAACGAGTAAACCGAGGCCGGCGTTACGAACAAAACTGGCCATAGGACAACATTATAACGCCGAGTTGTCTATAATTGACACCACGTAGAGACGAAAGGCCTCGGCTATAAGGCAATTGTGAATGGGATAACGGAGAGATGGTGTGAAAGTGATGACTTTGGCTGCCGTAAGACAGAGAGTTACTAACGTTAGCCAATACCAGCGACAATCAAGTCATACACAAGTTGCGATTCTATTTTTCTTTAACAAAAATGAGACGTTGTGCCTCCACCATTCGCCAATATTAGGAATAAACAAAAAAGCCCACCTTCGAGATAGGTCAGACGGGAGTGTAGTGATACTGTTACGACGACGACAGAAAGCAACCAAATTGTGCCGCGGGGCGACTGATTGATTACAGATAATGGATCCTGTCCTGATTGATAACCTAATTTCAGTGTGCATCACCCTTGCACATGGCCACATGCCCTGGTCTGGCGTAGTAACCAAGGGTTCGATGCCAGACCCTATGCATGCTTTCCAACTCCATGTGGGACAAGCACACCTTGATATCTGTAGGCGCGAGCGGGCTTTTCTTGCCCTTTCTTGCCTTTTCTGTGCAAACTCTGTGTCTAAAAAGCTCGTCCTGTCAGTCTTTGTATAGAAAGTCATGAGGGGCAGGGCAAGGCAAAGAGAGCGTGCATGATATCTGGTGTACATGATATATTGGTCCGAGGTAGCATAGTAGGTAGGTTATATACTACTGGTACAGGACGTGGCTGTGCAAGCGTAACCACCCCTGTCTCAAAATTGTATCTGGCTGTTGACGTTATTCAAGATCATATCCTCGGCAGTTCCGTAACATCCATATTGCTACGGAGTACTAACGTTAACATCAGAACCGATGAAATGGCTGGATATTTGGACTATGATATGACATGGAGCAGAACCACTCCAGGAAGAAGCGAATTGGCTGGTTTACGTAGGGACTGCCTCCAGTTTATTAGCGTACCCTTGGTGCGTGTCTTGCACAGCAATGATTGCTGAGAAAAAGGACTGTTCTGTTTACTCTGAGAGATTACAAGACTAATAAAATGTGCGAGTGAGGAATCCTAGTCGTGGGAAGAGATGATAACAGAAGCCATCCGAACAGGACAGCGTGATGTCCTTGTCTGAAAATGCGCACCAATACCGCCCCTAGGTTTCGTTGCGAGAGAGGAGCATAAAGTTAAGAGCTTGAGAGATATACGCATAGGAAGTTAGGTTGAATTAGAAGGAACGTCGATTCCTTCACGGCTGCATTTAAGCTTAGATAATATTTATGCTAAGGTTTACAACCGCAACATCGACACTTCCGCGGGCAGGTCAACTGCCACAAACGAGATGACGGAGAAACGGGATTTTGAACAAGGTGCCCCCATTTCACAAGTGAGAGCATTCAATGCTTCCTTCAGGGCATCTGACGCTGAGCTCCTCAACTGCGCTAGTCGCAACTTTAGTACGTTGGTACCTAGGGTGTACAAGAGGGGAGGGGGAGGGGAACGATGAGCCCGAGGTCACTTTCCATGTTGCAATTAGCCTAGAGATACTCCGCTGCACCTACCTAGCGCGCTGTAGCTTGTTGTAGCTCCTGCCCCGACTCCGAGGCCGTGAACGGAGCTGTTCTATCCCCAGAATTTTTTTCTAGGTGGACAACAGCTCCAGAGGCTCCTTCCCTTCCCTTCCCTGGCGTTTTTCTCGTTGGGTCTTGGCCAAACGAAACTAGTACCTAAGAACCAGCCTGAACTACTTTTTTGCTCCGTCCCCTCCGCTCGGCTTGTGGTTTTCTTTCGTGCTCATTGGGACTGCCAACGACGAACGACATCTCATTGTTGATCGGTATATTCGAATAAGCCGACTTGGGTCAGCGAACAAGAAGAACCAGACGGATATATCCAGGAACTCGCGCGCTCTTCAGTCTTTCGGCGCAAACAAGTGCAAGCCGCATTTTCGCCCCTGGGCCTTATCTCAACCTCGACATCGACATCGACATCGTCATCGTTCTCGTCCGTAGCGACCACCTCCAGGCGCAACACAAAATTCTTCAACGTCCACATCCTCGAACCCACCATAGCCGACCCGATTTCCGGCACGCATCGCTCGTTGCTATATCCAAAACACAATTGTTTCGATACCCCCTCCAGTCGCCAACCTGGCGGCCCTCGAGACCAAGCCCTTCGGCGGAGCATCGGAAGCTGTGGCCAACATGGCCCAGCCAAGTGCAGAGCCAGTCGAGGAATACGAGTGAGTCTCACTCAATATCTTGCCTGTAGATGGGTCATGAGACCATGAAATTGACAGTTTTTGGTGTAGCTATGAATCTCTCCCACCGAATTTCTCCCTGCTGCAGAATATGGCAGCAGGCGCCTTCGCCGGTATAGCAGTATGCTTCTCTTACACAATGGAAACACAATCTACGGAACTAATTTTACACCTTTCCTTAGGAGCACACTGTCATGTATCCCATTGATGCGATCAAGGTATTTTTCCAACGTTCTGTTGCTGCGTCGATCTATAGCCTAACATATTCCTGAGACGCGAATGCAAATCCTCAACCCCAGCACCACACCGGCCTACTCGGGCGTCATCCGTAACACTGTCCAGATTGCTCGGACTGAGGGCTTCTTCAGCTTATGGCGCGGCATGTCCAGTGTCATAGTTGGCGCCGGTGAGTACCACGTCATGGCAGGGTTCAAGCTAGTTTGGCCCATCCTGTACGATTGCTAAAACTGTTCAGGACCTGCACATGCTGTTTATTTCGCAACATATGAAGCAGTCAAGCATGCTATGGGCGGCAACCAAGCAGGTGTCCACCACCCTCTCGCTGCTGGTAAAAATCTTCCTGCACCTCATGCCTCGCAGTTAACAACTCACTGACTCGAATCTCCGTAGCCACCAGCGGTGCTGCTGCCACTATTGCCAGCGATGCTTTCATGAACCCTTTCGATGGTATATCCCATCCCTGCAACACCCCGATTAATGTTGCTGACACCCGTTGCAGTCATCAAGCAGCGCATGCAGATTCAACATTCGAGCAAAATGTACCGATCTATGTTGGACTGCGCTAAATACGTCTACAAGTCGGAGGGTTTGAGCGCTTTCTACATTTCTTACCCAACAACTTTGTCCATGACAGTACCATTCACGGCCCTCCAATTTCTCGCTTACGAATCCATCTCTACCACCATGAATCCCGCAAAGAACTACGACCCTATGACACATTGCTTAGCCGGCGCTGTTGCTGGCGGATTTGCAGCTGGTCTCACAACTCCCATGGATGTCATCAAGACCATGCTACAAACACGCGGCACATCAATTGATCCCGAAGTGAGAAATGTTAACAGCTTCGTTGGAGGCTGTCGGTTGCTATACCAAAGAGCAGGCGTTAAAGGTTTCTTCAAGGGTGTGAGACCTCGTATTGTTACTACAATGCCCAGCACGGCCATTTGCTGGTCAGCATATGAGTTTTCAAAGTATGTTGTATGACATGGTTGCTTGAGTCGAAGCTGGCTGATTTATCTTGATAGGTCTTACTTTATTAAGCGTAACGACGCTGCCTGAACGTCCCTGTCGGTCGAAAATCATGGATCATCGAGAGCGATCGCTGCTTGAACTGGCTCGTAACTCGACATCTTATTCGGAGCCGTGTACTCATCATGTTTGCCGAGTGGTAGATCAGCAGTGAAGAAAATTGAAGAAGGGCCATGCGACGACAATCACGAGATCCAACACACCTCGGACAACTATTTTGATCTAGCGAGTGGCTGAGCCGTTTCACGTCCTTTATCAGGGGAACTCACCGGCTTTGCAGATCACAACGACTTGTTCTCCAGAAGATGGACAACGGAAATCCGTGGTAGCCAGCGACGGATTGTGTACATAGAGGAAAATCATCACTTCTTACAATTAAAAACAGACCGGGGCAGGGAGTGCTGGTATTTATTCGCACAGCTAGACGGCGGGGAGCGTGTTACGATAGGATGTCAGTTAATATTCATGTCAAACACTCAGTATACATGCTTGATGCTGTAGAGGTTTCGGCCGGGGCTTTGATTCTGTCAGGCATTTTCGATTTCCTGCTACAAACATTTGATCATGATCGCTGTGAACTACATCGTTGGCTGCATCGGTTTATATATGACATGGTTTCTCCACTTCCACTGCCGACTCAGCGTCTGCATTGGGATGCTAAATACTTGCCGAGGTCGATACATGACCCTCCAATAAGTTTCGAAGTTTGGATAATGAGTGATTTGGTGTATCCAGGTTGTTGTAGGTGATGAAAGATGGAATGCTAAAGCGTTATTGTAGTATTCGCTATGAGTATTGCTCTTCCTGTAGGTAATCGAGTGAATCTACGAAAAATTCCAGCGCCATAAACCCCAATTACTCCATTAGCAGAGTGGTTTATCCCTTTCGTTCTTCAGTATGAGTCCGAATACGACGACCCTCTGCCAATCTAAGCAAATTTATGATTGAACCCCCTCGCTGTAAAGATCCCCTTGACCGTAGTCTCTTGCAAAAGAATATCAAAATATGTTGTAATGTACCCTTACTAGAATCCAAACTGCTGACCACCGAAATGGAACTTCATGTTAGGGCCACCGCCACCTTGCTGGAACATGAATGGATGTCCGCCACCACCACCGAAGGGGTTGCCCTGCTGGAAGGGATTTCCCTGTCTTTCTTGCGAGTTAGGATCATCGCCACGGTCGAAGCGCGCGCGCAACTCGGGGTCACTAAGCACTTCGTATGCTTCGTTGATGCTGGCCATCTTCTTCTCAGCCTCTTCCTTAGGAATACCTTGCTTAGCAGCCTTGTCGGGGTGGAAAATCTTCGACTGCTTGCGGTAGGCGGACTTGATCTGGCGCTCATCGGCATCATTCTCGACACCAAGCACTTTGTAGTAATCTTTGGTCTTGCTGCGCTTGAGAGCGATATGGGCTTTGTTGAGGATAGGATTGACCTTTTCCTTCTGATCCGGACGAAGCTCAGCGGCCTTCTCAAGGGTGGAGATGGCAGCCTCGAACAGTTCGCCTTTAAGTTGTACCTTGCCCTTATGGAGCAAACCCCAGAAAGAGTCAGGGTTAAGCTGTAGCGACTCGTCGCAGTACTTGGCGGCCTCTTTATGGTTTGACTAATAGTACATTGTTAGTAGCTTCTCATGCTTGAGCAATAATAGAGTCTTACCTCAGTATACGCCTGGCAAGTGAGTTCGACTAAGCTTTCCAATAGTTGTATCCGAGCAGTCTTGGGAATGCTCTTGTTTTCCTTGAGCTCTTCCACCTGCTGTCGAACAGTAGGCACTAGGCCAGGCTCGTCAGACGTACCAACTAGTGACCTGCCAGCTGTAGTGGGTTGCCCGCGGTTGAGCTGTCCCTGAACTTTCTTGTATGCCTTCTCGAACTTCTTTTCCTGCTTATGCAACTTCTTGCAAATCTTGGAGTCCGGGTCGGATTGGAGACACTTCTTGATCTGCCCAATACCGCTATCCACGTCGCCTAGTGCGTAGAACGAAGTGGCTGAGATGACGACGTGAGGAGTGATGTCTCCGGGCTTCATGTGAAGGACATGCTGCAGATCGCTGAGACCCGCCTCTACATCACCAAGCTCAAAGCGACAATGAGCACGGAGCTCACGCAGATGGGGCGATCGGCTTGCGACGACAATGGCAGTACCGGCATGACTGGCACATTCGTCCCATTTCATACCTTTCTCGGCCATCCCAGCCATGTGAGCTGCCAGCTTGGCCTCTTCGAGCTCGACGAACTCAGCAGAGTTTGACTCTTTGCCGGCGAGACCAAACTGTTTCTTAGCAGCATCCCAGTCTCCTGCCTTGGCACGAAGCCTTGCGAGTTGAAGATGGGCACCCTCAAAACCAGGCTTGAGTGATAACACTTTGTTAAAATCGTCAGTTGCCTGCGAGGTTCGGCCGAGGGAGAGGTAGGTGGTAGCTCTCTTGAATATGGAAAGATAATTCGTCGGATCGCGGGCGATAGCAGCATCGTAGTAGACAAGAGCCTCGCTGGTCTCGCCACGTGACAGATGCGACTGCGCAGTGGTCAAGAGCTTCGAAACAGGAAGATCGGCTGGAACATCCTGAGGCGAGAGAGCGTTGGTTGAAGCGAGAAAGGTTGTAGCGGCGACTGCCAGAGCAGCGAAATTGATATGCATTCTGGGCAGCGCTAGTCGAATCGAAGTATGTAAGATCGAGGAAAGCAAATCGCAAGCGACGAATGTAGAATACTAATGGTGATGCATCAACCTTTTGTGGTTACAGGCGGTTGGCGACAATTGATACAACGACAACAGTGGCAGTTTGAAATGATTGTCTGTTGGATTGAACAAAGATTAAGAAAGAATGATAGGGACGAAAAAAGGACAACTTGATCATAAAAGAAGCCAACAAAGCCAAGTGCAGCCGGAACAGTCGCCCGCTCGACTTAACCGGGAAAGTCTATATCTGTCAGCAAGGTACGCGGTTCAGTCGATATTGTCATATGTGGCCACAAGTACTCTTCTAGCAGATACACCCCCATTGAGGATTCAAGAGGCGCAGGCATGTTCCAGGTTCCTGCCGCAGGAATTTAGCGGCGGGCACTATAAAGTTAGCGGCCACAAGGACCGAATCAAAATCCAGAGTTCACTCTACAAGTGCCCGCTCCCCTAGCTGACAGGCATTCCGAGTGGCTCACGGACCTGACTGTAGCTTCCAGGTTGCTCTGTGGCGTCACACACTTTTTTTTGTCGCGACCCAGACCCTCGATGCCCTCTATTTACTTCGTACCTTATTCCGTCCATACAATTGGAACTCGTTTTTTATGCCACACCATATCCCTCTCCAGCTAGATATATAGAACAACAATCTAACTCTGCGGGCCAGATTCGATCATGGCTCATCATCGCCTTCTTAGTCAAGATTCGGCTATCTTCTCTCCCTCTGTCGCTCGCATTGCCGCATGCACCGCTCGCGATTGGTCTTACATCGACGCATGGCTCTCGTCCAAATTCCACCCCCGATCGGTTCCTCCTTTTGAGCGCAACAATGATACCCTCAAAGCTCTCCTCGCCCTCGCTTCCGTCAACGAGTCGGCCGACGAAGAGCGCAACCTAGTCGCCAAGTCCGAAGCCGCAGCGTTGCAGGAGCTCACCGAGTTTGAATCTAGGATCGACAAATCGAGCCGACCGTTGAGGGAAGGCCTCATTGACGCTGTGCAACACAATCTACCTACTGATGGCCATACCGCCCTTGATACCATGGCAAACATTGCTCTACAATTCGGTGTCGCCTTCCCAGAACCCGAGATACTAGGCCAACGCATGTGTCAACTTCAATCGAGCATCCATGACGCTGAACACATGAAAGCCCGGGTTGAGATTCTTCACAAACACATTGATGAAGAAGCGGCCCGTATCAACTATATTCTCAAAAACCTGCAGCGCGAAGACTATCAACCCCCTGCACATCTTGCCAAGCAGAACCTTGAAATGCAGCGCAAGGTCAAGGCATTGGCTACCAAGTTGCCTGAGCTACAGGATAAGGTTGCCGCTCTCGCGGCGTCTGCTGACTCCTCGCACCCAACCATCGCTGATCTTGCTCGTGATGAGCAAGAATATCTATATGCGTTGGCACGGAAGAAGGAGCTCGACCTCCAGCTGGCTTCCTTCCAGGGCCTTCCCAGCGACCCGGACATCGCTAGAGCAGAACTCGAAGAGCTTCGGGACCAGCTTCGCTCAATAGAATCACAGCGCGACGCTGTTTTCGAAGGTCTAGTGGAGCGTGAGAGCCCTGTTAAGAGACGACGTTGAGATGTCTCCATTGACCTTCGGCTTGATACTAATCTATATATTAATGAACCCCTGAACACCATCAACTTCCACTCGCGCAGCAAGTTGACTCCCAGGCATAACGCTGAATACATATATAACCAAAAGCGATACATTTTCTACTGGTTGCGTCGACCTTTTCCTGCCACAGCACCTCCCAGTCTCCCAAACTGTCGACCCAGCCCTATCCTTTTGGCTGGTACTGGGGGCGCTGGCGCTGGCTCTTTCTGGGGAATGGTTTGCAAGCCGACGCCACGTGTGTCCTTGCCTTTCACATCTGCCGCCCCGTCTCCAATACGGAGCTCGCTGACTCCCATTGATGGTATTTCATCGCCATCCATGTTATTTTGACGCTGTGCCCGTCGCGCACGTTCCTGGACACTTCGGAACTTCTCCAGAAGCTCGACCCAACGGATGTTCCCATCTTCCCTGCTCTTGAGTCGATTTGGTCTGTCGAAATTGGAGCTGCTTGGGGTCGAGGTGGCAGTACTACAGAGGTTAGTATGATTCAACAGTTGAGATCATGCTCGGCAAGGTCAAGAACCGATCGATCCTTGCCTACTGAAACCCGCACAAAAGTAACAAGTAACTTACGTTCGAGGTGCTACATGCAGATATCCTATAGCACTGACACTGTTGAGTCTGTTTTTCAGTGCAGCGAACGCTGATGACTGCGGCAGAAGCATCAAGATACCATACATGCATTTGTACAGGAACGGGTACTTTTCAGGCTCCAGCAACTGTAGGCGGAGGTCTGTATGGCTGGTTAGTCTATGCGGGATGAATGTATGATTAGAACAACGCTTACACGTAAAGACGGGCGACTCAATCAGTTGTACCAACTTATCGACCTGAATGAGCATATTAACCGTCATATCTAACTCTCCGCTAAAACCTTGTCAGCCAGCGTAGACTACTATGAACATGAAACCTACAATATCTGCAATAGGTTGTAAGCCTGCTCATAGGCTTGAGCAAGCAAACAAAGCGAAAAGGTAGCCACGGCGTTGTAGCACCATGATCGAAACAATGCCACAAATAACGTTTGGCCATCCTGGGACTTGTTAGTATTCTTCAATCGCATGATTCCGAACAGGATTGGATATACCCTGGCTTCAAGGTTCCGTAACCTCTTTCGAACATCGGCTAGCTGAGGCGCAGTAATAAGGTTGTTGTTGAGATTCTGCACCATTATGCTTGCAAATTCGACGTCCTCCTCTTTCTCAATACAGTCCGCTAGTGTCCTGTAGATCCTTTCGGGGCTCAAGCTCAAGCAAAGTTGCCGAATGATAAGATTGCCTCGTGTTTCCAGCAACTTTCTGTCTGTTGAAAAGAGCTGCAGCAAGTTGACCATGAAATTGGCAAAATAGTCGTCTTCTGAATTTCGAGATATTTGCGAAAGAAGTTGCAAGTCCTTGGTAACCACGGCGTCTGACGGGTCAGATAAAGTCTTGAGTAGCGCCGGAAATGTTCCATCATTAAAAGCGAGTACCTTTCGGGGAGCTTTCCTGTGCAGCATAATAAGCCACGTCAGGGCCGCCACCCGGGTCGCTTCATGATCATTGAGAAAGAGAAGGGTCAGAGAGTTGACGGCCGCAGCGTAGTCCAGGTCGGCTTGTGTCTGAGTAATGTTGATGTCGGCCGGAGTTGATATTGAGCGACCTTGAGCAGGCGTGGGACTGCGGAGGTCCAAATCTCTTGAGCTTGATAATGAGGCCCGGTTACTGGTATTGCCGTCGACACCCTTTTCTCCAGGAACAGGTAGTCGGGAGGTCGAGAAGTTTTGAGGTGGTTGGGTAGGATGCGGTTGGGTCAACTCAGAGTCGTCTGAAAGTGATACAACATAGTCCATAAGGCAAGTGTTGACTCGTGTCGCTGCTTTGTGTATAGTTTCTTTGGTGCTGGCCATAGCTGGAAGCATGTGAGCAAGAATCTTGGGGGTGAAAGGAAGAACCTCTTCCGGGCAGATATCAAGGAATTCCACAACCCATCTCAGCGACTCAAGGAGACAGTCCTCCTCTGACGAAGTTAGCCACGATATCAAACAGCTTGAACAGTAACTGACCTAGTGGGGAGTCCAATGTAGCAGTCAGGATCTGAAGGATTTCCTTGTAGTTGATCTCTACATCCTGGCCAGGGATCCAATCTTCTCCGCTACTATCATCATCGTCATCCAGTGCAGCATCGGAGTCGAGCTCATCTCCTTCTTCAAAATCCGGATTAATTGATTCACTATCGATGGAATCTTGTCGCTTCCGCTTCACACCCTCCTTGGATCGCTTGCTCTGCAGGATTCCTTTTTTGATACGGGCGATTCGCTTAATCTCGTTCAAAAACTTATCCAGGCAAGTTTGTGTGGCGACCCGCACGTCGGAATTCTGATCCGAAAGAAACTTGAGCAGGCCTCCGAGAAAGTCTGGCAAGTAAGTGACAAGCTCCAGATCAGGTATGGAGTCAAGGAGGGTAATCCAGCCGACAAGGAATTGCCGGGTGAAAGGGTTAATGACCCATATACGCTCTTTGAGCAAGGGGATGAATCGGGAGAGAGAGAACGCTGTTGGCAAGTGAGAATTTTCCCCTAACGACACCTTATCATCGCCGTCGAATTCTGGAGGTGCCTCAAGAACAGAGACGTAGGAAGCTGCAGATTCGGACACGATATCTTTGACAAGCCGATCTAGCAGTTCCGCTCCATTCTTGACCGATAGTTCTGAATCCGCGCCAAGCTGGAAAGGTCAAGACGTTAATAACCACTGACTTGATCGATATTTAGGATTATGTTGGAGAAACATACCTTGCATAGCTGATCAAAGATGCTGTTAAAATACACCAAGATCTCTCCTTTTGCAACCTTGGCTATGTTGTACATGGCCTCGCAGGCATAATACCTTACCCTCGCATCTTGGTCGGTGAAGCACGCTAAGACAGGAGGGACGATCTTTGACAGATATCTAGGCAGCTCCTAATTTGACGATTAGAGCATGAATGATAATAAGTGCTGAAGTTCACGAAGTAACCCTATTTCTGCTACATAGGTTTCAGTGGAAAGAATATGAGAGGGCTAAATCTTACTGGACCAAGGGCAATAGCGGCGGCAGCCAGGCCTATCAAACCGCCATTCCTCGCATGAGGCTGATGTACAGCGTAGGCATACTCATTGCATAACTGCTCAAGAATATCATGAACTCGTTGGTAGTCCTTGACGCTAACGAGATCTCGAATCACACGCTCTAGCCTATAGAACGAATGTCAATGGTTGTATCTTTGAAGGAGAGGTGGTAATAGTAGTAAGCCTTCAGGCCCGGGATTTGACCCATAGTGAGAACCAAAGCAAAGGAAGTTATCAACATGAGGCCCGAAAGCATTGAGAAGACTCGGGGTGAGAGGTGAGACATACTCGAGAGCTCCAATCTTGCGTTTGTCGTAGAGTCTATCATTGAGGGCCCGCTGGATGTTGGCATCCATAACTGCGGCTCATTCACATAGTCCGCTGTACGCGACAAGTGAGGGCTAAAGAGGGAGCTTGTGTGCTCAGTGACGATAGATAAGTATAGTATTGCGACTGGAGATGATAAGCAAAAGGGAGAGTCGCTTCGAACGAGCACAACTTGGGTTGTTGTCGTGGGAATCAGGTTCCAAGTGGTTGGTTCGTTTGAGACGTAGCAAGGGAACCTGACTAGTACGCACTGTACAGTAACCTGGACAGGGAAGGAGGAAAGCTGCCAACCCCCCACTAATGCCCCACGAACAGCGAAACTAGGTGACGTTCGCATTTAGGACTTTGTACTCCGTGCTCGTGATCTGACGTACAAGCGCGTCTACTTTGGGGATCTAGACTAATCTAGAGGATGAGGGTTTGTTTTATTTTATCTACCAAGTAGCGAATTCCTTTGATAGCAAGTTCCTGTCAGTTTCTATGGTTTTTGCTAGCGATTCTGCTAGAGGGAGGTTAGTGCATGTAGGTAGTATCTGCTACCCTCTAGTTTTATCCATTTTTGTAGTAGCCCTTCTATTCTCCTGCAACTTGAGCTTCAGAGAAGATTACCATTTTAAGAACATGCATATCAACCCGCATGAGGCGAAATGGCGTTCTTGAGAATCTGTGCAAGTCAACAAACAAACACTTTTCAGGCTTTTGGTTCCCCACTATCACTCTTCGTGCGACATCGACATCGACGTCACCCCTTCACCACCGCTGCCCCCATGTGATGGTGATAGGCGGCAAGCCCGGTTCTTGACACGCCCGGCTAATGTTAGCCAGAGAGAGCCTTATAGAGATTCCAGGGCCATAGCAATCTAGTATTCCATAAGCCATATGATCCAAGCTTTCTAAGGTAAGATAAGGCCATTCTATCTTCTCACACACCTGGTGAACTCTGCTGTCTTGATTGAGGCGATTCCCCAGATATATGTTACTATCACAAGTACATCGATCGACTTTGCCTCCAGATGGCCCAGCAAAAAGGCCGATGCCCGCTGGTCGTACTGTCCATTACACAAGCAAGGCACTTCTTATTCGTTATGAGTCGAGTCTCACAGCACCGGACTTTATGACCTTCTAGACTCAGACCTGGACATGGAATGTCCTGCACCAATCAAAGCTCTTCCGATCTAGCCTGAACTCACGCTTTGTGGCAGTGACATATGTTATAACCAAGAGAAGATCACGATCGCCGACAGGCAGAATGGTATAGCTCAGGAGATAGGTCCGTAAACACATCGATATGTCTAGCAAACGGTCTAGCATGAAAGGTGATGTAGTCTAATATGAATCAAAACTTTTTTGAGCCCATGGCAAACGGAGACTTTGCCGAATATGTACAGCACAATCCCAGTCTATTGGTTTGATCCGTCTAGTGATGGCCCGAAAGATCTCCGTTCTGCATCGACTTCTGGCATTTAGCAAGAATCGCCGCCTGCCGGGACACCTCTGCCAGCCTTCCAATAACTTGCTGGTTGCCACCGGCAAACCCGTACAGCACGTAAGGGATATTGACCTCGTCGCAAAATTCCTGAACGAGCTTTTGTGTCGCACGGAGATTATGGCGGGGCACGCGAGGAAAGAGATGGTGGATGACTTGGAACTGGAGGCCACCGTGGAAGAAATCAAGCCACTCCGGACAGTCGATATCCATGGTCGTCCGGAGCTGCTTCTGGGGGAAAGACTCCTGAGGCCCCAGCTCCACTGTGCTCATCGCGAAATGAGACAACACAATCTGGACATGGAGGGGAGACGCAGTGATGTTACTGATCATGACGAAGTAGAATCGGGTCCAGTTGTCAGGAAGCATATTGTAAACTAGGCCGTAACCAAACCAAGTCCAGAAGAAAACCTGGCCGATGACCTCGAGCCACCAAATGATCAGCGCAGGTCCCTTCTTTGGACCTCGGGCCATGAGGAGGAAGTCCCACGATAGCCGGTAGAGATTGAAACGAGCAAGGGCGAGTAGTGGATAATAGGTCCAGGCCTGGATTCTAAGCAGAACCTTTGCCACAGCATCGTAAGTCATAACCCGCTCGTAGTATGTCGACCTCAAGCTGCCAAGCAAACGATGGGAGACGGCGAAAAGGGGCATGTGCTCAATGTCAGGATCATGCTCCGGCGCATTGGTGACAACGTGGTGCACGTTGTGATTCCGCTTCCACCATCCGATTGAAAGACCTCCCATAAAGTCGGCAATAAGAGCTCCGATGCAAGAATCAATGAGGTAGTTGTGGGTTATACCCATATGGCCTGCATCATGAACAGTGAACGAGAGCTGATGCCAAAGAAAACCCAGTAAGAAAGCGCTGAGGGCATACCACTCGTGTCGAAGACAAAATGCTGAGCCGACGGCCAATGCAATATACCGAACACACTCAATTGCATAAGCCTTGTAGTTACAGTTGTAAAGGCCACTATCGTATACTTTTTGGTGAAGTTCGCGGTATTTCAAGGCCACCTTGGCCTGGGTCACTTTGTCGGGCGGAGGATACTTGTCGAGGTCGATTTTGATATGCTCTCGGGTGATTGTGTCCAAGTACGACATGCCATCCAACTCTACTTCTTCAACGCTTGAGGCGGATGATACTGAGGACGCTCGAGCTCCTTCCTTCTTCGTGTCGGTCTTCCGCTGTCGGATATCCTCTGAAATGTCTTCGTCGAAGACTGGTGATGGCACACGGGTCGATGGCGTACTCGAGTCTTGGCCATTGCTTATATCGTTCTCCGAGTTGGCTCGTTCTATTTCTTCGCGCGTGTGGTGAACACCTCCCTGAATTGGTGGCAGTAAGTTCTCCCAAGTTCCTTCAACTCGTCCGATGCGATAACGCAGTACATGCTGCCGGGTTTCGAAACAGTGGAAGCTATTCAAGTCGCAAATGTTAGCAATAGTATGGAAATTGCGCCATGAGTGATCACTTACGCATCGATTTCATCTGAGGCATCCTTGCCAACCATATGAAGCATAGCTTTGTCACCACCCGGGTGATACGGCATCCAAGCATTCATCTTGATAACTTGGTTGTGATAGATAGTGATGTGCTTGTCCTCGGCAATCAGAACTTCAATCTCGTCCCGGGTCATGAGCTTTGGTGTCTTCTCGGTCGCGTTGCCAGCCAGGGGCGGCAAGCCCGTAACGATAGACTTGTGAGCCATTGTGATGTTCTAGAAGGGAAGAAACGAAACGGCAACCAAAACAACCAAAAAGAATGGATGAGACTGTTGCCCAGAACTGGTCTATGTGAAATAGCTGGTGTTCCTGCACAAGCGAAGGTGGGAGCGGGAGATCCAGATTAAAAGTATGAAAGGGGCAGAATAAGCAGGGTCGAATCAGATGCAGCTTAATTCACCGCATCTTTCTGTAAGGATCGAATGCTTCCACCCTCTCGGTGTCTCGGTACGGTGCGGTGCAATGTTGAGGATGCTGAGTTCTAGCTCCGGCAGTGGTGGGGCCAAAATGGTCCGACCCTTCCACTATAACGGCGGGGCACGGCACCCTCGGAGCAGACGGGAGGCAGGGCACCAACCAGGGCAATTTACCCCGCCACCGCTGTAAGAACAGGAACCTGGAATCCCTTGAGCTTCAACGTCAGAACATCAAGCTTTATCCATTGGAAGCATTGCTAAGCCCCTGACTTTCAAAGCTATTCTCTCTATTGTGCTTTCTACCTGTGCTAGCTTCTCAAGACTATGGATTTGATATTGAAGTGAGGAACGAATGTCTGGCACTGAAAATTCTTCCTCCAGCTAATAAGCATGCGGCGTGTATAAGTAATTTACCTTACCTACACCCGCATGCACTGGGCTATCGTTAAAAGATCGCTTCGGGGTTTTATGATAGTCCGTGTATACTAAAGATCGTTAAACAAGCGTACGCCCACTTGCACAGCACATCTGCTTATAAGAAATCCCCCAACCATCTCATTGTTGAGATAACCAATTAATGCAAAACCTATTCCCCTGATAATATCTTTTATACAGTAGCCGGAAGACCAGATGATACTGATAGCCTGCATTGATAATTTGCTATCTCTAACGCTTATGAGGAGTGACAGCTTAAAGCAGGGTGCTAGCCGAGAATGAGCTGATCTGATAGAGACGTTCGTAAGAACTTTCGACCGTGATGACAACCTTGCGAATTCCGTGTATCGCTCTCCTAAAACCATGCATCTGCTAAGTGCCCATTTCGCTGTACACAGCTTGAGTAGAGGACCCGTTTTTGTGTGTCCGAGTTCGTATTCGAAAACCACAAGACAGACCCGACTGGTCGTGACTTCAACCCCAAATGATCGACCAAAAATTGCAACGACCTGTTTCCATGCCCTGAAGTATAGTATCGTAGACAGAGGCAACCCGGTCTACAATCTCTAAAGATAACTCCAGTCCTAGACGAGTATCATGCTTTGATCATCCGTACGTCAGATCCATGGTACATTAGCCTTCATGCCCCAGGAGGTTCAACCTAATACAAATGTTGTGGCCTAGAACGAAAGGAATTGGATTATACGATATATATTGTTCATATTTTGCTAGGGCGCGACTAACAACCTCCAAAGCAGGCCCACGCTTCTTGCCGTAGGTATTCCATTCGTCATGCTTGAACAGATAGAAATTATTACTAGTTTACACAACCCAGAGTCCGAGACGCCCCGGGCTCTATCCCGTTCGCACTGTCCTTGCGAGGCCTCCTCCTGACCCTATGTCATCATTTTGGTATGTTCTGGGCGACCGCAGACGCGCTATCTAGTCTATGCATTCAAGAGTGTCTGTTCCTCGCCGCAAAGGGCACAGAAGAGACCTGCCAGTACCGAGCTGACACGTCCGGAGCCATTGGCACACAGCAAGCTATCCAACCAGTTTTGTCCAGCCAAACATTGCTTAGTAGTGAATGGCCTTGGCGTGGGTGGCCATAGCAGCCTCCTTGAAGGCCTCGGCAAGTGTGGGGTGGGCGTGGCAGGTTCGGGCAATATCCTCGCTGGAAGCACCGTACTCAAGAGCCAAGGTACCCTCAGCAATCATCTCACCAGCGTTAGGGCCGATGATGTGAACGCCGAGAATACGGTCGGTCTCAGGATCAGCGAGCATCTTGACCATACCCTCAGTATCTTGGTTGGTCTTGGCTCGGGAGTTGGCAACGAAGGGGAAGCTTCCAACTCGGTAAGGAATGTTCTGGCTCTTGAGGTCCTGCTCGCTCTGGCCGACCCAGGCAACCTCGGGGTGGGTGTACATGACTGAGGGGATCGCGCCATAGTTGACGTGACCGTAACCCTTCTTGATGTACTCGACAACTGCGACGGCCTCCTCCTCAGCCTTGTGGGCAAGCATAGGACCGAAGGTGACATCGCCGACACATCGGATGTGGGGGATCTTGGTTCGGTACTCGGAGTCGATAATGACACGGCCGCGGTCGTCGTTCTCAAGACCAATGTTCTCAAGGCCGAGGCCAGCGGTGTAGGGTCGTCGGCCAATAGCGACAAGGACGACATCGGACTCGATCTAGAGGTTTATTAGCATCTTTGCCATGGTGCAAGGGATTCATATACGTACGGACTCGGGCTTGCCACCCTTGGCGGAGTCAACCTCGAGCTTAACCTTGTCACCAGACTTGTCACCGCTCACAACCTTGGTGTTGAGCTTGAACTCGAGACCCTGCTTCTTGAGGATCTTCTGGGTGTTCTTGGCGATCTCGGCGTCCATACCGGGTCCACCAATCTGGCCGAGGAACTCGACAATGGTGACCTTGGAGCCCAATCGTGACCAGACGGAGGCCATCTCAAGACCAATGATACCACCACCAATGACGGTCATGGTCTCGGGGACCTTCTCGAGAGCGATAGCACCAGTGCTGGTGATAACGCGCTGCTCATCGATCTCGAGACCGGGGAAAGGGGTGGCCTCAGATCCAGTGGCAATGAGGATGTTCTTGCCACGGACGCTGGTCTCACCGCCCTCGTTGAGGTCGACCTTGATCTCATGCTCGCTGGCGAAAGAAGCGGCACCCTTGATGTATTCAACACCGTTCTTCTTGAAAAGGTACTCGATACCCTTGGTAAGACCGGAAACGGAAGTCTCCTTGGCCTTCATGAAGTTGGCCAAGTTGAGCTTGACTTCGCCAACCTCGATACCGCGGGACTTGGTGTCGTGGAGAATCTGGTGGTAGAGATGGGAGTTGTTGAGAAGAGACTTGGAAGGAATGCAGCCGACGTTCAAGCAGGTACCACCGAGAGAGCCACGCTTCTCAATGCAAGTAACCTGTATCAAAAGGAATACCTGGTTAGCACATTCTGCCCACTTGCGCGTTTGCTCGAAGTTTCGAGTTACAAGCTCGGGTGTATCGTAAACCAACCTTCATGCCCTCTTGGCCAGCCTTGATAGCAGCGACATAACCAGCAACGCCACCACCGATAACAACGAGATCCTTTTCCTCTGCAAAACGTTCCAGTCAGCGGGTTGTTCGGAGTCGTTACCCGACAAATTCGAAGGTTAACATACCAGCCTCGGACGCAAATCCGCGGCTCCATCGCGACAGCGAAGGGGCAGCGACGACCTTGGGAAGACTATTGAAGAAGAAAAATCATGTTAGTTGACGAGCAATTTTCCCCACGATAACGGATCGCACCCAGCAGAAGCGGGTTCCTGGTCATGCTTCTCCTGGGTACTTGTCGCAAGGCGCATTGCAATAAACTTACGTGGACTTCTGGAAGGCCGGGCGAGCAATAGCTCGTGATATTAAACGACTGGTAAGCATGATGCGGGTTGTGCGGAAAGACAATGGAGGACAAGCGGATTGTGGAGAGAGGAAGGGGGAGGACGAGGTAGAAAAAGTCAATGAGGTTGAGGTTGAGGCGTTAGTTACGGCATCAAAGCTCGCCCCCGTCTAACCTAAAGCACGGGGCAACTCAGTCTTGGAAACACAGCTTAGCAGCACCTCACAGTGGTTTCGGCAAAGAGAACCCCGTGGACAGGGGGGATTGTCAGGTAAATTTTTTCTGAGTGTCAGCCGACATCTTCACACGATTGGCCTTCACTTCGATGATGGAACCGCCTACAGCGCTGTCCCCTTCTGCACCTGCCCTACAATGCCCCCCAAGCCTTGTGAAAATAAGGTAACGTCCCCTGGACATATGTCTCCGGTCATCGAATAACATTGCGTACTATTCCCAACTTCTGGAGCTATTTCCGGGTTGGTTCAAAATTCACGCTAATTCGTGCCTGGGAATTCGGGCAATTCGACTCAACGAACGCCGAAACGGTTTTCCCAAGGTGCAAGGTGACCCCAACGAAGGGTCCTTTTTGGAGACTGTCCGCCTATTGCGCCTCCGACAACCCGGCGTGTCCCGTTCCTACCCGGCCCCGGATGTCAATTGCCTTCATGATGCCGACGTCACTATAAATAAAGCCGTTGACATACGGAGTATGTCACCGACTTGCCGAGATAATTGTTAATCTATTATGAGTCTGTCAGAGAAAGACTGTTGAAACCGATGGTATTATTGCCTCCTGGCATATCTATGATCACGGTCCATGTTCTATGTTTCTATCACTGCTGGCCGCACAACGATCTGGACCTTCTCACAAACACCCTCTAGCTTTTTCAACTCCTTGGCGCCAATCAACTTGGTCTTCCGAATCTTCTTCCGGAGCATCCAATGTATTCCGGCAGCCAAGCCCGGCAGCTCTCGGGCTCCGCCGAACATCTTTTTCAACTTCAAATCTTCCTCCAGTGACTCCTTCTTGTTTCGACATTCCTTCAAGAGAGCAATTATAAACAGCTGCACGAAGATTGATGTCCAATGATTTGTTTCAGGAAGCTCAAGAGGTTTGAGGACAGTGATGTTTAAGGTACCATCAGCAACGAGGGCCGCGTAGAACTTGGCCACGTTGGTGATACGTCTCTCATCTTTCATGCGCTCAGCATCAGCCGTCTCATCCTCCTCAGGGGCCTCCCCAAACATAGATTCTCCTAGACTTCTGAATATCTTCCACAGTCGATCCTGAAGTGCAAATCTGATTCTGTTGTTGATCAAGCAGGCTTTGCCTCCCACTAGAGCATAGTAGGGATTGTAGTCCATTTCGCTGCCTACACACTGGACCAGGACAGTAGCAAGGGCCAATTGGTCGTCTTTCTTGAGTCTGAGGTTGACAAATTGTCTATAAGCGTGCTCAAAATTTGACGCCGTCATCAAGGCTGTGAAGATGGCAATCTGTGCTGTTCCGCTGAGCCCCTGTGAGCGAGCCTTCTGTGGATAATCAGGTAAGACAAAATCCATGTCTTCATGATCGCTCATCTCAGAATCAGAGACATGAGCTTTCTTGCTCTTACCCAAAAGTGTGGTTGGGACACTGGCACCTACCAACCACCATTTGCCTCGTGTCTCGGCTCCCTCAATATCGATCAAGCCCACACCCATAGGGGCTAGACCGTCGAGTCGGCGTGATTGGCCTTTAAGATCTCCAAGACGTTTCTTCATACGCTGCACGTGCTCTGACACAACAGTGAAATCCAAACCTCGGGCCTTGCGTTTTCCCTTCGTGAGGTCGGTGATTGTCTCGACAATGAACTTCGTGCGAGCGGAGATGTTGGCGTAGCCCACTTTCGAGAGAGATTGGTTAAGAACACCAGAGACATGCTTCAGTGATTGCTGATCATCCTGTTTCAAGATTCGACCTGCCATACGACAGATGCGCAGAAGGAGTTCCACGTTGATCTCATTCAAGTCACTAAGAAGTCTCTCCATGTAATCGAAGATAATCTTGCAGGTGACAACCTCGAACACGTAAAGTTGAGACAATAGTGTCAAGATGTTAGAAGCTTCCTTCTGGATTGCTGTCTCGGCGCTGACCTCCTTGCTCGCTTGCTCATAGTGGCCGCCAAAATCTTCCACAATACGACGAATCAAGACTGAGCCAAAACTTGATCCAATCAACCGGTAGATGGCAGCGGCAAATCCACCCGTAAGAACGAAAAACTGATCAGGTAGACTCTCTGGCTTACAGATTTGTGCCATGATGGCATCGGTTATGACATCTGTTACGTCGCCACGAGCATTGCTTTGGTAGAGCCCCTCAAAAGACTTGACAATGGACAAGATATTGGCATCCGTGAGACGGTTAATCAAACCCTGAACTTGCTTTCGCAATCGGCTTTTGCGCTCCTCTTCCGAGTTCGCAGATTTGCGCATTGAAGGAGGAACGTATTTAGCAACATTAACTCCAGCAGTGGGCGCGACGTAAGGGTTCTCTCTCTGCCGTGGTTGAGCTGCCGTGTTGTCTAGGGCGTCGTCGTCGTCGAACCCACCAAAAGACTCATCATCATCAAAATCACCACCATCCTCATCATCCTCGTCCATCATATCCACATCCTCGTCTTCGTCTTCGTCCTCAGACTCATCTTCCATATTCACGTCCGCATGTCGCTTTTTCGGTTGATTTGCAGGTTCTGCCGTCTTTCTTCGTTTAGATGCTAGCCAGTCGTCATATTCGCTTTTCCTCTTGTTGCTGTCGTTGTCGTTGTCGCTCAGATCCTCTTCGCCGCTTAGATCGCCCAGGAGATCGCCAAGACCGTCCTCTTTGAAAGACTGAGGTAGTGTTTTTCGACCCTTCCTAATACCCAGTTTTCTCTCAAAGGCCTCGATCTCGGCAGCATCCTGATCAAGCCTCTCCTGCACAGCTTTTGAAACGCCCTTTTTCCCGCTCTTTTCTTTTGCTTTGGCTTTTGTGTTCTCCTGCTCCTCGTCGTCATCGCCTTCGTCATCGTCCATCGAATCGTCCATATCCTCGTCCTCGCTGAACGAGATATCTTCGTCATCTTCTGCGTCGTCCTCCTCATCGTCATCATCTAGATCGTCTTCATCGTCGCTGATCTGCTTTGAGGGCATTGACTGGGGTTTTTGCGCTTGTGGCTTGCTTTGCGGTCCACTCGGTCTCCTCTGAGCATTGCTGACAGGTTGTGATCGCTGTTGAGTAGATCTTGCGTAAACATGGGACTTCTTCTGCACCCGCTGCGCCTTTCGTTGGTCTTTTCGCGAAAGTGGTAGGCGTGGCCTTCTTTGTCCATCTCTTTGGGTTTTAGAATCTGAAACACTCAAGCCCATCTGCTTGAAAAGCTTCTGTTGGAGCTCTGGAGCGGACGACATCTTTGGGTTGGAGAAAAGTGAACGTCACTCATACAACGAATGTAAAATCTGTGTGTTGATGGAATTTTAAGCAGTGATCCGCCTAATATTTCGACGATGTTTATGCCTATTTCAGCAGGCGGTCAACAGCCACGTTTGCGACTCTGGGAATCGGTTCGCATTGACGGATCGCGAGTGGAATATTGACACTGCAGAGGGATCACACAGTCTATTGAAAGGTTTTTGCCAGTTGAAGTATTCCTAAATCAACTGCAAAGTGCCCGCAGAAGCCCGAGAATCATGCTAAAAGACACAGTCAAAAAAACCTATTGAGAAGTTTGTCCGGCAGAAATTCCAAGACTTTTATTGGTACTTCTGCCGTAGCATTTATGAAACCAAACTTACAAGTACTCAAGTCTCACCGCCTTTTGAATTCGGACTAGTGTTACAGACTCTAATTGGGCACAAGCCGCAGTGGCTTCTAACGCCACACTTCAACCCCCGTATCGATGGCGGGGCAGAAGTCGACTTCAATATTGGGTCGCTTCTTAACACTCATCTCTCCATATACATCGACTTATTGTCTACAGCTCACACCTCATCACCATGGCTGACTCTCATATGAGCCATGACGAGGTAAGTAAACTCATCGCTTTTTCATGTCTGAATTAGTATCCCACGATATTCTATGAAAGTTTATCTGACATCATGACAGTTCTTCGCCAAGTTGGGTGAGCTCTTCAACCACCGCAAAGGCAGCGATCATGGCTCCATCTACCTGAGTCAAAAGCGACGTACGTGAGACTTAAATATTGGATACGTTATCCTTGCTAACATCTTCTCAGTCACGTACGGCCAAGATATCCCAAGTCCCTCGGAAGATGAGCCCACACCGGATATTCGTCCTGGTAAGCCTCTACCCCTCATCATTCGGGCAACAGACGGCAAGGGCAAAAAGGAGCGCTCCAGCAAGACCAAGCTGTCCACAATTGTCAACCCCGATGATCTGGAAGCCTTTTATGTGCGGTACGCCGATGTGTGCAAGGCTGGCATGACAGCGTTGAAGCCCAGGGACAGGAGCAAGAAGAAGGCAAAGGCCAAGAAGAAGAAGGCTGCGGCATGAGCAATTTCATTCACGGTTTAAGGGTTTTCACGTAACAGCAGGTCAGAGATTATATCATCGATTAATGAATTATCATTCTAAACGATGCCTTTCAGATCACCAAACCACCTTAACTACCAATTATTCATACATGAGAAAGTGTAAACATTATACAGAGCGGCTATCCTATCCGACTCTGCCCAAAACCGTGTGCGCATTAGGTAGGGTTGTCAAACAAATGTGGGAAAGGGGTTAACTCCTTAGCACTTCTTGCCAGAGTCCAGCTGTCCTCGGAAAGCACCGGGGACAGCAAGGCTGGAGTGCGAGTCGGCGAAGAACTTGGAGGGGTTCTTCTCAATCTGAGCAACAGTGAAACCGATACCAGTGTCCTGGCCGTTGGGCTTGACACCAGTGCGGAATGGGCCCTTGAGGCAACCAACAGAGTTGCGGACCTTGTCGTTTCCGACGGGGTTAGGGAAGGCAATTCTAGTCATTGAGTCAGCTTTTCTGCCATCATTTATTTATGAACATGTATAAACGTACCGTGGGGGTCCGGACTTGCCCTTGACAGCTTCGTGGATGTGGGTAGCAGTGTTGGCGGGAGACTCGTACTCGCCACGGAAGCCGTAAAGAGTGATGTTGTAGCAGATGATGTCCTCGTGCGAGTTGATACCGAACTTGAACAGACCGTGGCTGTTCTTGAGGCCGCCAGTGAACTTGTTCTCGGCGTCGACGACTTGGTTGGGAGTAGCAGTGATCTCGTAGGTGGAGGTGAAGGTGAAAGGGAAGCCGTTGGCCTTGGGCTTGAGGAGACCAAGAACGCGCTTCTCGTGCTCCACGTCAGGAGTGGGCGAGGCGGCAGCAAGAGTGCTGAGGGCAACGGCGAGGAGAGAGAACTTCATATTTGCTTTGAGAAGGGGGTTTGGAGTATAGAGTATGAGAAGCGAGTATTGAAGTGTGTAGTGAGTGTAGAGCTGTGAAGGTGGGAGTTGAGATGATGAGGATGATGTTTAAACTGAGGCCAGAGACTGCAACCTTTATAGCTATCTCAGCGTGTCAAGAGCTTATTTTCTCCCCATCTAAAAAACATCGTAGTCACGTCATTGAAATGCCTACTACGAGGACCGTGAAGCCCCTGGCAGGTATCTAGTCCATGGCGATGTGCACCAAGGATGCGTACTAACAGCTCGCCAAGCTTGATAGTTTGTTGTGCATTGTGCGCCAAACTCATTAAACTATGTAGGGCGGCGTCTCTTAGGCATTCAAACCGCCGACAAAGTATGAGCCAAGCCGTTTCTTGCCCACGGTCTCCAGGTAAGAGTCTCTGAAAGTATCCATCCATGACGGTAATTAAGTTGACTTACCAAGCGTCTTGGTGTTGAGCTAGTATATCACACAGCCACACGGCATCACGGTGCCAAGGCCTTTGGATCTACCGGACGCCAAACAAAATCAACATTGGCATAGCTTTCGTAATTTATTAGATAGTTTACGGCAAATGTTTCCTGTTGCATGTGTATGCAGGCCAAACGGGACGAGATAGTGAGCATAGCTCCCGCTTAGGCATCACACGGGACAAATATTGGCAATGATCACCTTCATCAGCTCGGCTTCTATCCTAACCAGCAGCTGGGATTGGGATAACCCATCTACCAAGCTCCACGACCGCTTTGGGCACGTAATGTTCTCCTCTAGGTAGAAAAGTAAAGCTGCCAAGCTGTCTTGGCATCGACCAAGAGGATCACAAATGCGCCAGCACCTGATCTAAGGTTACCTCAGACAAGCTTATTTCGAAGCTTAAACGTAAACGCCGATTATTGGCTACTTTTGTCTTAATCTGGATCAAAGGACAATTGCGCAGCAAGCCAAGGAACTTGGACTAGCACCTACCCCGACATGGACTCTAGCAAGGGAGCATCCGGATAGTCTGGAGAGGAATGATCATCAGCTTGGCAGATGTCGATCAAAGGAGCCTCGAGATACGGCAAGTCGAGCATCCGGCTTGGTAGCTATCAAAATCCAAAGGCCACACTGGCACACTTGCACACTTCACAGGCTCTACTTCTCGTATTGAACAAGCAGTCACATTCATCACAATGATACACTTTAGTTACCAAGCCTTTGTCATTCATGGTGGAGATGTCGCTCGCCGAAGACTATCGGACCTTGCCGCTTCATGCCTTCTTGCGTAATGCTCATCTTGTTTGCGCTCAACATCAATTGGCTGAGTTTATTACCCAGGTCCCAGGATGGTCCTAGAACGGTAGAACCCAGCCCGAAGCTCTTAGTCTTGCTCAACTCTTGCCCAAGCTCTTTGTGGGCTGCAAAGCTCGGCTGTCAACAAGCATCACGGAGAGTTCATCAGCAACAGTGCTGATGTGAAGACCTATCTCCTCAATGGCTAAACACCAACCTAAAAGGTTGGGGTGTCAGGAAAGGATCCCTTCGCCATCACGCTTCTCCTCAATTCCGGATGTGAAGCTTGACAGACGAGGCATCGTCAAGCTTCACAATGCTCTGCCCGTGACAGCTATACAACTTCGTTGATAATTCAAACACCATTGCGTCGCAACTGCCACGGCTATGGTTCTCGTTATGTTATTACTTACGGTCAACATTCCAGGCCATATGACTCCGAAACGCCGATATTTACCATTCATTTGTCTGGTGGTGTTATTACCTTCACTGAGATCATCGCGTGGCCGGCGCACTGACTGCCTGTCCCAAAGATGCTACGCGTGTCCACACGAGTCCTACACTCTTCTCCTTCACCAAAACCACCTGCCGTCGTTGTTAAAAACCTTCGGATGATTACTCGAGATACATTCTAAGTAGAGCCACGCAATATCCTCCGAGACTGCCAGCTCGAGCAGTCATCCCTTCCTTCCTGACACAATGAGCAACCGTATGTTTGAGAATCGCTCGCTGCCGTCCAGGAGTCAGAGGTGGGACAAGTCGGTACTGTTGGGTAAGCCCGGTAATATCCCCCTCGCCCCAAGTCCATCAGCATATTAGAGGACAAAGCGCAGATTCATCTTCGATAGTGATTCCTACCGCGTGTCCGTACTTTCCGATTCCACCGTCAATAACCTCCAACTTTTACTGCTCATGTGAGTAACGAAAAGTGCCAGAAAAGAGAAAAACAAATATAAAAAGCCGTAGTGCGGAAACAGGAAAGCCGACTATGATCGTGTAGGAACATAGCTGCATGGAATTCATGTTCAGTGAGCATGATCATCCATCTCTTACATGATCTGGTCCTGGGTTAAGCCGCCATGAGGATCAGTGTCCATGACGTCGTTTCCGCCTTGGTTTAGATACTTGACAAAGCTCAGGTTAAGAGGACGGCCGCCGTATTGGTAACCCTGGAACTTAGAAATGGCTGTCTCAGCGGTGTCGGCGGAGTCGAAGCGAACCACGCCAGTACCACGGGAACGGCCACTAGGCTCGTACTGAATCTCAGCTTGCTCAACCTTTCCAATGGTGGTGAACAGCTCAACCAGGTCATCGTTGCTGGTGGACCAGGGCAACTGACTATTGTTAGCAAAAACATAATTTTGGGGATGCTCAACAAAGCCTTACGTTGCGGACGTAGATGATCTCGCCCCTGTCGGTGCCAGCGGTAGCAAAGTCAGTGAAGGGGTTGGGAGGGATGGAGCTGGCAGGGGGCTCGAAACCAGGACCAGCAGGAGCACCTCCACCGAAGCCTCCACGGCCTCCGAAGCCTCCACCAAATCCTCCACGTCCTCCTCCGAAACCGCCTCGGCCACCGAATCCTTGGCCAAATCCTCCGCGCATACCGCCGCCGCCGCCAAAGCCACCTCGGCCACCGAAGCCCATACCAGGGCCGCCGCCAGCGTAGCGATCCTCGCGGACCTCGATCACGCGGCCTTGCCAGTCGTAGCCGTTGAACTGCTGGATAGCGGTGCGAGCATCATCAGGGCTCTCAAAGACGACAATACCAGATCCCTTGGGGCGACTATCAGGGCCGACATGGACATCGGCTCGAATAACAGTGCCGTTTCGAGCTGGGATGGAGGTTAGAATGCGAACCCACCGTATCATGGGCTCAAACGAGGGGAAGTGAATACATACCAGCTTGGCGGAACAAGTCCTTGAGATCCTGCCAGCCAATGTTGAACGGAAGCTATCGTACGTCAACACTTGTCCATCACTTACACACAAACTAGGGTTGAACAAACGTTGGCCACATAGATCTGACGGCCGCCACCACCAGCACCGCCGCCGGGGGGGCCACCGCCATATCCAGGGTTGAAATGACCAGGCATACCGCCTGCGCCGCCTGCAAAGCCACCGCGGTTTCCGCCAGTAGCTCCGATGAACCGAGGCTCAGCTTCACGGTCCTGGACTCTGTCAGCTTGGTGCCCTCCATGGGGTTGCACAAGTTGTTACTTACCTCACGCACGTAGACTAGGCGACCCATGAGATTCTGGTTGCTCAGCTGGGCAACAGCCGCTTGGGCTTGGTCCCGTGTAGCATATTCCACAATTCTGTAGATCATTAGTATGTCACAAGATGGACATAACGGAAGTCAACTTACCCGCATCCCTACAGTAAACCAAGGACAACGTCCCACCCGTCAACCCAACCATCCATAAATGCTAAGAGGGAATGAAGAGCCACAAAGGAAAGCCAACCAAGGGAAAAGAAAAATCATGCGATGAAGCCCACCTTCGACATTCCATTGGGAAGCAAGAGCACGTCGGCAAAGAGCACCTCTCCAGCTATACCATTTCGTCAGTCCCATGTATTCCACCTGCATTCCGCGGCGTTGAAAGCCTCACCCTGTCTCATGAAGTCCTTGAGGTGGTGCCACTTGACATCGTACGAGAGGTTGCCGACGTAGACTCGGCGGTCCTGTTGAGAGGATTCGCGAATGTTGTTCATCATCTGTTCTCGGGCGACGGCTCGTTCTTCGTATGATCGATGAGGGGCCTGTGCACCGTATCCTGCACTTTGTCCTCCGCCTGGTGCACCTGTGCTAGTCATGGGCGAACGATCACGGTTTCGTCGATAGTCGTCCCGGCTTCCTGATCGGCTGCGGGGGGAGTAGGAGCGGCGTCGGTGTGTCCTTTCAGCACTTCTTGAACGTCTGCGGGGAGAACGTGACCTCTCACGCTTGTAAATGTCAGCAGGAAGAAGTACGAGCGATGCCATGTCAAAGATCGGTTGCGTTGAGAAAATTCGAGGTGCTACTGTTGTGCCGAGAGGGGTATTGTGAACTGAAATGCTTCGGTAAAGTTGCGCGCGCAGACGAGCTTTGAATCACTGCTCGGCTGACGCTGCCACTGCCAACCGGCAGCTGCCCCCCATCGAGATACGGCAGTGTCAAGCACTGGCATTTGTTACAAGTGCCCTTGAGTAAGTGAGAGGGAAGGAGCAGTCAGAGCGCATCGCAAAGAACGATCTCGGATCAACGGAGCTCCTTCCATATATCCAGATTGCGATCAGGGTCCTCGAGGAGCGGGGAGCAACTGCCAGAATCGGCGACCAAAGCTCACAACGTATTCAGGCGCGGGGGAGCGCACAAGCTCGGGACAGCAACAGAGCGATTGCGCATGCGGCAGAGCATTCTCAACAAGCAGGTACAGTTGCTTGGCAGGGTTGGGGAGAGCTTTAAACGGATTGAGTTTACTTACGGGTCGATAAGTATCACCGGAATCAGCTACAGAAAGGTGAGCGTCAGAATATATCAAGTCAAGAAAGAATAAAACCTCTGCGAAAGACGCGCAACAACGGGGGAAGGTGAGGAAGAGGAAGAGTGGTTGAAATAACAGGGAGTGAGGGTAGCTTAGTTGAGGTAGGCGGCAGAGAGGTAGACCTTTGTCCAATGGAGGGGTGGTGGGTGGCAGAGTCGGGTGGCCAGTGGACCTTGGCGGGAGATGCAGGTAAGGGGGCTCGATAATGCAATGCAATGGATGGGGAAGGACGACGCGAGAAAGAAGAAGCGGCTGGAAGAGCTTTGTTGTAGTGGAATGGTGAGTTTCTGAGGCTGCATCAGAGCAACAGGTGGTATTACATTGATTGATCAAGACACTCCAAGGAGTGGGAGCGCATGCGCAGATATAACACAATGCAAGACACAGCAGCAATGGACAGCCTTGAGGCAGACTCAAGATCTGTTGTGTTCAGGCTCTCAAGATAACGAAGCTCAGATCATGGGTTGAATTGGGGTCGATCAGGCTCGGGAGGTGATAGATGGATGGGCTGGGGCAGGGCGACTACAGGTAGAGCCGCCGAGTCTCGAGGGGCCATTGGGAAAGACAATAGGGCACTGCAGAGTCGAGACGACAAGGAAACGGCACCCACGCTGCTTCGACAGATGCAGAGGCGCGTGTATATAGCGAGCCATGACGGCACAAGAAGCAGCCATCGCCGCCCATGATGGGAAATCAAGACGTGAGGAATCAAGCAGAAGATATCATCAACTTACCCATTGTGACTGTGTGGTCTGATCGCGTGCGTAGTACGTCTGGACGTACAGAAAGAAACCTCTTTTTTTTTTTGGTTGGGGGTGGGTGGTGGCCTTGTCGCGTAATAAGGTAGGTAGGTAGGTATTGAGTGACGGGTGCGAGTTCGGACAACAAACGAACGGGCGCGACCGATTTCTAGGAGAGGTAGGTCGTGGCGGAGGGGAGCGGAGACGGGCCGTAGGTGTCCACGTTTCGTAGTGGAATATTAGTCGGCGAGGTGAGCGATCGATGAACGAGGATCCGATAGGTAGCTATGGGGGTGACGAGTAGGCTAAATTACCAGCACTACAAGATCCACGGTTGGTCAATCAAGGTAATGGCGATTGTCGCATAAAAATGCAAGCACCAGTGTCTGCAGCACACGGATGGAATCACACAGCTCGTGGCCTGGCCTGGGTTGGGCTTGGGCTTGGCTTGGCTGAAAAAGGCCTCGGCGTGCGGCGTGGTGGTACTAGATACCAGCTTCTGGGAATGGACTGGTCCTGTTGGTTGACTTTTTTGTTCGCCTGGGATGGAAGAGTATCGAGCTTGGGCGCTTTCAAGGGGTTCGAAGAGACAATGGCGATACGTAGAAGGACGGCGGAAGGACGGCGAGGGTGACTTCTGGCGTCTGTGGCTCTTTAGTGCTGACTTTCAAGGTTCTTTCTCTCTCCCTCTTCTTGTGTCGTAAAAAGAAAAGAACGCGTTGGGCGAGAGATGAGAAGAGATCAGGCGACGAATGAGAACACTGGGCAGGGGTAAGACCAGGGACTGTGGACATGTTAGGGCCCACTCTGAAGCTTACCAGACATGAGCATGATAACACGAGGTGCCATGAAAGTTACGTTGGAATCTGGTCGTATGTGGTACAAAGCTTGAGGACAGAGTCACAACTGCGTGGGGCGTTAATTTTGTCTTCAATTCCATCTCACTGTAGTCTTGGTGTTAGTCGCCTAGAACTCTTTGCTCATAAAGGAAGGGCGTTCGTCACCATAGGTAGTAGGTAGTAGATATCTACCTGGTAGTTTGGGTACATATTTTGAGCCTCAGGGTAAGAGCTACCTCCTTCCTATCTTTGTGCTTCAACCCAGGAAAGGCTTCATACGATACTGCCGGTGTTCAAACTCCATTATACCTAGGTACCTAGGTAGTTACACTTACATCGCGTTGCCTTGTTCCTTCTTAACCTCGCCTTGAGAAAAACAAAAAGGCCTTGAAACCTCACTACTTGGACCGTTCTATGATGACCACAACCCATCTTGTTCTTGGCCAGCAGCCTTTGCACAATAATGTAGATGTGAGTGATGCACCTTGGCTCAATAACTGGCAGCTCCTAGTTCTGCAAAGTGCTAGAAGTAACCTAGCATTAGTGCAGATAATTATCCTTGCCTGCATGCGTGCCTCCAGGGTTCGTACGTTTGCGTTACAACATCGAGAGACATCGCGGCGCTCATCGAGTTCCGTTTACTCATGGCCCAGCATCGGTAGTCGAAATCACATTGATGCTAGCTTTCACCATCCAACCCAACTGGCAACAGTGGTCTCAAGAACCCATTGGGCCGTGTTTGCAGCACCTGCTGGGTCAAGAAACCATGTGCACTAGGACTGGCTAGCACCAGGAACAAGCAGATGACCTTGCAGCATCAGGGTTGTTGACTCTAAGCTCTTCAGCCGATATGCAGAGCGAATTCAAGCCTCTTAGTATCAGCAGTCTCACTTCCATCGCATTCAGTTTTCAGATTTGCTCGTGCAAGAGGATTGGATTTGTCTTGTTACAAGGCTAAATAGAGTGAAAAGGTTCCCGCACATACAATAGCTGTCAAGTCAAGATTCAGATCACATATCCCTGCTCGGCGTCTAAGCTTACAACTCACTTTTACACTCACTCACCCCGTGAGCTGATTCATCTCATCACCCTCGGTATCACTTACAGCAAACCCACACAACCTTGCAGGGCAGCAGAGCTTCTGCTTCCTTGTTGAACAGTTTATCAAGTGCGTTTCGAAACTGTGTCTACTTTCCTCGCAAGTCGAGCATGGACTGCGCAGCTAAGCTTACATGATGGAGACCGCGATTGGCTTGTGTAACGTCTGCCTTGGTTTCTCACAGAAGCACTCGTTGTTACACGACAGCCATCGCTTGGGGTTGCGGGAGAAGCCAGCCAATTGTACCCTCTCTGACCTTGGTCAACCCCTCCAACTCACTACGGATCAGGGTTGCTAGCTGTTTTGTCTCATCAGGTCTCCAGCCAAGCCATGCCTACTAAACCATCCTACCATCAAGAAAGCAATGGTGAACTTTCCGACACGCCATGTCCACGGTGCATTGCACCCTGGGGGTAGCTATTTGTGGATATTCATGTGTTGGTTCCATCAAATCGACAACACAAATGATAGGTACCGAAGTATTGAAGGATCATGACAAGATATGTTGACTCACGATTAAGCCACGAACAGGGTTCAACAATCGCATAACGACAACGAGGCCCAAATCAACAGCATTAAAACCGCTGTATTCCAAAGACTCAAAATTCCTTTGTACCGCCATAGCCATACTTTGTGCTCGGTGCCCAGTACCTTCGGAGCATGATCTTTAAAGAAAGGCCCAACCATCAAGGTTAAACCGGCCGACCCCTGACGATGCATCTAACGAACGCTCAGGCGCCGCCGTTAGCAGCATCCTGTGTGGAGAAACTACGGATGCGCACTTCAGCTATCCTGACCTCTGCCTTGTTGCCTAGAACAGCAGGAGGAGGGAAAAGCTGCAGGGGAAATCAAGAAGGGCCACGAGGGGAGCAAACTTGTGGTGCATGGTAAACTTGCCATTGAAATGAACGTTTGAGTATCTACCCTGAAGCCAAGCTATCTTATGTTTAGTGCAGACGGTAGTAAAGTTGGTGCTTGGTAAGACCTGGGATGTCGTCCGTCCCTGGAATACCGTGGGCGGATTCGAACCAAGAAGTTGTTATCCAACGTGATATGCCTATAAGCGACACATCCCGCAGATCATCTAGCTTCTGAAATGCAAGAAAGGCGACCTGAAGCACGACATTTCACGGCCACGTTACCGTAGCTTTGCGATCGACGATCTGTCAAGCTTTTGGACCGATCCTTTGAGAATTGCAATGGTCTACCGAAGCCAGTAGGGTTTTGAGAATACTACCTGCCTTGCTCGATATCATTCACTTGGTCCATTGCCTTCGTGCTCTTGATACCTAGTATAGGTACGTACCCATCGTGTAGAATGCCCTGTAAGCGCAAGTCAGTATCGTAATATCACGAAGGTACACTCATCACACTGCATGAGGCATTTTCAGTTGGCCCGTTCCACGAGACTGTACGGATAGCTTTGCTGTAGCTCAGTTGAACTAGTACGTACCTTCAACTGTCAGTTTAGGTGCCTAAATACCTGCTTTACATCTGCCGATCCCGTGCAGTGGAGGGGACGGAATGGAAGCGCCGTCATGGCCTGCAGATTCCGGGAGTGGCCCGAGCTCTTCCGCCGTGTCCCGCCTCGGGGACTTCCCACCCTTCCCATTGGGGCAAGGCTGGCTAGCATCTAGAACAAATCGCAAACGTCAACTCCAAAAAAACGGACGATCTGGATGTGAAGCATCTCTAGGCTGGTATCACGATCAAGACCCAGTAGTTCGATATGTCAACTTCCGCTCGAGTTCTCCCTAGAGCATCAGCCTTGCGCAAAGCGAGCTCGAGGTTTACCCCGGGTCTTGCCCGCCGACCCTTCCATTCATACGATCATCCACCACCCCCGGGGGCGTTTGGCGATGCCGAAAAGACTATCCTCGCTGCTGCTTATAAGCATGTGCCTGAACACGGATTCTCTCAAAAGGCTCTCGGCTGCGGTGCGAGAGATGCGGGCTTTCTCGATATAAGCGCGAGCGTCATCCCTGACGGTGCCTTTGGCCTAATCCGATACCATCTTGTTACCCAGCGCGAGGCTCTGGCTGCTCGAAGTCAACAATTATTCCCCGATACCGACAAGCCTGGAGTTGCGTCGAGGGTGGAAACGCTGACATGGGAACGACTTATGGGTAACAAGGTGGTTCTAGGTCGCTGGCAAGAGGTAGGAGGCACATCAAGCCCTTTATAGTATATAATGCTTACAGTTCTACTTCCTAGGCATTGGCCGTCATGGCCCAGCCCAGCTATGTCCCCGAATCTGTAAAAGAGCTCGCCAAGCTCTCCGACGAGATCTGGTATCTTGCTGGCGACAAGGCCGTCGATCCCTCCTGGTATACCAAACGCGCCACTCTTTCCATGATCTACAGCACGAGCGAGCTCTTCATGACCAACGATCGATCACCCGATTTTGTCGAGACGAGGCAATTCCTTCAGCGAAGATTAGGCGAGGTCAAGACAGTTGGCGGCATGGTGGGAGCGTTTGGTCAATGGGCTGGGTACACCCTCAACGCCGGAGTAAATATACTAAGGAGTAAGGGGGTCAGAGTCTAACGAGATGAGATGTTTACATGTTATCTGAACGAAGAATGAGTTTGCTGTAAAATATTGTATGAGTCGTGTATACCATTATCTATGAATATAGAAGCCTTGGCAGGCGCCCATTGTAATGACATCCGTTGCTGACCGTTGTTGAATCCCGTACAAAAACAATTCCTACAATGATTTCCGGTATCACGCATGATAAACTCCACTATGCCCAGGTGCTCGCTTTTGTGTGTCGACCCTGTCAACACCGAGTTGACGTTCCGTGCTCGCGCCCGAACTCCTAAAAGATACTGAGTACAAATCTTACTGGAAACTTTCGAGGGTCCGTTGACGAGGATCGGTTAATCTGCAAAGATATTGTTAGCAACTCGATACTGTACAGATTTTGGAAAAGAACTTACCGAATGATCTTCACGTCCTTGTCTAACCGTGCCCGGCCTTCAATGGCATTAGGGGTAATAAGAATATACTGTCGCGAGACTGATCGACGAGCAGCATCAACCTTGGAAGTCAATATGTTAGTTTCTGTGGTCATATCTTGTTTGAATGCCTTGATTACTTACCAGCATATTTGTACTAATAGCACGGTTCACATTGTCCATGAACACATCAAACTCATCCAGGCATCGAATGGGCGAGCCAATTGCCTCCCAAACTGATAGTAGCATACAAATAGACGAGAATGATTTCTCGCCACCTGAGAGGGTTTTGGTGTTTCTTCCAGCGGAGCTTTTACGCGTCTCGTCCGGCTCAATCTGAAGGAGAACCTTACGGTGCTTGTGGTCCAGGTCAATCTTGCCTCGGAAGCCTCGCTCGCTCAGGAGGTAGTTGAACTGAATACGGATACGCGCACTGATCTGCCGTTGGAATTGGCGCCAGAGATGTAGACGGCTCTCGATGGCGCGCTTGAGAGAAGCAATAGTGTCATCAAGATCCCTAGTTTGTCTCATGACATCTTCATGTCGTTCGCGGGCCTCGGTGGCGCGGTCGAATATTTGCTGGTCTGTTGCTCCGAGACGTGCCTCTCGCTGCTTAAGTTGCTCTCTGATTTTGGTATACCTCAACTCGATGCTGCTGTGAGTCTCGCCGTCTGGGATATGAACACGCTCCGGTGCGGTCTGTTTGGCCTGTTCTGTGAAGTCGGCCACTTCAGCGGCTTGCCGATCCCTCTTTTCCTCAGCGCGTCGACGTTCGTTTTTGGCGATGTCGACACCCTCGAAGGCATCGTTCTTCTTCGCAAGAGCTACTCGCCTCATGTTTTCGATGGTAGCGATCTTCTCGGAAACCTTATTTACCCGGCCTTGAAAGTCGTCCCTATCATTCTTCTCTGCTTCCAACCTTTGTCGGGCTAGATCAGTCTTGGATTTAAGATCTCGTCTTGCTACTACCATTTCGCCATATTGTCTTCCAAGCTGTTGCTCCTCGTTTTGCCTTGACTCGAGCTCAGCTCGAAGGAGATTGAGTCGATCGTCAACGCCTTCAAACGCATCTAATTCCATTTGAACACGCTCGACCTCGGCCTGCGTCCTACGAAGGTCGCCCTCGAATCTCTTGATATCTTTCCGCTGGCCTTCGAGCTCTGATCGGCATCGCTGAACCACCTGCTGTGCCTGACGCTCATCGCGGCTGATCTCAGCCATTTCTTGTCCTAAGTGGTTGAGGTTTTCTTCTTGAATTCGAACCTGTTGCGCAGCATCTGTTTGCATCCTAGCGCGCATTGTGTACGGTTGAACGGGGCTTGTTCCAACAGAACCATTTCGGTTGGTAAGTCGAAGACCCCATCCTCGCTTTCCCCGTCCGTCGTGGAAACAAAGACAAGCACCCACGTTACGCGGAGGGACGCCTTCGACCATAACTCTCTCAGCCTCGACTCGATCGCGAATGAGGATGATCTTCTCGATCTGATTGCTAATGATGAGCTGAGATCTGACAACGTCATCATCAAATTGAAGCACTCGGAGGATGGTATCGAACGCAGGATCAGGCTCCTGACTACTTGTGTCGATTCTACCGCCATAAGCAATGTAGATCGGGGGCTGCTTCTTCAGTCTGAATCGGCGCATAAGACTGGAGAGCCTCGTTTGATCTGATTTACTCCGGACAACAAATGCATTCAGACCCTCACCCAGAGTTCTTTCCAGTATACCGGACCACTCCGGTTTAGACAGCCGAATATAAGCCCCGATAGGCCCGACAGGTTTCTGCTCCCATCCATTCTCATTCTCAATGGCCTTGATGACATCCTTGATTTCCCTGTCGTAACCGTCAAAACGGCCTCCAGATGTTCCCTTGAGTTCTCGGACCTGTTGCTCAACGGAGACGATCTCTTTACGTTTGAGTTCTTTGCTCTGCGAAAGTTTCTTGTACCGTTGTTCGGCCTCGCCAAGTCGGCTTTGAAGTTCAGGAAAGCTGTTCTGTATCTCTTCCATCTGTTCCCTCAACAGCTTTTCCTTCTTTCGTGCAAGATCAAGCTCGTTATCCTTCTGGGCCCTTGCGTTCCCAGTTGACTCACTCAGTCGACGCTCTTCCTCCTCGATCTTCTCTTGGCAGGCCTTGATATCATCCTTGACTGTTTTCAAACGTTGATGGGCATCTCGCTCTTCCATAAGCAACTCAGACTCGCCCTTCTGTGCTTGTCGATGTACCTCAGTAGCCTTAGCAATTCGTTCGTCAAATGACTCTCTATCTTGTTCGAGTGTCTCTTTTGTCTGACGAACATCTTCAAGCTTCTCTTCCACTTTGGCCAGATCCTGTGTCGTCATATCACAGTATACCTCCGCATCTGCGATGGTTTGTATTCGTCTGGCGATGTCTGTCTCATGCCCTTCGAGTATCCGTTCCTGTTCTACGACTTGAGACCAGACTAGTTGGTTTATGAGATGTCGCGCCTTTTCGCGAAGGTTCTTGTTCTTCGCCACGGTGTCCGCAAGGCGACGAGCCGCTTCCATCTCTTTCTTAACAACGTCAATCTTTGAGTTTAGATCCTCCCTGAGCAGAAGCGTCTTGTCAAGTGTGTCCTGTGACATCTTGTAGTCGTTGTCAAGTTGCTCTAGCTGTACACCAGAAACGAAATATTTGTACTTTTGGGCTGGCGTTGCCGCATTGAGGAACTGTCGCGCATTGTCCTGTGACAGAACTGTCAGGGGGTTGCCGATCTGCAGTGCGTACCATTCCGAGATTTCTTCCACTTCCTGCTTCTTGGTTGATATGATCCGACCCATTGCACTCTTAATCTTAAATCCACTGCTGCCCGTTTTGGAGAAATGACGTTCGACAACGATGGTTTCGCCATAGATGTCAGGTTGGTAGGCGTCTGAACCAGCATTCTTGATCTTGACGACCAAGCTACCATGATCGCACCCCTCTTTCACAAACGATTTTAGACTTCCTCCTCGGTTTGTATCACTAGCCTTACCACCCAGGCAGAGTGTCAAGGCAGTAAGTACAGCACTCTTTCCACTTCCATTCTCTCCCACAATAAAGTTGATGAGTGGACCTAGGTCGACGTGCAATCGCTCGTGGCACATGAAGTTGAAACAGGTTATACTCTCGATGATACCGCTCTCAGACACCATGTTGTTGCCGAGGCTTGTCCCGCGCTGCGCCAACTTCTGTGTCGCTTGTTGGTCATCCCAGTCAGTATGCTCGAGATGCCTGAAACCATTATCTCGCATGAGTTCGTATTGTGTTTGCGGTGGCGCATCCATTTGTCGGCGGTCTTCGTCGTCTTCGTCTTCGGAGCTTGGTGTGACTTCTCTTTGAGGTGTAGGCTCTATCATTCGGTCATCGTCAATGGCAACCCTGGCGCGCTTTCTCTGTGATGGCATGTCAGTTGAGGTACCAGATCACGTTTGCTAACATTGTACTTACCCCATCGTCTCTTCCCAGATTCGATCGCGCCTGTTGTACACTTACACCATCGTCGTCGTCGTCTTGCTCGGCGTCACGCCGTGATCGTTTGGCTGGTGCCATGGCTACGATGCGCACGGCCTTACAATATCGCAAACGACGGGTCTTTCGCAGGTGTCCTCTTCGCAGGAGATTTAAATTGATATAGTTATAATTTGGTTCAGTTCATCGGATGTTAAGACAGGAAGATGACATCGGCCTCGCTGTTGAGAGGGAAAGGATTGTCGGTTAAACAATGAACAATGAGGGCAGTTGCTTCTTAGGGACCTTCCCACTATACGCGACAGTGGACGTGACGAGCGTGGTATTAAAGTGGGGGTCTCTTTGTCCAAATCCAGACTTGGCCTGGGTAGGACTAGCCCAGCTTTATCGCAAATGAGACAAAACTCCAATGCCAGTGGAGGTAGCTTACCCGGTAGCTGTCATATGTAAAATCACAACCTCAACAACTCTCCCTTGACAACTCGAACTATTCGACAATTTGTGATTCGATCTGAACAGGTGCGATGTCTTTCAGATCGCCTATTATAGAGGAAGAGGGAGAGTTCGAAGAAACAGGCAGAACAGAAGAAACAAACTTCAAGAACCAACTGCCTGACAATTGTGTCGAGTACCTTCTTTTCTCTTTGGACCCTCAACTCGATGCCCGAAGGCAGCTTTCACATATCGAAAACATCAGAAAAGCAGGCATAGAACTAGCCACCTCTATAACAAAGGACTACATATGGCAAAAAGATGATTTTAACCTTACATTGAAAAACGAAAATGGTGAGGTCTATACTTGCCTGTTACTGCTGTGTTTATGGTCCGTTAACACTGTTCACAGGTTTGGTATATCTCCATGGCATCACAGACTACAGCGATGCCGTGGAAGATGAGTGGCTGATTGTTTATATTCTGAGAGAATTATCCAGGTTACACCCAAACCTCTGGATTCGGGTTTTTGATACAGACGGCGAGTTCCTTCTCGTTGAAGCCGCCAATGTGTTGCCAAGATGGTTGAGCCCAGAAATTGATAACAATCGGTCATGGATCAATAAGGGAAACCTACTTCTTATCCCCGTAAAAGATGAGGTCGGTCTCAAGTCTCGGAACCTCGAACTACCTGAAGCAGTTGAGGCTATCAAATCGAAACGCAGTGCCCTTGTTCACTCGGGATTTGTTGAGGCCGAAGCCTTTTACAGATTGGAAAAATACCCAGCGCAGATCAGTGAATCTATTCATCAATCTCTGGCCACGATACCAAGGAAATTGGCATACGTCCTACACTCACTGCCCAAATCAGTTGCACCAGCCGTCGAAACGTTCTACCTCCGAGACCCAATCGCCCTGAAACGTGTCATCTCACCATCTGGACTGTCAACATTCCCACCGGAGGACCTCGTCACGACCTCTGTTCGGTTCAGCAAAGTCCTTTTCGCCCAGCTCCGGTCTCAGCGATTCGATACCCCGCCAACCTGGAGCGATGTACTTCGAAAAGCACAAAAAGAAGCACCCTCAAGCGAGGCCGATAAAATCATGGCAAGGTTGGATATTGGGATGAAACTAACATGTGGATTTGAAATGCTGTCTGCAAAAGCTGAAAAAAGTAAAAGCAGAGTTGTGCGTGAGCTTGCTATTGTCCTCGAGGATCTGATAGAGGACGGAAACGAGGCTCTCCCATCAGACGAAGAGATCAAGTCATGGAAAGATGCCAACCGCGACGACAGTGAAGCGTGGATGGACATCAACTACCAAGACTTTGAGAAAGAACTGGAGGGCAAGGGGAGAAACACTTCCTCCAGCGCGAAATCAGGGTTTGGCGACACGAATACACAATCTGACCTTCGTAAGATTGTGTCTCGTTTCGAAGCATTTTTGAACGACGACACTGCTGGAATGGACGGTGCAGAACTTGACGAAATGGATTATGACGACGACGATGACGACGACGAAGATTCTGATGATGATAGCGAGTCCGAGGACAAGGAAGTCAGTTTTGATGAAGAGGAATTCGCCAAGATGATGAGAGAGATGATGGGCCTACCATCCACAACATCAAGCACAAACACAGCCAGCAAGGCTACAGACAAATCGAAGCCCCCTGTTGTAGACGAAGAAGATGAGGAAATCCAGAAGCTCACCACGGAGTTCGAAGCCGAACTCAACGAGCATGGCGCCCTCAAGCTTGACCCCGTTGACAAGCAACCTCGCCTGAAGAATACAAGCCAAAATGAGGGAGAGAACGTCCTTCCAGACATCAAGGAAGAAGGAGAGGAGGACAGCGAGGAAGAAGTTGACATCGACTACAACCTGGCAAAGAATCTGCTAGAGAGTTTCAAGAGTCAGGCGGGTATGGCCGGTCCGACAGGTAATTTGTTGGGTATCATGGGCTTTCAACTGCCCCGGGACGAGGATGATGAGAATGCCAAGGATGAGGACGAGGAGGATGGCACGTCGGCAAAAGGAAAAGGGAAAGCACGAGCGTAATATGTCAAATGGACGCCAGGGCTAACCATATCATCATGAGATAGAAGATCGATTTATAGAGAACATTTTACGTGTATTGACTCTCGAGTAAAGGACTCGTTGTATGTATCTATTCGTGTACTATTGTCCCCAAACCAACGACATAAATCGCTGCCAGTCCGGGAAATATGGTCATATCTCATCAAGATTCGCTATCCTCGTCACTTTCTTGACCAGACCGCGGCCTTTTGGCAGGCGACATCTCGCCACTCATGCGTCTGCGCCGCAGCTGACCCCTATCGTCAAGCTCTTCCAGCTGAGAGAGCACATTTCCGAGATGCTTCCGCGCTGCAAGTTCCCTCCTGCTGCTGTCGTTTTGCGGCCTGTAATACTCTCCCACCAGAGAGACCACTGCATGGTAGCACTCGTATAATAGCGTGCGGATGTGGGCGTTTTCTCGGTCCTCGATGATGTCGGATTGTGCTGCCTCGTGTCCTGGTAGTGGCTTGTCAAGGCCTCGCCAGAAGCCTTCTGATGGCCGTGGTTGTTTGCTGAAGACCGTGGCCATGAGGGGATCGCCGAATAAGCAGTGGCTCCATTGTCGTAGACCAGTTACTTCAATACCACTCTTAGTAGGCTCATCCGCAATGAAATGATCTTCTCTTTTGTTGGTATCGTCCTGGATGACTATCTTGTAGTCAGGTCGTCCCCTCCCATGATCAGATCTTCTCGAAGTTCTCAGTGATGATCTAGGCCTTGTTGGAATTCCGTTCGATTCATCAGCAGGCGCATTTGGTTTCCTCCCAGTGTCGCATGAACGATGTATTAATGTATTCGAGTCCTTTCCAGCGTCCAAAACAACCAGGCGAGGTTTCGTCACTGCGTCAAGCAGATGCTGGAAGCGCTCAAATTGGTATCGAATATTACTGTAGTTGAACATGATGGTCAAGTCCTCACCATCTCGAAGGACAGACTCCAGCAGACTATGGAACGCTACCCTCCATGAGTCGGCACCTTTTGATTCGCTCAAGTTTCCCTCAAAGCGTCGTGGCGGGTGGTGGACAACTGAGGGAGGGACTGAGAGTACATCGGCAGCAATGCCAAACCGTCTCGTTGGTGAAACTTGACAAGATATACGGCGGAGAAGCTGTCCAATCTGGAAGTCCACCGCCCTCCGCTCACTTGAGTTTAGGGGTTTAGTTAGAGTGGATATAGGTGCACCTCGTGATGGTCGGATGAGGTTATATTCCATGGGTAGCATACCACCAAGAGACTCATGACGAACAAGAGTAGGTAAATATCCAGTCAACAACTCGGTAGTGGCCTCACTCCCAAACATAGTTCCGGCGGTCCTGTTTATGGGTTCTTTGATTCCAGAGCCCGAACACACTTTTCTCTCTCTAGCAACAGCAGATAGCCACTTCAACACAGCAGCCTCAGAACCAAGGGTTGACTTCTCAGAACGCAGCAGGCGTATAACTGCAGGTGGAGGCAAAGCAAGAACAAGATCTTGGCCCTCAGTGACCTTGACATTATAAAGACGTTGCAGACGAGCTGAAGGGATGACTTGGAGCTCCTTGACTGACAAACGAGGGCTGATGCCACTAAGGAGTGAGAGGACAGAACTCTCTGGCGGAACAACCGCCATGGGAGTGAGAGTTGAGGTAGAAGTAGAAGCAGAGGAAGAGACGTTTGAGAGTGATTCAGTAGAGGCCAAGTTTCGGGCCGAACGGGGGATATTGTCATGTACAAGGTTGCAGCTTTTTTGCGCAACACAGTGGCTCAGGAGGGGCAGACTGCCGTCGTCCCGAAGGGTGCATTGGTACGACGCTCGAGTCATAGGGGAAGGGTGATATATATGTAGGTAGTTGTGGTAAACGGGTGGTTGCGGTTGAGGTGGATATACAGGATAGTGGCTGCTGCACTGAGGCGGGAAGATAACAGCAGAAGTCGTAGTCGTAATCGTCCAAAGAGATTGGCCTTTGATCTTTGGTGGGATGTGACCAAGGGTGGACTGTTTCAGTGGTTTGCTTAGAAGAGGGAGATTTTGTAACTGAGGTATCAAGTGTAGGATGTATTTGGACGACGGCTCTTCTTTGCAGGAATGATGATAGAGAAGACTGTTCTGCAAGTCTAAAAGGATATATAGAAAAGATATTGAGAAACGAAAAGATGTAAAGAATACGGTGAGTTAGTGAAGGACCCAATGTAGTAGTTATTAGCTTCCGCAACAGGGCAGATAAACTCGCCTTCTCGAACGCCTCGTGCGTATTCGAGAGGAAGCAATGCAAGACCAAATGAGAGTACGGAGTAGAGTAGAGTAGAGTAGAGTTAGACCCCGGTAGGCAAGCATAGAGCTAAACAAAATAAGAAATAGGGACGACCCTCAAGGGGGTTAACGAGATGGATTGGACGTTGAACGTTTCGCCCCCAGTAGATACTCTCGGACCCGAGAGAGGGACCATGCATTATGGTATTGCTGCAGGTATATGCAGCTGCACGCATGGATAGATACCTACCTACCTTAGTACCTAGATAGCGAGTGTGTCAGCTGATGCTGCATAGTAGAAACTAGGTAGACTAGAAGCGCAGCGTTGAGCGAGTAGAACGCGGAACGGGGGCAGGGATGAATGAATGTCACCGCTTGTCAGCGAAAGAAGAAGCGAGAATTATGGAAATCCAATGCAATAGCTAAAGACGGATTGGTTTGTAGCTGAAAAGGATCCACGTTCACGAAAAAGTGCGGAACAGAGAACCGAGAGACTGGGGGACTGGGGGGACTGGGGGGTGTAAGGCGCATGTAAATGGTCGACGTAGCGAGCAAAAGGAGAGGAAAGGAGAGGAAAAGTGCACGTTCCTGTTGGTTACTGGTCAACTATTGCAGCGACAAAGGCACTTTTGTTTTTGTTTTCCTTGTATTCAACGGTCAAGTAAACTTAAAACGAAATAGAGGGATCATGCAAAAGAGCTTTGAGGGGGTCCAGTGGCTTAGTGAGATGAGCCCAGGTAAACTGACATTATTTGTTTACAAAGAGGAAGCACAAGAAATGACAACAGCTGTAGGAACCCGACGCCAGCCTTTGACGGGTGGACGTAGTGGATAGACAGACAGACAGATGATAATGATGATGATGGTCAGTCTCCACCAGAACGGTGAAGCCGAAAGGACAGACATGGAGCTCTGGGGGTTAGCGAAAGAAAAAGAGACGAAGCGAAGCGAAGCGAAGCGGAATGAAACAAAACCAAACCCAAGCAGTAAGCGAATATTCATAAAAGGGTAGACCGTAGTCTAGATACAAGGGAGATTGTCTTGTTACCGAGTAGACAAACGCCCGCAGCTTTAGCCTCAAGCCTCTTTCCCCCCCCTTGTACTCCTCCTCTCCCTTGACACGACGAAGAACACGACGGGATAGATCCGGTAGACTAGAAGTAGAAGTAGAAGAGAAGAAGAAGTGGAAGCATGGAAGCATGGAAGCGTTGGCTGACAAAATTCCATGGTCGAGCTGGATGCAACCGTGATCAAAGTTGCATCGCAAAAGGACCCTGCAAGTTAAGTTTGTATGATACTGTAGAAATTAGCATTAGATATCGCATCCATTGCATCGCATCGAATATCGCATTTCGCATCGCCCGCTAGCAGCAAGATCAAGGCGATTGGATGCGGTTCGGAACGAGTACCGCACCGCACAGCCAATGGGGCCCGAGCTTTAATAGTGCTGCAATAGGGAACCACAGGGCTGGGACTGCCTACTACGTACCTGTATACATCATCCTGGAGTTTGTATATTGTGCTATACTGTGCCGTGTAGTGCTCTACTGTACGATTCTATGAGCGAATTCAATAAATCTCGCCATATTCGCCCAGTAACCCTTCACAGTTCTACTTCTCAACGCTCTCCCTACGTCGTATTAAAGAATTCTGAACTTCTACCTGCGGAATGTCAGGCTCTAAATGACGATCCATGGATGCCACTGGCGTGCATCCAGAAGCGAGTCGGGAAATTTATCATTGGCCGCTTTAAGCGAGGCTCGCCTTGGGTCACATTCCGCTAAAGCTTCTAACCCAAACAGCCCACAGCCCCTGTCTACTCCGTAGTCTGGGCTGGGCTGGCTCGGCCTCTTTTTTTTTATTCTATCGGCTCTGGGTCTTGACATCAAGCTTTCTAGGCTCCAATTGATGGAATCTATACCGTTTATAAATTCCGCTGTCATGGTTTCTTTTTCTAAAACACTAAAGTTCCAAGACCTAACGTTAACTATCCTCAGCCACTCCCGGCTTAGTTGCCACTCGTGATGCAACCGAGTAGAAGGATAAACTCCTAAGCCCGTAACTTCGGGTCCGAAATCATCATGACTCTACTACGGAGTACGTACTGGTAACATACGAGGGCCTCAATATCTCTTCCCGTGCTCTGTCGGTGTGCGTATATCCACGCCCGCATGCATGCAAATCATGACCGAAAACACTTCGTACTTGTCTTCCTCTGTCAAAGTACCAGACCTATCCATCCCTCATCTGAACAAACTCGGTCTCGCACCGCTATTCCAGCCTTACAGCACGTTCCACATCCTGTGTTCAACAAAGCCGTTACTACGGAGTACCCAAACTTCAGATTACCCTTCTCCTGAGTCGAACGCCAAGCCTAGATCTCCATCCCAGCCCTAAGGCACTATCAAAGCACAGGAAGAGTACGCCGTCGTAAGCGACTTTTGTCATCACGGTCGACCAAGAGATGCTGAAACGTGAAATTGCGTTCTTTTTCCGCCCTTCATAAAGACTCTGCAGGAGCCTGCTGTCTGCTGATCCTGATCTATTCACCGATATATGCCCCTTCATGCAGATAATCACCGGGCGTCGATTCTCCGTGACCTTGTGCAACCTTTCCGTCTCCTTGGAGACCGTAGAACCCTGCAGCTTGAGGGTTGCATTGTTCCATGCAGCGTTGTTACAAACCCCCATGATGACTACTATGTGCCAGGATGTGGATAGATAGCCACCAGTATGAAGGTTGAAATCCCATTTCGGCGGCTAACCATGACACCCCTACGCGGCCGAGGCTAGTCTGATGCCTCATCTTGTTGAAACTCAAGTGATCCTTCTCCAACAAGGCCCAATCGGTATTGTCGGTGTAGCCACAATGCCAAGGTCACTGCCTTGTCTGGAATGCCCAATGTTCTCCCTCAAACGACATAAAGAAACCCGCCTCCGTACGCGAGTGGCTCAAGGCTTACGTCGACTTCGATTCCGCGGCTCCCTCGGCTGCAGGCTCGCTCTTCTTTTCCTCCAGGGCCACCTTGTACAGCTCGTTGAGGTTGTAACGCTTCAGCTCCTCGCTCTCCTCGCCATCTACAACCGAGACTCCGCAGAACGTCTTAACGCTAGTTAGCTACGTGACGCCCGCGATAGGTCCAATACGCGAGAAAGGGGAGGGGCTGCTTACCTGGAAAATCTCAACCAATACCACCTTATCGGGATTCGTCAGGTTGACCTTGTGCTTGGGCTTGACCAGGTCTGCAATCTTCTTGATGACCTCGCTCGACTTGAAGGTGGTGTGATTACGGATATTATACCTGATGGCGTACTGAAATGAAGATGGTCAGATTTCAAACAGCAACATCAGCAAATTAAATCGTTTACTTACCGTGCAGGGTGCAGATCCTTCACCCTCTTCCTTCGAAGGAGTTTCCTCTGCGGCAGCATCTTCACCCGACTCGCTCTTGAGGTCAAAGTGCGGCCCCATGACAGTCCGAGCTACACGCTCAATACCTTTGTCGGTCGCCTTATCTGTATCAAAGATGGGTGTCAAGCGGTTGATGTACTTGGTCTTGCGCTGCATCGGGTCCGGGCAGTCCTTGGCATCCTGGGAAACCTTGGCAACAAAGGTGAGAGGCTCAACAGGCTTGACCGTCTTCATGAAGAAGACGCAGTCGAGGCCAGTTCCAATGGGTGTAAAGGTCTGCTTCGTCTTGGGCTTTGGCTGCTGTAGGCTGGCCAGTTCCTTCTCAATGGAAGCTTCGATATCTCCGGAATCACCATCCTCGTCATCCCCGTCTTCCTTCGGGGGCTTCACTCCGAACAGCGACTCACCGTACTAAAACAAGTTAGTTCAACCTCACCATAGACTGGAACAGGGTCTCGTGATCAAGTGGCATACCTCGTCACAGAGAGACTTGAATTCCCTTATGGCCTTTCCCTTCATTCCTCTCGCATAAGTCACCCAGATTCCGGCATCGCTGACCTCTAGGGTTCTTCCCAGCTCCATCTGCTCACTTTGCTTGGCTTTCTGGTGTGTTGTCTGCCATTTGCCAGCACTGCCTCCCTTTGTTGAAATGTCAGCTCAACTCATTCAAAGAAGCCATGAAACACCCTACTAGGGCTACTTGAAAAGTTTTTTCTGTACAATGGCTCAAGTGTTAAGCTTACCTTGCTCTTCTTTGAGGCTGGGCCGTTGCCACCAGGGCCCTGCTTTCGCTTACCATCGCTCATAATGACAAGCTTGTGTCCAACTGCTATTATATCAAAAGCCTGCAAATATATTGTTGTTCGCGTGGTTTGGCCTGTTTAAGATGAAGATGTAAGAGGGAGTCGTGATGTTGACTTGAACACCTGAAGCTAGGTCGTTACGCGTGGAGAATTTTGTCGCGGGCGAATCACGTGTGTTGGAGTGGTGCTTTTATACCTAGTTGACAATTGAAAGAAGATTTGGCTTTTTGAACAAGACAGAAATTTTACTAGATAAATAATTACTAAACTCTATTTTATAGAATGTTCTTATTTGAGGTCTTGATTCGAATAAAGTTGGTTGGGGCAGCGCCGTGAATACATACATATACCTGCGCAGGTGATTAACCTTATCGACTTGAGCCTTTAAGTTACATTTCATATTGACTACATCTTACCAGAACCGATCTATCTCCAATCGCCAAATTGTAATTATGAACCAAACGGAAAACCCAAAAAATCACCAATCAAGTCACGAAATAGATTGTTATGAGAAAATCGCTTTTCAATTTGAGGTACATAAAACATAAACCATCCATCGTCCACCAGTCTATAGTATAACCACTTAAATCATTATTATAAGCCAAACAGGGACCCGACCTGATAAGCTGTTCACCAGGAACCTTTTACAAAAACCCCTTCTATCGAAAATTTCAGTTCAGTAACCTTCTAGTTCTTCTTGGCGTTGTTTCTAGCGCTGGCCTCAGCGGTCATGATCAGGGCGCGAGGAGCGTCTTCCCTAGGCATGTAGAGCTCGACGAATTGCAAGCAATCGGCAGCGTTGAACTCCTTGTCGGTCATGAGGGCGTTGAGCTCAGACTTGGTCTTGATCTGGAAGGTCTTGCAAGTCTTCTCACCACCGAAGACGCTGACGAGGTCCTTGAACTTCCAGTTGTTGATGTCGTTGTAGACAGCATCCATACCGTGGATGAATCGCTCAATGGTGAAACCGTCGTTGCAGATGACGAAGCTAGGAAGATAGTCAGTATGGGCTTAGTGGGCTGGGCTGTATTGAGGACTTACATTGTGGGCTTGAGCTTGTGTCGGATCATGGTGCTCAATTCCTGAGCGGTCAATTGGAAAGATCCATCACCAACAAAGAGGATAGTTCGACCGTCCTTGCCAGCATCTCTGGCAGCGAGAGCAGCACCCTGGCAAGCACCAACGGACCAGCCGATGCTGCCCCAGAGAACCTGGCTGAGAGCAGTGACGTCGCGGGGGAACTTGGTGTCCCAGATACCGAAGTTAGCGGTACCAGTCTCAGTGACGATGATGTCGTTGGGGATGAGGTATTCGCCAACGCGGGGCCAGAGCCAGGCCTGTGTGATAACCTCGGAATCGTCGGTGTTCTTCTCAAGCTCGTTCCTGACCTCAGGGATGGAAGGAGCGGGCATGGACTTGGGGTCGACCTTGGCGATGATTTTGCGGAGGACACCGCGCATGGCAATGTTGGGGTATGTGGAGTATCGGACCTTGCAGTGAGTGCTGTGGAAATCAACAGAGTTGATTTGAGATGTTCGGTAGGAGAAACCGGTGGTGTTGAAATCACTCTTGAGAGCACCAATGGTGAGAAGGAGATCAGACTCCTCGACGATGGTCTGGGCACGGGCAGGGTGAGAGCCGTCACCAGCAAAGACACCACCATAGTTGGGGTGGTCCTCGTTCACAGCACCCTTACCCATAGGGGTAACAAAGACGGGAAGGTCGAGCTTGTCAACAAGCTGGTGAACCTCCTCGACAACACGGTGGCGGATGGCGCAAGAGTCGACGAGGATGACAGGGCGCTTGGCAGCGTACATGGCCCTGAGGATCTCCTCGACAACGAAGTCCTCGTTACCGGGGTCGTTCTTAGGCTCAGACAGGTCGATGGGGCTGTCGAGGCGGGCACCCTCAACCTTCTCCTGGACCATATCGGTAGGGACCATGATGTAGACGGGGCGAGAGCGGAGCCAGCAAGTGCGGAGGGCAGTGTCGATTTGCTCGGCAATCTCAGAGGGCTTGTTGAGCTTGGCGACATTGCAGGAGATTTGAGAGCTCATGTTGGCAAAGACATCGAAGTCACCGTTACCAAGAGTGTGGTGAAGAAGCATCTGGTCGCGCTGAGAGATGGTGGAAGGGCATCCAACAATGTGGACAACGGGGATGTGCTCAGAGTAAGATCCAGCAACACCGTTGATGGCGGAGAGCTCACCAACACCGAAGGTGGTGATGAGAGCAGCCATCTTGGTGACACGGGCGTATCCATCGGCAGCGTAGGCTGGAGGTGGTTGTCAGTAAATGTAAAGCTATACAGATAAGATGCTTATAGGACTTACCGGCGTTGAGCTCGTTGACGCTGCCGACCCAGTTGAGGTTGCATTGGGGAAGATAGTCGAGGGCGACAAGGTTGTAGTCACCGGGAACACCGTGAACGGATCGGACGCCGACCTCGTAGAGTCGCTTGAAGAGGTACTCGGCCACGTCAATAGGCTTTTGGAGGTTGCTGTTGCTCATATTTGCGGTTGAGTCGGTAATTGAAGAGTTGTAGGAGTTGTAGGTGGATGGAGGGGTAGAAAAGAGGTTGTTTGTAAGGGAAGATGTCTAGGTTAGAAAGTAACCAAGACAACCAAGAGAGGAATGAAGTTGATTGTTTGATTGGATTGATCGATGGAATGATGAGGAAGGAAAAGAAGAGGTTGTAGAGGGAGGGGGAAGGAGGTGTTTATACGTTGACGACAGACAGTAGGTAGGTACTGCCCGATACTGCATCGACACAATTGAAGCTTGGATACAAGGTGTGCACGCTTCAATAGAGTGGGTGTACAGTCAAAGAGCTACTAACTTACTATCTACAGGCCCAATAAGAGACCCTTGCTAATTATGGGTTGAATCTGATCTGATTTCGAATTGCCCAGAAAATAAGACCACAGGCAAGAATGAGCCCAGTGCCAATCGGACCTGTCAGGGAAACACCACGGGCATAAGCCAGCCTCAAGAGCCCAGTATTATTATTTTGACCGTTAATTCTTTTGGAGTCACGATATTTTCTCGCTCGCTTCCGATTGAATTGAGCGGCCGAAACCGCGAGCCGGAAGGAAAGAAAAGGGTTGGTCGTCGATGAGTATGAGATGATACATACTGATTGAATAAATTGATTGATTGATGGTCCATTATTAGCTACAGTGACGGCAGTGACTGTAATGTGGTGATGTAATGTGCCTGTCGACGCCACGGTAGGGCGGCTCCTTGTCTGCCAACTAACCACTCTCTTGGTTAGTAGCCGCAGTATCAGATAGCCAAACTAAGTTACCAGAGCAAATACTGTACCAAATTCTAGGCTACGGGACTCAGCGACAGCACGACACGAAAATCATATGATGCCATGTGCCCAGTTACAGGCCCCTCCCAATCGGGCAGACTTGGGCTAACTTAGCCGTGCGGATACAGATACAGGGGTCTAAGAACGTCTAGAAACATTTCTTAGCCTATCGATGGATGCTACAGAATGAAGTGGATCCCCTCTGAGAGAAATCGGATGCTTCCATTCTTTTGCATGTAGATAGAGGTAGGCAGGGGGGAATAACGGGAGGATACCCGTCAGACAGGGCAATAATGATAAAAAGAAAGGAAAAACTTCCCAAAACAGGAGATGAATGGTGCAAGCCACGATCCCGTCTACATGGGTCAATAACCCCGAGTGTCTGGATCTACCAAATGTCTACAGAAGAATCAAGAATATCCTCCGGAGAACAACATCTCAGCCCCCGGCTAGTCCGGACCTGTGCAGCCGAGCGCCGGCCGGGTCCATGCCCGTAAGGGAGTATAACCTCACAAAATGCGGCAAATGGGCAAATGGGCAATCGAAACACGTCAACGGGGGCCCAACTGCGCATTAGATTCAAGGACCATGACTACTGTAACTTTTCCATCCTTTCACCTGGTTTGCGGTGGTGGATGTCCAAGTCAACCTTGAATATAGCCTCCTCCCCCTCCTCAAACCCATCCATGACATAACTAAACTTTATACTGTATCATACTGTGGTCCAGTCACGAACAAGCTGTAGAGTTCATAGCAACTACTGTAACATTGCTGATCATCGCTGGTGTACGTATGCATGTGTAGTAATGCTGAGGCAAGAGATGACTAGGCCATGCATTGCATTACATAGAATTAAAAAAAAACATCTCAACCCCAACTTTCCATCCATTCACAACTGTCTACGTTAAACATCCTGATTGACAGAAAATAAAGAGGAAACCACCACTTAGAGTGGTTCAAGGCAGGGATCTCGTGTCCGTAAAAGGGCCTTTGCTCGTGTTGCAACTCGTTGTCGTCCCGTAATCGACATCCGATTGATATCGTCAAGCCTCTTCTTTCCTATGTTTTCCGCTCTTTGCCGTCGTCCATGATTCAAGGCAGGACAGATATCGCGTTACAATAGCGGGACAATTAATCACTATGTGTTTTTTTCCTCTTCTCCTCCAAGGATAGTCTCAAGAGCATGGATTGAGAAGAGGGGCTACGACAGGCGTTGGCTGCGAGATGGGATGTTGCAGGGTAAGGTATGTAACCTGAGATTTGCGAACTATCTATACACCACCTTGAACCTATCCATACTACTGGTAAGTGACTGCACCGTGCTGTATCAGTCGCTGGCAAAATAGGGAAAGAAAAAAAAGGCGGTCCGGTAGTTGCGTTGTCTACTCTTGCATAGTGCATAGTGCATACAGAATACAGCGGTGTCATGTCAGATCATTCTTATCGCGCCGTCCGTCCAGCCTAAAGGGAGTTCACCGAAAGCAGCAGGGATAGACAACGTCCACGACCAAGGGTCTTTTGTGGGCGAGACCAGCTTTTACTCGGTTCCTGAATTTGACTACATCCATCGTTGACTACTGTGCTGTGTTGTACTGACTCAATATCGCTCTCACCCTACAGGGCTGGCTTTGTCCATGATATTGAAGGACGCGGTTGACAGCAATTGTGCTCTGATGCTGTTTTTTGTTATCATAAGCGGTGTACGGGAATTGTTCAAGTTCATGTATCAAGAGACTCTTACTACAGGGTATTTTCGAGACGCGCTCATATTCATGATTCGTTCTATGTTACAGAGTTGTTATACATCTATCGAGTATCGTGAGATGAGATTCTATGCATGCAGTTTCTCGCTTCGCCCCCCTCACTCTATCTATACAGCCCATGCTCCATTTCAAACATCCAAAATCGGCGATTTCCATGCTCCGCCCATTGATGCTGAAACTGTTTTACCCATCCTCCTCTTCCCCTGTGTAAACCGACATATCGTTGCCAAACCCGCCTGCCCGCCTCCTCATCGGTCCGGCACTGACCACATATGTATCCACACAACGGCCAACGGCCCATCATGTCATCCTCCTAGGGATCCTCATATCATACACCGCACACCGAAGGCCACAATAAGTCGACTTTCCAAACTAGAAGGGACCCCCATCCGTTAAATCGGTATAGCGCGCTAACCTTCCCTCACCCCGGCTTGACCGTCGATCCAAAAAACAACAGCCCAGCCTTAACCTCAGCTCGCTCGCGCCAGAGTAGCAGCTTTAATCGCACCGCCCATCCTTCCAGCCTGTCCGCCACCTCTCCTGCCATCTGGAGCAGTCGAACTCAGGCTTGCCAAGCTTGCGGTTGACGTCGTTGTGTGCACCGCACAGCCACTTGCCAAACTCATCCCGGCTGTTGACCTGTGGCGCTTCGCGCTTGAGATAGCCCTGGAAATCCTCTGCGCAGACCCAGCACGGATATAGCTTTGAGAACAGGCCGACAAAGCTGAGGATGTCTGACTTTTGGCCGGTAGAGGGCTGCTCTGGGTACTGAGCTGCGATAGAGTGAAGCAGCGTCCACGTACTACGGCCTAGCACCTCAACATCTGGAGGGCACTCGGAGGGAGGACCCTGCGTAGCCGTCGGTTGAGTCTTTGTTGCGGCGTCCTGCTTGATAGTGCTCTTTGTCTGAGAAGCCCATGCGGCAAAGGACGTGCAGTTTCGGCATCTGAACACAGGGGTCAGTCTGAATCAGGCTTCATCGAAAGTTGAAACTCACGGCTTGCCATCTGGGCCCAGTACCACACCCTTGGGGATCCTCTTGGGCGGCTCAGCAGAGCCTCCTACGGACGACGCAGGGGCAGCCGCAGGAGAGGAAGCGGCCACAGCCGCCTGCTGTTGATCGTTGGGATCGCTCGACATTGAATGGCGCCACTGGCAGTGGTAAGATCACTCTGCGGTGGCCAAGGACTACCTTACTAAGTAAGGTATAATAAGACGGCGCTTTCGGGGTAATTATTAGGGACCCGAAGTAAATGAATTAGATAATGGACGATTCACGTCAACGAAAGAAACGCTCCACGGAACAATTGAAAGATTCAGTAAGAAAAAGAACAAGACTTGGGCCCTGGAACTTTTACGAATGTCGTGGTGTGACGCCAATTTGTCAGCCCTGTCTACGGATAGCAGAAAAGAAGCTAAATTTACTGACTATCGCCGGAATCCTAGCGCTAACTAAGGCGTTATCGATAAGCATCCTGGAAGCTTCCAGGGGCACGCAGGTTATTTTAGGCCGGAGCAACGCCGCCTCCCGGGTGAATATGGGGCGAGCAACACACTCAGGCCACTTTCATGATGGAGCTTTGATATTCATCCTTGCTTCATTTCATCTGATGAGTCTCGATGACTCGTTAGCTTGTTAGTGTCTTTTTTGAAGTGGCGGAAATCTAGAGGTTCCAAAGACTTGACAGAGTTTGTGCTCAGGGTGCCATCTCAAACCACGAATTGAACAGTCATGAACTCTTTTATGACATTGCCAAGTACCGTCGTATCGTTGCCAACTGGGAATAATGATGGATCTATTGCCATGGGTTGCCAACATATTAGCAAAGCCATTTGAGCGATTCTCTGCCGATATGGCAAATATACTTATTACCAGCTGGAGGTGACGAAGGGGGCAAACGGGTTTTCCGATCTTCTCGAGATTGGCCTTTATGCGACAATGACAGCAACCGATGGTGATCCGGCTTCGGTGGTATCGAATACCTCTGCTGCTGATTTGGTGACACTTCGTCTTTGGATGTTGACAGCCAGGAAGGTTCTGATGGCGGTCCTTCGAGCGGGAGAGTGGTATGCTCGTTAAGTTTCGAGCGTACTCTGCAATTCCACGACGGGCCATCCATGCGCTCCCAACTCCTTCTTTTGGAGGGATACAAACATGGTCATCGTGCTGGATAGTAGGTACACCAGACGCTGGATATAGATAAGGATTTCACCCAAAAGCTTGCATACTATAGACGGGCCATCTTTGCCTTGTTGCATCTAGGTTATGTTCTTACTGGAGGGCTTCAATTAAAGGGGCTCATACTTATGTGTACCAGAGTTGTGGCCCAACGAGGGCTACCAGTATACACGCCCTGATCATGTGTGAAACTTAACTAGCAGTTGCTGAGCTACTTGGTACTGTAGACTTCAGATAACTAGAGTCCTTGCTTGATAAGTTTGTGTTATCCAGTAGCTGATTCGAGCTCTCCGTTCTATTCCTCAACCAGTAACCAAGTTGTGTTGTACGTTGCGAACAAAATTCGGCTTACAATGCTATGGCTTATTCCTATTGTCTACGCAGTGTCACTCGAGAAGAGATCACAGTATCAAGGCTTCTTTGGTGCAGTCTTTGGTATTGCTTCGGCCATCAAGCCTATCAATCCTCCTGTGGGAGGTGTTGTGATGCTTTTTGTTTTACTGTTCCTTGACGTTCTCAACCAAACTGCCAAAGAAGAGTAGCCTCAGATACATACTTCAACAACTGAATGAATCTGACTTAAATGACTCCTGGAATTAGGGCAGCTGTCTTTGTCTTGCCCTGCAATGGAGCGCTTTGCGTATAGTGTAAGTGCCTGTTCTTGATTTGCCAAGACACCAGTTTACTAACAGCGTCTAGTAGAACAATGGCCTTATAATCACCTTGCTCGAAGTTGCTTTTACTCTCCTGATTGCTTTCGACTTCAAAATATGAAGCCTGAGCAAGCTATAGTTCTGCCTCACATCTTCACGCAACATTTGCGGTGACTTCCAAGCGAGCTTCTGCGTCGGTCCGCACCAAACACTCTTGATATACCTCCTAATTATATGACTCTACATCATCAACGACAGCTCTACGGTTGATAGTGGTATTCATATATTAGCAATGGTGCTTGCATGCGTTGTTGGTTCCATTCTCAGTGGTGTTTTCGCAACCCGTGCTGTTCATTTGCCATTCTTGATTTCTGGAATCTGCATCTCTGCTGTCGGTACAGACCTTCTTACCACTTTGAGGATAGGGATTCAAAAGGCCAATGGATTGAATAACAAATCCTGTATGGCTCCGGCCGGGGTGCTTGTATGCAGATTCCCACGCAATCAAGTGTCGATTGGTGCTTCACTCACGACTTTTGCTCAGACACTCTCTGGCCCTATTTCTGTCTTTGTTGACCAAATAGTTCTCGATAGGGAGTTGGTCAAGTGACTGTCAGCAATCACAGTCGTCAGTCTCAAGCAAATCCAGGTTGCTTGCTGTTGTGACAAGTCTTTTAGAAACCCCCCGAGGCAAGTTCCATATGCAGACCCTGTAGACCTACAACGGTTTCTTGCTTGTTTGATTCCGTCTTCCTTCCATCATAGCTTGCCTTGCTATCTTGAGAGGATTCCCCATGGAGTAGTGTAGTGTTAGGGAAGCAAAAAAGGTTGACAAAGAACAGCGGCAATGACCAACAGGAAACCAGCTGTATGATTTTGTTACGGGAAGACTTTTATAAATAAACCATAAAGTCTCACTCATCAAATACAATTATATAAGGCCTGTTTCTTTCCATCATGACAACTGGTCTTTATTGCTGTCAAGGTTTCTAGCAATGAATAGGTAGAAGCTCTCAACCGTATCGATAAAGCTATCACCCACTTTTCCCATGAGCCCCTCATTTTCCGAGTCTCCGAAAGTCGCTGATCTACTTTCCACCTCATGATCTTTTAACTACAACCTTCCATTGGCCTCACCCCGCCACTTATTATATCTCTAAGTAACGCATCAGGATCGCCGCAGAACACACGAACTATCGAACACACAAACCGACCCTATTAGTGCTAGTCCATAGCCATCATGACTTCCAGCGAGCCAGCCGCGGGGCAAACCGCCAAGATACCCATTCTCCTACTCAAGACGCGATCGAGTCCCGGCGATTCATACGAAGACCTCTTCTCAGAGTCCGATACCAAGGAAATTGGATTTGCGCCTGAGTTTGTGCCCGTTCTGCTGCACCAATTCCATGACGAGGGCATGAAGGAAGTTGCAGCGCTGCTTCGCGAGCGTCGCATTGGCAACCAGGAACATGATGAGTACGGCGGCTTGATTTTTACCTCACAGCGCGCTGTCGAGGCTTTCGTGAAGCTCGTCGAGGATGGAAAAGCCGGTGCGTCATGACATCTAACTATTATCTTACTACGATAGCAAAGGCTAACATCATCCCTCATGCGACAGAAGACGCCACCAACTCTGCAGACACAACATCATGGCCTCACCTTCAAAACGTCCTCGTCTACAGTGTCGGCCCCGCCACAACCCGCGCCCTCGCCGCCGTTCCTCAAGATCCTCCTCTTCAAGTCTTCGGTAGCCACACAGGCAACGGCGCCGCCTTGGGTCCCTACATTCTCGCCCACTACTTCGAATGGTATCGCGACCAGAATCGTCCTACCCTCCCTCCATTGCTCTTCCTCGTCGGGGAGACTCGCCGCGATATCATCCCCAAGACGCTGCAGGACGGCGCCCTACCCGATACAGAGCGCATCCGCGTCACAGAGACGGTTGTTTATGGAACAGGCGTCATGGAGAGCTTCCCCGTTGATCTGCGCCGGGTTCTTAGCGAGACACGAGATGACCCAGTGCGCTGGATAGTTGTATTCTCGCCTACTGGTTGCGATAGCATGCTCCGCGTAATGGGCATTCTAGACGCTGAGACGAGTAAGGTCTATAAGGGATATGAACGGGACGGAAAGACTTTTATTGCGACTATTGGACCCACGACAAGAGATCATTTGCTGTCTTTTGGCTTTGAGCCTGATGTATGCGCTGAGTCGCCGACACCGCAGGGTGTATTGGAAGGAATAAAGGAGTTTATGGCCAAGAGGCAAAGCTAAGACTTACAATTAATAAAGTACAAATACCCCTTGGAGAATGTAGGCTGGCTTCCGCAGTTTTGAAGACTACGATATTGATATAAAGAGTCAGGAGTGTCAGCTCCGGGTATCATTGATTTCTACTGATCCATCCCTAGTTGTTTTCGCTGTCATTCGTCCATTTTATATACCCAGGAAACATCGTTCCAACCAAGTTCGTTTTGTCTTTTCGAGACATATATTTTCCATCATAGATCAACAACTTAAAGAGAGACAAGTCTGCCATGCGTATTCCATATTATAACACCGAGCGCCGTGCAAGCAGTAAAGCCAAAAGATCGTCATCATACGCCCATGACCCAGAGTTCCACACCAATGACTCCGAACTTGGTGCCTTCGTCGCTCAGAGGTTCGTTGCCAAAAGTTTCGCACCTTGAACTATGCCCGATCTCAAGTCCATTGTCCAGCCACAGACCATAGTGTCCGCCGCCCGACCCAACACTGAGAAAATTTGTTTCGCAGTTGATGCAAAAGTCATTTAGACCGCTGTATGGGAACGCCTTGAACCGGACTGCTTCACTAGGCGTGGGCGACGGCGCGCGGGAGTGCGTGGGTGTGGTGCTTTCTGATCCAGGCGGCGGTGGAGCGAGGGTCGTGATTCTAGAGTTAAGGTTCGTTGTATCGGCCGAGGGAGGCGGAGGAAGAGGCGTGATAGTCGAGGCACGCCATAGGAAACACTCGCCGTTACCGAAGTAAGAATGTGCAGGATGAGGATATTCGGAAAGGTACGCGCCAAAGACCTAGTTGTGTTAGTTAGGAAAACGTCATACTGTCTCACTTTATACGCACCCCTCCTTCGAGATCCTTGATAACAAGAACAAACCCCGCTCGTTTGCCCTCGAACTGACGGCAATGCTGGTACAACGTAGCTAAGCTGGCGCCGTCCTGCTCAAGACTGTAGACAAGATGCCAATCGTCCACAATGCGCAAACGCTCGGGAACCATGGTGCGGATCTCCTCCGCCACAGCGCTGGTCAGCAACTTTGCCGACGAGGGCGTGCCCTGGCGATAACCATGGAGGATAAGAGGATCAAGCGGCGGTGGACGCAGGGGACTAGCTGTGCGGCGCACGGGGGCAAAGACGCCGTTTATACCGTCCTTGCCGTTGTCGTTATGGTACTTGAAATTGTCCTCGTCGTAGGCGGTGTCGGTCTGGCTGGGAAAGGAACCTTCGCTGGAGAAGCGACGGATGAGGCCGGTCCACATGTTGGTGATATACGAAGCAGAAGCGCGATTCGGGTTGTTGGGCGTACCAGCGCCAGAAGAGTCGGGTGTTTCGGGGGAGTCGTTGCGGTCAGAAGAGCTCATAACGATAAACACGCTCCAAGTTACAATGCGATGCAGGAAACTAGGAAGCAAAAGAGGTAGGCATAGATAGATGCAGGATGTACACCATTGATGATCAGGAAGCGCTGGAGAGAAGAGGTTGAATAAAAGATGCTAGTTTTTGGTGGGAGGACAAGAACGAGGTTTTTGGTATGGAGTGTTGAGATATGAACTGAAGGGGAATGGGTAGGTTAATGAATCAATGGAGCAGTCTCGCATTAACAAGCAATGCCACTGGCTCTGACGCACTCGCAACTCGCAGCTTCCTTCTTCCTTTTAGAGGGGAGCTAGTGGAGCTTGATGTGGCGGGGTCAGCGCCTGAACGACAGTTAAAGAGCCTGATCCTGACATGAAGCATTGCTAGGCTTCACCAATACGGTCTTTTTCAGGCAACCACTGCAAATATTGCTAGAAAACAAATCAACACAGCTTACATTTGATTGCGTGGTGATTCATAAGCCACTCGTTCCCTCTGGTCTCTTTCACTTGGCCCCTCTGTACGTTAATGTACGTACAGCACATTCGTAGACGCACGCTCCTAAACTTCATGATCGTCATCAAGATCAGAGCCTCAAACCCCCAAGCGCTAGCTTGTTCTGGCAAACGGTCTGTCACTGCTGAAATGTGAGCATGGTCTAGACTTTCCACTGGTGGTTTCAACATCTAAGCCTTGAGTGGTCATGTTCCTGAGAGAAAAAGCTTGGTTGATAGTTATTAGTAGATACAAGATTGAGCTAAAATAATGTCACGAAAGTATCATTAGATCGCATCTGAGATGTCTATTTGATCTCTTTTCTAATGTTAGTGTCTAGTGCAGCGTAATCGTTATCTCGGGCTGTTGTAGATCTCTTTCAACCTTCATGGACTGGCCATACTCATTCACTCAAATATCATTATGTTACACATAGAGGCGCATATCATCATGGGTTTTCTCTTGGGATATAACTAAAAAGAAATTGTCGCATTGTGCACTTCATCAAATCATCCTCATCTTCATCTTGGACTCCCATATTTGTCTCAGACACTGACCCATATCTTTGGTCCTGCTTCCTTACGTTAACCATCTTTCCTCACGCCAAGATTGCCCTAAAAGACCCATGCCAGGTGCATGCTATGCAGAGTAAACTGAACGGGTAGTCCTGGGCTTGCATCCGTGTGCTTGTGTTGTGGTCGGCTATCTAGTTTCTCCAAACTTGTTGTCACCAGTCTTCCTCTCGAATACCACAACAATCAGCACACATGCCAGCACCAGAGACCGAATCAGAAGGTTTCTTGGATCCCAGATCCTAGATCCCTAATCGACTATCCACGTCATCCCCGTTTACCTCATAATCTCTTGGTAAATCAACTGCTTCAGCTGCTCCTTGCTCAGGTTGTCTTTGTGCTTGTCAAAGTCGAAGAACTCCTCGGGAATCGGGGGTGCTGTTGGCTCGTCCTCAGGGTCGTGGTAAGGCTCGAGGTATGGATGCTTCAGAGCTTCCTCCACAGTAATGCGCTTAACAGGGTTGAATGCGAGGAGCTTCTCGAGCAGGTCCAGAGCCAGATCAGAGGTCTTGGGGAATAGAGTTCGGAAGGGAACCTTCTTCTTGAAGGGGAGCGATCGGATGTATTCTCGAGCACGGCGCGACTTGATTCCGTAGTAGTCCTCCATAGTGGGTGTGCCCAGCACATCCAGGATGAGTGTCAACTGGTGGTGGTCTAGAAACACGGCAATTAGCAACATGCTCTGTCACATCTCGGAGCATCTCAGTAGTAACTTACAGTCCTTTCCAGGGAAAAGGGGCTTGCCGCTAAGCATCTCAGCGAGAATGCAGCCAACCGACCATACATCGATAGCCTTAGTGTACTCCTTGAAAGTCAACATGATCTCAGGCGCACGGTACCATCGAGTCGCGACATATTCGGTCATGAAACCAGAGTTGTCCTCCTGCGAGGCAGCGGATCGCGCAAGACCGAAATCGCACACCTTGAGATCGCAGTTGGCGTTGAGGAGAAGGTTGGAAGGCTTCAAGTCACGGTGCAGCACGTTGGCCGAGTGCATGGCCTTGAGGGCGCGGAGGGTCTGGTAGATGAAGTACTGGCAATGATCGTCAGAAAGATCCTGGGTACGGATGACACGGTGCATATCCGTCTCCATCAACTCCTAGACTGCTCGTTAGCCTGCCGTTCTCCTTGCGACAGAGCGCTGGTGAGTTCAAACCTGGATCAAGTAGACTTCGTTAAACGACTCGTAACTTCGGGGCTTCTGAATATCGAGAATGGAGATAATGTTCTCGTGGTTGAAGTATCGCAACAGCTTCATCTCTCGCAGGGTTCTTAGACAGAACATGGAGTGATCAAAAGGAGTGATCTTCTTGATGGCGACCTTTTGGCTGGAGGGCTTGTGAATGGCGGAACTGGAGACAAGAGGTGTCAATAATTGTCATTTTGAAGTTATCACGGCAAATGCTGAAGAAGAAACATACCAGACGACACCGTAGGCACCCTCACCAACAACATCCTGGATATCATACTGCTCGCTCACATTGAACGAGATCTTGCGGGACCCCGCAGCGTTAGGGGGATTCGATCGAGACATGGTGGCGGTAAAGAGGAGGGATTGTAGCAGAAGAAGGAGAAGAAACGGGCGACCGAAATATTACGACAGATACGACGTGGTGTTATCCCGCAGTCGATCGATCGGTCGGTCGAGCGATTGTTGGAATAGAATGGCGATAGGATTTGCGAGAGTCAAAAGAAAGGGACCAGCCAAGACTAAGACTCCTTTGTTCGTACCGAACCGCACCGCACGCTGGCTGATTAAGGAGGATTTGAGGGGTTAGGTAGGTACTGAGCTCCACCCAATACAATCGAATAGCAAAGCAAGCTTGTGCAAGAAACAGTCGACACAGGCGGAGATGAAAGTTGGCGGTTGAAAGATTTATAGTCAAACAGAAAGATGCTGAAAGCGGCAGGTAGATGTCGGAATAAGAAATCAAATCAAACCAAATAGAAAAAGGGTTTCAACAATGTTCGCTTGAGGGAGGAGGAGGAGGGCTCAAGCGAGGTAAAGTATAGGTGATGGATAGTGATAATAGTAGTAGAAGTAGGTTGGTAGTAAAGTATGGGACTTATGGAACACAGAGCTCCGCTCGGGCCGTGGTGGTGCTTGTGCTTGCTGCTGGTTCAAATAGTGTACAGTTAAGCTGGAGCCCGCGGGGCAAAAGAGGCCTGAATAAGGGTGGAGGGTGACGGGCTAGAAGGGCTAGAAGGGCCACCTCCAAAAGGGTCACTACGTACTGTAGACAGCCTAGCCCAGGTTTGGTTTCAGTTCGGTTCGCGGTTCCGCCGGTCAACAACGGTGAGTATAGGTAGGAAGAGGTAAGGATATCGTGAGAGCACGGGCTCAAAGTCCCTTGTGAAGCTGGTCTTTGAGTCTGTTTCTCGTTTCCCTTAGTTACTGATCAGGTAGGTAGGTACGGAGTAGAAGAACGAGAGACAAAGACGAGGGTACGTACTTTTAAAACAAGACAGTGGAGGTTGGGGTCATGAAACAGACAACGATGAATGAGTCAAGACAAGACGGAACAAAAGGGTATGATGAAGGAAAATGCAGAAGGCGACTATATCAGTCTATGAGACATTTCATCATCTGATCTATTCACATATTTTTCTATCCTGTATTGGGCTGATGACTACCTACAGAAGATACAGCTAACAATAGCTAACTACCAGGTACTAAGATGTGATAAAGCCATCTGGGCGGCTAAGAATCGACAACCACTTGCTCATGGTGGAGTGGAGGTGTCACCTCAACCTGACAAAGGACATGCAGTGACTTTAGAGCTTGTTCAACGTCAGTAGTAGAATAAAGAGTAAAGACCAAGAAAAGAAGGCAGAAAACAGGAAACCCCGAATCTTTGTCTTTTCTTCAACGAATACGACATGCCCCAATCTCAAGCCGAAACAAACCCTCTAAGAAAGGCATTCCAGGTTCAAGGTTCTTGAGTCTGGGCCCAGGTCCAGGTCCAGAGTTGTTAGTGTGCAATGATCGCCAGGACCTGAGAGAGTACCAAGAAGACAAAGCACAAGTCACCTCTTTGATAACAAAGACACTGAGATGAGCAACAAAACAAGAGCAGAACGGCTGTGATTAACCTGCGGTGTCGGATATTGCGTTATAAGGAAGCCTGAGTATAGCACACGACCCTGGGTTAACAAGCTTAATTAAGCATCCAAGGTAGGTATATCTCAACGGTCATCAAGGTGAGAGCGGAAGGGCACATCCATGAATGATAACTTACTTAGTGGGGTTCGGTTTTGGCTTTTGACTTTGGCTTGGGGAACGGGCGGGACGGGACAGCTTTGCCGGTGGGCTAAAGGTACCCGATCTTAATGGGTAGAAGTAGAGGTTTTCAGGTATCTCTCACGGCTTTACTCCCTAACTTACTATTTCTTCAACGATGGAGTACTATATCACGGAACTCACAAGGAATCATCAACACGGGCCATCCATCCCCTCTCCAAGACGAAACGTTACAAAACCTCCCAATAACATCACGCTAATGATTGAAAATACTCGGCGTTTAGCATCTGACAGCCCCGAAACATGGAGAATGTTACCCAATTGCGCCTCCAAATCCTCTGCCTTCAGGGTACCATACCCCGGTCAAACAAAGAGTCCTCTGACAAGCCTTTAATGCGTTTCACCAGATCAATGCCACTAAACACATCTCACTCGCTTCTACTCTACCCACAGCAAGACCTTGTCATCTGAACTGATGCTTCTAACAATACCAACAGAACCATATTCTCCATCAGTCCTACAATCTCAAAGATCTTAAAATAAACACCCACAGCGCTTAATCGCCCCCATCATTGGCTCCCTCGCTTCCCTTCCCTAGGGCGCGTGTTTCACACCCTCCCACCGCCGTCGCGTTTCATCATTGGATGGTGAGGCCCTTGTATCTCAACGTACCTCCAGCATGGATCCAGTAAGCCAGGGACATCGCGTCTGGTGCCTGTATCAGATTTCATGGGGACCAACCCCTCGGTCATGGATTCGCCCCAGTGAACTGGAATCGGCATCGGAGTCAGACTCGTGTTTGGTTTCCATGAAATCGTGTATTTCTTTCTAAAAATATCATGCACTGGTATGCATTCCGCCGTCCGGTTTCTTCTCCTTGGTTGGTTCAGTCAGCCTTTGCTGTTCGAGGTTGTCATCATCAAGGCTGAAGTGAAGCTCTTTCTAGACCGCAGTATCATCATCATCTCGTCACGTTGTTCTGCACACTTGATCGCAAAACATTTCATTCTCTCTAATTTGACACCATTCGTCCCGTCCTCGCATCTCTGTTGCCAAAAACAGCCGGCTGCAACCCCAGGACCCCGACTCCGGTCATTGAATCCCTCCTCATCGCAATATTACAAGGACTGATCCGACCCATCCCTCCGTCTACACACGCTTGACTTTTATCAAGTTGCTTTACTGAACAACCTACGTGACAACATTGTCAGTGTTTTGATCCTTCTGCAGAACCTCTGCTGTGATCAACTCACCTTTTCTCTCAACATGCCTAACCATTGAGCAGCGCTCACACCTTGGTCGGCTCGGTCCTCCACAAGCAGGGTTTGCGCCCAGAGCTTGAGACTGGGTTCTCCGTCTTCTCGCACGATATAGAGGTGGGGCAATATAATGCTGCCCACACCTAGTGACTTGTGGTCTCGGCTCTTTTGAACAACGGCTCGCACACGTTCGTTGAAGTCTCCCTCCAACTCCGGTACACGGCCCTTGCCGACTTGGATCTGGCTTCGATCCTCCGCTCCAAACACATCTTGCACCAGCTGGGGCACGGCATCTCGGCCAATCCACAGGAACTGGGTTTGGCCGTCATCGATAAGGTACAGGCCGTAGGGCACGAGCCGTTCTGATGACAGGTTCAGTGCAGGGGGAAGTGCAATGTGACCTGTCTCCTGATCGGGAACTCCTGCGTTGTCTGGCATATCGTGTAGCGAGTACAGGCGAGGGTAGATATAGCGCATAAGAAGGGGTACGGGGAGCGTTGACAGAAGGCAGAGCGCTGCTGATCTGATGTCGGATGGGATCTGAGATGACTTGCGGAGACCAACGTTCTTGATCAGACCCAAGAACAGAAGGGGAAGACCACGGAGGTTGGCGGGGAACTGTAGACCACCGCCCATGCTGCCTCCAGCAAGCTCCTTCTTGAATGTCTGCAACAGCTCGGTGACCTTGCTTTGCAGTGCGTCTCGGGCTGCATCGAGGCCGCTTGAGAGTGATCGCTCCACGGCCTTGTGACTGAAGTAAGTGGTGATGGCGCACTGATCGGCCGAGGCGTACATGTCGGACAAGTTGGTCGTTGTAGGAAGAGCCAGAGTCATGACACGGATACGGCGCTCACCGTTGCAGGTAGTGTGCAGCACCGCTGCCTGGAGGCAGACGACGTTCTTGGTAAGATTCTCATCAATAGCCACCTCGACAACGTAGCACTGGTCGCGGGGGAAAGCAGGGAAAGCACAGAGGTCAGAGCTTCGGTTGAAGAAGTTGCCATAGAATGTGTTCATTCTCAAGCCGCTGGTAGCACGGACTCGAAGTACAGCCTCTAGGCCAATCTCAGATGACAGATAGTCGCTGAACTCTGAAGCAAACTTGAGGGCATCCTCGGGGCGTGAAGCGTGCCAGCCCGGGTAGAACCAGGTCTGTCCACCAGTGTAGCGAGGGAGGTTGCTGAGAGAAGCAACGTCTTGGTATTGTGAAGAGAAGAGGAACATGTCGATAGACACTTGACTCTTTGAACACTCGACAGCGAAGCTCTTGTAGAAACTGTTGGAGGTCTGAAGCAGAGCACCCTCCTTTGATGTGCCAAGCAGCTTCTTATCCTCACGCATCTCAAGCTTGCCGACACCAATGTTGGGCAGAGAAGCAGTCAGAACGACGATCTTGCCTCCAAGGGTGGAGATAAGCTTGTGGGCTGCACGCAGGGCCGATCCCATGCATGATCCATTGCTCTGGTTGTTCTGGAACATGTCGGGAAGCCTCTGAAGGAACTTTTCGACGCTTTGACGGCTCTCGCTAAGGGGAACCAGTAGGTCGGTAGGGATAGGTAGGAAAGGCTCATCTAGATCGCTGACAACCAGCATATTGGTATCGCCGTTCTCATCAGTGTCCTTGGGAACTGAGAAGTAGTGCAGGCTAGAATCCACAGCCAAGAAACCCAGGCGCGTACGGCGATCGGCATTTGGTATCCTGTCGAGGCTGTCCAAGATGGTGCGGGCCGCGGTGGCCACAAGTCCAGTTGAAACAGCAGCGTAGCTAACATCAAAACAGAACAGGTAGATAAGAGGCTGAGGAGGGCGGACCATGTACTCCTGAGGAGCAACAAACTCGACCACGGCGTGGTTCAGCTCGGGTCGCTGCCATCGGTCGACACTCTGCTGAGCAGCAGCATCCCAGTCGAAAGCCTGAGGAACGTCGTTGGTGAGATTACACATGTTACACCTCCATCGATGTCCTTGGTCCAAGAAAGTGACATAAGGGTTGATGTACGTTCTGCAACGTCGACAACGCGAGATGACCTGGTCCTGCACAACAGGCACGGGGTCCTCATCATCGTGGAGAGAGCCGTAGGGCTGGATGACGAGCGCAAGAGGCAGCTTGGACTTCTTGAGGAGAGAGTGGGTTGTGGGAACAGCGTTGAGGGTCGACCGGAAATATCGCGGGGAACAGTTGGCGTCTGGGGACGGAGTAACGCTCGTCTAGTGGGCGCAAGTTAGCCATTGACAATACTCTCCAGCTATTACATTTGGTTGACTTACGTTAGGAGGAAGAATGATCGGGGGCGGAGGAAGATCAAGCTCCGAGACATTGAAGGGCTGGCTGAGGAGATCGGTAGGGTAGAGCTGGTTCAGAACAGCAGGGCGAGGGGGTTGAGCGCCCTGAGGTTGTTGAGCCTGTCCACCAATGTTCATGTTGCCGACTCCTTGGGTAATGCCACCAACGCCTGGCGCAGGCTGCGGGGCACCCGGTGCTGGGTATCCTTGGTCGGGAGTTTGGTAACCATACTGAGGAGCCTGAGGAGCAGCAGGCTGCTGCGCGCCGTAGCCCTGCTGGGGATACTGATAGCCCTGAGGGGCAGCGGCTTGAGGCTCAGCTTGATAACCTCCGTAGCCTGGTTGAGCGGGAGGAGCACCGAACTGCTGAGTAGGTGCGCCGGGCTGACCACCAGCGACGGCATTGGCGCCAGTTCCGACCTCGAAGGCTTGAGCCGCATACCCTCGCTTCTTCTTCTTGGGGCCTTGGTCGAGGGGCTGCTGGGCAGCAGCGGGGTCCTCGTAACCTTGCTGAGGCTGTTGATCTTGGGCGGCATATTGATCGTGTTGCTGAGCCGGATAGCCGCCGAAGCCATCACTAGGAGGGGGCATCGACATGATTGAAGGCTGAAGGGAGCAGGGCCGCACCCAATGTTGAGGTGATGGTATGTATAGAACGGTGTCGGTCAATCGGTCGAGATGCGGTTCGAGAGGCGCTGCAGAGAAGCAGGCGTATTTGTAACTATAGGGAAAAGGGCGACTCCAGATCCAAGTGTCCCAGTCGACTAGGTTCTGAAATGTTAGACTGGGATGGAGGAGGATGGGTTGTGGTTGATGAGCTCAGAGCTGTTAGGTAGGCTTGTAGTCTGTAGTCTGGCCTCTTCGCATTGGTCACCGCCACAACGACAGCAGCCAAGAAACCTGCCAAAAGGAGGGGCTGTCTCTGTGGTTGGCTCACTACGTAGTAGGTTGCCCGAGCCACGCTATCAGATGCCAGAGGCAAAAAGGACAACAATGTCAATAGACAAGGCTCACATGGCGACGTGAGTCATTTGTGACAAGAGAGGATTCTTTTGATGATGTTTGAGAATTCTCCCATTGACTTATAATTACTGGCAGGCAAGCTTGGAGCTTTGAAGCTACCGTGGCGTCAGAGCTCGAGCTCTAGCACCAGCCACACCTTGACACCTTCACGAGAGCCATATCCGGCGAATAGACAGCCAGCTGTATTAAGCCCAAGACTTGTATCATGTTACTCAGCAACTAAGCTCCCTGGCAACTTATCATAGCTTGTTCACGTTGCACTGTTTCTTTGTTTTCTATCTTGTCGTGGAATCATATCCTGTTCAGGTGAACCTAGTATATCCTATGCTTGGACAAACTTGCATGAGCAGCACACCAACTACCTCATACTAATATGAAATGATGCTTTCCGAAATATAAAAGAGCTCTTTTTTAGTTGAGAAACACCGTTTTAGCTTGAAGTGACTTGACTACCATCAAGACCAAAACACATGCACCAGCCCTACCGGATCCCTACTTTGTAATCCTTTGGAGGAAAAGAGTTTAAGCAAAATATGCAAGTGAATCAAACTGCTGTCTATGACCCGCATACTCGCCGCTATTCTGTTGTAGTGGTGTTAGGCAATTCACACATCATTCAGCTACGTTTTCGTGTAGTAGATACTGCTCATGGAACAGTACTCAACAAACCCGGTGTAAGTGGTTTGCGATATCTAAGGAAAAGCACCCAAACCACATTGCTCTGAACAATCAGACGGAAAGAAAGAACCCCTTCCTGGAGCTATGGATACTAGGTGAGATATTTTCTGAAACCGCCCGTATTTCCTTAAACTAGTAGCTAGGTACTCAAGGCAAGACAAGATGTGGCCACAGGTGGTTCTGAGTTAGAAGCTGAGAATTTGTATCATTGAATTACAACTAATACAGTACTGGCTATTTCTGTTTCACAAATCAGTAGTCGTCCGTGTTTCTTTTTGATCGCCTATCCTCAGTGACTCACTGTCTGACCTGTGTGTACAATCTGTCATGTAGCCACCAGGCTGCGACCAGAAGGCGTCTGAGCTTAAAGCAACATCGTGAGTCGGAGTTAGACGTTCTTCTCCTCGTTCAGCGATACAAACTACGACGTAAATAAACAAGCTTGATGACCAATAGATATACATCGTAGAACGAGGTCAAATTCACTTATCTACGAGTTTGATGGTAGGTTGTCTTATCAAACGTTAGTCTATTCTGCTTAACTACCTCGATACCCAATGGACATTGTAGTCAGGACCGTGATGCTGACTCCAAATAACGTCGTGACCAAACTCAGTGACAAGGCCATGTTTGTATCTCCTCAATCAAGGAGACTTCTCTGGTCGTAGACCAAGGTGACCGCTCTTTACTACAAAATAGTTCATACATATGAGGTCACTCGCAACTTGCAAGACACAATGACTACACCCATTGTGCTATCAACACTCATGCATCCACAGTCTCTTCCCAGTTCTGCACCATGTGGAGTTGTCTATCAAAAACATCACCTCCACTGTTTATTCTAGCCTTGCCAAAGTCCCCAAAACTCCTGCATCAGCTGCACTCTTCCAACACTCACAAGGGGGAAAATGTCAGCCGCCACTAAAGCTTGATTTCGGCAAACTTGTCTCTCACTTGACAGCACAACCGACAGCTACGGTTTGACAGGTGAGATCAAATAAAGGTCGGTGCGCAAAGACATGTTGCGAGTTCTCGTATCACCTCACCTCAGCTCCAGCACTGCCCTGCCACTATAAAATGACATGGATCGCGGACGGCAGCGGGCCGGCATAGCTTCTTGGCGTTCTCAGGTACTGATGCAGGGTTTCCTTCAGGACATGTTTGTCTGTATATTCATTCGAATGTTAATGTTCATGTGGAAAAGAGTTGTGAATCGAGACTTTGGTGTACTTGTCTCACAAATACCATCAATTGTTACAATAAAAGCCCATTTGACCAAGGCAATCCTAACCCGTGCAAATCCATGTTGTAGCGGTACACGCCACTAACAGAAGCCAATATTACAGGAGGGTCACCCCTCAAATCCGGATCCTTTTTTCGATCCAATTGGCGATCCTGTAACGGCATTTTGAGAATAGCTACGGAGTAGAGCTAAGAAGAAAGTCCTGTACCGACTAACCTTGCTCTAACCACATGCTTCCCCATTCAGCTCTTGGACCCCTCAAATTCAACTCAACTCAATTCCTTGCGCAGCCCCCTTTCGCCAGCTTCTTCCCTCTCCTTCTTCCTCTTCCAACTGCGTTGATCGCGTCAAACCTTGGCTTCGTTTCTCTAATCTAGCACTTTAACTTACTGCTCAATTCGCCAATCTACACTTCTTGCCTATCCAATCTCGCCGATCTCACATCGCACGTGCAACAGTTAAAAAACTATGGCGAAACAATCTTCAGCTCTCAGGTACAGTTGCATCGCGCGCCGTCCTCACAGCTCACGCAAAGCGCATCCCACTAACTTGTTCTCCTTGCGCAAAATAGCCAGGTGCTTCCTCTCATCATCGTATTCGCTCTCCTCGGTGTGGGCGGCTGGGTGGGCTACCAAGTCTACATCAGCGTCGCCAAGATGTCCGACGCTGCCTCAGAGCGCATGGGCAAGAAGAATGTTGTCTTCACCAAGGATGGAGTAAAGGTCGGCGTCAAGCAGATTAAGAACGAAAACTATGTCGACGCGACGCAGGGCTGGTTCGTCAAGGCGTGGAATCTTGGCACAACACAGGATGCTGGCCAGAGGTGCGTACATGGTGCTGCTTTTCGCCAATGAGACTCTTGAAAACTGACAACTTGTACAGCAAGAAACAAAAGTAGAGAGCGACCGTCATTCCCATCACGAATTTATAACAACGATCCAAAACTATCGGTGCAGAAGTAACATACATGACGAGAACTTTCCAACAGTTGTTTCCTAGCCTTCACTACTAGGGTGGTCTGTTTAGCCATCGTTCATATTACGCGATACATCTAATTCCGAGAAATTGATCCTTTCGAAAGGCAATGAGACTTGAATCAGAATCTGATGTGAACAATGTAATTTACAAGCAATTCGCATTAGCATATGTCGATCGTGATCCAAGTATCTGAAACCCGCTGATCATATGGGTCGCAATGGTATCCTGACAAGAATCCCCGAGCAAGCTTTAATAACCGAGCCAAAACCTCCGCCCTTTCGTCTCGTGAAACAGATCTTAGATGGCACAATCAAGTTCAAATCAAATAGGTTTATGGCTATTTTCAACGCCAGGTATCCAATAACGACATGTCTAATGCCTAACTATCTATATATAGCTTGCCTGTTCTCGCACTAAAAGCAGGGCGTCCTTACATAGAGGCCTCCCGGTTTCCTTGCATCATTTAACGTGGTATATGGTAACAGGGGATGCTTCAAATATCAATCCAACACCGAACCTAGTTCCCGTGCTTTGATTACTCCTGGAGCTGCAACATCCTGTTGGCCACCATCTCGTCGGGACTCATCGTTCCTCTTGCTTTGCTCAGCAACTCGTTTTTTTGCCGGTTGATTCGCTCTTTTTGCATAGCTTCATGTTGCTGAATCGGATTCAACGAATACCCTGCCATCGCTGGTGCGGTCTTAGAAGACAGCAGCTTCTCAAAGTTGTATGACCCAGGATAAGGACTGGCCATCAAGCCATCCCTACGGATAAGCATAGACGGAACACGAACATTAAGCTGTGGATCTGCGTCAGTCTCCCCTGAACTTGACACCGGAAGAAGTAATAAATGTGGAGAAAGGACAAGTCCGATAAAAATAAGGAAAAAGAAAAGAAAACGAGTGACTGGGCTGCTTACCTGATGGAGGACATTGGCATATCTGACACCAAGATGGTTGCCAATGAATTGAAGTCGACCTTTGACCCATGCTCTCTGTGCATCAGTCGTGTAGTCTTGACCCTGAACACATGTCAGAGGCCATGTTAGGAAATATCCTGGTAGGCCTTTCAGTGCGTCCTCCTCACCACAGCCGAACGCGGAGAGATTGGCTCGCTCAAGAAGATCCCTTCGAGTAGAAAACCATCCCAGTTGGTATGGAACCGATGAAATAATATCCGTAATAGTGTCAACACACGTCCTTGCGGCTGTGGCATACTCAGGAGTTGTCCGGTAGTCGACAGGTGCGCAAACCCAAGCGGCACAGCGAACAATGAGCGATGCTAGAATGATACGAGAGCAACGCATCAAGTTCCAAACACTGACGACCCAGAGATCTTGATATGCATCAATGCGACCAGGGAAAACTTCAGCCAATGCGTAGTTGCCACTAGGCACATTGTCCTCCCAAGCTACAGACTTGTACTGAAAGTACTCGGGTAGCCCGTTGGCCCAGGTGACATGCTGCTGATCAAGAGTTTGACACCGGCGAATTATGTCGAGCAATAATTCAATGTTCTCCGGGCTTCGGCCCAGTGTGGTCATCAAGCGGTTGGACTCAGCTCTGAGTTCTGCTGTTCGAATGTTAAGGCGCTGACACTCCGCTCCGAAATGGTTTTTGACACTATCTGTGATCCACCATTCCACGCCCATAGCTGGAGGTGTACCTGTGGTTAATGTGTGAATGATCTAAATGATTGTTAGATGACTTTCGAGTTCGCGAAAAAGGCTGTAGGAAGAATACCATTTGAGTTCGTGTAGCAACGAAAAGAGCAAGACCTGTTCTTGTTCGAATCTGCTTCTTCTCCCTGGCCTTGACTAGTTGGATGGCTCCTTCGATGTGAGAGCCCCAAGCAAGCATACCAAGCTGCTTTGCGGTGATATTCTCAAATAGTCCTAGGAGGAGCACAGCAGCCAACGTGGAGTCTTCCTTAGATAGGACCGGGTCTTTCAAGGCGATGAACGTCGCAGAAAGGGCCTTTGTGTAGCTTCCCAAAGCCTTGCTCTCAAAATTACATCCAGGGCCAACGCGGTTTCCAAGAGAAGCCATTGCGCAAGCATCGAAAGCCAACTTGAAATGAGGAGCTGACTGTTCACTCTTTAGGAGAGGGACAACGAACTCCATCCATCCACGCGTGTTGTCGTGGGACGGCAGAAGAACAAAGTTTGAAAGAAAATGACAGGTAGCCTGCTGGTCCACTGGAAGCTGGAGCGTTGATAGAATAGACTGGTCGGGAGTCGGCTTGTGGAGGGCGACGACTTTGGAATTTGTCTGTGAGCCTAGCTTGTCCTGTTTTTGAGCAGATGCTTTCTTGCTGGCTTTGCGAGCTCTCCTTTCGGTTGCCTGTGTCTCATTGCGGAAGACTAGATCAAACTCGTCCTTGTAGCCAGGACATTGTCTTCTTGATTTGGCGCATTGGTTACAAGTTGGCTTCGTCTCATCGCACTGCAATTGTGAGTAGGCGCGTAAAGGGACCTCTTACGACGACACGAGGTCAGGCAAGAAGAGGCTATCAACACACCTTAATTCTTCGGGCCCTGCACATTTGGCAGCCCCGAGATGGCTTACCACAGTAGACCATGATGAGGTTAGCTCTTGGTAGCGATGTTGGTGCCCAACAATAAGATGTCGATTAGAATGCCAAGATTGTCTTCAGTGTAGACGAAAAGGGAGATGGAGGATTATCGTCCAAGGGCTGGCTGTCCAACGGCCTCCTGGGAGGACAAAGTAGACGAGAACCACGGAATAGGGCGTACGAAGACGCGAGGTTGCATATGAAGTTGTAAGGGAGCCAAGGTTGCAGCTAGTCACTTGTCGTGCTGGATTTCAGTTGGTAAGTTTGGTGGGTTGGGCCTGAAAGCTGCTAGTAAACCGAGCTGATTGGTGTCGTTGCGACGCAAGGCAGAAAGTAGTAGACGAAACGAGTTGAGTTAAAGATCAAGCTAGAAGCATTTCCATCAGAGGTGGAGGATCGATTTAACTCAAGTAAGGACTCGCCAGTGGCGAAGAGCTCAAGCTATCGGTAATCCTGGTATCGAAGACTTTGGCGGTTCGTGTTGAATATGTCAGGGTGAGAGACACGTGGATAAGGTAAGTTGAGTATAGAGAAGAAGCAACGTCTTAAGCAGAACACAGGGGGGCAAGCGACAGGACAAGGAAGAAAGAGGAAAATCCGTCCGAGAAGTCGTATCCGAACGAGACGGGTGAGGATGATGGATATGTTTGCTTTGCCTTACACAACGGGGGCTAAACAGACGACAGCAGGTTGGCGGTGGAACCTTGAGGAGGAGATGGATGGGAGGACAAGGGGGTCAACGTGATGACAAGCGATGAGACAATAAGAGTTTGCGAGGTTGTCAGTGCGTACTGTAAGTGCGAAGTGGAAGAGGAAGTAGAAGTGGAAGTGGAAGTGACGCGTGAAAAGACGAAAGATGATAGATGATAGAGGCGACAGGGGAACCCAAACGCGGGTGCAGGAATTGCTTTTTTAGCGGCAGAGTTGGTGTTGATGGCGTTGGAGCAGAGAGAACAAGCAGGACAAGAGGATCCAGATGCAATGCAATGCAAGGCAAAGGCAAGGCAAGGCGAGAGAGAGCTAGGAGAGGTCATGCAAGAGGATGGATCGTAGGTAAAACGCCCCGCTTCAACTGTCAGTTGGTAATTAGGTACTAAGTTACCAAGTCTTGCCTAGTAGCTAGGTAGCTAGGTACTAAGGTAGCTAGCCTAGTTGAGCTGGCAGCGGCATTTGCCGGTGTTGACGATGTGGTAGCGAGAGGTAAAAAAACGACAGATCAGATTGAGTTTAATCCAATCCCAAGTTTCGAAACCTTGGCTCTTGGGAATGAAGTGCCAATTGATGGAAGTTTAAGTGTGAAAGAGTTGAGTCGTGGAGTCTTGGTTTTAGAACGGAACGGGAAGCAGGATGCCGTCTGGCCATCCAGTCCCTGATTTGCACTTTCCGTAGGTAAATCATCACGGTCTAGTACGTTAACGACTTAGCGGCTGGTTAGTCTAACCTTAGCACGCAGTTGAGCCAACCGGGTTACAGCGGGGCCACGAACAGTATCCATCGGTTGGGGCGGCTTTGATTGGACAGATAGGACAAAAGGCTGGGTTTAGGGGCGTTACAGAACCCTGCAGGGCAAGACGGCGACCGTTACAGCAGATGGAGGGGCACCTCATCCATCCATCCCACTCACTAACTCATAGAGGTCAGCAGTCAGGACTGGGCTGTCTGTAGGTAAGATCCATTTACAGGCAAGATTCAGGTGAACCTCGGCACTTCCATTGCAGCAGTGTCAACAACTTCACGACCTGTCACATCTTGATGGTGAAGTGCGTGCGTGTATGTAGACTCGCTTGGCGGGCTAGGCAAGATGCCGAGGTTCAATTGGAGGGTAATATAGTCAAGACAGCCGAGGAATATAGAGATGGGAGTCAACATGAACTGATTCATGCGCACTTACAAGGACCAGCTAAGTCGGTCATAACGCAATCGATAATGGTCATGCGAAGCAACAAGACAAAATAAAAGTCAACGCTCAGGGGAGATTCCCCGGATGCTATCAGAATCATAGCGATGAGGTTGCAATCTACCACATTGTATGGGGGTTGCATGGCCCGGAGTGACTGAAGATCAATTGGGCATCAAGGCCAAGGATATACCGGTAGATAGACATTTACAGATACACGGGCGATATAACCATAAAATACGCTCTTATAGCATCTCGAACACCCAATGGGATAGCTAGGGATAACGTCCCCGGCGTCTGTGACAGCGCGCGTCATTCGATGAATGACTCGAATAATCCTTGATAATAAAGCGACACGGCTGATCAAGGCCAATGCTTTTCTCAAGGATCTTTTACGAGATGCAAAGTAGGTACGTACATAGTGTGGAAGTATTGTAAAGGAATGATCTCAGGATTGTCACAGTGCATGATGGTCTACTTGTGGGATATCCGACCAGCTTGACGTGTAAATGCAAATCACTATCCTCTTCCAACAAAAGTCCAGTCGTTTATTCATGTGAGCAGTGAGCAAGAGATGTTCAATGATCGCCCTCTGGTGGAAAAGCAAATACACTCCATAAGTGGTAGGGCTGACCCACTGCTGCTGCTTCGTCTGTGGCGCTTTGATATCAAGAACAAGAACGGCCATTGATGCGAGAGCCCCAAGTCAATCGCATGAATTTTACCGCTTGTGGTAATAGCGGCTACTTTTTAGACTGGAATATAGGTAGCCTCAGTGCCTCAGGGCCATTTGGTGGATGTCTCGCCATCTACAGACTCTACAGTATTACGCCTTGTTGCCCGTTAAAGGTTTCACGCATTGATCCATTTATTCAATCTGAGACATTGTTGAGGTGCCGAGGCTAATAACCAGATCTTAGCTGCGTTTACCAAATGTTCCAAGGCTTTTCAAAAACATATTTTCTGCAAAAGAAAGCCGAGTAGATCCGGTTGAGGCCCGCCATGTAAGCCGCCTCTATCAACCTCAAACTCACCATATTCCAACCCTGCATTCCGATGAGCTCTTGACATAGTGGGCCACTGCAGAACTAACATTTTGTGCTTCGGGCTTCAGCCTCAGTCTTTGACATTCGCGGGCGTTTACATTCACACTTGGTCGAGTTGACACAATCCGGACAGCCGGATTTAACTGACGTTGGCCTGGCCATGGCGTTTCAGCCTTCGAACCTCGGGGTCGATGGTGGGAAACTAATGTTCATGCAGAAACTTTGAATTCGCCGTCGGTTTTAGCATAAGGTCGTGTCTGGATCCTGGTCACCCTCAACCGAAACGGACATCAATAATGTGCGAATCCCGAGCTCTGTCTTGGAGCTTTGCACGACGCGGGCTCTTGCTGTTGATGAATGTACATGCCAGAGCACAATAAAGGATAACGTCGCAATAACACGAACAAGTTTCAATAGTTATGTATCTACTTCCAAGGCCTAATACAAAGCTATAAATACAAGTGATTCTTACTGGTCCTGACTGGTCCTGGAGAGGGATCTGAGAGATGACTGCTTGTATATGTTGCACCCAGGCCATTCGTAGTTCATTTCAAGTCTCACTTACAATAGAGCTCGAACAAATTCTATGGAAGGATTATCTTAGCGTCTGCTCAACCAGAAAAGAACCCAAAAGTGCTCCCGCAATATCGGCCTCACCGGCGCATAACTCTCCCCACATTTCGGTGTGCCGGCCGGCACCCCCAATTCGGCCACCGTGACCGGCACCGGCACGGCCCCTCACATCTCCGCACATAGACTCCTCATAGAAACGAATTGTCTCATCAGCGTCCAAGTCAACCACAGGGCGCACTCTTGGTATATAATCTGAAGCATTACTGTCGTTTTCTCAATCTAGAAAGTAAAACCATTACCTTTCTACCCTTCAACTTGTATCATAACAAAAGAAAACACCATCGAAAATGAGCAAGATCTCAGACTTCAGCCATCTTTCCTTCGATGTCTATGGTACACTCATAGACTGGGAGACGGGGGTTCTCAACGGCCTCAAGCCCCTTCTGGAAGCCAACAATGCCAAGTTCTCTCGAGAGCACCTCCTCGGAGCCCATGCTAAAGCAGAGGTTGCGCAACAGGAGAAGACTCCTGATATGAAATACTCTGAACTGCTCGCCACCATCCATCCTCATGTTGCAGAGAGTCTCGGCCTTCCCAAGCCCACTGCTGAGCAGGACAAGGCCTTTGGCGACTCGATCGGGTCATGGCCTGCATTCCCTGATACCGTCGACGCTCTTCGCCGTCTCGGCAAGTACTACAAGCTCGTTGTTCTGTCCAACGTCGACCGCGAGTCGTTCTCTGGTAGCAACTCGGGGCCTCTTCAAGGCGTCCCCTTCGACCTTGTCATCACGGCTCAGGATGTCGGCAGCTACAAGCCCAACCTGAACAACTTCGAATATCTGCTGCGCGAGGTAGAGGCCAAGTTTGGAATTCCAAAGGAGAAGGTTCTGCAGACCGCGCAGAGCCAGTTCCATGATCACCAGCCTGCTAAGAAGATGGACATTAAGTCGTGTTGGATCGAGAGACCTGGAGCGGTCATGGGAAATCGCGAGAATCCTGTCTTTAACTGGAAGTTTGACACGCTTGGGGAGATGGCGGATGCATTGGAGAGGGAACTCGCTGGCAAATAATTTCAACCATGTAGAGTAGACTACCTATAGCTAGCATAAATGGCACATCATAAGTCACTGTTCGTACTTCATCAGTCATCAGCCCTTGTCGTTACTGGCGTTCGGGTTTCAAGAGAAATGATATTTCATCCGTGATGTGAAAAGGACTTGGATATTGAAAGAACAACAAGCACAAAGTAGCCCCAGACTCCATAGGATAATCAAACCAAAGTAACCCGCTTTCCAAAGACCATTCCCATACTGAATTAGAAATCATAAGTCATAACAGCATCATGTAACTAGCTGCTCAAAACCAAGGTCAAACCAATCTCCCATATCCGGCAACGAAATCACATCTGTTCGCCGAGACAAGGTACAACTATCACTATATCCTCCTGCCATTCCAGAGCACTGGTATATAGCCGGTGGTCCTCCAAAGACACTCGCCACAGACGTCTCCTGTCTGGGTAATTGCATTGCTTCTTCAGGGATAATCTGCTGCATGGCCACCCAACTTCGAAACTGGAGATATCCATCTTGGTCCGACATTCTATCTTTGTTATACCCCTTAGATCCGGAATTCAGTCTGTCGAACGCAGCTTCTAAACCTTCTACCGTGCGTTTCTCGCCGCTTGTTGAGAATACTCCTGTTGATATACCTCGAAGCAACTCCATACCTTTCTTGCAGGCATTTTTTGATTTGCTATCCTTTTCCAAGATATATTTTGCCACAAGTGCCAAAACTGCAGCACAGCAGGAGCTGAACTCAGTATAAGATGATTTAGAAAGACTGCTTTCCCTATAGAGAGTCTGGCAGAGATCGATAGTGGCAACGGCACTGCTGATACAGTCGCTGACTAGTTCTTTTCGTAACTCCGAACACTCTGCACTGGACGTCTCGTTGATATTGATTTTTAAATCTTCAAGGATAAAGGATCGACCGACAAGGATGTGATTGAGATGATACGTCAAGGCGAGATGTACGTTTGATCGAAATAGTGGTTTTCCAGGGGTGAGGTCTCGGCAGAATGTTTCTTCAGAAAGACTCTGCCAGTAGCTGCGAAGCCTCTTTTTGAGTTGAGCAATGTTTTGCAAAGCCCTAGCTTGTTGTTTCTTATCGTTGCTTTTCAATGCCAGTCTGCTCCTAGTCAGTATGTGAGTTTGAAATAGTAGGGATAAGTAAATAATCCTACATTCCATCTCGAGCATCCTCCATGAATATGGTGAGTCTCAGCATGGCCACGTTGTTTTGAAATGTGTTGATTCGTTCTTTGGGTTGTAACTCTCCCAGGTCGATAGGGAGATTAGCATCGATGTCTAATCTTGAGATAGAGACAGGTCGTCCGTGCAGTATGCAAATTCGTCTTTGGGATGTTAGTTTTCATCTTAGGTCTCGGATTGTCTGAACGAACCGTTCGAGAGCATATGCAGTCCACCAAACTCGTTTCCGCAATTCAACCTCCCTAGGAGACACATCCTTGGGGCTTCTCTGGTGGATATTGAACTGTGTTGCTACTTTGATAGCAATTCCAAGGTAGGTACATGATAATCCAGCCGGGTCAACAGGGAGCACATATATTCCGAAGAGAAGAAAGGCTTGGACACTCTCGATTGAGTCGATGGAAATAATATCAGGAATCAGATTCGCTGCTTTTCGATAAAATGTCGAGGCAATGGTATCATCCATGGTCTGGCAAATATCATATGCATCTCTCATAAGCTCTCTACTCGAACCACGGGCTGAAGATTGATAAAGATGTGAGAATTGCGTCCCGAGAGCAAACACCATCAATGCGACTGCGACCCAGGGGGCATCTTCAATTCCCACTCGAGCAGGGCAGGAGTAAAACTGGTCGAGTCGAGATCGAAGAGTCTCTTCGTCAATGTAGAAGTAGTTTGTCTGGGCGAACTCGAAGAACACTCTGAGAAGGACAAGGGCTGAAGGAGCTGGTGGGAACAACGAGACAGCTTCCAAAACAGCACTATCTCGGGAGAGGGTATAAGAGGATGCCGCTTTTTCGCTGACTGCCGTGTCTGTACTTGAGGCCTATGTCGTGTTGATACTGTCAGTTTTATCTAAGAGATCTCCCAAAGTCCGAGTTTATTTACCTGATACCCAAAGTCGTCCAGCTCATCTTTGACCTTTCTTTGTACACGCTCTGAGAACCCATGATGAGAGAACTCTACGCAAGCTGCCACAATGTTAGAGTCGTACCGTGCTTGTTCAACAATATTACTTACCGGTTGATGCTGTATCTACACTCGCACAATCCCTCCCTTCACTACTCAAATCTTCATCTTCATCCTCATTCACCTTCTCCAGAGTCTCTTCACTTGATGAGAGGTTGGCGATGACTGTATCAAGAGCTTTTCTGCTGTACTGCTCAAGCCCCGTGTAATGTTTCACAATATGTTCCAGCGCTTGTATACGCTCTTTCTCAAAATAAATAAAACCACTGTCAGAGGGTACATCCATTGTTTGTCCCTTCTCTGTCTGGATTTGAGTTTGTCGATGATGTCGTCTTCTCCTGAATTTGTTGCTGAACTGGCACGCCCTGCCGAACTTTTTACATCTATCACAGGGAATGGTCCCAATGCACTTCTCCTTCAGACGACGGCAGTCATCGCATCTAGACGTTACAAGTCAGCGGCAAACTAGGCTTGCATAAGTGAATGGAGGATGGCTTACGCTCTTGTCGTTCTTCTTGTTTGCGTTGTCCATGGAGAGATGGACGTTGGCTGGTACTCCATCGCTTCCATATTATATTCACAGATAATCACTAACGCAGCTTCGATGGTGCATCCAAGAGAAGAATGAAGCATCAATTCAGCACAAAACTCGGTCTAAGGAAATCGCAGGGTGTTCTAGTTCTTATTCTAGATCTTAAAGCCCAGGAATGCGCCGGCTACCAAATACGCTACGGCCCGGTGCCGGAGTACGATCCGGAGCCGGCGAAGGGCCTCAAAAGACTAACAAAAGGACCACCATGTGCCGTTAATAAAACTATAATCTTGTTTTCATTCCACTTTTGCCACTTCGGAGTCAGGCCACCAGATACACTCGAACAGTTGGGGTAACTCGCCTGCTCGCTGCCACCGCCGGCAATAAACCCCCAAGCCGAATGCATATCACGCAGGGATCCAACACCCTCTCCCCCAACTCAACGCCTCTCAATCCTCTTGGTCCTTGCATTTACTCGGGTGCTTCTCCCGGTGAGCAGTTCGTACATTAGCTCTCTTCTTAAATAGCGACGTCATATAAAATGGCTGCCAAAAAGGAAAATAGGTGCCGGGTGTGCTTAAAGTCCCGGGCCGGCCATGATACTACGGAACTTTATCACTCCCCCCAGTTTTCTAAACCCGTCGCCACGGCGTTTGTATAAACAAGCGGCACTGGCATTCACCATGAACTGACTATTTCTGATTGTGGCTGTATCTGTAATATCACTGCATGTTATACTCAGAAGCATATGTTACTGGCCTCATAATTTTAGACTCATTTCATCGAATGTGTACGAGGTGATGTGGCATGATTATAACGTCAACGTGCAAGCAAGTCCAGGTAAATTATGGCAATTCCTATTCCCAACCTATGCTCGCTCTAATACTCCCCATGGTTGATTGATCCTGGTTCCCCAGTTCTTCCCCGTCTATTTCTCTTACAGTAACCGCGCATCTCTCAGAGTCTCAGTTACGCCACCTAGCAGCTATTAAAACAATTGGGCCCAGCTGCAACCCTTTTCGTTAGCGAGGTCTAATTCCAATCCACCCATCTTCTTGTAATAACACTTCTATCCTTATTCCTGATCCCTAAGTAAAAAGCATGATCCCCTGCGATTAAAGCATCTAACCCTCGAATAAATTAGAGACCGCCTCTAGTCCGTCTGGCGTTGCCTGGCGACCAACGTTCATGCCCGATCGCGTCGAATCCTGTCCTGCATGCTGATCACTCATGAACTGTTGCGCCATTTTGCTGCGACCGGTTCGTTTAGTCCTGGAACCGCCAAATCCAGTGCTCTTAGGAAGTTTGCCCATCTCGGACACGCTCACCCCCTTGAGGTCCTTCAGAAGATCCAGCACGATAGCTCGCTGTTGACGAGTGTGTGAGCCGGGCTTTGCCATATAGGTTGACAGTCTGTCCAGGTCCTCCATGTCCACATTGGGCAGCGAGAGCAGCACATCCCTGGGAGTCGATGTGATAGGGCTGTAGTAGACAACAATAGCCGCAATCAATGCGGCCAGATCCTTCTGGAGTTCCACAAAGTAAGGCTCATGAAACGATGTAATGCAAGCCTGCAGCACATCTAGCGAAATATATTCCCGGATAGCCGACGAAATTGAAGTGGGAACAGGGAATTTGTCCCCTGCAAGATGCGCTTCCATTGGACTTTGTAGCACTGACTTGGGCAACTGCCCATCCACAAGATGGAACTCGGGAACTAATGACACAAACAATCGCAGTATCATGCTACAGCACCTAGTGTCGCGCATTCGAATCCCGTGGGTACAGAAAACGAGCAGTGGCTCAACCACCTCCTGGTGAATAAGACAGAACCTTCTGAGGCTTGGATAGTTCTTTGCCTGATCAGGGTCTGGGTTTCCGTCTTTGTCCTCAACTGGCCCATCTGTAAAGTTGTTAGTTTCTATGTTGATACGTGCAAACTGCTGGTGCTTACTTGGCTTTGTCGGATCCAGGAAGTCGGCCACCATCAACACCGCTGTGTAAGTGACTTGGCGCAGAATACTCTCGGCCTTCATCTCCTCCTTAAGACCTGCCTCGCCATCTGCAGCTACCTGCAGCTGGCGCTCCATCTTGTCCCATTCACCGTTGATCTTCACGTCCATCTGTTGAAAGCACGATGACAGTAGCTGCGGAAGGAAATGCTCCCGGCAATCAACAGGACAGTCGTCGACCAGGTATCGGACCAAGTTCAAGAGATTGCTCTGTTGATGCGTGGACAACCAAACTGAGTCTGCAAAGAGAGCCTTGGAAAGGGGCGCAGAAAGTCCCTCGAATCCGTAGAATTGTCGTTCCAATCGGCTCATGCAATATATGATCGCATATGCAGTTTCACGAACAAATCGAACTGATCCACGGATCGTGGAAGCGAGTCCCTCGATCGTGTTTTTCTTATCCATAACACGAGCGTAGAAATCATCCTTGCTTCCCTCAGAAATTCCAGCCTGCCAAAAGCGATCGCTAAGAATTCGGTTGACTGTTGATCGCATCTCAGCAGGCAAGCCGGCCCAGTTGTCAGGGTTGTGCGACGCGTGTGCAAAGCTCAAGAATTCAAGCAGGTCGGCCAAGATGTTGGAGAAACCGTCTTCCCACAGAGCATAGGAGGCCTTGAAGGCATCAGATGATTTCTCGAGTCTTTCAACCGAAAATGCTAGGAAACTCTTAGTCGATCGAAGGGGGAGAAGCTTGAGACGTTCCTCGAGCTCATTCTGAAGGGCAAGCCCTTCGGCGTCAAGTTCGCGTGAACCCCAATCCTGGATCTCATGTGCTCGACGGCTAGCCATGTAGTTTTGGGCCTTGTCCAGTCCCAACAGCTCACAGAAACTACCATATGACTTGAGCGAGTTTCGCACGTTCTCGTTCTGCCATTGCGCCTTCACAGGGTCAATAAACTCGCGAAGCTTTTGAATCTTGGTCTGGGCATCCACTCCAGTAGCTCGGTGTCTATACTGGTCAGCAAATTGCTACTGGACAGGGGGTTACATATACTAACATAATGATGAAGAGGAAGCTTCTGTAGGCAATAGAGCGCTTCTCATCCAGCGATCCAGACGACATCATTTCGTTCACCTTGTTCTCAATTTGGTCGTATACACCCTGGAAACCATTAGCATCGATTTTTAGCACAACCTTTCACGTAACTTACCAGGAGATGATCAGGCATCTCTGAAGCCAATCGCTGTAACTCAACCATGCTCTCACCTTGCAAATCTTTAATGGCATCATTGAAAGCACGATATTCAGGTTGAAGAGCAGGCCATGTCAGTAGGATATGTTCCAGAACTTTGAGCATAAAGGTAGCATTCTTGTTGAGTGCAGTTGTGGAGAAATAAACCAGTAACTGCAGAGTTCGCTTCCTGATCATTGGATCTTCGAAGCTCATCTCGAGGAGTTTGTTACACCACGACTCCAAGTTAGCTTCAATCTCTGGGCCTTGTTGTTGATGTTCTGCAGACCGATGCTTGCGCCATTTGGAATATCCTTTAAGTGTCGCTTCGATAACCGTGAACTGCGCGTCGACACGCAAGACTGGCATAGAATGCTTAAAATATGATTGCTTGTCTAGAGGAGGCTGGCCGTCGTAAAGATGCTGTAGGAGTTCTTCTGTACGACCCAGAATGTGCGAAATCGCGTCAACCAGCTTTAGCTGGACAACAGCCTCAATAATCTGAGAACTATATCGACGGTAGTTGCCCAAGAAAGCGTGTCGTTCCGGAATTGTGTCTGTGTCTTCCAAGAGGAAGAGGAGAGTAGGATCCTGGGTATCTTCGGGTAGGTTCTCGAATCGCACCAGTCTCGAACTGCATGTCTCCAAAAGAAGGGGAATAAAGGGAGAAACATGTTCACCAGGGCCAATCAAGCGGTTACTGAGGAGTCGTGTCCATGTGACAAGAACGGGAATAGACACCATCAAGCTCTGGTGTTGCACAATTTGGACTAGGAGTGCTAGGAACTCGTCTTTGGCGGTTCCGGCAGGCAGCTTCGCGAACTTCCTGTCAAAGTAGTCTCCGAGGCATGAAAGCATCTGGTTTGGCAAGTTAGTATAAGCTTGCCATAATGCGCTGTTCAACAAACCTCTGATAGCTTCTTGAGGTTCTGGTATCTGTCCTCATCGGGATCCTCTGGGTCCACAGCACACCATTCAATGAGTTGCTTGCACAGGTTAATCGACGAGCTAGTATACATAGGCGCAACGAGATCGCGAAACTCTTCATCGGAAAAGTTTGACCTGGAGTAAAGAGCATGGAGAGCTTCCAGCGAAGCCTGTATCACAGTTAGCACTCAACCGTTTATATTTTGAACTGAAATACGCTACCTTCTGTATAGTGACCTGGGACGATGCGAGACCAGCGCACATGACCTCGACGCAATGCGCAGAAGAAACAGCCTTTGGGATGGCCCAGGGCATGAGCGATAGAAACACGGACAGGCCCTTGTGTATGCATAGCTTGACCTCCTCGTTATCCTTGGGCGCTTGGTTCAGACAGTAATCCAGGAATTGAGACAATCGGCTTAGCCAGCCATCATCGCCATACCGTACAGGTGGGCCGGGTTGGCGATTGGGAAAGGCCTCGACCAATACCGCGGTAGGAGTAAAGATCTCGACACACGCCTTGCTAAGGACGCCCTCCCGCATAGCAACTACTGAGTCGTCGCCAGTGAAAACCTCATCAGAGAGGTTCTCTAGGACAAACATGACAAGCTCTTTGTGCACCGCAGAGTCTGGGATCTCCCACAGCTGATAGAGCATGGAGTCCATGTCCATCCACTCGGCGCCCCAGCATCTCTTGGCGACCTCAACCCAGAGCTGAGCTGTCTTGTTCCGTATATAGCCTGGGTCTTCCTTTGCGACAGCCTGGCCGAGGCTCAAGACCCATTGCCGCACAGCATCGGTCTGTTCTAGCGTGTATGATGACCACCGGTATCGGATCGCATGCTCGAGCAAGGAGAGGGCGTAGTGTCGAACAACGGGGGATTGCGATTTGTCGGAGGCGAGATTATAGCCTTGCATGGGCGCTTCGTTGAAATCCTTGACCTCCTCGAGGAAGGTCTGGGCTTGTCTGCGGGCATCGTTGGTCGAGAACGGACTATGGACAACCTCGAGTGCTTGGTGAATCTTGGTGAGAACCTGAGAGTCAGCGCCAGAATCTGCCGACGGCATTGAACTACCGTTAGCCGCCATGCTTTTATCTCTTGTTGGCGGGCGACACGCAAAGCGATAGACGATTGCGAATATGGATTCACGAAAGAGCAAAGCAGAGCGAAACGAAGCAAAGCAAAGCAAAGCACGGGAGCCAAAAGTGCTTGTTTCTATGCAAGATCTTCTTAAGCCGACTTAGTCACGGGCAGATATCTAGGCACAAGCCATGGAGGGAAGATCAAGGGTATCGGTGTTTGCTGTTTGCTGGCGTTCACGGTCTCGAGATGTCGTTTGCGACGGGAGCGAAGATGCAGCAAATAGCGAGTGCAAGCAAGAATCGGAAGTGACTGGGGGGGGAGATGACCAGATGTAGATAAGAGAAGCAAATTGTTATGAGCAAAGGCGGTGAAGAGAAGGAGAAACAAAGAGAGAGAGAGAGAGAGAGATGTAGAGAGAGAAGATTGGTTACAGTCACAAATAGCGTTTTGATATGGAGATGGTTTGTGGTGAGAGGGAAGTGAAGTGTTGGGCTAAAATTCAAAGCTCTCAGGCTGAGGAACGAGCCGAGAGCAATCCATTATTAGGTAGGTGCTGTAGAGCTACCCGGAGCAGTGCTGTGGATAGGTCCATCATCCATTGGTGGCGGGGCAGGTTCAGGGTGAAACAATTCATCTTACAGTGCATTAAGTTTTGGCAGTGATGAGCTTGTTGAGAAGCTTCAAGGATGGAGTCATATATAGGATGAGTATAACTTCAAGATTGTGTCTAATTGCAGGCTTTCATGAGTCCAACTTCAGCTTCTAAAATGTTCTAGTTTATTTCCATGCCAGACTATACTCGCTTGCACGCCTCGCCTCAGCAGTGAGTGGTTACCTAAGGTATTTCTTCACCCTGTATCAAGCTCCGCATGCACGCTAGGCACGGTCGCTGTGACACCTACAGATGGGGTCCAGTCATTGTTGGGGGTCCTAGGTTTGTTTCTAGGCGGCTTAACTTCCTGTTTTGCAGGGGACCAACGTGTCAACCTCCAAACGAGCTGCAAGGCTGAATAAAGAGATGGATCTATTCAACTCCAGCCCAGCCCACGTCACTCTTCAAGAGGGGTTGCGGATCGTCGTGCGACTGTCCATTCTCGTCTACCGGCCTTAGTTCTACAAGCATTGTGCAGCAGAACGGAGATTTACTAAGATGGAAAAGCTGATTCAATATTGACTTTGGATGACAAGAATATTGGTTTGCTGAGGAGCTATTCAACTTGCATACGCTTCTTGTAAACCCTTTTCTCGTTGAGTATGAAGAAGCTTCAAATAGTGTTATTCTCCGAAGCTACCTAGTCAGCTATGGCTCATATTCCCAAAGACAGAGTAGCTTATCATAGAAACTAGTCGACACGCATCGCAACCTCTCTGCTCCATCATTGTCCCGCACAAAGTCACTTCCATAGTTCATACTCTTGTGCTCTTCAAACCTTGCCAACACACTGCAAGTCCAATCATTCCCATCTTTAACATCCAAATCAACTATTCTCGCACCTGCGTGCATGCATGAAGCAAGAATCCTGAGTTTGGTAGACTCCGCGCCCTCTTGTATTTTGACCAAATCTAGACGCCAGACGCCGCCTCCCATATTCTCTTCGAGCACTAGCTCAACCTTTTTCATGCCATATGTCTCATGCAGATCATGTACGATGAAAACACGGAAATAGTCATCATAACTACCAGTCACCACTACCCTTCCATTATTTTTCATTAGTAAAGGAAGCGGGAGGATTGCTGTGACTCCTGCGTTGTGCGTTCCCTTGATTGTGATCGGTGAATAAGGTTCTTCGCATATAGGATCAGGTTCATTTAGATCCGAGATACATGATGTATAACGAAGCATAGAGTCATCTCCGCCGCAGTACGCTGTGACCTGTATCTTATCTTGGTCTGTGTCGGGTTTTCCAGATGAAAAGGCAATACACCAAGCTTCGAGTGAATTGGGAATGTTCAAATTAGCATAATCCATGATTCTGTACTTCTCATCCAAGCGTAATAGCCGCGCGGCGCTTGTCGATGTCGTGACACCAATCAAATCTGGTATCTCTGGGTGCCAGTTACATTGTAGGAACAAGACATCTTCTCCAATATCGTCACATCTGCTTGTCGAGATGTGCTGCAGGGGCGATGATGCGTTCTCTGTGGGGTCCAACTTAAACACAGCCAGTGTCCCAGTGCTTGACACCACAGCTAGGATGTCTCCTAGATCTTTGCCAGGATGAAAGCGGAGGTCCAAGATGGCTGATGGTTGTGAAACTGTCTGGACTAGGTGGCTGGAATATCTGTTAGTTCCGTCCCATAGCTTGGAATAAAGATACTGACAGTTCAGTACCATCCACTTTGTAGACCAAGAGACTACCATTGCGGCTTTGTGGTGTTTTAGTCGCAGTTACAGCCTCATCATCATCACCGTCTCGTTTGTTCTCTTGGACATCTTCTTCGTTCTTTTCAAGGTTGTAAGTTCCCACCACAAACAAGCCAGGATGCACAGGACAAAACTGTATGCAACTGGGAGGGAGATCCAAAGTCAAAGAGACCTTTGACGAGATCAGTTTTGAATCGTCCATTGGGAAAGATGCTTCTGATATTGAAAGTGCAAGGTTTTGGCAAATCAACGACAAACGGATGGAGTTCAAACGGCGTGGATCCACCCTGGACCTGGAGGGATCGTCGTTGGACGTCCAGGTCGTGTTTGCCGTATCTAGAGGAATACAATCCATCAAGAGTTTAGAAGGAGTTGATACCTTAGTACTGAAGCTTCTATTTTATATTTATATGCTAGACAATTGCAGGACCTCAAAGCCTTCCCCGTGTTACAGGGTATGAACAGGCCTCAAAGCTTAACTGCCAGACTAGCGCTTCGTCAACGCGAACTTGCTTCTGTGACTCCATCCTCTCGCCTGGGGTAATTGTCTCCTACGTCAACAACGCGCCTTTCCCTTCGTTTGCTTTTAACGGATCTACCGGACAAAAGATTGTCGTTCGACCTTTTGTGTGTATTTTGACATCTGATGCGCAGATTGTGCTCTTGCCCACAAATCACAAACTGATAACAACACCAGTGGTGGAGTGTCATAGCCCATTTACATCAGTCTTGCTTTCGTCTAGTCCTTCTCACCTCAATATCTACTTAAAGCAGCAACATGGAGTACTCAGATGATTCTGATTTCTACGGTATCATCGCCGCTCCTACCAAATTTTACTCACTAACTTACCATGACAGGGGACGAGGAAACTGTAATGGGCCTTCGTTATCGTGTCCAAGAATTCGACGCCCAGGGCTGGATGCTCCAGCAGCAACAAAGTCCCGGAAGGCCACTTCCTCGCAAAAACATCGTCGCAGATACATCGCATCTTCACAATCCCTATGCCGGGGTTCACTATGCGTGGCAACTCACTGAGACGGTAGATGAGTTCCTCACCCGCCTGCCACCAAAGACAACAGACATTACAGAGGATACGCCGTGGATTTTTATTTGCAATCCATACATTCCTCGTGTGGAGAAGTCCATGGCACAGAACCAGCTCAGTAAGGGCAACGAAGATGAAGCTCCTGAAGAAGAAGGCAGCAAGACCGCGCTTGTCATGGAAGGTGGTCTCGAGCGACTGGAGCTCTTAGCCAAGTTCAATGATGGTATCAGGAAAAGCAACAAGGTCGTGTCGATACAAGAGCGGGAGATGACCAGAGAACGAAAAAAAGCATCAGACGACATACTGCACCTGGCACACGCAGCCAAGGTTCGTGCTGGCAAGGTATGAAACATCGATCTTCTCCTGGTAACACTCGACTTACTTCAGCAGTGGATGCTGTTCTGCTCACCAGCAGAAGTCAACGATGTGTGGGATATCATCGCAAAAGCGACTGCTAACAACGAGCTCGGCATTGCAGCAAAAGTTGCTCCTCGGCCAGTCGACGAGGATTCCCGCAAGGACCGAATCATCTGTGTATACACGACCGACTTCGCAGACAAGGCCGATGTAGGCAGAGTTCTTCAGAAGCTGCGAGAGCTCAGATTGGTAGAGGCTCGAGGAAGACCAATCTACTATAAGCCAGGTGAGTCATGGCCAGCCATTTGTTGCCAGGAAAGTGAGGCTGACGCAGTCGATAGATGCCTATACGTACATAGGGATATCATTTGGCAACCCCTGGGGTCTCAAAGCGTCGATCTATAAGTCGTCTGACATCTTCCAAACCTGATGACACAACAAATGACTCATCCAACTGTGTAGAACAAAGCATCAAGCATATTCCAGGGTGTATCTGAAACCAAAAATCGGGGTACATAGTGTATAGAGGGAGAAAAAACACAAATCATAACATCATAGGCATCATTCCCGCTTTCCTAAACACCAGTCGTGACAAAGACGATGCAATCCCTCATGTCGCTCAGATGCTATCCCTGAGCCTATCCATCCATACCCATCATCATTGACTTGCTATGATTCAACTCCGTAGAAACGCCATAAAAAAAGACTGGTACATTCGTGAAAGCTTAAACGTCAATGATCTCAAGATCGTTCGGTCCAGCATCGAGGTCGATGTACTTCAGTGGCAGAACAAGTCGATATGCGCTGTTTCCATTGAGGTAGTAACGGTGCAGCTTCTTAGTGCGCAGAAAGCCGAGCTGCTCATACAATCGCATGGCAGCGACATTGGTCTCCTCAGTCTCAAGGACAATCTCGTCAGCGTTGCGCTTCGTCATGGCGTCAATGGCCTTCTTGACGAGGGTCGTGGCAATGCCATGACCGCGAAAGTCAGAGGCGACAGCCAGCATGGCGATGTAGCCTCGACGGGTCGGGTTTGAGTGTGAGGCATGAACTTCCAGCTTGCACACGATAACACCAATAAGGGACGAATCAGCCGGGTTCAAGGCCTATGGGATGATAGTCAGATATGTGAAGAGTTCTATGAGTTTGAAGGAAAGGTCTTGCCATGAAGCAGAGATGTGCCCATTGGCACAAGAAATATCGATATACATAGATGCTGTAGGGCTCACTCAAGTCCTTTGAGATCAATGCCCGAATAGCGGGTAGATATTCTGCCTCAAGAGCATGTTCATATTGGACGTAGCGCAATTCGCTGGGGAGGCTGTCGATTTTGTTAAGGGCCATGGGAGGATGATGCTTTACTGGTGTGCGGGTGATGCAGCAGATGCAGATGCGGATGCGGATGCTAGGTCTATGAGTCTATTGCTGTATTCTGGTGGAGTCAATGTGTTGAAGTTGAAGTTTGAGTGAGATGTTGAAAATGGATGTCAAAGGGTTTAAAACCAGATTTCGACTTCCAATTGACTTGACACCTAAAGAGGGGCAGGCAGAAATGGAGCTCAGCCCGGTATCGGTGTGCGATGGGTGAGGGGCAGTCTAAAAATGAACAATGATGGAATGAGGAAAGAAAAGATGAGGCTGTTTAGATCGACAGAGACATTAATCCCAGGGCCAGAGCAGGAGAGGGTGGGAAGGTGTCGAGATTCGATTTGAGGGTTTTAGGTTGAAGTGGCAACATGCATCTCCATCTCGCAGAACCAGAGCAAACTAGCGACGGGCGGGAGCGAATTACCAGGTTTGGCAACCCCCAAACACTTGATGCCCACGCCCACGAGGGCAAGGCTCGCAGGGCAGTTGGCAGGGAATCTGCTGCAGAAAGTCAAGGGCCCGACGCTATTTTAGAGCTGTTTTTGCATGCTTCAATGTGGAGGGGCAGAGGCGGGGTATTTCTGCAGTTAATTGTATGTACTCCTCATGATGCGGGCAGTTAAAGAATCCAATATGATCTGACTATAGTAGTCTATCTGACAAGATGGATGAATAGACGTCTGCAACGCATACTCTACTACTCCAGTTCAACCCATTCGAGCCAAATTGGTAATAACTAGACAATGTCTGTCTGCTACAAGATCCTATTCATTTGTCAAAGTTCTCTCTCTCAAGGACTGTCCAGCATACAATACTGGAAGTCCTCGAACCTCCCTCGATATGAGCCTTACCAAGTTACCCCATACAATGACCCTTACCTAGCCCAGTCTCTCACAGCAATGCTTCAACTCGTCCAAAAAAACACTCCCTTGGCAATCTCGGTCCCTTCCGCATAATCCGGTAGATGCTTTAGCCTTGGCGTTATCCTGGCTTTGACGTCAGGTTCCTGTCTATCAGGTACAATAAGCATGTGCTCTCTGAAGACACTGACGATTTTCATATGATAGACGCGGTTTACAAAACATGGCGCAATTTGGTGATTTAACGAACACCTTGGCGATAAATTCTTTTGCTCATCGTCGCGAGTTCAACTAGATAGAGTTCCTTCTTTTGGATAACATAAAATAGGGCCGTTGCGGTAAAAACGTCCGCTGACAGATGATACCGGTGCATCCCCGTTTTTTTTTTCTTTTCCATTGTTTCAGAGCACGCGCCAACCCTTAACCTCTATATGGGCGTCATAGCTACGTACAACTCTTAAACTTTCATCAAATTTCCCTAGTCTAGCTGAGGTAGTTATTTCCCTCATATCCTAGAGACTGAACCAGACGGTGCCTCCCAGAGGCCTGCTCCTCCGTCGACAACATGGCGACCAATCTGCGACGCCGGAACATTAAAGATGCAAAAACCAACGATGCCGACGATACCGACGATACTTCAAGGGAGGAGAGCCCAGCAACTCAACCGACGACCCACGTTCATGTTGTCGAGCATGTCGTTTCAAAGACCCGAAAACGTCGCAATACCTTCATCTTCTTCCTCGGCAGTTTGTGTGGAATTATACTTGCAGGCTTTTTCGCTTCCAGCAATGACCTTATCGACCTTCCCGAGTTCACCGACTTATCCATGGACAATCTTCTAGATGCTTTGCCGGCTGGCTTGGTTAAGGATATGCGCGATCTTATCCAAGGCGAGCGCGACCTTGCGGAATCATATGAACCTTTCTCTGTCGGGACCAAGGCTCGCTCAGAAGGCCTTGAAGCGTACCATCCTATGATCATGATACCCGGAGTTATCTCCACTGGACTCGAGTCTTGGGGGACCGCCAATATTTCAAGAGCGTATTTCAGAAAGCGACTTTGGGGAAGTTGGACCATGATGAAGGCTTTAGTTATGGATAAGGAGGTCTGGAAGAAGCATGTCATGCTCGACAAGAAGACTGGCCTTGACCCGCCCGACGTCAAATTAAGAGCTGCTCAAGGGTTCGACGCCACCGATTTCTTCATTACAGGATACTGGATCTGGAACAAGATTTTCGAAAACCTCGCTTCCATCGGCTATGACCCAACAAACTCTTTTACAGCTGCATACGACTGGCGCTTGTCCTATCCCAACCTCGAGGTGCGAGACCGCTATTTTACTCGACTCAAGTCGTACATCGAAGTCGCTTTGGCCGTCGAGAACAGAAAGGTTGTTCTAGCGTCGCACAGCATGGGCAGCCAGGTTCTATTTTACTTCTTGCACTGGGTGCAGTCTGAGCAAGGTGGTCGTGGCGGTCAGGACTGGGTTGAGCAGCATGTCGAAGCCTGGATCAACATCAGTGGATGCATGCTTGGAGCAGTCAAGGATTTGACCGCTGTGCTCTCTGGTGAGATGCGTGATACGGCCCAGCTGAACCCCTTTGCTATCTATGGATTGGAAAAGTTCCTGAGTAAGGAAGAAAGGGCTGAAATATTCCGCGGCATGCCCGGCATATCCTCCATGCTACCCATCGGCGGCAATGCTGTTTGGGGTAATTTGACTTGGGCACCGGATGACTTGCCGGGGCAGAATCGATCCTACGGTTCTGTCTTGAACTTTAGAGCCGGCTCGAATTGGACAACTCCTGATCGTAACTTTACTATCGAGGAGGGCCTGTCCTACCTGCTAAACACAACTGAGGACTGGTATCAGGACCAGATCAAGGGAAGTTTCTCACGTGGCGTCGCTCACACTATTGCCGAAGTTGAGGCCAACGAAATGGATCCCAAGAAATGGATTAACCCTCTCGAGACCCGACTGCCACTTGCGCCAAGCCTCAAGATCTACTGCTTTTATGGTGTTGGAAAGCCTACCGAGCGAGGGTATTATTACAGATCTCCTGATCAGCCTCTGACTACCAACCTTAATATCACCATGGATACCGGCTTTACAGAAGGGGACGTGGATCACGGCGTTATCATGGGCGAGGGTGACGGTACAGTCAACCTTATCAGCACGGGTTACATGTGTAATCATGGCTGGAACATGAAGCGTTACAACCCAGCAGGCGTGAAGGTCACAGTTGTTGAGATGCCCCACGAACCGGAACGCTTCAACCCTCGAGGAGGACCTCGTACGGCCGATCACGTTGACATCTTGGGGCGATACAACCTGAACGAGCTGCTGTTGAAGGTGGCCGGTGGAAAAGGTGACACGATTACGAACTATGTTGTCAGCAACATCAAAGAATATGCATCCAGAGTCAAGATTTACGACGATAACCACGACAAAGACGAAGAGGATAAGAGGAAATCATAGAATGAGTGCCTCAGAGCGATGTCGATATTGGCTGCGGTTATTTACATCATTTGGCGTTTGGGAGTACTCGCCATAGACGCTTTGTTTAAACTTATGATACCCTCACATGCTTTGAAACTCAACGCAGAACGAGGCATTTGAGAGGTTTGGTTTTGGAATAGAAAGAGCGTTTGACCCATATATTTTAAGATATCATAAATCATGCGTTTCAACGGGATGGCCCGATAATAGTACAATTGAACGGTCCTGGTCATATATCCATCCAATTCATCGTGCCCAGTTGTGGCGGTGCCTTTTGGGTATCGTGACACACAGTAATCAGCCACATTACAATTGCCAGAAGCCATAAATCCATAACATGCTCATGACCACCAATGTTGATCCTCTGTTGCTCTGTAGGTGGTCCGCCAAGCCAGTGTTCAGCAGGACAGGACAGGCCTAGATGAGGTCACGGTACAGCTAACGCGACAAGAGTCTCGACCCCGCCACCTGAATTCTCGAAACATAACCACAACACATAAACTTTGGCCTTAGAATTTTTGTTCCATATCAGCTTCTGGTCTCGTCGCTCCAGGAGATGACCCCTGCGTCTACTTCTACTCCCGGAAGCCATTGTCGTTTGGCTTATCGTCTCATCGTTTCTACTTTGCGCAGCATTCCCGATCGAACTCGCATCACGCATATCCAGCAGCAACAGCCTCGGCAGCAGGACCCGATGCCTTGGTCCCTGTACCCCTACGGAAACGAGGATCATGGCAGACTTCGAGGATCCATCTTACTCTCATGAGGAGGATGAAGAACAGCTCTGGAATGGTAGGTCTTGCTTAGGTGCTGTTGCAGAGAAAGGACACGAATTAGCTGACATGGTTGGTTCCGCAGATCTTGATAAATGCGTCTCGAGCCAATGCGATTCCCACGAAACGATCGACGATACCCTCCGTACCTGGATAGAATTGACGACTCGCCTCTGTGACCTTTCAGGCGGATCTGAGGATGAAGTTGTTACTTGCGCACGAGTACTCCTTGCCAGCAATCTATTCAGGGTTCATAGAGACTATGTTCGCACCCAGATCATCTACAGCCTGCTCCAGGAGGACGAGCCCGGTCCTTTGCATGCCATTGTGTGCCTTCTCCTCCTCGATGGCTGCCAGGATGAGGTCATGTTCCCTCGCATGGTGAACGAGGCTTGTTTTCCCCGGTTGCTGGAGCTGATCAACGGCCGTCGAGACCAAGATCCGCGTCTGCATCGGCTTCTTCTGCAGCTTATGTATGAGATGTCGCGTATGGAGCGACTTCGGGTTGACGATCTCACTAAGGTTGATGATGAATTCGTGCAATATCTTTTTGCCCTGATTGAAGAGTTATCTGATGATGCGCATGATCCATACCATTATCCTACCATTCGAGTTCTGGTGAGTAATCCAACTTCTATCCACAGGCATATCATAGCTGACATAGATGCAGCTTGTTTTGAACGAACAGTACATGCTTGCTTCAACTGAAGTTGGCGACGCTTCTTCTGATTCACCCCTAACGAACAGAATTGTCAAATGTTTGAGTCTTCACGGGGCATCATTCCGAACGTTTGGCGAAAATATCATTTTGCTTCTGAACCGAGAAACCGAGACTTCGCTACAATTGCTTATTTTAAAGCTCCTTTATTTGCTGTTCACCAACAAGGCCACATACGAATACTTTTACACAAACGATTTGAGGGTACTTCTGGATGTCATTATTCGAAACCTCATGGATCTGCCGGACGAAAAGATGTCCCTGAGACATACTTACCTACGAGTGCTATATCCGTTACTGGCGCATACACAACTTAGCCATCCGCCACATTACAAGCAGGACGAAATTCTCCGCGTACTGAATATTCTTCGAGGCTCGCAGAATGTGCATTTCGCACCTGCAGATAACACCACCCTTCGCCTGGTCGATCGTGTATCCAAGGTCAAATGGATTGAAGAGGCGCAATCACCTACTGTAGGATCCGGGGAGGCCGAAGTCGCACGCAGATTCTTGGGTATCAGTCTATCGCGCTCGCAGACCGCGAGTAGTGTTAGCGTCAGCGACGTCGCGGCAGTTAAGGAGAAGCCGGGCGTCCAGACACCAAGCCGATCGGGCGAGACGGGCGAAGCTGGTGCTGCAGATGAAGGTCTCACGATGGCTACCAGGCCCAAGAAGCCGCTGCCAGAGGTACCAAAGCATCGACATGGAGTTCCGTTTGCACAAAAATTTGTCAACGGAGAACAGAAGAAGATGCCTCCAAAAGCGCCACCACCGCGACGATGGGGACGGATGAAGACGGTTGAGAAACCTCCTGCAGACCCAGTTAAGGAAGCGGTTCCATAGCAGGAGGCCGCCTGATAATTTAACGGTCAAAGTGATATTCTCCGCGCTGCAAACTCTAGGAGAGCGGCATCCCGTCGAATGGCGGGGACTAGTCGATAACTACGATTCTACACTAGGGGAGATTTTCGGTTTGATGAAGGCGTTGTGGAGCATTCTACTGTACTTGGCTGGGCACAAAGCATGAGGCATGGCGTTTTGAGTGATTTTGGTCTCGGTCTTGGCCTGGGAGATTGCAAATAAGCCGGCAAGTCTCATTAGGTACTACCGCTTGTTAGAGTAGAGTTTTATAGGGTTATATTCAAGATGGATAATACTATAAGTCATGTTTTGGCAGACATGTGATGATGACATCATTGGGTGAACTGTGTAGAACAGGACTTGATATCTCACCAGGAACGAGAGAAGCATGGATGTCGTGGCAAAATATCTCTTTTTGAATATCTCCAATGGGTGGATGTCATCGGTAGTCATTATAGTAATGCCGAGCCGGGATCTGGCTTGTAAAATTCCAAGATTAACTCAGATTTTCTGGAGATTTGAGATAAGTGATCGAGGTCCACACTGAAACTTCCAACTCAATGCGGAGAAAGTCGACGAAACACCGAAACAACAAGATGTAGATCCGGAGGGCGGCGATGCCGAAGCAGATCTCGGTTTCAGGCTTCAGCCGTGGCAGTGGGTGCATCCATGAGATTCTGCTGTCTACACGTGAAGGGATTGGCCGCGCATGAGATTGGGCAGAGTCTGGAGATAATGACGATCGTCGTTGGGTTGCGGCTTTGGGTTGAAGGCATCACCAAGATTGGAACCCTTCAGAGTGGCGTCCAGCTACGTCATTAGTGATTGCCAAGGTGGGGAAGATGTGCTGAAAACTGGCTGCAAGCAGCTGAGCTGGGGTGTTCGGCAGGTGTGATGTACTTGTGTATACTTAAAGCTAGCTGAAGACGGGTCTGATTTTAGGTAGAAACAGGCGGCTTCTAGAGCGCTCAGAGTGCTGCCACTCAAGTACTCCTTAAGTACTGTGCGAAAACCCATTTGGTGTAAGTGTTCTTGGCGTGTAACCAGAGAACTCAATGCCCCCTTCTCCAAGTCCGTCAACTGCATCATCCATTCATAACATAACAAACACCACACACAACCTTACAGTACCTACCTTCTTGTCTTCAATCACGACCGTGTATGGAGGCTGTCGTTAACGATTACTGACTCGGTTGATTTTACTTATTCTTACTCCCTCTGAACACTACAAGCTCCGATCAAGGCTATTGCTGTAAGTACCCTCTATGCATAAGGTGTTTGGTATCCGTACAGCTGCGATGAATGGATTAAAATCTCCTCCATTGTGGAACATACTTACAGACAAAACCCCTGATCTTCAGTCTATTACCCGCTGATTCTCATCTCATTACTCCACCTAGAATCTCCGTCCAAGCTTCTCCAAACAATCCAAACCAGCAGCCAAGCGAACGCGACAGACGCACGTCGTTGATTTACCATCATCATTTGTCTCAGAAAGTTCCTCTACTGCAGCAAAGTCTCAAAGACACTACAAGCACGCTAGTCCCACGCTTTGAACTCGAACGGGCCTCTAGTTTTGGTCTTAGCGGCCCTGCCAGCGGTCAGTTGTGCGCCCATTGCGTCAACACCATCATCCTACGAGTCTGCACCTTGGTTTTTTGCTCTTTTCTCTCTCTGGAGTCTGCACAGCTCAGCTCGCTCCGCATCGTCTCCTCCACCCGGCGCCATCACTGACTTTCTAGGTTCTAGGTTCCAGGTTCTAGGCTCCTCCCTCCCTTTCCGTCTCCGACCCCCCATCTCCGCGTGGTCCATTCCGTCGTCTCTGTCTCTGCTCGGTTGGTGCTTGGTCCCAGCTTGCTTTAAGTCGCTGTAGTCTAAGTTGGACCACTCTTCTACATAGCGGTACCGTAGGAGAATAACAACGCCACCTTCGCCATGGATCTACCTACTTCTCACTCCCAATTTCAATCTTCGTCATTTCCCCAACAATCCACTTTCCCCTACTCGCACGGGCAAGATTCTTCTGCAACTGCTGCCAATACCGCCGCCAACACACACACAAACTCACACTCTCAATACGACGACGGTAGCCATCAGTCGAACACGATTCACGCACCGCAGCCGCAGCTTCTGTCGCAACAAACAGGTCGTTTCACCGAGGAATGGGGAGCAGCACAACGCGGTACTTCTGTCCTTCTTGATTATCCTGCGACCGGCGCAAACATGCAGCGTAGCAATTCCGTTCACAGCTTCATCACTGGCGATGACCAGCAGCTTCCCTCTCGTTCAAACACGCTCAAGAAGAAGAACTCGGTGCGCCGAAATGGAAGCCTCAAGCGTAGCGGCAGCCGTCGTAGCATGAGGGCCGGAAGTGTTAGAAGCCTTGCTTTACAGTCCTCTTCTGACCATGATGAGGGGCATAGCGCTTTCTATTGTCCGGTTCCTACGACAGGTAACCCGACTGACACACTCTCGAACCGATTTCAAAATTGGAGAAAGGTGCTCAAAGATCTTATTGCATACTTCCGCGAGATCCAAACTCACTATGAACACCGCTCCAAGTCACTACTCAAGCTTGCCAATGTCTCCAACAACATTACCACGCCACCTGGGTTCCTGCAGTCGTCTGGCATGGATGATGCTCTCCAATTCCTACGAGTCTATAATAAGAATGCCATTCTCGAGGCCAACAAGGCCAAAGACATTGAAGAGGATGTGATTCTTGCTCTTACTGGATTGCGAAGTGATCTCCAACAGAAGATCAAGGAGATCAAAAACCTTTCAGGCGATTTCAAAAACTCAGTTGATAAGGAGATGGACCATACTCGCAAGGCTGTTAAGACCCTCAGTGACATTCTGGGACGAAATGAGTTGGATGAGGCTTCAACGACTGGCAAGCAAGACCCATACTTGCTGCGTCTGGCTGTTGACCGTCAGGTTGAACGTCAATTGGATGAAGAGAACTACCTACACCAGGCTTATCTCAACTTGGAAAATTCAGGACGAGAGTTGGAAGCGATCGTGGTTGGGGAGATCCAGAAGGCCTACAATGCCTATGCTGGTATTCTCAAGCGCGAGGCCGACAATTCCTACAGCCTTGTTGGCGAGTTGCGGGACGGCCCAATTGCCATGCCTAAGGATCATGAATGGATGCACTTTGTGACCCACGACGAGAAGTTTGTTGATCCAAGCATACCCCTCAGGACAGCGGACCAGATTCACTTTCCCGGACAGGATCACGAGGCAGCCCAGGAGATTCGAGCCGGATTGTTGGAGCGAAAGAGCAAGTACTTGAAGAGTTATACAGCCGGCTGGTGAGTTCCTCTTGATACCACACTACATGAACGAAATTAACACAATGATCAGGTACGTACTTTCCGCCACACATCTTCACGAATTCAAGACCGCGGATAAGGCGCAAGCCCCTATTATGTCTCTTTATCTTCCAGAACAGAAAGTCGGATCGCACTCGAACGAAGGAGGCTCCTCGAACAAGTTCATCCTCAAGGGTCGCCAAACCGGCGGCATGCATCGGGGACATACTTGGGTCTTCCGTGCTGAAAGCCATGATACTATGATGGCGTGGTACGAGGACATCAAGGCTCTTACGGAGAAGACTCTCGAGGAGCGCAACCAGTTCGTGCGCAGCCATTCTAGAAGCCTGAGCCGATCATCCCGACGATCAATTAGTAGCGATGGACTGGTCGACGAGGAAGACGAGGAGCCTTTCACGGCCGATACTGAATCTTTTACCAACCCGGGACCAAGGCAACACGACGCGACCCCTCGGCGATCTCAAGCAGGTGGGCGGTTCCCATCTGATATCCAAGTCAATGCGCAACGTGGCTTACAGGCCCCTCATTCGCCTTCTAGTGTAAGCTCTGGCTTCCAGGACAACAAGGACCCCGTCGTACCACCGATCGTTACGGGTGCCCTTTCTGGTCCGGCCGCCGGAGAATCGGAGCATCAAGGCTATGGCACTGTTCACGAGACACCCATGGACGAGATGCCCTCTCATGCTGCGATTGCGAGCCAAAAGGCTCATTACGATGGTGTTAACCCTTATACGAGCGAGCCTGTTCATCAGACTCCCGTTGAACCATCCCCTCTCAACCAACAGCAGCAGCAATATCAATCTCAGTACGAGCCACAACAACAGCAGCAGCATCCTGTCCAGCTCTCAGAATACGTTGACCAACACAATGACCAAACTTTTGTTCCTGTTATGGTCCCTCAGGGTAAGGAGGAGCGTGATGGCGGTTTTGCCGGTACTCAACAAAACCACTATGATGAGAAGCCTAACAACTATACCATGGCAGCGCGGGAGGAGCCGTATGGTGGCCACACCGTTGGTGGGAGTGGTATCCAGGGATCAGCTTATGGGCAGAATTCAAACGACTACCCAATATATGAATCGCAAGCGTCGTACGACAACCAGCCCAACTATGACCATGCCAACGCTGGTGCTAAGATCAACAACTACACAATGACGACAGTTGGAGAGAGCTTTCCCAGGCTAGACGGTGCTACGACTCAAGAGCATCAGCCATCGGCCGAATCGGTCTATACGGAGCGCGATTCTATCTTGCTCCAAACGGACGATGAAGATGATATTCCTACCCCTATGCGACCGTCAGGGGGCAACCGAACCGAGAGCCATAACACGATCTCAAACCTGCATATTCCTGGTGGTTACCCTAAGAGCACCCAGGCATAAGGATGGTGCCGTGACTTCAAGTTCTCTTTTTATGCATTTATGTTTTTCCTTATGATCAGTTCTATACCGCTTTGATGGAGAGTTGGTTAAGGAGAATGGATAAGCCTTGGTAGATGGGCTAGCAGCGTTGATGGAACTGGCGGGAGGCGTTGGTTTCAGTGTGTTGGTGGTATATCCCTCGTTTGGCTTTGGATTTGCGATGATTTTTTACTTGGGTCGTCTTGATGAGATATCTGTAGTCTGTTGAAAATGCATTTAAGTAAGGCGCGTGTTAAAGGTCTTCCCGTTTAGTGAATATGTGGAGATGATCGATCATTGGTCAAAAAAAGACGCACATAGGTGAACTTAGCTCTGCGTAAGCTTTTTCTGTTAATTATGTCTTCTGATGCTGTGTCATCGAAGCTAAAATGTCGGGTACATAGTTTTTCCATGCCGACCAGCATCCGCCAATCGGCGTGCTTCAAGCTAGCTCCCGCCAGACCTTCAGTGGGCACTCTCTTTGCAAAATTTCACACGGCAAAAAAAAAGTTCAGCATTCGACTACGCGGACGACCAAACCCAACGAACAGCAACAAACTCACCAGCCCCGAGTGCAAGTCGAACAATCAAGCACAAACGAGCGGTCGAATCTCGAAATCTTCCCATTTCTCAGATTTATCCCAATTGGCGACAAGGCGCAAAACTAGATCGTCATGTCTTTCCGAGGAGGTTCGCGTGGACGCGGCGGTAGCGGATTTGGAGGCCGTGGCGGTGGTACGTCTTTTCTATTTCCTTCGCGAGGGTTGATTTTGGGGGATTTTGGGAGTGTCGGACATGCGAGAGAATCGACGATGAAGCATTTGAGGCTGGGATCGTGGATGGAAAGCTCTTGATGAGCAGTGAATGGTGTCATGAAATCGCAAAAACCACTTACTAACGTACATTCTTCTAGGTCGCGGCGGTGGCTTCCAACAGCGAGACATGGGTCCTCCTGCTCAGATCCTCGGTACGTCTTTGCACCATATTCCCCATCTCAAGTCATTCCCGACAACTCACTAACGCTTCTTCAGAGATGGGCAAGTTCGTTCACGCCTGCGAGGGCGAGATGGTCTGCGAGTCCATCAACCCCAAGGTCCCTCACTTCAACGCCCAGATCTTCCTCGAGAACAAGACTGCTGTCGGCAAGGTCGACGAGGTCCTCGGCCCCATCAACCAGGTCTTCTTCACCATCAAGCCCACCGAGGGCATCCAGGCCACCTCCTTCAAGGAGGGCGACAAGTTCTTCATCGGCTCCGAGAAGCTCCTGCCCCTCGACAAGTTCCTGCCCAAGCCTAAGCCCCCGCCTGGTGCCCCCAAGCCCAAGCGCGCTGGCGGCGGTCGCGGTGGTGCCCGTGGTGGTGGTCGCGGCGGCTTCGGTGCTCGAGGCGGCGGCCGTGGAGGTTTCGGTGGTGGTCGCGGCGGCGGCGGCGGTTTCGGTGGCCGTGGAGGTGGTCGCGGTGGAAGCGGTTTCGGCGCTCGCGGAGGTGGCCGTGGCGGCAGCGGTGGTTTCTCTCGAGGTGGTGGCAGCGGCTTCGGCGGTGGTCGCGGACGTGGTGGTTTCAGCCGTGGTGGCCGATAATCTCGTGACGACGATGACAACCTACCGATCGCTCCTATAGAGCAGGAGAGGACGAAGTCAACGCCATAAACTGCCTGTAGTGCAATGCGACCCACGAAAGCTGTTTAGAGGGAGAAGAGGACGGCGAGAGAAAACCCCGTTGGGATTAGGAGGCGGGAAAGAAAGAAAGAAAGGGATTGACATGTATTTCTCTGGCGTTGGACGGATTCTGATTTTCCAAAGTGCTTTGCTTGGTTTGGTTTTTTCCCCGCTGGCTCTATATCCCCAATCCTGCGATGTTCGTATGGTACGGCATGGGAGTTTGTATTGTACAGACACAAGAGGATTCAACGAAGAAGACAAGAGAGAAACCAAGAAGAACGGGCAACCTTTTAACCTTAACATGTGTGTCGCTTTGTGAAGTAACTAGAATATGTATGATGACTGATAGTCCCTTGTAATCTCCTATCCGCGCTCTTGGGTATAATAAGCTAATCACTAAGGACTAGCTCCTGTAACTCCGTTAAAACAAATGAAATCATTCTCTCCGACGTCTAAGTATTGCCGCGTAAAGTAGGCCCAGGGATAGAATGAAGGCCAGCCCTCCCAACCCCAGGCCAAAGTACTGCGCATCTCGATATCCTCCTAAGGGGTTCTTGTTATTTGTTTTCCCCATCTCTACAGCTCCCGCCATACCCAATCCAACTGAGAAAGCAAATGCAGCTGCCATGTTGGTGAGGCTACTTGCAAGCCCAAGTTGGCCTTCGGGGACATCCCTCCCAAGTACCGTTGAGGATGAGGGAATAATCAAGACCATACCCACTCCCATAAAGATAGCACTGGCAAATGAGTTTGACCAATATCCCTGTTGAGCTGGCGCTGTAGCCATCAAAGCCGAACTGATCAAAATCGATATTGATGAAACCACCATTGCGAGCTGAGCTGTGAACTCGCGATTTGAGAAAGGCCAACTCAGGAAGCCAACCACAACTCCCACCACTAGTATAGGTACAAGCCCAGCACTTGTAAGCAACGGTCCCCATCCTCTGAGGACTTCGATGAACTGGGCAAAATACCAAACCCAAACCCCAAATGCTGCCGAGGCGACTGTTATGAAGCCAAGAGTGACAGCAGCAGCCAGATGTATCTGTTTGAATGGAACCAATGGGTGGCTGGCTTGCGCTTCAAAAAAGCTGAATAGTGCCATAAGTAAGATGCCGGCAAATATCAATATATATGCTTCAGCGTTGCTCCATCCTATGATGGGCACCTGGTTCCAACCAACGCTGAAAAGAACCAAGGCAGCAACTCCAAATACAAATCCCAAGACATCCAGGCGTTTCCAAACATTGCCTTCGAAATCATAGACCAGAACCCTCTTTGCGGGAACAACAAGCACGCTTGAAACTCCTAAAGCTACGCAAACGGTGGCCAAGCAGTAGAAGGCCCAGGGCCACGAGGCGTAGTTGGATAACAGACCTGTCATGACTGAACCAATGACAAACCCGAAAGGAGCGGCAGCGTCGAATAAGCCCATAGCAAGCATCTTGCGTGGTCCAGGGGGATACGCTCTCAACAACAACCCGTAACCATTAGGAATGATCAGCGCAGGTGCAATGCCTTGCATCGCACGACAGATGCAGAAGAAGACAGCTCCTCCATTGTCACTCGTTTGCACGTATATACTCAAGCCGGCGAGAAGACTCCATAGCGCAAACCAGAAATATCCGGCGATAAAGGTGTATCTCTGACCAAAAACGTTACCAATTCGATTGCCGAAAAGGGTTGTTGCGCCATAACTTAAGGCATATGCTGAAGTAAACCAAGCAAGATAAGTTGTACGTTCTGGCTCAAAGAATGACTCTCCAATTCGCCGCGCGGGTATCAAAGTTTGCGCAAGACCAGCATACGTCAAAACTTGAGCCATGCAAATTATAGCAACAAAAAGGCTTTCGTTGGTAGCGTGGTTGAACTCGATCTTCCTCGCCCCTTCATTCAAGGGTTTCCTGCGCAGACCTTGACTTACAGGTGAAGCAGGATCCGGATCAGAGCCCGCACGAATATGTGTGACCGTGCCTAGTGGTAGAGACCGTGTACCCATGTCAGGTCTGAGAGCCATATACTGGTGATGTTGCGTCGTCGATCTGAATGCTTCGAAGCGTCTGGCAGCTTGGACAAGTCCACCGTGGTTGACCGAGACGTCCGTTGGCAGGGGGCCAGAATTCGGAGCAGGAGCTACATTTAATTGAGGCTCGGCGAGGTTTACGGGAATGCTCAAGCGAGGAGGTGGTGTATGAGGTGTATCTAATCGTGGTGGTAAATTCGGTGTGGCGAGTCGAATCAGGTCTTCAGGAATATGAGCAGATGTCTCAGTCATTTCTGACTCCAGCTCCTCGTCAAGCAGAAAATCCGCCTCGGTATTTGGAGGTCGTCCTGGAATAAGTATGGTGGGTATATAATTGTTTCGAGATGAAGCACTGGGCGGGCTGGTCATATCCGACACGCTCATCTGGCTCACCGCGTCCATGTCGAGTAAGTTCTGCGACATTTCACTAACGCTTGAAGGGCTTCGAGCGTGCGAACGGGACTGAGAGTAAGAGCGAGAGTTTGCATAAGAGTGAGTTTGAGTATGAGGTTGAGAATGGGAATGGTTTGAGTTGAGATTCGTGTAAGTCGGAGCTGGCGCAGCTGGAGAGTGGCCACCGTATTGTTGCTGGTAATGGTGACGGAATGACTCGGTCACCGCAATCATTGTATCGGTAACATGTTGAACGGCAGCATTAGAGCGACTGGCTTGGCGACGAGCCTCAGACTTCTCAGAGTCTTGTCGAGACATGCCTCGGAGAGGCTCCATTGTGAGGTAGGTGAGGAGGTTGTCAGTAGTGCCGGCATTAGCAATGAACAGCCTTCATATCATTCCTCGGTTATATCGATGTTTCTGACGAATCGCTTGCGTTTAGTAATGTCGTATATGATAAATTCTTAAGCAGAAGTATCATGGCTGAATAAGAAACCATGAGAGAGGTTCCAAAGATCAACCTGACAAGAGACAGTCAGGGACCATTGGGGTAATATGCTGGTGGACGGAGTACGGAGTAGTTTATTGGAGGCTCGCGCTGACAGCTTACAACTTACAGGGCAGAAACGAACCCATGCCATGGCTCCAAGCTGTAAGTGGATATAAAACGTCGACTCATAGAAAGGAAAGCTCATCTATGTAAGCCTTCAAGGCTGATTCGCCCCCGCAGCTAAGCTTGGCTCTTGGGACCAAGTCTAGTCCTAGGGTTAGACTCAGGGTCCGGAGTTTAAAGACCTAATACTTCCATGTCTTTTCCTAGTCGGGGTTGGTGTTGGCGAGCTTGAACCGAGATGAGGGTGGGCTAAGTTGGCTGTGAGCCAGAAATAGATCCCCTCGATCTTGTCTCTTGTTGAGTAAGGTCATCAAGGACTTTCTCGCCCCTGTGAGTGTCGCTGTAAGCAGTGAGCTAGGGTATCTTTCCTTGTCCTTGAGCTACATACCTAGGTATTCAGAGTCATCATCTAATTCTGTGATTGCGTCTTGCCCACTTCACGAACTTGGAGTGAATCACTAACCATGGCTAAACTGGCAGGGAGCGGAAGAGGCCGGACTGCTCAGACTCAGTTTTCCGTTGTGTTGGTAAATTGGATGATGCATTGGCATAAGCGGCTAAGGAAGAGAACCCTGCAGTTCTGGTTGGATCGTTGATCATCATTCTGTTGGTGATGTTGAAGGAAAAGCTACCTAGTGGTAGGTACCTTAGTACCTACCTAGGTAGTGTTGATGATACAGTAGCGGGCGGGAATAAGGAGAAGGCGGCTGCGACCAACACCAAAAAGACGAATCTTAGCACGAGCAAGAGGCAAGAGGCAAGAGGCAACATGCGTAACTTCCCAGGCTGTCACAGTTTAACCACACCGATAATCTTCACTCTTTTGCTCAAAAGGATCGTCACCATAATAATCGAGTGTGACTGAAAAAACACCAATTGGGTATTATTCTTCACACATCATGACCCTGCTTCCTTACGGTAAACAGCGATATCCTTGTCTATCATCAACGCACCGCCACCTTGTCTTCTGCTCTACAGTCCACTAGCGTCTCATCCTTCAGCACAGCCTCAATATGTTACGCCTATGTCTTACCCTGAACCCATTCTCTGGATATTGAGCTTTTCTAGCTTCAGCGCCTCTGCAATTACTGCATGTTTCAGAGGAAACCTGCTATCTCCATTGCGTTTATTGGCTTGTCACAGGCAAGATTATGTATGCCCAACTAAGCAAGACACAAATCTATGGGCTGTTCACGTCGATTTCTTGACACATGAAAACATCAATTCAATTATTCCACCTTTTGATTAATTGTGATATCTAAAGAATGTAGATCTCCCACGTCACCCTGTGGACTACCCCATGCTCCTATCATCACCGGGAGTTCGGCAGCCAAGCCTCGTCGTGTTTCGCCAATCCACTTCCAGCAGAGCCTCAGTTGTGCGTAAACCAAACATCATGTCTTGTCCTATTTTTGGTAATCTCATGTCCTTATATCCGTAAACCGTCCGAGGATAGATCGCGAAAGACATAGCTCCTCGTGGCAAGATACGTATACAACCACATCACATAATCAGCGAGAGCCCAGCCGAGAAGCGATGTACAAAGGAAGAATTAATGAATCCCATAGGATTCACGATACCCACTGTATGTTAGCGAGATCACTCCCTTTACTCCCCACGATTCTATGACGGGGCTAGCAGGGTTAACAGCAAGCGCTCAAGTTCTCACTATTAGTCTAGCACAAGTATAAGGATAAGTAAGGTAAGGCAATGTACTGGTATCGTAAACTATCGTTGTGTCAATGAGCTGCGTGAATCATACCCTGCCAAAAAACCAAACCCCAAATGAACATGCCTCCGCTCGTATGCGCTGAAACCCACCCCAATTCATATGCTTTCTTCTCGAACCCTTCCTGTTAACCCATTGTTCAACTTGAAGACATCTCTGTCAATAGCAAAGCATATGCCCGTGTCCAGACGGCGTATCCACTACCCCCGCCTGGTGTTGATATGATTATGCAACAATTTCTACCATGCCGAATGGCCTTTTTGGAAGCCATTTAAGGCTTGGGGATTCGGATAGTCTTGCTGGTCATGAGGCAGCCGTGGATCACGAACAGGAGAACGGCAGGATGGAACTCAAGAGCCGAACCCTCGCACCAGACACCGAAGGGGAGGTTGTCATGGACCCAACGCTGCGAGAGCCAGTAGGCCATGATGGCGTCCATGCCAAGCGAAGTGGGAATAGGTGTTCCCTCGAAAAACTGGCTCTTGCCGGTAGCATCCTTGGGTAGGACGGCGACGGTCACATTGAAACGGGCGAGGCGAGTGAGACCGCAGAGAACGAAGAAGGTAAGACTAATGGTATCGGCAAGCGAACGGAAACCGAGAGTGAAAGCCACCATGGCGGGTGCGACACCGAACGAGATCTATACGGCACCAAGTTAGAGATAAGTCTTCATGAATTGGCATATCTAAACGTACCAAATCGGCAAGAGAGTCTAGCTCCTGACCCATGAGACTGCTCTTCTTCCTCCATCGAGCGACTTTGCCATCGAAAGCGTCAAAGAAGAAACCGAATGGCAGGAAGATAAGAGCAAGCCAGAGGCTGTCAAAATCCTTGGGATCACCGAGTGCGTATCGTAGAGAGGAGAAGATGGACATAACGCCACAGGCGCCTGAGATGGAGGAGAATGGGTTAGCCAATTGGTTTCATACTCAGAAGGTTGGGGCGCTGCGACTGTGCTGTTGCTTGCCATTCAGGTGTACATACCGTTCATGAGAGTGATCAAATCAGCAAGGTGCATGGCCCGCACGAGAGAGAAGTGTCCGACATCAGCAGACAGAAGCGTCTTTTGCTTGTCGATTGCTACAAGAAACCACATTGTTAGCTCCAAAGACCCATGTATTTTGGTTGCTTTATCGCAGGCTCATGCTCACCTGGGCTGTTGGACGACATGACGTCCTTGGTGTTTCCGTTCGAGTCTGACGACATGGTGTTGCTCCTTCTAGACATATTGCTGAACTTGGGATGATTTTGGCGTAGACTTCCGCGGGCTATGGCGAAGTTTTATAGAGCTGAAGCGATACGTAGAGTCAAGTTCGGTGGGGAGTAGGTTCCTGGTTGACAATCGCAAATGACCTCAAGCGGGAAGCAAGCACCGGTAGTTGCTGGTAAGAAAGAAATACTATGATAGCGCAACAAGGTTAATTTTACTGAGCCAAACTGAGTGAATAACAAATGCTGTCGAGTTTCTGGTTGTTGTGCGATGTTGTAGGAGAGAAGGGGAGAGCAGGTTTCTCAGAAGTGGTTGACGTTGAGGATTGGCGTCGCGGTAGCTCTTTCGCGGCGGGACATCCAACTTCTTTCCTTGCTTCGGGGGATGCCGTCATTGTGGGCGCTAGCGCCGGCGTTCTTCACGTGATCCAAACATGTAGATTGTTAGCTCTTGTTGGTGAACAACTCCAGTCAATTTACAGGTTGTCACGCGAAGGGACAAAGACAGTGTTTAAAGGTCACATTGATGTGTTTTGAGGTGGACACAAGTACGCTTCAGTTCGTCTCAAGGCAGGTATGACGGACGTTTACTGTGTTTTACTGCGCACCTTGCACTGTTGGGACGGATTATCACATGCCTCTTCTATTCGCATTACGTCGTATTCGCACAGAAGCTAGCTCACCGCAGATTGATTCTGTGAATCAAATAGACACTGGACCTCACACAATCACAGCAATATCGAAAAACAACGGCTGCACTTGAAAATAAAACCTCCTCTGCGGCGTTTATTCAGGTCCGCTCCTGCTCGTGGTATAATGCGGATGCGTCTCCCCCAACTTGATATGCAAGCGTGTGTGTAACGTGTACGACCTCTGTAGAGGCGATAGACAAAAAAGCGCAACCCCAACGCCGGATTCAGACAAATGTCCCGATCTATGCTTGCCATGTCTGCTGGCCACTGTATGACAAGTAGGCGTGCCTAGGCACGCAACAGAAGTCCTGCTCTTGTTTCACTATTAACAATTAATGCGTATCCATCGATTGTCGACTGTTCTCCTGTAGTGCTTGTGTTGAAAATCTGTAGGTATTGTAGCTGTTGTCCTCACTCATCGTGTGATTAGGACTGAGAAACCATCAAGCCACTGACCACATGAGCCGGAAACACCACAGATGATGTATCCTCGAGGGGGTATTAAAGTGTGCCTGATCATGAGTTGTTAGATAAAGCTCGCAATGGCTGGGTAATTGACTTACGAATCGCCTCCATGAGCATTGCCATAGATAGGTGACTTGCGACCCAAACTCGTCAAAATTTGTATACCATCAATCCAGAAACCAGACCGCAAAACAAAACCGCTAATGTATTCACCACGACGGACATCTGTAACATGTTAGATTCTCGTCGCGCAATCAGTGTGCAGTAACTTACCAAACTCGAAGGTATCTCCACCATCTTTGCCGCCTTTCTTTCCAAATAATTCTTGAGAACCGTCGTCGTAGAAAAACTCCATTCCGTCAACAGCCATACCGTGATAAACGACCACGCGTGAGACAATTCGATCTTGCTTGGAAGCATTCGGGAAAACAACTTCTGTAGGCTGGCTTCCATCCATCTCAGAGCTACCCAGCTTCTGGCTCCGGAAGCTGTTCTTTCCATTCGATAGCTTGACTTGTGATTCTTTCGAAGTAAACTTCTTGTAATCGTCAATATCAAGAGATCCACCTCCATAAGACTTGACAGAGATCTTGATAGGTCCTTTCCTCTTCTTCTCGGGCAATCTACCTCGAAGCTCGCTTTCACTGAGCGTGATTTGTCGAGAAGGTGCTCCTTGCTCTGAGAGATACTCGATCCACGCATGACAGACATCATCACCATCGGCGAAGATCTCGACGAAAAAGATACCCGTAGCGGCCATGACAAGAATATTGCCATTCTCAACGGGGAAAGCCTGAACGCTACCATCAGGATTCAGAGAAGGATCTGTAGGAAGACGGAAAGCTGGATGAGCTCGGAAGCGAAGGCAGTCGAGGCGGTGCCATCCACATTCGTCACCCTGCAGCGCCAGACCGCCCTTGGACTTGGTCCTTGTACAATAGGCTTCGCGGGCCACAAAGGTGCGGTTGAGTACCACGTAATCCCGTAGCATGATACCACTTTCTTGATGGGGGCATCCGAACAAATGCCCAGTTTCGTGCATATGGGCGCCGATACCGATGTTGGCAGCTTCCCAGGAACTGCCCGCTTCGTTGCAGTCGTTAGCCACATGCTTAGTGTCGGTTGGAGTGCAATCAGTGAAAGCAGGCACTACTTCTTCAAAAGTGCTAGGGTAACTGTGAAGGCAATGCGATCCGAAGATTGCCAGTTGCAAGCCACCATCTCCTCCACCAAGAGCGGCGTGTCCAGTCACGGTCTTGGCATCGTTATCCCAATGAGCGTCTAAAAGGAGACAAGAGACATAGAGCTTCTGTCCCGGAAGTGGCTTGAAGTGGTTTTTGATAGCCTCCGAAGCGATTCCGTAAAGGGCGCCTTTGTCAGTCGCCTTTTCGTTTTGCTGGGCTTTATTGAGGTCTCGAATCTCAGCAACGGTCTTGTCAGATCGAATGATGTGTACCCTGGCTTCGGAGCGCATGGTGCCGTTCTCTTGGTCACGATAGTTGGCCGAACCTGTCGTCCAGTCTTCATCAAACCGGAAAGCTCGTCGCCCAAGCTTATTCCGCCACATCTGCTCCGAGGTGAACGCCTGCCACAGGTATGCCGCCATTCTGAACTTCTTCACAGCGGTATCCAATCCATTGCCTTCCTTCTCGGCGCGGGCGGGCGAGGCATCGAATGTTTCCGGGGAGTCTTTCGCAACGAGAATTGCGAGCTGCAATGGTGGTGAGTTGATTGCCGGCAGCATATGAACGGTAATGTATGAGGCGTGGATCGGATTAGACGAGTTGCTGTTGGCTAGCTTGGGACTCGAAAACTCGAAGCGCAATTTGTTCGGACCTGCTTGAAGGTATACCAATGCCTTGAAGTGTGAGTTGCATACGGGCCAACTAATCGCAGGGAAGTTGTCGTCGAGTCGGCAAACGTTGACAGTTCCGTCGAGAGCCTTTTCATCAGGGTTACCGATTGTACCGTAAACAAGAAGAACTTTTTGATAAACCTATTCATGGTTAGCGATCATCGGTGCATTCAATCGACTGCTGTGGTGTAAGTCTTGGCGATGAGATCCAGGCCACTAGACCCCTGACGACATGGCTTGCATTCGCATGCGCGCCACTAAGCAAACTACTGTAGCCATAGGGCAATTCAAAAGCAAAACACCAGAGACATACCCATGCATTATCGGTTATGTTTATCAATCTTGGAGCATATGGTGACACTGGAGGTGCCTGTCTTCCATTGATGGAAGGCGCACCAAGACCTGACATTCCGGAAACACTGTTACGGTTTGAGCCGGACGTTAGCGGCGGTCGCAGTTGGTTGTTTTGTTGAATCTGGCTCTGGCTCTGGCTTTGAGCAATTTGGGATTGTCGACGCTGAAGTGGCTGATCTTTGACCTGCAGATGAAGTGCAGGATCTGACTGGTGATCAATCGAAGGTGGTGTTAAGGAACCGCTTGAAGGCGATGTTACTTGGCTCGCAGCGCCATCGCTCGAGTTGTCAGTTGAGCGACTGGTACGGAAACTGGCCCTCGATCGGCGTCGCAAACTCTTGAGGAAGGTCGGAGCCATTGTCGCCGGCGACTAAGACCTGCCTGCTTTCCCCAAGATATTATTACAAGATAGGTACTCGTACAAGGAAATCGTCGCAGGGAAACTTGAGGTCGATTGAGCAATTGAGAAGTTGAAAGGAGAGAGAAAGGTTATGAGAGACTGAGTTTACAGTGCCCAAAATCCGATGGTCGATGGTAAGAGAGGAGAGCGCTCGTATTGTAAGCGTGGAAGGCCGAATAGGGTGGTTAGGTAGTTTGAAGAGGTGGAGTGAGATCCCAATGGGGGGTGTAACAAGAACGGAAGATGTCGAATGTCGACAGTCGTGGCTTCAAGATGAAGAAAAGAGAGAAAGAGAAAGAGAAAGGAAAAAAAAAGGGAAAGTGCAAAACCAGAAACCCTACAAAGCAGGTTAGGAAAAGGCTAATATGAACTTTGGGTGTTGTTGGATGGACAATCGAAAAGTCTATGGACATGGAAACTCTCGCTTCGTTTCCCAGGGTGTTCTTTTCTGCCTTGGAAAGATAACCCTCACGTCAAATTGGTCCCCATCCAACCCTTGTCTCTAGTGAGGAGAGAGAGGATGGATATCTTATCCTAGATGATGGCAGATGACGGAAGATGCTCTGTATGGACGAGCCGCGAGTCAAAAGGATGTGCAAGCGTGGCTGGTGCTCTCGCCGGGAACGAGAACGTGCTTGAAGCTTGGGCCGGAGGATCCGCTGGAATTGGTGGGTTGCAGCGAAGGGCCATTTAATTGCGGCCATTAGTCTAGGTTGCGTGCGTTATTACTGTTATCGTTACTGTTATTACGGAGGATTGGCTGCTTGGGGGATGAAGGGGCCAATGGAGAGATCTGATCTGAGTTACTATAGCAGAGACGTAGTATGTCTTGGAAGGCCGAGGACTCTGCTTCTACGGATACAAACCCCTAATACTGGCTTATCGCTCTCGAAATGTCCCAGACTCATCCCTGTAAGTTCGGGACAGGCCACAGATGGGCCAAGACTCACTACCTACTCAATATTTACCGAGTTGAGAGCGAGCGATCGTGATGAATGTGGGTTCAAAACCAGGCACAACCACTGTTTCCAGTGGAGTTTGATATTGAATTCTAAACCAGCCGCATCCAGCTGAGTCCAGATTTTTGAAGCAATTAGACCAGATCCCAAGATCTAAACTAGCCAACGGCGCCTTTGAAGTTTGACCTAGCAGTCGATCCCTTTGCATGTGATATTGATCGGTGAATTCTCGCCGCGCAGTCTCTACTACTGGAAGTCTGGCTGTTGATAACATGACTTGATACGGAGTAGAGACAGTGATATTCATCGAGTGCTCCTTGGTCAATGACGTCGAGATATAGCCAAGCCCCTGGTCTCATCCAGGCGGGACCATCCCGTGCCGGAGCCGATAGTAAACCATCCAACGAAATTGCGTTTCCATTCGAGATCCAACGTTAAGCTTGAGAAGTTGTTGGTGGGAGCGTCCAGGGGGATGAGCCTGTTGATGGTGCCATGGTTGCAGGTGTTCCGTTAGCGGCCATGCCTAGCCAGCACACACAATACTCTATCTCGCGTACGGAGTACGGATAGTGGTGGCCGTACAGAGTATTGCAGTAGAATTTCAAGGTTTCTTACCTTTCTTCTAATGTCGGCCTGGGTTTATCTCGTTTCAGATTCAAGCTTTATCCAAGGTATTACCAGCTGCCGTGCTCCATACAATGCAACGCCAATCGGACTTGAAAGAAGTTTGGTCATGTTTGACCACGTACTTGAAACTACGGTATTCTATTTCGAGTCGAAAACCGATCAATCCCATATTAGACCGATAAAAGCGATCAAAAGATAAATGTCCCATGCTGATGGCAAATTTTATCTTTATCTTACTACATCTTAACCGAAAGGATAAAAGTCCACGTATGCAGAATGCAGCTGCTGAGGGGAACAACATTCACATTCACACTCGTGGAGGCTGAGCTAATGGGATGTGGTATTGGATGATGATGATCTGACGACTGCATATCCCGCATCTCGTATCATGGGAATAACGTGCACGTAAAACATGTCTCTACACCTTCGGATCGGGTTTATTGCAAGCAAGACACTGCGTTGTTGTGGATGCGCCATTGAAAATTACTTATGCTATAAGCTCACCAAGTGAGACTTTGGTTCACATCCATAGCAACAGCCTTTCGTCGGGGAGGAGGGCGCCATCTCCGACTTCTCAAAAGGCAAACTCCAAAAGGGCCTTCAGCATGGATATGATCAATGAATATTCCCTCATCTGGCGTTGGCGATGGGTAGTCTAGAGTTTAAACTCCCCGCCTTCCGATGAAGTAAAGATGCGTCTCTGGTCAAACTCTCGTCGAGGATGTAACCCAATGCAATCACTCGTCCCTGCTAATGAGTCTAGATTGGGTATAAGTCAACAGCTGAACCATCAATGAGGCTGTGTTGATACCAACAGCAAAACTATGTGTTCCTCAAGTATTGTGCTGGAAATTATAGGAGCCATTAGGTGAGTTGACTAAGGATTTCGATCCGAGTAATTATATAATATTTTAAGATGCGCTGGGACATAGTCAAGTTTTGATAAAGGTGGCTTTGTGTCCCTAGCCAGTGTACGGAGTACGCAATAGTAGAAGACAGCTTGGGTTTGGCATTGGGGCTCGAGGACTTTGTTAAGGAGTGAACAAATGGCCATCGCAAATACTCGAGCATCGGCCTTCCATGAACTCGATCCGGTTTGTGAACCGTTCGCTGGCGAGAATAGGAGAGTCCCACAAATCCGAAATAAATCATGCACGATATTGGATTGGATATTACCTCCTATTCGAACTGGTGGAGGTAAATGAGACAAAAGAGACGAGAGATGAGAATAAAGGTTGATCACCAAGCTCATGTTTTTGGTCATAGTCCCTTGCATGTTCATCGGGCAGCACCGAGTTTGATCAATAGTCAGAGAATTTGAGACCAATCAGACACAACAATGGACAACAAAGGATGGTTCAGCTGGGATAAAGAATCTACCCAGCATAATACAAAGGCATTGAGAGGAGAAGTTTACATCAATTGGTAGGTACATTTGAACTGTATAGTCAGGAGCAGAGTCAAAGCATGACATTGACCTGTAAAAGGGGTCTGCATCTCGCTTGAGGTCATAGAGTCGTGAGCTCTCACAGTCGTGAACCGAAAAACTGGTTGAGCTGGGAAAACGCCAGATGGGGCCTGTTTTGCTGGCCCAGCAGCCTCAGATCGAGCGAGAAGGGGTCATTTGGAAGAGTCCGATTGGCCGAGACCAATGTGCAAAGTGCATGCATAAATACTTTTTCCACATGTATTCAAGTACCAGGTACACGTCTAATTAAAAACTTGCAGGGCGGATCGAGCCTAGCGAGCAAGCTGGGGTTTTCGTTTCCAGAGGAATGCGAATCAAATTTGCGTCGTCCCCAGCGACCGGCTAGGTCAGTACTGAGTGCAGAGACTGTTTAGTTGACGTATTGCATCTCATCGTTTCTCAGGATTTGAGTATTGATAGCTGCTGCTGATGAGTAGCTTTCGCCATTAATGTCCTGACGGGTTTCATTCCGATATGTATCTGCATATGCATATATCGATCAGCTATGTCGTGTAGAGAAGAGAATGAACATAGAACAAAGGACAAAGAAAAAAAAAACATCATCAGACTCACAAACGAACAAAGAAATCCACAGATCCGGCTCATGCCAATGTTTACCTGAGATCACCTCTCCTCACCTCAGCTTATTCTCTCTGGTTACCCTGCCGTAGTGGCTCGAGCCCCTGCCACTCACAGAGCACCAGGTCCGCCTGAGGGCACAAATGTACTGTGTACTTCATGACGGGCACCTGCAGGCTTAGCACGCTCCCCCGGTCCACTTGGAGCAGTTTTAGCAGGCTCCAGCTCCAGCTCGTCCTAACACTTACCTTACTCTTACTGCAACGGTCCCTCGAGATTACGCTGCAACTTCTCTCCAACTTGGATTCTTCCATTCACTTTCACACAACCAGGCCACTCCAACCACCACTCACCACCATTCACTCCTTGACCGTTACGACTCTAATTTTTGCGCCTCGACACACAAACCTCCACCGAGTAACCTCCAATATTCATTATACGCCTTTTTTGTGAACAACACATCCATCGATTCGACCAGATAATACTACTTTCACGGCGGTTGCCCCTAGCAGCAGAGCACAAAGTGCACCTCGAAGCAAGTGGCCGGCCATGACTTCACCGTGGAAGAAGCAGCCAGAGGATGTCGTCGACAGTGTGCTCAAGCGTGCAGAAGTGAGCAAGGTTAGTTATTTACATTGTTGTTATGACAATTCCCTTTTTTTCCCTCTTCGTCTTCTTCTTCTCCCCCTGGGAAAATCCTCTTTGACTGACACTTCTCCACTCAAGATTGCACGCCGTCTCCAGAACCGCCTCGCCCTCGCAAAATTCAAGACCAAGCATGGCTGGGAGGACCTCACACTCGACTCCATCGAGCCCAAAGTCGAAGAGGAGTTGCGAAGAAAGCGTCTAGCTGAGCCTACCGATGTCCTCTCCGACTCATCATCGAGCGCATCCGATCTTCCATATCCCTCCCGAGCGCTGATGAGCTCTCCCCTCAAAGCACCCCTGTTCTCGGACGCAGTTGGTTCCAGCAACGGCAGCACAGGTCACCGCAAGCGCACATATGTCGCCTCCTTTCACGATGTTTCGTCCAGCCCCAGCAAACGATTCCGACTTTCTCCTACAGCACACAAGTCCTTTGACAGGAACGGTGTATGGAAAAGCTCGCATCAATTAACACGATCATCCCCGCTCAAGCCCCGGCGGCAACAGCACTTTACAACCTCAGGCGGACCCGATGTGTCCTTTTTTCAGCAACGTCTCATGAGCCGTGAGCTGACATCGCCCAATTTTGCTGCCCCCTCCGATGACGATGACGATCTCTTGCCCGTACACTCATTTCACCCTACCAACATCCGTTCGTCTCCTCCGCGTACACCACCAATGCGGACCCGGTCTATCAGCAAGCGGAACAAGGGCGAAGCTGGCACAGGTGCCAACGGTGGCAAGACAGGCGAGGAGGGTGCTGATCTACTCCTTTATCTCGCTGCTTCGCCGTCACCAGCTGTCAAAAAATCAACCAGGACTCGCATGGAGCCCCCGTCTACCCCTCCTCATAAGAGCAACAAGATGGATCTACCCTCTTCTATGATGATGACGCCTGGTGGGGGTAACCTCTTCCCAACCACCCCGAGCCAAGCTTTCGACTTTGCCGATTTCGTCAATATCACACCAAGCCCAGCACAGAAGCCATTCAAGACACCAGTCTCAATCACAGCAACTAGGACACCCGTGAGTGTGACTCAAAGACGGCTCACGTTCGACTAGTGTTTGTCCTCGAGTATGAATTTGTTTACCTAAATGATATGAGAGTGGTGTTGAAACAGGACCCGAGTTCTTTGTGTACACGATACCATGACAGCACTTATTGCAGCACCCACGTACGCGGCTTTTCTTCTTCTTCTTTTCTATTTTCGTTGGTTGGATCTGGCCCTTGCCATCCGGGGCGTATAGCAACGCTTGTAAATGTCTGTTTTTACCCATTATTTTGCGACGGCGTTATAGACTAAGGGGCAATGGCATGCAAGAATGTCTTCTCACGGGAGGCCACAGGAGGCCGTGTCCCACGCGGAGACCAGGAGGATGAGTTTATTTATAACATCTCGATTGAGGTGAAGATTTGTTCAAAACAAAGATTATGTTACGGGCAGTTCGAGAGAAAAGGGGCGGTGCTGCCTACCTACCTAGATGGACGGATGGATTGAGGCTCGGCTTATGGACAATGCGAACACCTATTACTTTACTACGTAACTATTTCCCACTCGAGAAATTCACATTAATTATCCATTCCTCCACAAGATGTGTGTCATACGACTGCAATTGACCACGTGTGGAGCAACAAAACTTTGTCATGTAGCTTCCAATGGTCGTCGCATAGGCCATCAAAAGGTGGTGTCTAATGCGCGCGTGCGACGGGCAATTTACGCGCGAAAGACTCGGCGCGTAGGGGCGACGTGTCTGTTTCGCGCCTACGAGACCCCTGTTCATTAATGGTTTTTGCGTCGACGACCAATCAGTGTTGAGCTGCTACGTGAATAGGTGTCTGTGCCTGATGTCATGAGTTCATGAGGGATGCGAAAGCGTGTTATTTGGTTGGATGGAGCGCATGATGTGGATTGTCGAGGTTGTTCAGCGAGTACTTTCTGGACATGTACTCGATCAGAATCCAAAAAGAATGCTAATTAGCAAACAAAAGTTAATGTCAGCCAGTCTTGAGCTCACGATCCTGCGCCATCTGTACAACTGTCCATAACATACATACCAGCAGGCGGGCTGGGGTTTATCAATTCCTGAAATAGTTGGGTAGTTCAGCAAAGTAAAGTAGAGAATAGGAGAGACGAACAGTATTTGGCAAATGTGGTGCTACACCGCAAGTATTTAACAGCCTGGAAATGATCCAGTAGCACTTGATTGGAGGTTGGTCCACTTCAGCTTATAACTACTGGGGTGGATAGATGTTAGCGACGAAATAGGACCATTACTCAGTTTCAAATTGATCTCAGCATAAGATGCAATTGCTTGTATTCGGAATACTTCTGCGGGTACTAAGCAATCATAGCACATCTTATAGGCCCTACTACATGTTTTGACCACGTGAATTCAACGACAAATACAAAAGAAGAGAGCAAATGGCCTCCATATCGAGATACCCAAGCCCCAGTACACAACATACTAAACACCACATACCTTCATACATCATCTCAATCGCCTGTTGCTGACAAGAAACACATTCCAGAAATCACATTCATGACCGTCAAATAACACGAACAGCACATTATATTAATAGTGTTATATAACTAAAGTCTCGGCGGAGCATAGCAAGCTTTTCTGATTTTTGACTCTAGCAACACATCATCAGTGCGCGTTCTTCTAATGATAAAGAAAGGAGAAAAGCCCAGTCCTGTGGTATCATAAGCATTAACGCTGACATCAAACATCAACACCCTTCCATCTAATCATTCTCCTATTTTTCATCTTCTTCTTCTTCTTCTTCACCCTTACATCCCCGAGTCTGACAGCAAGCAAATGAGTCTCAGGAGAACCTGTCTATGTTGGTCCCCCGCCGATATGGAAAGAATTGAATTTCCGTGTTCCTGATACGGTATGATTATTCACATCGCGTGGCCGCCCTGGCGTCTCAGACCACTGTCGCTCTCGCTACGAGAGTGTCGCTGTGGGCCGAGGTAGTCGTTCTCATCATAACGACCATAGATGCTAGGCACAGGAGGATAAGCCGGCACGGGAGGCCACTCGCCGACCGAGCTCACTCCGCTGGTATATTTAGAGGTGTAGCTCTCAGCACGTGAGTGCCTAACCGTTTGCCTGTTGGTGCTGTAGAACGAGCTGGCAGCAGTGTAGCGCGGCTTTTGTTGAAAGTTGCCAGCGCCGGGGAGGTGCGGACCATGAAGCTCCAGGTCAAAGGGGTTGGAATGAACATTGCCGCGCCAGTGTTCTTGCGGCGCAAGGTTCAGGTTGTCGCCTGTTGACTGGGGAGTAAGGTTGCGCGCTACAGAGGGGCTTCGTCCATGTTGGGCTGGCTCCCCGTAAGTTGTCGGTGCCAATTGCGCAGGTCCCGGGTACAAGGCCGAATTCCCATCGGCAAAGGGGTTGTCTGTTGGAGGGCCTCGGGCAGGGTCAAGAGGTTGCGGAACAAGGGAGCCGTGAAGCGACATGTGGCTGTTATAGCCATAAGAAACATTACGAGCTGGTGAGGCTGTAGAGTGGAGATCAGAGAAAGGATTGGGGCTTGGGGGAGTTTGTCTTCCATCGTTACCACTCGCCGGCATTGGAGGAGCTTCCGTGAGATCCACAACACTCGATTCCTCAATGAGTCGCGACCACCATCCTTGTTGTTGCCCATGACCTGAGCTCACTCTGCCGGGAGCACGTGTCGTGGCCATGTTTTGGCTTTCAGCACCGAACTGAGAGTTGGCTCGGCTCGCGTTCGTATAAGAGGATTCAGACATAGACTGTCGGAACCGTCGACCAATCTTTTTGGCATTGGCGCTCATGGCGGCCGCAACCTTGGCAGATCGAGGCGTTGGGCCTAGAGAGTTGTTGTCTATCTCATACTTCTCCTGGCCAAGAACACCGGCGGGGGCGCTTCCACGCGCGCTCCCAGGGGCACTCGGGGGGAAATCAAGAGGGGTAAGGAGTGTGCTTCTGCGGCGCTTCATAGCACGTCTTTTGATAAACCAGAAGACAACCAGTGCCAGAAAAGACAACCCAAGGATTGAGCCGACAACGCTTCCCACGACAACTGGAGTCGAAGCTGCATTGTCAGACTCTTGCTTGGCAATAGCCTCGGGACCTTCAGTCTCGGATGACCGGTCGCTTCCAGCAGTTGCATCAAGGTCGATAGTCGTAGGAGCGCCGTCAGGTAATGTTGCCGTAGTGAGCGCTGGTCCTGAACCATCGCTACCCGTCTCACCATCATCGAAGACGAAACTGTCAGAAGCTTCAGTCGTCTCGGTGGCCGGTGTGAAAGTCTTGGTCCCGGGTCGAGTTTGCAAAGTTGTCGACCGAGATGGCGGACCTGTGTAAGTGAAGGATGCAGTGTCAAACATAAGGATCTCAGAGGTGGATGAAGAGAACGACGCGGATGAGGGGGACTTGGACTCTGTCTCAATGAGTCGAGCGTTTTCGGGCGTCTCCTTAGGCACATCCTGCGACGTTGGCTGAGCATCTGTCGTAACACTGTTGGGTACACCAATCAAGCGAGCGTTCTCTGGCGTTTCCCTGGGTGGTTGTTGAGTAGTCTGATGAACACTTGTCGTCGTATTGTCTGGGGTTTCTTTAGGCGCTTGTTGGGTAGTTGGCTCGGCACTTGTCGCCACGTCGTCAGGTACACCAATCAGCCGAGCGTTCTCCGGAGTTTCTTTAGGTGCCTCTTGAGAAGTTGGCTGTGCGATCACTGACTGAGTAGTCGGTTGGAGGATCGCCGGCTCAGCAGTTGGTGTCAGGAGTCCCGGCCCATCTATCAAACGAGCGTTCTCCGGCGTCTCCCGGGGAGGTTGTTGATCAGCTGGTTGAGCAGTCGGCACAACAGGTGGTACAATTTCCTGTGGCGGCGCCTGGGAAGTAGGCTGAGCAATCGGTTCGGCAGGTGCCGTGGTCTCATTCAGGTTTGCACCGCTTGATAGAGGTGTAGCCGCTCCTCCAGGCACAACCTCTCCTCCAGGTGCAACCTCTCCTCCAGGTGCAACCTCTCCTCCAGGTGCAACCTCTCCTCCAGGTGCAGCCGTGGGAACAGGGTTGACCTCTTGGCTCGTAGGAACAATCAGAGACGCAAAAGCTGGGCTATCATCTGCTGCAGGATCCGGACCGGGGACTGGCGTCGGGTCTGCATCGGGTGCTTTCGAAGCAGGCGGTAAATTAGCAGGATCAGTGCCTTGTGTGGCGACGGCCGGGACATGGTGAGTGACCACGACAGTGGTTGGGTCTGGGATGACAACGTAATGAGTGTCCATCTTGGTCTGCGTGATCACTACTGGGGCTCTTTCGTTGAGCGAGTTTAAGTTCTTGGTATCGATATCTCGTTGTATGCCGGCATACTGTCTTCGGAATAAAAAGTTGAATAAAGTCCTTGTCTGGAGGGCTAACATTCTCGACCAGAAAAGTTCGCGATGCCAGTCGCTCCAAGGTCGCAAGCCTAGTTCAATGATGAACGGAGGTGTGAGAATTGATAAGTAAGTAAAGCTTTACATGAGGGCCTTGTGGCCATCTACTTTTTTGACGATATGCATGTAGATGAATCACCCAAGTCACCTTGTAAATGGAATGAGAGTGAGGGAAAGTAAGTATCACGGCCAAACACCGTGATGGGAAATCAAGAATGAACGAACGAATGAATGAATGAACGGTACAAGAGAATGTAGAGAGCACGAAACAAGAAAATACAACCAAGAGAAACAGAAACAGAGAAAGAAGGAAAGTCAAGACAGAAAGTGTGAGAGAGAATGAAACGATAATATGATTGACCGGAGGAGAGAAGGGGGGGTCAAAACGCTTCTAGTACTAGCGTTTGGCAAGAGTCCAGACATAATAGGGTCGGTACAGGTGAAGGCTCAGTTGGAGTCCGGTAGACCAGGGGGTTCAAGGAGCGATACCCTGTCCTGCGACAGATCTGAAGCACGACAGCCTCCCCACGTTGTCTGAGCTTGACTAGCACTAGCAAACCACAGAGGGTATTCCGTACGGAGTACAGACAGAGCAGGCACACATGTGAGCGATCACGGTCCGCGGGATCTAACGAGAGAGCCTCGAGAGCGACAACTGAACATGCTGGGGCATGTATGTCACCAAACAAACCCAGACTTCTGGGATGTCTCGGCTTTCCTTGGCTTGCGCAGCTGTGTCCGGGTTTCTTCTGGTGTTTGTATTTGTGTTTGTCAGGAGAAGAGGCTCGAGTGTTCGTTCTGGTGTTGGATGACACGAGCGCACGCCAAATTAGGGGACAAGCTAACTTGCGTGAGCCGTCAGATAGATTGTCTCATGTCTTCATTTCTTTCGTTGGTTCTTTTTTTTTCGGTTTTTTTCCTTTCTGTTTGACACTTGATTAGTTAAAAGTCCGAACTAAACGCGGTCTGTGGCCTGTAGTCTCGGCGATGATGCTGGTGTTGATGCAGGCTCGCGTAGACGGAGCATGTTGTTGATGGAAAAAGAGGCCCCGAGCATGAGCATGAGCCTCAGCGATAAAGTGGATATGATTTTCGCCAGGTGGGGCCAACTTGGACGTCTCCGGGCAGCTTGGCAGTGGAGCAGCTGGAGATGAGTGTTAGTGGCCTTAGCGCCCGAGAGCTAAGGTACCTCAGCACGCTTAAGTGCCCTGACGCCTGGCAGGTCTGTACCTGGGCCTGCCCGGCCACCTGAGACACCTGAACGTCCTCCACCGTTTCTGGTGGTGGTTCGTTCCTCGAGACGACGGGATGGAAACACTGGACCTAAAATAGGGTAAAATTACCGTCTGCTGCAGGCCCGAACCCCAAAGGTTCTCCTTGGCCGCTAGAACAGCATGGGAAAAGCAACCTGAGTTACGGTAAAAATGCCAATTGGCCATCCCAGAAACAAAGCCTGCACGTGCGCCCAATACGGACAAGTCAGAACCATACAGCGGACACTCAGGAAAAATTATCCCACTCCTTAACGTCAGGTTCACCAGCAGAATGCGCGGACCTGCATAACTAGTGCCTGCATACCAATTGTCGTACCTGAAATTCGTCCATTTTGGGCAGAGACCGGGCGTTAGTCTGGCTCGAGAGTTGGCTATGGCAGGTATCCGTATAATTATCCGTATAAATCACAATTGTTATTTTCCAATATCACCACAAACAAAAACACATCCCCCTAATACACACCGTCACATCCATCCGTTAGAAACCAAACAGCGGCATCTTACCCAGCAACTAAGCATAAAGAACCGATGCAAGGTTAGGTCCCCGGATTAATTAAGTTTGTATGTGAAAACACGCGAGACATGCCGCCACCATAGTTAACATTGATCCTTCTTTATGCACTACCGTTTCTGTTTCTCCTCTAGATGCTTCAAACGCTCGCCCTCCTATAGAATCCTTGCTCGAATCAGTTCATCTGTTTGGGAACCCCTTGCTCAACCGCTCATGGAGGCCCATGTTTCCGGCCACAGCCGCTGTCACCCCTGTTACCTCGACTCAAGATTGTCACCGTTGCTGGTACGAAAGCACGGAGTATGGATAAACGAGAACCTGTTCTTAGCTCATGATGTACGATTACCGAAATAGAATATCTGTCCGTAATTGTCCGTACACGATCCTACGTCGTCAACACCAGACCCATCAACTCAAAGCTGATGGCGTGCTGAAGACGCTAGAACTTGTTTAATAACCTTAAACCCAATTAATACTCCGTAGTCCGTACATAGTGAGTCAAAACACGAGAGGCCAGTGAACCCGTTGACTGTCTTATCCAGTATGCGTTCACTCGACCGCAAGGGGTTCAAGCTACATGATTAAAGTTCGGGGGCAATTGAGATAAATGTCGAATAAACTACTAACCTACACTCTCTACGGAACACGGAGTACCACGGACTCATGCACAGCCACCTCAGGAGCACGGCTTGGCTTACCAAACAACACGGGGCTCCTACACATCTACTGTGTGGTAACCCAGCCCAGATAAGAGATGCATTGGATATGTATTCGCGTTCAGCATTACAGAGGTCAATTGTGTTGTATTCTCACCAGTTTCCAGTGGGTCTTGCGGAGTAGCGCCTATAATGTTGCTATCACTCATTACGCTTCGCGTCTTACACCAAATGTCAATTCACATGCAGTCGCTATAGGGTAGTCAAAATGGTATTGATTGGATGCATGGTGAATATAATTTGAGCAGACATATAATGTATCATGTGCGTGCATTAAATATATCCCATATTAATACATTGGTCACGCTCAACTGGCCAATCGCGGAAGTAGGGGTTTAGCAGCCGGTTGAATATTCTCATATCATGGTTCGTGCAACACAAGAGTTACGTGAAGAACCTCTAAACCTCCACGTCTACCGTTCTGTTTCCACTGTAACTACTCCGCTTCTACCGGAGATGATGTGCTTTCTAGGTAGGTAGGTACTGCATGCGAAGCTGTTAAGTTGGATCAAATTGATCAGTTCAGTAATTATCCTTGGTTTTGGCGGTTGGTTCTGTTGAAAATTAGCATTGGCGTTAGCGTTAGCGTTGGCATTGGCATTGGCATTGGCATTGTGACTGGCAATTGTGACTTGACCCCGCGGCTGCTCCCGCATGGACCGACCCGATCTTGGCACCGACCGTCACCGAAACTTTTGAAGCTTCCATTGTCAATTCGTTTACTTTTATCCCTTCCTTCTACAACCAAACGCAACGGCCAGCTCTATTCCATCTGTGTGACTGATTTCTCCCTACTGTCTTTTTTTATATAATTTGATAGCCATTGGCCAAATTTGTTGATCTCCTTTAGGAACCTTATCCTTCATCTCTCTACTTTATCAGCATTCTTACTTAGCTTATCGAATCATTTGTCCTCACTCATTCTCACCTCCAGCTCTCACCGTTCAACCGTCAAGCTGTGTCTCAGGGCCCTCACCTCGGCCTCAGCAAATACCAAGCCACTCCTCGTTGCCAATCAACGGCGGGCCACTATGTATGCTTCTCTTCCTGTGCTCTTGTCTCACCTTACCTTGCTGGGCCATCGTTGACGTCGTCCGTTGTCTAGCATAGAGGTAGCATCTGCTGCTGCGGTACCTTACATTGTTAGTCGCGCCACTGCAACCAATCCAGCCGCCATGTTTGGCAACTTCACTTCGTTTGGTAAGCTACTATTCCCCAACAACCTCTACTTATTCTTGGTTTTCATCCCCTCCTCGTCGTGATATTACAGAGCGTCTCAAGCTCGCAAAACACCTCAATCACCCCCTCACTTCACTTCCCTGTTCTGCTTCATCCGCCCCTCCCCCACAGCTCCCTTGTAAGCTACATCCACCTTGATAGACCCTGGCTAAACCTCCATCTCAGCCGGCATTCCAGCCAAGAGCAAAGTAGATCCCAAGGACGTTCCGCCTCCTACGCCTGTTACTCTTCCTCGCTTTCAACCTTTCGCTCATGATGATGATCCTGTTGACGAAACAGTTGCGCTGTCCACCCTCCTTCGAAACACCGGACGATCAGCCGCTGCCCTCGGTCCTCTCGGTTTCTCCGCCATTGGCCTCAACCTGAACCTCGATGCCAAGTCCTCCGACCTGATTCCCGACCCTTCGTCGATTCCCGATTTCGACAACTGGGACAAATTGACACCAGACGATGCCCAGGAGAAGAACCAGTCTACCCGAAAACCCTTGAGGAATGGCAACCTCTCGCCTGGGTGCCACGTTTACCTAGAACGAAAGAAGGAACTGTCAAACTTCAATGAAGACGCCTTTCGAACTGTCAGAAGACTTACACCGCCCATGGGAAAGGCACAAGCTCGATTAGGGAATGCTTATGAGTTTTTCCGTTGCCTCGAAGCCTTGACTTCTTTCTGGGACGACCCAACTCAGCCATTACCACTCCCTCCATCTCCCGAGGCCTCTCCTGAAGCTACCTCGTCGGCAGCAACCGTGAATACAGGGGACGAAAAGCCTGCGAGTCCTAGAGCAGATGAAGCTCCTACTTTTTTCAGAACCAGTGCCGGATCGTCCATGCCGCTGGAGTACCGCAATAATCTTATGACGGCGTTCATCAAGCTTGTCGCATATGATTTTGGATGTAACGTCTCACCAGCTCGAACCGAACCCCGACTTCACTTCAGTTCAACCCAAGGATCTGGATCTCGTAAATCATTCTGTCCCTCTGGATGTCTCTTTGTTTTCCAGAGCCCCACAACCCGTGAAGCCGCTCGAGCAGGTGTGGTTCATGGCCCTGTGGCTGCCGTTAGTGCCAGAGGAACGACCGACTTTACTCAGCCAGATCCTGAGACTGCGCAGTCGCTTGACCTCGCCCGAGAAATCATAGCAGCGCTCATCACAGCGCAACACCGTGCACGTAAAGGAAAGACGGAGAAGCGATTTGGCGAAGGAGAGTGGTGGACGACCGAAAAGCGCTGGGGAGGTGGCCCTGGAGGACCTATTGGGCGTGAGATTGAGAAAGATGCGGTACAGGGCGACAAGGACGCGAAACCCAGCGACGCAGACGGCTTGCCGATGCCGGTCGCTAAGAAACCCCGCAAGAACATGAGCATCTACGACAACTATCGCATGATTCGACCTCCGTCGGCGACATGGGATAAGAAAGCCCAGTACGAAGCTATCGGAAGACGCAAGGGAGCTGACCACGATGATATCTTTGTGGTGAGCTCGCTGTTTCACCACGTCTCGATTCTCCGCGTCAAGGTACCCAACCGCCTGCTCGAGGCTCTGGAAGGGGCACGCGAGCCAGATGCGTCTAGGCGTGGTTGGGGCAAGGTCGAGGCTTGGAGGAGTCCCTGGTACGACCTGTTCGACACGCCGCAGCGACTAGAAGCTATGAAGCTGGTGTGGGGTATGATGGCTTATCAGATGAGAAAGGATGATGTTTCCGATGGGGACATTGACATGACCAATACTTGAGCCTTTATCGGTGGTGGGCCATTACTCTCCAAGTAGGGAATTCTCGTTTGCATATTCAAGCATTGAAGCCCAGCGTAAAATAAGCGCACAAGGCGTGGTATAGTTACTTTAAATATATACATTGGCTGCTAAACATGCGTTTTTGTCGCATACACGGTGTCATTTCCTTGGCTCTCATCAAAATGCTGCATGTTATCGAGTTAGAAGGTCACACTGGAGCGACAGCTGACAGCCCAGATATCCCGTCAGTTGTAAGAATCACATATTCTTGTTCGGTAAACGACGCTGATCTTGTTCCCCCTTGCAGTTCTGTCCCTGTTGTTTAAGGGACCTGAGCAATGAAGGCTTTGAACCATTGGATGACGAGTCTCATAGTGTTGGTTCAAGATCATGCACAACCTATGCTACACAAAGATTCCATGAACTACAAGCTCGGAATATGGATTGACCTAAGGGTGATAGAAACGGGTGCCCGGATGTGATGTGACATATGCAAGGCGTAGATTTTGACCTGGAAGCCATGTTTGTTTCAAGAGGCTGATATTGAGGTTGCCATGAAATGATGCTTCTGCAGGGCAATGAGGGGCTTGAGACAGAGCCGAGATGAGACTTGAGATGCATATGCCAAAGTCTATGATGGGAACGCGGATCACCATCCATACAGATGTTATTTTAGAAACATGCGGAGCACAACTTCCTGCCACGTTCCACGTTCCAAGCTCAACGGGTATCTAGGGCTAGCTCGTATATATTGTATAAGTACATAATGAGAGGTTTACGATGGTCTCAAACGAGGGTATTCCGAGGCTTGTGTTGGTTGGAGCGTTGTCTCGGTCTGTGGCTCACGTGGCTGCATGGAAGCTATCTTATTTGGGACGGAAACCCGCGTGGCATAGTCAAGCCTACCTCATTTGAAGGAGAAGGTTACTTATTTAGTTAGTGTCGGATTGAATTGAATTGAATCGAAATGTTGCTGGATTTCGGGATGCTTTGAGTGTTTTAGTGGCTGGAGATGACACGGGAAAGAGGATGATGCATTGGTTGAATATGTGATGGTTTTTTGAAAGTCGTATGATAGAGCTGAAACTGAACAAGCATGTTCTATATGTTATGTGATGCTTTATTGAAGATAACCTACATTTGGATTTGCACTTGGACTTGCACTAGTGTTGAAATTCAGTATCTTTAGTACCGACAACTTGGATGACACATGGGGACCTAAGCCTCTGGACTCTTGGTGACCAATTAATGCACAATGAGGCCTTCTCTCGTCGTCTTTTCTTGTCAACCACAGCCACCAACCGCAATAGCAACAGCAGCAGCAGCAAACTAGAATGGCCCAAGCTCCCCAAGCCTCAAGCTTTCTTCTGCCAGTAGCGGTAGCTTAGCATCTTAGCTGTTGAACTGTTGCTGTCTGCTCTAACTATGCGGCTGAGCATCAACATCAGTCATTGGACGCCAACTCAGCCCTCAGCCCTGGTTCAGCTCTCGGCATGCCCGTTTGCTAAACCCAATTGGGATGATCTCCATTCGTGCCGTCACGTCTGTACAGTAGCGGCTAATTTTCAGCCATTTTCAGCCATTTTCTTTTCATCATTTTTGCGTTTACGTTTGCTTTTGCTTCATGGTGCGCAATCGTGATAACGCGCTGTGAGTTGTCCCTTGTTCATAAGCTTGTCTTGGGGTTTGTTCCAGTTTGGCTGCTTGCGTTTGGTTGTAGATATGATGGCTTCGGACATGGCGTTATGGTGCTTCACCGGCTGTTGTTGTCATTGCGATATATGTACATACATACAGACCACGGAATACGGAGTGATACAAATAACAAAAACCACGTGTGTCAACGTGTAGATAGTTTTCGTTTACCCGCTTGTAACGTCTTCTGTCAAAGTCGATATAGATATCGATACCGTTATTCATCCTGCCCCCCGGAGCCTTCATCGGCGATAGCCGTTGCACCGGGTTCGGGCCCGGGTGGGGAGCGGTGCCTGCGCCGGGTCAAGCAAGCTCAGCCTGACAGGGGCCGATCAAATTGTCCGAGTCCAAGATACACTTTATGACGTTTGAGGGTTCTTGCATCTCGCGACGATAATTGGATGAGATGCAAGATTGTAGATTCAGCGCGGCTAGGGATTGGATCTCCAGGGAGTTGACGGGTGGACCGGGGGGCGTATACACATAACGTATGAGGGTGTTCTGTTGTACAAGAAATGCGAAGTGATGGAAACGATATCATGATCACGTCTTTGTTGCAGATGCAATTCTGAATCTGGCATCTTGCCCAACATCACATATTCGCGCCTCAAGTGACGTGTGTTTGGAGCGTCTTGTGGAAGCGCTGGTTTGCATGTCTAAGTCAAAGCCACGAACGGAGATAATGTCGTATATGGGGGTTTTGAGGCAGAGACCCAAGGGTATTTCCCTGCATTGGGTTTAACGGCCGTGGTCTCGACTTTTGGAGAATACTGTGTGACCAACAGTAAATCAGGCCTTGTTGGAGATATATTGCACATGTCCAAGAGCCGCAATTCCGTTGATAGGAATGGTTCATACAGTCGGGAATAGTTACCCTGTAGGTTGAAGTTAAAAACCATGCCTTGAGCCTAAGGAATTGCATGGGCCAAGAGAATTCAGGACGCGTAAGAAAAGACTTGGCTTATGGGTCATGAGAAGAAAATCAAGGTATGATGAAAAAGCCCAGAGATTCGGCATTGCTGAGCCGGGGCCCAGTCAGTCGGGTCGAAACTAACGTTAGGAGGATTGATCCCTGCAGCGGTAGACAATAGCACAGCCCGATAAACAGAAGAGAACGTTTAGGTACGGATAGATACTATAAAAATATCCATACGGATAGAACCCAAAGAGAATAGAATTATAGTATCCGTAAAGGCTGTGTATTTCCAAATTAGAGACAGGTGTGATGGGAAATATTGCCAAGATAGACGCATGTTGTGCTGTAGCGCAGTCGAACATCTCCGTAGTGGTCGTTGAGCTGCACCCGCGATTTTCCATTGTCGGCCATGCTTCCCCTTTGGGCCCTCTATGGCGCTGAGCCTCCATTGCCGACTACAGCTACTGTTAACTCGACTCACAAAGTTACCTATTCTTGGTATAGAGAGATTCAATAAGACGTTGGATTTATTGGTAGATAGACTTTTGGGTATATCATTTAAAGAAGGTCTATATCCTCTCTCGTTATTGCTTCTTCCAGTTCACATCTCAGCTTCATCAATCATCAAACCCATCACAGAGATCCAACCTCGGGTTTTCAGGGTCTTCTCCAATATCCCCACCCCTAGAAACAGAGAAACAGAGACTTCCAGTTGTTAAACACTGCAAAGACATTTCTCATCTCTCATTTCTCGGAAGCGAAATATCCTATTCTAGACTCAACTGCCGCGACTGTCTAGAACATCATCCACAGTCCACACAGATACAGTGGAAGCGACTGGACATTGACATTCAGAAGCCATAAGCTACCTTAGCTACCTATAAACTGCTCGCTACAGGAGCCCAAGGACCTGAGTCCTGACATAGATCTGCACCCCTACACCTCTACATCTCTACATCTCTACATCTCTACATCTCTACATCTCTACACCCCTCCCCCTCCCCCCTGTCTCTGTTCACCACTCGTTGCTTTGTTGTTGCTCTCTTACTCTCTACAGCAAAAAACAACCCTTTTCCTCTCCCCTTCGGCGCTTGACTAATTTATACCGTCTCGTCTCGTACCATTCACAAGCAGAAAGGGAGCAGATTATCACAACAACTTCTCTTCTCTTCTCTTCAAGTCTTAAACCTCCTCTTCCTCCTCTTCCTCCTCTTCCTCCTCTTCCTCCTCTTCATCTATACCTACTATCCTCACATTCTTCCCCCCCCCGCCTTCAGCTTCATAAGACGCCCGTGCACGCCGCTTTCAGCTTTGGTGGCAGTCCAATCCCATCACAGATCTCGGAGAACTACTTTGAACCCTTAGATCAAGTGAGCGAACGCCTCTTTCTCGCTCGGTTTCTTTCTACTGCCCCGCGTGAGCATCAGCATCAGCATCATCAGCATCAGCATAGCATCAATCAGCATATTTACCTACCTGTATTATACGTATACGTATACGTCTACCTTCATCCACAAGGTCCCACGCGCTTCGACCTTCAGTTACATCGTCATCGCGCCCAGCTTCGCCCCGGGACAAGGTACATTTACATGCGCTATCCTGTCTAATCCGTCTTGGCGCCCAGCCCGAATATCCAGACAGCCCAGGCTCGTGTTTTCTTACTTCGACCCTTCCTCCTCCACCGAAATCCGACTTTGAACCCGACAACTTCTCTCCAGCATCGTCGAGCGAAAAACCTCGAGACCGCCGTATTCAATTAGACTCTACTCAAGCTTCCCAGTACTTCACCTCTTCCCGACCTCTTCACAGCAGCAACCGCCCTGTCATGTCGGGATATCCGGGTTACAATTCTGGCCGCTACGGCCCGCCGCAGCCCCAATACCATCAGCAGCCTCAGGGCAATTATTACCCGTACGACTTCCCCCCATTTGACTTGTATCCCGCCCGTCTTGATAGCCTCTCCCCGCATTTCCCGTGCGACCGACGATCACTCATGACACTAGCCGCCCAAAATACCAAAATATCCGTCATGATGGAGCTCTTGACTAACAATGCCTTCACTTCTACAGACCGCAGCCTTCTTACGGTGGTGGCTACCCACAAGGCCAACCCTCTCCTCAACCGCCCTATGGCTACCAGAACAATGCTCCTCCTCAACAACAGTACTATCAAGGAGCTCCTCCTCAACAGCCGCAGTACGGTCACTACCAAGGACCTCCCCAGCCCAACTTCAATTCGCGACCCGGTACGCTACGCTCCATCATGCGCTTACTGCCAAACCGACTTGATCCATATCACTAACTATCCTTCCAGGTGGTCCTCCTCCCCCTCCTACAGCCCCTCAGCAATTCGGTCATGGCGCTCCCAATAGTTACAACTTCAGATACTCAAATTGCACCGGCAAGAGAAAAGCTTTGCTTATCGGAATCAACTACTTCAACCAGCGCGGACAGCTGCGCGGCTGTATCAACGATGTTCGCAACATGACGGCCTACCTCTCGGAAAACTTTGGCTATAAGCGCGAGGATATGGTGATCCTTACCGACGATCAGCAAAACCCCATGAGCCAGCCTACGAAACAAAATATTCTTCGAGCGATGCATTGGCTAGTAAAGGACGCTCGACCCAACGACTCCTTGTTTTTCCACTACTCAGGTACGAGCTATACCACGGAAGCCTTGAGCTTTCCCGCATCTCTGGGGCTTTACTAACTGTCGCAGGCCATGGTGGACAGACAAAGGATCTTGATGGCGACGAAGACGACGGCTACGACGAGGTCATTTACCCCGTTGACTTCCGACAAACCGGCCACATCACCGACGACGAGATGCACCGCATTATGGTTCGCCCCCTACAAGCTGGAGTCCGCCTGACAGCAATCTTCGACTCATGTCACTCCGGTACCGCCCTCGATTTACCCTACATCTACTCGACACAAGGTATCCTCAAGGAGCCCAACCTGGCCAAGGAGGCTGGGCAGGGCCTGCTCAGCGTTATCTCCTCATACAGCCAGGGCGATCTCGGCGGTGTGGCCAGCAACATCTTCGGCTTTATCAAGAAGGCCGCCAATGGTGACGATGCTCGTGAGCGCACCATGAGGACGAAGACATCCCCTGCCGATGTTATCATGTGGTCCGGCAGTAAAGACGATCAGACTTCGTGGGTACCCCTATTTCCTCAATATTACCCTTATTACCAGGTGATCCCGGCTTGACCATATGGATCTTTACCTTTGATTTCCATTATTGGGACAGGTTTCTCAATTGGGCATGTCAGCTTGGCGCAAGGCGTTTTGGCTTGATCAATTTGATGTATCTAACTTTAATAATCATTCTTCTAAGCTTGCTCCAGATGTTCAGACACAGTCTCCTAAAAGATTCTGTGTTTGCGCATCTGGGGCCACGAGCTGCGTTGGATCGGCGGCTCTCTGCCGCTTATCTTATGTACGACAGTACTACCAGAACAGTTTGCTAACTTAATTGATAGTGCCGATGCTACTATCGCCTCCCAGGCTACTGGTGCCATGTCTTGGGCCTTTGTCAGTGCGCTCAAGAAGAGCCCCCAGCAGAGCTATGTCCAGCTACTGAACAGCATCCGAGACGAGCTGGCAACGCGCTACAGTCAGAAGCCTCAGCTGTCGTGTAGTCACCCTCTTGGTAAGTCTGGTTTTATAGAAAGCTGCAAGTATAATCACTAACATATCCAGACACAAACCTGTTGTTTGTCCTGTAATGTATATGACTATATATCCATGATCGCCGTGCCTCGACCTTGGAGCTGGAACACCCCGGAATCTACAAAACTCGATTACGTCCTCGTCGGGGAATACAAAAAGATGAGAGTCAAGTCAACTGGGTGGCGGAATTATGATGATAACGAGTAGACCAAACAAGGTATGAATGGATGTTATCATGATGGGAGACTTTTGTTGAAAGGCTTGGGTGTTGGATTAGTTATGCCTTCATGATTGCATTGGGAAACTCAAATATCTTTTTGCTTCTTTGGTAGCGCGTGGGAGAAGGAACATGAAGTATTTTCTGCTTGAATCAAAACTCTCATAATTTGATGCTTGTAACGTCCATCAAATGCGTGATGCGATGCGATGCGATGCGATGCGTCGCTTGGTACGCTATCCTCCTTTACTCCTCAACACCGATAAACAATCCTTTGTAAGATAAAATAAAAAAATGACCCAGGTATCCATAACAGCCTCATCAATAACCAAATCAGGGGTAACAGCAATCCGCTAGACAAGTTTTGTATCCCATGCGCTCCTACTCATGCAATGCCGTGATCATTCTTCTAATGGTTCCGCCAACTTTCATACACATCCAGACTCCGTAGTAACACATACGATCTCATGCTTCGGCCCTCACAACCTTGAGCTGTCTTGATCGCTTCACCTTACGCTGCTCTTCGGTCGCGACGACGAGTTTGCGACGCACAACCTCTTGCTTAGCCCAATTATTGGCCGATAAGCGGGCACGGGCGATGAAACGCGCCATAACGAGGAAGGTCTTGAGGGTAGGTTTGGTGGTGGAAGAGTTGACAGCGGTTGCGTGACTAGGTAGAGAGAGGGTCTTCTTGTTGCCAAGGAGATTGGTGCGAATATCCTCGAGTTCGCGGAGCTGAGCCTTATTGCTGTGAGATTGTTAGTATATATGTTTCCTTTCAAAATACCATAAAAGGATCTTACCATGCATTGGCGACATCAAGTTGCAGCTGGAGGAACTTCTTTGCATACGCGGCATCAGCTCGAAGAGACGCTTCTCGCTGGAATCGCGCTTGCATCCACTCCATCTGCATAAACATGCCTCGCAACTCTTTCTTGTGACGCTCGTCTGCGCTCTCGGCTGCTCGAATGACCGTCTCAAGAGCCTGGTCAGCTCCCTCGATAGTGATGTCCAGAGCCTTGCGGTCAACAGCGCTTCGTCGGCCTGAAGTCTCAGCTCTAGCGGCGACTGCTGTGGCCTTGATGCGCTCAAGATCCTTCTGCAACTTCTCGGCGCTCATGCGGAATGCCGCTCGTTCGCTACGGGCTCGCTCAAGCTTGCGTCGGAGGGAAGCTTCAGAGGCGGCGAGACTTTCGATGAGTTCTTGTTGCTGGAGAACATCGTGCTCGAGATTTTCCATCTCAGCCTTGTTCTTTCTCAATTGTCGGTCATGCTTGTTAGTATCAGGCTGTACTGTGGCCAAGACATTGCGCTCACGCTCTGACTTGTCAATTTGGTGCTTCATACGGCGGAGAGCGCGCTCGTGTTGTGCTGCCGTGTCCTCAGCCTGCTGTCTGGCCTCTTCGAGAACCTCTTCAAGTACTATTTTCTGGTCCTCAAGGTCGTCCAGTTGGCGCTGGAATTCTTGAGAAACTTGTAACGCTTTGCGCTCGACATCCCTGTTCTTGGACTTGAGATCATGGATGGACTTTTGCGCAGCTGATAGCTGGCTTCGGAGTTCTGTAACTTCTGTCTTGCGACCGGAGTCGCTGGTAGAAGATCTTGGAGATGCAATCAGACGAGAAACCTCAGTCTCGTGAACTTGGCGCTCAAGATCGGCAATCTGTCGCTTAAAGCCCTTGACAACGTCGCGGTGCGTGGTCTCCTTTTGAAGAAATTCCAGTTCTTTCTGACGAGCTGTAGAGAGATCCTTGCGGATCAATGACAGCTCGCTATTGCCCTCAAAATTGTTAGGTATTTGGCGAGTGTTGAGCTGGGCTTCGTAATCCTCGACACGGCGCTCAAGCTCACGAATGGTGCGTCGAGCAGCAACGATATCTTGGCTATCTGTCGAGGAAGATTGTCGTAGCTTGGTCTGCAGTTGAAGGACCTCCTGACCTAGGCGCTCTTCCTCCTCGGCAGCTTTCTCGATTTCCTCCTCAAGAGTTTTTTCAACCACATCGCGCTGCTCGATCAGGGCCTTGTTCTCATCCTTCAGGCGACGCACTTCATTATCAAGCTTGAGCTTGGCTGTGCGAAGGTCAAGTCTCTCTTGGTCAACGCGAAGAGTCTCGTTGTCGTATAGCTTCGTTCGGCGAAGTTCACCATCAAGCTCGTCTCGTTCCGCCTTTACTTCAGCCAGTGAGGAGCTCACAGAGTGTAGCTCAACATTAATCTTGGCTACCTGGTCCTGAAGAGACAGTTTCTCTTTGGAGAGCTTGTCCAGTTGTGAGTTTGCGTCTGAAAGCTGCCACTTCAGCCGTGTCACGGATTCTGTGGATTGTTGGGCGTCCTGCTCCGAGGCAGCAACAGCAGCTTGGGCTGATTCGGCTCGTTGGCGCCAGATCTTGAGCTCCTCCTTGAGGTCATCAATTTCGAAGTGAGCTGTTTCTGAAGATCCGGCCTTCTGGCGCAACACTCTCAATTGCTCTTTGAGGTTGTTGATCTCAATATTTGCAGTTTCTGAAGCACTAGCGCGTTGTCGTACTGCTCGTAGTTGTTCTTTGAGATCATCAATCTCCTGGCTGGCAGTATCAGACGAGCCTGCTCTTTGTCGCAAGGCCGTGAGTTGTTCCTTTAGATCCTCCACCTCAAGACTGGCACCTTCATTCAGATCTGCGCGCTTACGTGCCTCTCTCAGCTGTTCTCTAAGGTCATCGATTTCCTTGTTGAGCACCTGTGTCGAGGCAGCTTGGGAAGAATTGGTGCGTTGCCGTAAAGATTTTAGCTGTTCTCTCAAATCCTCACATTCTCGCTTGGCAGCCTCAGCTTCATAACGGCCAGCATTTTGCTCTTCATCCAAAGTTGTTTGCAGAACATCCACCTCGTCTTCCAGTGCAGTAACCTTTCGAGCTTGAGTCTGGTGCTCGATCTGCGTCTGCCTTAGCTCATCACGTACTGTGGAAAGTTCGTTACGGAGATTCGTCAGTAACGTCTGCCGAGTCTCAAGAGCATCCTGAAGGTCTTCGATCTGTCGTGTAAGAATACCTTCTTCACTCCTGTGTCGCTCAACCTCACTCTGAATAGCTTCTTGCAGCTTCGACTCCTTGTCTGAGAGTGTTCCCTCGGCTTCCCTGAGGCGATCAATGGTTCTTTGCAAGCCTGCTGCTTTCTCTTCAGCACGGTGCCGTTCTGATTCAAGAGTTTGTTTCTCCATCTCCCATTTCTCACTGTCGTTATCATAAAGGTTATCCTTCTCGCGGATTTCAGCCTGGAGATCCGAAATTTCGTCGTTGAGACGATCCATCTCGACCTTGTATTGGCCGCGAATGTCTTTCTCGATCTCCAGTGCATGCTCTCGCTCCTCTGCGAGACCGTCTTCAAGATCCTGGACTTCCCTCTCCAGCTTCTCGATTTCCTTTTGCATGGATTTAGATTCGGATGTAAGTGCCTCATGTCGGGATTGAAGCATGTTCTTTTCGTCAATTCGAGAGTTGAGGTCGACTTCTAGTTGCTCGATTCTTGTTGACAGAGCGTTTCGTTCACGATCAAATCTGTCTTGATTCTTCTTGAGCTCCTTGACAGTGGACTGTAAGGAATTGTTTTCTTGGGTCGTCTGGCTATGCTCCTTTTCCAGAGTCGCATAATCTTCGCCAGCTTGATCCAATTCCTGCTGTAAACGAGCGACCTTCTCTTCAATTTGACGAGAAAGTCCCTTGGTTACCACTGACTTGTTGGCCATGTTGTCCTGAAGCTCTTCAAGATCATTCTCGGCTCGCTCCTTTTCGGCCACAGCGTCCTCCATCTTGGTTTTCGCGTCCTCAACCTGTTCTTCAAGACGGCGAATACTGTCTTCAAGGTCTTGAATTGTTTCCTTCGCATCCTCAAGCTCGTCATTGTGCTTGTGTTGTGTTTTCTCCTCCAAAGCCAGCATTTTACGCTGGGCATCCTTGGCCTTTTCTTCCGCTTCGCCCACTGTATCCCTGAGAGCTTCCATTTGATCTTTCAGGTCTTCCAGTTCGTCTTCACGCTCGCCGAGTAATCGATTCTTCTCCTGAATGTCTGCCTCGAGATCGCCGATATCGTCCTGCAATTTGTCGACTTGGTCGCTGTTTCCTTTCTGTTGGTGCAATTGTCGTTGAAGATCTTCGATATCTGCTTCGCGATCTTCTAGCACGCGCTGTAGCTTTTCCATCTCGGCTTGGTTGTTTTGGTTGGCGTACTTGCGTTTGGCCTTGTCCTGGACTTCGAGCATTTGCTGTCGATAACTCTCTAGATCCTTCTCAGCTGTTGTGAGGTGCTTCTTGTATTTGTGGAGTTCTCTTTGCATTGTGACTTTGTCGACCTTAAGCTCGGTGTTCTCCTTGAGGGCAGCTTCGCTAAAGCCAGGCCCAGCCTTTCGAAGCGCCTCTTCAAGGAAATGAATCTTGAGTTTCAGTCCAAAATTCTCCTTTTCGATTCTATCAATCACATTCTCCTGCTCTCGCAGTGAAAGCTGGTTACCATCTTGGAGGGGTCCCTTATCACCACCTCTTCTCCGAGGAACAGCCAACGGGGTCGAAGCAGCGCTACTGGTGTCAACCTCAGGTATGGTGTTTTCCATATAAGACTGGTTACGCGACCCAAGGTAGATGGACGTGTCGCCGCGGGGAACTGGGGTCAGGTCGCCCTCATCGATCTTGTCCAATGCGGGCGTATTCGGTACGGCAGTGCCATTCTCTTTTCCGAAGCGTCGCACGCTATTTCTGGTGGCTGACTTGAGTAGGGGGGTAAATTCGGCACCTCCAACGCTGGGGGGTAGATTTCGACGGTCGGCCAAGGGTCCTCTTTGGCGCGGGGTGCGCAGGTTGATACCGTTGGAGCGGCCATTGCGAAGTTGTTGTAATAAGTTGTCCTCCTTTGGGGGTGACTGAAAAGATGCTTCTTGTGTGATGTCGCCAAAGTCGGGCTGCCCAAGGTAAGTGGCATCCCCAACGTTTGTTCGCGGGGTGTCGAGCGCGCCGCCGCCAAATTCAGGCATGATGGCGGTCGTGCGTGAGTGTTGTAGGGCTTAGAAATGACGAGTATAAGAGACAAAATGCATGTTCCTAAAAGAATAAACAAGCACTTTGATTTAGAGTGACGAATTCTCTGTCTGTAATGGGCGTCAAAAGTTGTTGTGGTCGTGTTGTTGTTAGTGATGGGTTTGGGTATCGTGATAAAGAAAGTCGTAAAGTTGCGTGAGGTAGCGTTGAATTGAACTGAAGCGCGCTACTCCGTACCTACGTTACCGCTGTAAGTCGGGCAATAAAGACCCAGACGCTCTGGCCACGCGCGTTTTTTGTTTACTTTGCATCCTTTTCCGGCCTAGAGTCAAAACAAACGTCAGCCAATTGCCGGCGGTCCCAGCTAAAACCAGAAAGCCAATGAGATCTGCCAATCCTGCATGAGTCAGCTTCAGCCCGCTACACTCATAACCCCGCTAAGCTCTTTATTCTACCCCAGACCAAGACCTAACGATGATAACATCGCGCGGCAGAAAGAGGCGATAGGCTGACTCGAGCGCTAAAAGAGGGGAGAAACAATGACATATTGATGCCCGCCCGTGGATGATCAGCAGATTACAGTACCAGTACAGCACAGCCCAGTGAGCCTGGAGGATTACAGCGGAAGAAGACTGCTGTCCTCCGTACGTTAGGTTCGATTCCTTCAGCGTAGTGAGTCTTCAACTCATTAGCACAACACAACACAACATCACTCAGCCAACTCCAACTTCAATAATCTCACCACACCGCAATTCAGCACGACTCTCAATCCCGGCAATCGATAGCCCTCGCCTCATAGAGAGGCCCGTCATGTTCTTTTCTCAAATACCAGATGAGATAATTCAACATTTGCTCTATTATATCTCTCCCGAAGACAACCTTCTCAGTTTTCAATTCCTCTCACATCGTTTAAGGCATTTGGCCAATGAATCACTCCTTTGGCGATACCACTGTCAAAGAAGATTTGAGTTTTGGCATCCCAAGCACAGCTTCCATCGCCGTCTAAAGGGCAGAGCCTCAGATACGCCATGGAAGCAAATATTTATCCTGCGCAAGTCCTGCAATGCGCAGCTTAATCGCCTGTTGGACGATATCGTCGCAACCAAGGTTGGCCGGCTAAAAAGGTTTGAAAAAGTCTGCAAGCTGGGTTATGACGCCAAAGATTTTCTTCTAGAGCAGTGCAACGCCGACGAAGCCGCTGAGGACGTCTTGGCCCGACGGTGAGCAACGGCATATCACTGAGTTTACCCTCCAATGCTTATTAGGACCCTTTAGATACTATAGTAATTCACTGCTGGACAGTATCCACAGATCACTCGCCGTTGAACAGTGGTACAACATTCAACTGGCGAGTACAAACCCCAGTGGGCGATATGGAACCATCAGTCTCGAGCGGGCACTCGGTGCGTTCGATTTATTCGTTTTGCACGACCAACCTGGAGATTTAGACGATGTAAGTGTTTTGCATGTCTTCACAGGGCACCCCCCGGTTAACGATGAGTGCTAGATTGGCCAGATCCTTGACAGGATGGCAGAAGAGTTTCGTGATACCCAGCAAGGTATTGATGGAATGTCAACCCGACAAAAGGCGTTGGAATTAAATCGATGGCTCCGAATGAATAACCTCACGGGATTACAACATCCTGAGCGAAGTTACCGGAATTTGCGGAATTGTCTGATTGGACAGGCCCTGCGTCATGAAGACCATGACTCAATCCCCATCATCTCCAGCGCCATTTTTTGTTGTGTTGCGGAAAGGCTAGGGTTGCAAGCCCAATGCTGTGCATTTCCCACTCACGTCCACGCCATAGTCTTTGCGGAAAACGGAAAGACTCTGGACGGCACCCCGATGGATGAAGACAATGCACCACCTGAAAGGATGTATTTGGATCCATACGGCTCAAGTGAGGAGATTCCTATGGCTGACCTACAAGCCATGTTGTCACAGTTTGGCTGGCAGTCGAGCACTGACGTCTTTTTATCCCCTGTGAGTCCCGTGGCCATCGCAATGCGCACAGCGCGCAACATCAGAGCTACAGCAGCAAGAGTGATCGAAGCCCGTGAGCAGGTCGACCCTGATCTTACACGTCTGATCACCGGCAATGATTCATCAAACATCGACGCTGCTCTATACTCTGCTCTCTGGGCATCCCTGCTCCTTACACCCGTCGATTCTTTCGAATGGGATGAGGTTTTAGAACCATTTCTGAACCGATTTGCCAAGAGCTGGCATGTAGATGCGTGGCTAGTCGAGAAGTACATTTTCCCTTTGTACGATCGCTTCGGTCCCTTTCGTGGGAGACTTCTACGAAACAACCCTCGTAGGTGGGACGATCCCCGCGAGGTTATAGGCCTCGTGGATGAGTTCGATGAGATCCCACCACCTGTGTTTTATAGGAACAATGCGCGGACGCAAAACGTGCTCTACAAAATCGGACAGGTCTTTAAACACCGACGGTACGGCTGGATCGGTGCTGTCAACGGTTGGACCGACCAGGGTACGCGGCGTTTACCCATGCCACACACCGTGGCTATTGACGAGACGCTGGACGATAACAGCGATACAGAACTACCTAACCGGGTGCGTCCCCGTAACCAGACCTTCTATACGTGCCTGTCAGTTGCTCCTCAATTCCTGATTGTTGCTATGAAAGCTGACATATGATCATAGTCGCACGACAGGACCCGAGCGGCATGTTGTTGCAGAGGACAATATTGTGCTGATTCATGATCCGAGCGAGGTTCCGGAGTCTCTGTTTCCACAAGCTGGAAAGTTCTTCAAGAGATTCGATGCCGAGACGTGCACATTTGTTTCCAACATTACGGAGCAGTATCCGGATGACTGAAAGGGTTGCATAAATCTGCTTCAGAGGTGGGGTTTTCGATATGTTATCTGTTTTTTATGGCTTGAAACGTATGCTTGGTGTCTGGCGACTTTTGGTTCACGTTAGGAGCTCGGTGGTTCGCCTACGAGAACGAGGTTGTGGTTTATGGTATGAAGTGTGAAGGGAACAAAAAGAAGCACGGAGTCTTTTATGATAACGGTCTTCTGAATGATGTGATTTGTTTCAGGTCCCAGAAAGAACCATGTTCTACTCTATATTCTTCACAATGTGTAATGTAATGTGGAAATCACGCCGCTTTGATAACATCTTCCAAGACGCCCTTTTCGGCAAGCTTGCTCATCCACTTGTGCAAAGCTGGCCCGTAGTCTTTCTTGCGGCCCTTTACCCGTTGTTCATCGTCTGATATTGCCATCATTTCTGCGCGATACTCGCCCATGGCGGCCTTGACATCGACGACAAGTTCTTGGTGAAGCTCATAAGCGCATTGGGTGTCAAAACCTGGGCGCTGGACCTTCCTTTGTAGAGATTCTGGGATCTGTGCACTTATGATATCTGATTTGGCGAGGTTGTATTCTGTAAGCTGTGGCTCGCTTTCAATGTCAAGCGGAGGCTCCTCGGCAGAAATAAGATCTTTGAATGTTGGGAGGGATTCGGTGCTGGTGTGAAGGTATTGGAGAGATGCAATGGCACGAGCAATTGTTTGTGAGTGGGCGTCAAGAGGACTCTGGCATAGCGCCAGGAGGTTGAATGAGAGCTGACTCTCTTCGTATTGCAGCATTCGACCCTCGATCTGCGGCGTCGCGACGGCTGCCCAGTCACCAGTGTCAGGTACACGATCTACATGGAAGGATTAGTTAGCGGCTATGACCATGACCGGATACTATACATGGCATGTACTTACCCAACTGATGAGGCTTTTTCTGAAGCCCATCCAGCTCCCACACATAACCCCCCGCAGGAACATAGGCAATAAAGTGAAAGCCGTAATCTGAATTAGCCTTCCTCTTTCGTGGAGGAGCTCTACCCCCTCTCTTTGTGGGTGCGCGCCTTTTGTTCGTGTTGGCTGCCGCATCTGTGGCTTCGTTTTCTAGGAACAAGTCGGCATTGAGATGGTCCATGCGGCGTGTAAAAGAATTGTGTATTGTGCGAATGAATTTATTCTTGCTGATCTGGTGACCTCGCAGGGCTGTGTTGAGGTCGCTGGTCGACTCCTTGAAGGCTTTGAGCTTTTCACCCAGGTCGATTCCCTCGGCGTTCATGACGATGTTGAGCATAGCAACGGTTGCACATGCGTTATTGGTAGTCTGCGGAATGGTGAGATGAGAAGACTGGTCAAGAAGTGACAACTTACTTGATTCGCGAACCATACACCATTTCCATCTTGTTCTTGATTTATTTCTTGTAGGCCTGGGAGATATTGAAATAGAAAGATTAAGCCATAAACTGGCTGCCTATGAAGAGTAAGCAATTGAACTGGAACGGAATCCTCCTCCCCATGGTCTTACGGTAGAAGTGCAAGAGAGTCGTGGTCAATAGTAAATATCTCCTGAGCCTTGACATTGCGAACCCCCAGATCTCGTAGGATGATGTTGAAGAAAGCAGGCTCCGATTCAAGCTCTATCCAACCTTTCCACTCCTCGATATCCTCTTGAGATAGCGGAGCTAATGCCTCGTTGAGAAGATTGTCAGAGTTGATGACATGATTCACCTCGCTTGCTGCCTCAGCGGCCTTGCGTTTGGGATTGCGCCTTGGGCCGCTCATAATGATTGGCGCAATACGGCTCACAGGAGGTTGAGCAGCTAGACGGCTGGAGCGACGTAGCGAGAGCGTGTCTACTGGAGGTTCTTGATACTGCATTGTGTTGTTAGCTTGTGTTCTATTCTTCATGATGAGCGCATCTGGTGGTTTGAATAGAAGATGATGAGGGTAGAAGCTGCCACTGCCTCTGTAGGGGATCTTATCAGACCGGAGCACGGCCCATTAGTCACGTATAGAAAATACTTGTTTTTACGAATAGAATTACCAGGTAAAGGCTTCCTTTGACACTGATTGTTGAGGTTGGTGTATCGGGTGGTTACTTGCCGCCCGAAAGGCCAGGCACGCAAACATCCATTAAGCTCCAGCGTGCCCTAGGTGGGTGTCACAGAGGTGGAAAGCCTTTAACGTGGAAATAGGAAAAGGATTGATTGGTATGATTCTTACACTTTACGTGATGATAATGGAAGTGAGAGTACTCAAGCTATCGACATGGCTAACAGCCTATCTTCACTGTGAAGATGACGTCTGTAAGGATTGAGCGCATTAGACTTTTTAATTATTGATCTAGATACAATGAAGGAGAATACGGGATGAGCTACCTCAGTGTGTAATTGTAGGGATGGTACAACGTGTTGAGCTACTAACTTATGATATGCTTAGAAAATTGGTATTCGTTGCATAAGGGAGCTTGAGAGAGTGAGACCAGAACATTATCAATCAAAGGCAGGAATTACATCCAACTTCATCTCATATCCTAACCAATAGCGTACAGCTTGTTCGCACCATTAGCGCAAAACTGCAGCTATTGGCCAATCATTGATCTTTGAAAATGTAGCTACTTGAGGTGCCCAGAGAGTAGGTACTGAGGTACTGTTCTAGGTAAGGTTGGTAGGTAAGGTAAATATAGGTACCTATTCTCAGAAGGCAACCTAATATTTGGTCTTCAACAGAATATCTCCTTGATCAGCCATGTCTACCTAGCTGAGTCTGTAATGGAATAGATTTGGAGAATTCCAAAGACAAAAAATGCAACAAAGTTCGTCACTGCCTAGGTAGTGGAGGTGATGATGGTGCCAGCTTGCAACCACTGGAGCTTAGGCTTCTACAGCTCTGTATCCACTGTAGGTAGCTTCAACCTGCAGGGGGCTCCAGTTAGTCGCGTCCAAGCCCGACGTGACGCAGGTCCCTCAAGGAATTTCCATCATCCGTGAAAACTATATTCACTTTAGTATCAAAACATTAACCCTCGACAACGCATCTCAATCCTGCAACCTCACAACACGCGCAACAACCTGTCGCCTCACTATACTCAGGCTGCGACTTGGTTTGCTCAATTCATGATTTCTATTTAGGCGCGTCTCTTTTTCCGTAATGCGAATGCCATGAGCGATTCGACTCCCCGCCTGCGGTCTGGGTTCCCAGCTACCCCAGCTACCGCTGCTCGACGACGCAACAATCAACAGACTCCCAGCTCAGCCGGCTCACCATCATATGGAAAGGGCTCTACCTCAAGATCTCCTTCTTTGCCTCAAGCTCCCGAAAACTCGCGGCCGCAAACCGCCGGTAGCCAACCTATCATTCCTCTGACCGTTCTCGATGCCCCCCAGCAACGTCTCTACGCCTTTGGCGTCTACGTCTTGTTGTGGGCGTGGAAGCTCTATGACTGGCTTCAGGTTGTCGAGGATGGCGACTCGTCTTGGTTCCTGTTCCTAAAATGGATCTTTATTGACTTTGCCTACCTTTTCGGTGTACCAGAATTGAGGATACCTTGGCTTGAGCTCTCCCAGCCCGTCGTCACCACTATCTTTTCTCTGCATCTGGTACTCAACTACATGCTCATGTTCAATATTCCTGTACATTTCTCCTTTCTTCTATCGCTACGTCACAAAGACTAACCGATGCATAGATTCCGTGGCAATCATGGCTCCTTGGCTTCGCCAAAGTTCTTTACGACCGCGAAATATCCATCTCTGAGCACAACGTCAAGGTTTCGACCATTCTCAATAACCATTCCCTCATCATGGGAAAGCAGATCATCAACATTTTGCCTGAGGGTTCCGCTATCCTCAACCCCGAGCATCGCCCCTTCTGCTTGACTGCGAAACCGAAACACATCGCGAATTTGCCCATATACTTCAATGCCACTATCCCTGCCGAAATCGAATTGATTCGAATTGACCTCGACACTAACAAGGAAGAGACGATCAAAATTTCGAACCGAGAGGTCGGCAGAGTAGCTAAGCAAATTCGGGAGCACATCGCAGATCAGACTACGTCTGGATTCCAGTGGGACTATCCAGTTAAGAAGCCGGGAGTCTATCGACTTGGGAAAGTCTTGGACGAGTACAAGCTCGAGGTTCAGCGTGCCACTAAGGATACGTATGTTGTGCCCTGCCCTCAGGCAAGGATCCGGGCATCTTCGGACCCCCAGCGGTGTATTCAAGAACTCTCTGATCTCTCTCTGGATGTCTATGGTACTCCTCCCCTCAAGATTGTGTACAGTCGCACTATCAATGGAAAGGACCACAGTTTCCACTTCCAGAGTCTTCAACCGGACGGATTCTCCTCGCCTCTTATTGGTGGATCCTCTAGTATTGTTCTAGAGAACCAGGACGATGTTTCGTGGGTGAAACCGGCCAGGGTCACAGTCGGCCTTAATGAGTCCATGACCTCTGCGGGAGAGTGGGAGTACTCGGTCGACGAGGTTCACGATGCCTTCCAAAATGTTGTGAAATACGCCGAATTGGAGGAGAACACTGATAAGGCCCGCGTTAACGGCCTAAAATACGGTTTCAAGGTCAAGGAGCGACCCAAGGCGAGTATGGGCGGTTGCGACATGCGTAACCCCTTTAAGGTTGCTAAAGGTCGCTCCGTTAGGCTCCCTGTTGACTTTTCCTTGGTTGGCTCTGCCGATGACACCTCCCACGAGGTTACCTGGGAGTTCTCACCCATCAATTCACTCACCAACAGCGGCGAGCATGGTGATCAGGTATCGATTGGAAGCCACAACGCCAAGAACGCGCTTGATAAGCCATTTGTCTCGGAGCCAGGTCTTTACACCCTAAAGTCTGTTTCCAGCGGATCTTGCAAAGGTGAGGTCAAGGAGCCGTCATCCTGCCTTCTTCTGAATCCATTGGAGCCTTCGCTCTCGATTCGCTCAGAGGAAATCCCAGATAAGTGCGCAGGCAACTCTATCGGCCTGCGAGTGGACCTAGATCTTGTCGGTACACCTCCCTTCGTGGTTCGTTACGACATTATCACTAGTGATGGGCATGTTGAGAAACAATCCCACCGTGTCTCTGGTTTGCGATCTCAATTGGAGTTGGTGCCCAAGATGGCAGGTCACCACAAGTACATTTTCAAATCTATTGATGATTCAGTGTATGAGAAACTGCCTCTCACTGGCGACGACAAGGTTTTGGAGCAGGTCGTGAAGCCTGCCGCCTCAGCCAAGATTGCAAGCACCAGCGGAGTCGTCAATGCCTGTCTTGACTCGGAAGTTGAACTTGATGTTCTACTTTACGGCGAGGCACCGTTCAACCTTGAATGGGAGATTGTTCACGATGGGAAGCGCAAATCGGAGCGAGTCACTGGCGTTCAAGATAACAGCTTCAGGATTAAGACCAATGCCCTCCGCAAGGGAGGAGAGTACATTCTTGCCCTGAGCAGCGTCCAGGATAAGCGAGGATGTAAGACTTTCCTCCAGGACCAGGTCAAGATCGCTGTGCGACGCCAGCAGCCGCGAGCCGCATTTGGCTTCGTCGAGCACAAGCAAAAGCTCATGGCCGTCGAGGATACACACTTGCGATTGCCCCTGCGTCTGGAAGGAGAACCTCCTTTCGAAATTTCTTACAGAAACCTTAACGGCAATGGAGAAGTGCTGACCAAGCGCGCGACCAACGCAAATGATAATCTGTTGGTCAAGTCCCAGGGTGTCTATGAACTCGTTGATGTCCGAGACAACCAGTGCCCTGGATCTGTTGTCCCAACAGCCTCACGGTTCGAAGTAGGCTGGTACCCGAGACCGGAGATCTCAATCGTCGAGTCACCTAGTATCAGTTCGGAAGGCGGCGCGTTCGTTAAGCAAGCCATTTGCGAAGGAGACATTGACGGCTTTGAGGTCAACCTCAAAGGTTAGAGATTTAAGCCCAGGAATAGCACTATTACTAACATATTACAGGATCACCTCCTTACCATGTGGAATACGAGGTCACACACAAGTCTCTACAGGGCGCCAAGGCCTTCAGCCGGAAAGATTTCGATGCCGCACTCGCAAAGGCTGCCATCTCTATGGATACTTCCAAGGCTGGCGATTACAGCTACAAGTTCTCTGCCCTAGCTGATAACCTCTACAACAGTGACAAAAACTTTAACCCTCTGACTGTCTTACAGCGTGTGAACGCGAAACCTTCTGCTGGATTCACGAAACCAGGACAGTCCTTCAAATACTGCATGGAGGAGCAAGAGCACGAAGACAGGATTCCTATCAAACTTACTGGAGTTGCTCCGTTCTATGTTGAGGTTGAGATCAAGCATCAGGCCGGCTCTCCAGCTGAGACTTACCGAATTCCCTCCATCGACTCCAACTCGTATGGTGTCAGAATTCCTCGTCAACACCTCCGCCTTGGTGCGCAACAGGTTCGCATCCGCACCGTTAGAGACGCCCGAGGTTGCCAGCGCAAGTACGAGATCGGAGGACCTTCAGTGCAGATTCACCTTTACGAGGCGCCATCTATCTATCCTCTCGAGTCTCGGCGCGACTATTGTGTGGGTGAACGTATTGCCTACACTCTGTCTGGTACCCCTCCTTTCGACATCGCGTACGACTTCAACGGCCGATGGAATGCCAAATCGCAAACGACCAGCTTCCGCCGTATTGCTGAGAAGCCTGGCGATTTCACAATCACTAGCATCTCGGACAAGGCCAGCGAGTGCCGTGCTGCTGTTAACATCCCCAAGACGATCCACCCGCTACCCAGCGTCCAGATTAGCCGTGGTAAGCAGTCTCGCGTCGACATTCACGAGGGTAACGAAGTGGATATTCTCTTCGAATTCTGGGGCACACCGCCGTTTGAGTTCACATATACACGCAGCTCCAACGCCAGGAAGGGCCAGCGCAGTGTTGTTCTTGAGACAAGACACGATGTTTCTTACGAACACAGCAAGGTGGTCAAGGCCAGCCAGGAGGGTACATACGAGGTTGTTGCCATCAAGGACAAGTTCTGCTCCTTCTCGACACAACAAGTGGAAAAGAAGCAAACAAGGTAGAGCAGGACGGGATGGAAACAAATAAAGGGGCGAAACTTAGTTTGAAAATTTTCATGGTTTGGTTGTTTGATAGGTAATGAATGGGTTGTACTGCCAGAGGCGGGAACGAATAGCAATGAGAAGGGATACTGAGTTGTATAGATGCATTTATACCATGGCACGGCGTTTAGTAGGGTCAGACTAAGCTTGAATATGTAACATTAATTTACGTCCAAGTGTAACGAGTGATATGTTCTAAGATCTTATTTGTTGTTGTTATGAGGTTTTATCTAGTGTTTAGGTAAGGAGTAGTTCAGAGGGATTTTCTTTTTTAAGGACTCAATTGAATATCTCAAGTACTTTGGGTAGGCAAGGCTGGCTTGTTGTTGCTGTATGTGGAAAGAGTAGACACACCAGTTATCGAGCCATTCATTCCTACCTCACGAGTTATCTAGATACCTACTTATCTAAGTAGGTGCAAGCCTTTTCTTTGAGCTTCTTCTCTCTTCCATCAACTCAACATCTAAAAGTTGGTTCTCAACTTAACAACATTTGGCTTTGCTGCCACCGCACTATCTTTTGTACTTAGGTCAGAACCACATCAATACAGCAGTTCTCGATACTCTTGATATGGTTCGTATTAACAACAGGCGGATAGGTCACCTTTCTAACATTTCCAGTCATTATCTATTGCCTATCCCATAGAGTTGTGGCTAATCATCGCTTTCCGCCTGTCGACGTTTCGGTCACAGTTTTGGTCGAATGTTGCGTCCTATTTCAGACAACATCTAAATGAGATATAACCGGAGTTGGGTCTTGATGAAGCATGATGTGGTCAGTGAATACACCAGGGGCGGCCTTCGCAAACGACTTTGCAATTAAATCACCTAAAAGGCATCACGTTTTGGGTTGAACAAGCCGGCCCTACGTTTCTTGCATTATGTTCGGTCAGTTTGACGGTGACACTCAGACCTAGAAGATCGATATCCCGCCCATCTACAAATACAGTCACGGAGGACCAAAATATGACACCAAAATGAGAAGACCCTCACGAGATCAGGGCGTCTTCAATGTATGGATCAGGTTATGAGCTGATAAAGCCCTTCATTGCTGGATTGCGGATGGCCTTCAGGCAGATCCCCATTTACTTGTCTGTAAAATCCTGGCTTTCAAGACAAAAAGTTGAGAGATGTCGATGTGTTGGTTATCCCAAGCCGGAATGCGAAAACCCCGATACTGACCAAAATAGTACATTAGAAAACAAATGCTTTCCAACTACACGCAAAGCCAACAAAAGGTCAAGGGCAGAAATTGAACAAATGATGAGTTCATGCAACTGGAGTGTTTGTCCCATGCCATGTAGGAAATCCAATATCGGATCCTATCACACCAACAAATACTACAACAATGCGTTGCTTACTACTGCACCGCAGAAAAGGGGCATGGCTGTGTTTTAACTGGCTTTCGTCGATCCTGAAAGTAAATGCATCGTTTCGAGGCCTATAGAACAATGCTCGAGTCGTACAATCGGACCTTGAGCTTGTTGGTACTTAGTGTAGTTACACTATTCCTTCGTTCCCACCACAAGCTCAACGTCTACTTGCGAAGACCTGGGCATTGACACTGGGTCTAGTACGATACAACAGCCGGTAAAGTGCAAAGGACTTGTGTTATTATCAAATTTCCGAGACGACAGCAACATTAACACCGACGTCATATCTTATGTTGTTTGGTACACAGACTGGCCTGGCCTCGGTAGTGTCGTTGTCTCGACCTTCTAGTCTGGGCAGCGCAGTCTCGACTCTTCGAAAATGGTGCCAAGCCAAAGTTAAACAGGGTCCCAAAGACAGGGGATACAAGCTCAGTACGCGAGAATTGTGCTGTCACTATGTACTGTGAGCTGCTTGCTGTGGGTGGCTGCAGTTCCGAATGCTTGAATACCATCCGCCGGGTGTCGCTGAGACATTGGTCACTTCACGAAAGAGCTACTCCCAGTGATCAAATTACCCAATGACTGACACTTTTGACAATCACAGACGGCAAGCAAACATCAGCAGCCTCGTACAACGCAAGCAACGGCCTCATACTGCACTCACACTGCCTCCACAACGAACGGTCCAGCCCAAGCCATAGTCATGACCATGCTCAAATTCAAGCTCAACTGAGGACAAAGTCAGAAAAACGGCACCCTCTTCTGCAGTGCAACAGCTGACAGACACTACACTATGGAACAGTAGACAAAAGCCCCTTCTCGATCAAAGCCTTTCGCCCATTTTGTGTGTCCAAACACGCTCCAACCCCACCACTCGAAACGGTCCAGAACTCAATCGATCTGCACCTTCTTGTGCCACACCTGCGCAACCTTGCAAACGTTATTGAGTACATGCTGGGTATATATAGCTGGCAGCTATTCTCTGCTTGTTACATGTTTTTTCCCCGTTCCCGAAGATGCCGTGGCTCTGCTTTAACAGCCAGTATTCGGTTTCTATACAACACTGTCAGTTTTCACTTACAAGAGCTTATACGCCGCCAATTCATCCGTCATAACTAGATCAAGTAAACAACCCGACAAAATCAGCCAAAAGGAAAACTCGCGCTTGATACTGTTTTCTCGACCGCAAAGTTCAGTTGACGACCGCTCATTTCACACGTCTAACTCGATATAACTGGCAAGAATCACGCTCGGGTCAAACATCCAGCATCAGAACACTAGCAGCTCGACGCCTTACACTACGGTGAAAAGTATTCATGGTTTACGTCAAGCGAGGCGAACAGCCCCCAATGACAATGATATTATCGCATATCAAAACTTGTTCGTCAGGCGTATCCAATAACAGAACATATCCACATACACGCCATCTGTGCTCGCAGCAACTGGGTAACAATCATCTCGCTAACCTGCTAGCCGTCCGTGTCTTGGCTAGATGCCTTTGCTCGTCAAGGAATCCGGGTTGGTACATAACCCCGATCATAAATACGAAATGTACGACAAAAATATCTCTTTTCCAAAAAGGTCCGACACGTGAACCCATCAGTGTCAAAAGATCAACGTCGTTCCACTCCAAACGCCTTACTCCTCATAATGTAGCCACGCATGGACATCAGACGAAGCCCAAAAGACAGTCCTACCGCCTATCCCGCGCCTTAAACATAGGTACGCTGTCTCTTTTCCGGGGGACTCTGGCCATCCATGCGTCCTTGGCTGGATTGCGAAATGCCTCCTGGGAAACTAGCTCGACTGGCGCTGGTGGGTGTTAAGCCATATTGATTTGCGCCGTTGACCATGCCATACCCCTGGTCCATTCCTGTGTTTAGGGGAGACTGCTGCGGCATCTGTCCTGGGGACCAAGTGGCGCCGGTGGCTGGAGGCGTAGGAGTTGTCTCGAACTTGAACGTTGTCCCGCCGGGCGTGTTCAAGTTACTGGGAGGGTTCATGTAACCTGCGCCCCCAACTACATATCCCGAACCGGACTCCTGCTGAGTTGAAGGGTCATAACCCTTGAGGAGATAGCTCAAGTGGTTCTCGACAATCTTCTGCATTCCGCTCTTGGTAAATGGCTTGGCCAGAACTCCGTTCATACCTGTTCGCGCATAATTAGCACCCGTGCTCCATCGCATACCCTTCCGTGGTTAGTGCTTACCGTGTTCGAAGTAGCAATGGACCTCGTCAGATCGAATATTCGACGTCATGGCAACGATAGGAATGGCAGGACAATCTTGTCGGATGTACATGGTGGTCGAGACACCATCCAACTTGGGCATGATGATGTCCATGAAGATCATGTCGAAGTGGTCACGAGTAACACCTGTGATTCGGCTGTATGCGTCTGCTCCATTTTGCTAAATCAATGGTTAGTTGAGTCATCCTACAATCTTTTCTCACAATGGGAGCTACGTACAGCATGCTCGACTTCACACCCCATCGACTTAAGGAACTTGATACCAATCTTGGCGCAAGTTGGATCATCTTCGACAAGGAAAATCCTGGGTTTCCGCGACGCCCACGTCAGAGCCGAATTAGTCGACGAACCGGAGTTCGCATGTGTCTGGATGTTGATGGGCTGAGGGGCAGGTACTTCCTGCATGGCATTCGCACTCGATTCATTGGGCATCGCATAGGGAATCTTGTGGATATGATCTGAGTGGAAAGGGTCAATGCCGACGGTCTGACCCACAGGATATACGGGGTAGCGATTGATGTCGTTCATTGGATCATGCATCATGGGCATTGAGGCTTGTGGGATGACAACTGCAGAGTCAGCCGGAGACCCATATACTCCCTGAAGACGCTCCAGCTCTCGATCGGCAATTTGATCTGGTGTCACGCTGGAAAGGAGTTCGCGAGCTCGTCGCAATTCGGGCGCCGCATCGTCACTTCCATCCAAGGGAGATGTTCCGACATTGAGATGCATGGTCTGCTGATGGCGGTTGCTGGAAGGTGAGAGGAAGTTTAGCATCTCATGTTGAGATTGTTTCTGCGCATTGAGCATTTTTTGCAGCGTCAACACCTCGTTCACGAGGAGGCGATTGGTCTGGGAAACTTCGGTAAACAGTTCCTGGAGTTGCTGTACTTGCTGCTGGGTAGCCGTGAGTTGTTCAGTCATAACGCTGACGTGATGACTCGTTGTGAAATCTTCCGTAGCCTGCGTCCTTCTGGGTGCTGGAGCTTTCCGGCGAATGTTGTCAAGATCATCCTTACTTCCGACCCTGAAGTTGGGATGCTTGAATTCAAGGGTCTGAACCGTAAGGTTAGTATACATTCACTCATCCCAGCGACTACCTGGAATAAGACTCACATTGGCACCGTTGGCCGAAGAACCACTGTCGTTTGTCTGTCGCACTTTGTGGAAATCATACTTGTTAAGTTGACGGACGAAACTCGCCATGTTGCTGTGCTTGAAGTGTTTTGGAAGGATAGAGCGAGTGAATTTTTCGTTCTGGCAATGTCAGAATATGAACATGATAAACGGCACCAATTCAAACCCTACCTCAACAACAACAAATGTGTCGCCGTCCTTGCCCCATCTCGCGACATCCTGATGCGCTGGGTCCTCGAGCATTCTTGATCTAGTCAGCATTGGGTATGTATAAACAAGCATGATTAATCATACCGATAGAGCTTGCGAACCTATTAGATGTGTTAGTTGTGATGCAATCAACCACTGTTCTCTCGTTGACCTACGAATTCACTGGCATTGCTGCCACCCACCCCTGGGGTTGATGTTCCATCGCCGGCTGACATGATGGCAGTACCGTGAGTCTCCTAGCGATCGCGTGGGTGCGCCTTTGGGGATGATCTCGTTGTTGACGGTATTTTGGCGAAACCGTCTTGTTCGGTTAAGATTCGTTGCAGCGGGTTACCGATGGAGGCGTTTAACCGGGCCGAGTCGCCGTTGATCGTTGATCGTTGTCGAACCTTGGGTAACAACAGGTCTACAGAAGATGATTCGGGTCTGCTAAAGCAAGCGTTGAAAGACTTGTGATGCGCCAAGGCAAAGTCGTAACGTAACGAAAGGTACAAGGGCCAGTAGATAGGACTCGAGACTCGGGGAGCGGACGCGTTGATGTAAAGCCGGAGCGCAGCAGGTCAAGGGGTTGCAAAGCTTTGCAGACCCAAGTGCCAAAGGTCGATTTACGAGCCCGTGGCAGGGAGGTAGACGGCGACGATGCGATAGATGAGGGCCGTCGCAATTGCAAGACCAAGGGGCGTAAAATGGAGGGAATGGAGAACGGAAAACGGGGACAGGGCCTGAGTTGTATCTCAAGACAAAGTTGGGAGGCCGTGTGAGCGGGAGTGGGCACAGGCACAGGCGTGGGTGGTGGAACGGAACAGCCTGAGCCTACAACGAGCTGGACGTGGCTTGGTTACTTGGCTACTTGGCTTTGGCTTTGGCTTTGGCGGGGGGTCGTTGTGACTTGTCTCTTTGCGTAGCAATGTGGATATCGCCAGGTACCGAGTACTAGTCCGCAGCCGCTCAACACGCTCTGTTGACTGTTCCGGGAACAGATGGCACTTCCCACTTCGGCTGTTCATGCTTGATACATGCCGTATCCTACTATCCGTCACTTCTGATGCTATGAGCGAGGCGATGGTGCATGCAACAGCCAGAGAGAAAAGCGAAAAGCTTGAGCCGGGGTGGGCACTTCCAGCCAAGGTTAGCTTAGCCTCAACCAAGATCGCGGTGGGAATGGGAATGGAGCGCTATTGCGCGAACAAGTCTGGCGGCCGTCCTTGTGGGGGTGTCCCCTGGTATCTGCCATCTATCCATAGCTTTTTTGGTCTTTTCTGCGCTGACCATGACCTTAGTTGGCTTGGCTTGGCTGCCCGGGTGCACTGGCAGACTGGAGATCATCCCCAAAGTCGACTGTGTGGAGGTGATCATAGCGCACCGTGACCACCATGCGATCTAAGCTCTGCTTGGAAAGATCGTTAGTGTTAGTCGTAGCTTGTGAAGAAGCGAGAAAATATTCAGCTGTTGGGATGTCTATTCCGTTATTGTCCTGGCTCCGGCGCCTTGATGATCGTTTTGCACTATGCGTGTGCATCTTAGAAAGGGTATTGCCCACGGTACTTTGGTCGAGCTTCGAATACGAAGCCGGCCATGGCGAGACGTTTACCGCACAACGATGTACCCACCAAGTTGTGGTTATGCGCTTCTCTGTTCTCCTTGTTCCCAATTGCTGGCGTCGCTACGGAGTACTGCGAGCGTTCTTGTTATTGCATCAAGAGGAGTGCTGCACTTGTGCCGTGTCTTGGATGCATTTTTGAAGCCATGTTGCGTTATGCAGGGAGACGGATGTGGTGCGCGGGTTGTAGCGGTCCATTCAAAACGGACAATAGGCAAAGATATCTCAACTTCATAGCGCAGATCGCCGTAACCAAGAGTGCTCAAGCCGTTATGTCAACTTATAATTTTCTGTAGCCAATCAAAGTCGGGTCAAAGCCGGGTTGAGAGGGGACTGTTGTGACAACGATGACCCTCTAGTCTAGCCTCACGCAATGAATGGGGTCAAGTTCCTGATTGTGAGCTGCAGCACGCTGCAGCACGCTGTGGAATGCTCGGGATTTCTCTCACTTGATCAATGAGAAATACCGTACACGTCGCACTTAGACCTATCACTCATGACTCGGATGTATGATCCGGCAACCTGGGACTTTGGTTGCTTCCCCGAATGGTTAAGCATGGCTTCTTCGTGTATCAGAGCGTCAAATGTGATGTAATGAGAATACAGTATTCCGTAGCATCTGCTTCACATCTTAGCTTGTGCCCAAGTTCTCGAACAGAGACTGGTCGTGCTGCAATTAAAAATATACATATATATATATATATAAAGACGAATACAATAGAATACCGGAGTTCAAAAAGCCAGTCCCTTAGAGGCTCTTGGCTGCCAATGTCGAATATTAAGGGTCTTCTGTTTTGAGGCTAAGATTTGTTGGATCCATGCCCATGGACACGCGCATAATGCCAGATCCGTTTTGAGATCCGCAGGTGAATCAAGATGTGAAAGGATCAGAGGGTCGGATCGGGAGGGTCCAATATTGGACAGCGTAGCCATAATAGAACTAGCATGTGCTGTATCCATAACCAAAATGTCGATCAATAACGATAAACGTTGGTTGCGCCGAGTCGACGTTGAAAAAAAGGACGATGGCAACGTCTGAGGATAAGGGTCTTTGCGAATGGCTTGGGAAAGAGAATGAGGCACGAATCCAGTCTCAAGTGCTTACTGCATAAGTTTCGGTTATTATCGAACCAGAGGTATAGAAGGCCAGCCATCAACTGAGACGAGACTCGGCCTATGAGTGCTGTACCTGGTATCGTGACATGGCACCCCATTCAAGTCCTGGCTCGGAATGAGTATCAAAATTCACATGCCTTTGTGCGGATTTAGCCGCAAGGGAGATGTGAGAAATTGAATAGAGATGAAGCAAGGCTGGGTATCTCTAATAAAGTAGGTAGGATTGAAAGTGGGAGCCGATAGCTTGACCTAACAGTTGTAGTAAAGTGAGGAGCTATGCTTCTTTTAGCCTATTTCTTTTCTTACTTCACATATATTACCACTATTAGGTAGTATATGTCGAGCAGGGCACTACGAAGTACTCCGTACACTACACCGTATTGCACATTGTTGGCAACGGGGTGTGCTAAAGACGTGGTACCTACGTCCCCGCATATGTAGAAGACGGAGCGTTTGGAACGATGGTTGGAATATTTCCCCGATACTGCATGTAACTGGCGATTCAAATGTGGAGGAGGAAATAAAGATACCTAGGGATAAGCTAGAGATGCTGGAGATGCTGGAGACGCTGGAGACGTCCATGACGGGTCGAGACCGTAGCTGTAAACGAAAGAGGGCGAGAATATCTGGACCGGGTAGCTACAGTGCAACTGCAGGAACGGATGCGGGTGCACTGTGCACGAACCACAAACATGGAAAGCGGAAAGCGCCCCCCAGTTCAACACACTCAACACTCAACACACGGCTGAAAATTCCTCGAAAGTGGAAGGCCTAGGGGGGGGGGGGGGGATTAGCGCTTGCTATGGATGCTTTGATACGGAAGGATAGGAAGTTTTCTCTCACCACTAGAGGGATAGACCTTAAATGCCTTAAATAGCAACTTCAGGTAGGTAGATAGGTACTTGCTGATGCAAAGCAGCAAAAGCTTCAACTAAATATACGATGTTAATTCAAGACTGATGAACTACCAATTGATAGGCATGCTTATAGGTCGAATGATTGAGTGGGTAGTAGGCAAGGTAGGCTGTATCCATCATTTAGAGCCTAGCAGTTCTAGAGGTAGAGGTGATGGAATGCTTCTGCTGCAACACAAAACAAATAAACTTCTAGACATCTGCATCTAATTCTACGATTGAAACACCCAAGACATGGACTGAATATACACAGCATGTGAGCACCCCTTATCCGAAATCATTCCCAGCCAGCACGGTCAGCTTCGTCAATCAGGATAAACATTACATACAATATACGGATAATAAAATGACTGTTCCCATATTTCGAGTTTTGATGTCTCTCTGTCACGGAGTTTTCCTTAAATTGCCGGGATACCGGATCTAAACAACAAGGGGCGAATTGACAAATCCTTGGTCAACGGTTGAATAATTCCAGCTGGGAAAGATCTCATCGTCCCCCCCTCCCCTGCAAGCTGACGATTTTGTTTCCCTTTTTGGTACGGACACTGGTAGCGATATACTAGAAAATAACCCAATAATCCGAAACTCATCGGACGCGCCGACAAACCCGCCTACCCTAGGCTACCTCACGTAGACTACCTCTTAGTCCTGTCCCAACCGGGCTCTGCCGCCTCCCGGAACCGAAACGACACCGACTCTTCTCATTCGATGAGTCTTGCTCGTTCCTGACACGTGCCTGTCGTCTACCTGTCATGAAGCTTGTGCAGCATGGCTGGATTGAGAAACGCCAAGTTGGACCAATTCTCAATTGTCAACTGTTGGTCAGAAGCTGACGTCCCTCGTATCCAGTAAGCATCTTCACTTTGGCAGAAGCCAATAAAATTCATCTGAATCTGCTGAGGTGTCCGATATGTGAATCCCAGAGCCAAATATGTGAATAGTGTTATACGTATTGAAACCCAACTGGCTTCGGCCTGCGATGACAGCCTGGAGAGGAAGAAATGGGAGTTTGCGCAATTGAGAGCGCAAATTCAGTGGAGCTGAACTGGTGTGCCTAATAACGAGGAAGCCATGGAATGCTTACCGAACTTTATTGAGACATATCGTTCGAGGAACAGCACTTTAAACTTTCACATAAGTACCTAAGAATCGTGAAAGAGTGACGAGCTTGCCAATAATTCACGCTTACCTCAGCAAGACAGGTACATACCCTGCACACCGAGGTGAACACACCGAGGTGAGGTGGGGGAAGGTTCGATTGAGTCACTGGAAATTTGACATAGCCCCACGTTTTGCGAGCAGGGCACTTCAACCCAACTTCAACTTCACAGCATTCGCCCAAAACCCCAGAGCTAGCGCTATCTCTATAACGACAACATGTCGCACAAGGGCAATAGTGGAAAGGGCAAGAAGTCCTCAAAGTCAGGGCCCGAGAGCAAGAGCGAGGATGTTCTCCAAGCGGTTGTAGGTGATATGGCGGGGTATCTTTTTCGATCAAGAGCAGCGCAAGCTTACAGTGTGCTACTCAGGTTCTCGCCGACTCCTTTCAAGACCGGTTCAAGCCTTTTACAACGGAGAAGCCAAGAGTAAAGTTCTAACCTGGAAGCTCAGTGTATGTGCGCATATTGATAATTTTATTCGTAGTGTCTCCTCCCTCTCGCAAACACTCCTCTCATCGAGTACACCCTCGAATTCTTGGCCATGAACGGCGTTAACGAGGTCTACATCTACTGTGGTGCCCACACCGATCAAGTCGAGGACTACATCAGCCGATCTCGATGGTCAACAGCTGCGCGCACTTCACCCTTCTCCCACCTCCAATTTGTTCGAGTCGCCGACGCGCGATCAGCTGGAGATGTTCTTCGTGATCTGGACAAGCGATCACTGGTTGATGGCGATTTTATCCTCGTCCATGGCGATCTTGTTTCCAACATTATGCTCGACAATGCTCTGGCGGCGCATCGAAAGCGCAGGGAAGACAGTGCAGCCAACATCATGACCATGGTGTTGCGCAGTGGCGGAGAGGACGATCACCGAACAAAGACAAACGGGATCACTCCTATTTTTGTGGTCGACACGAAGACCCAGCGGTGTCTTCACTACGACGAGATGAACCCCTTGACAAGCGATCGATACATGTCACTGGACCCGGCTGTTGTGGACGAGCTATCAACTGAATTCGAGATTCGATCCGATCTCATTGATGCACAGATCGATATTTGCACACCCGAGGTACTTGCGCTTTGGTCAGAGAGTTTCGACTACGAACTTCCCCGGCGAAACTTCCTGCACGGTGTGCTCAAGGATTGGGAGCTGAACGGCAAGATGATCTTTACAGAGATTTGCGAGGAGGGCTACGCGGCAAGAGCAAGCAACCTACAACAGTATGATTCTGTCAGCCGTGATGTTCTAGACCGATGGACATACCCTTTCATCCCGGAGTGCAATATCGTGCCCAAGCAATCGTACCAGCGTCACATGCATGGAGTAGTGGCCGAGCATGGTGCCTTCTACGCAAACGACGCCAAGGTCTCAAACTCAATTATCGGACGTGACAGTAATATCGGCTCAGGAAGCAACATCTCCAGCAGTATCATTGGCAGAGACTGCAAGATCGGTGCAAATGTCGTTTTGGTGGACTCTTTCATCTGGGACGATGCCACAATTGAGGACGGTGCAAGAATATACCGGTCAATTGTGGCAGACTCAGTAACCATTGGCAAGAACTCATCTATAGCCGAAGGCAGTCTGATCGCAACCGGAGTCACTGTCAGTGAAAACACTTCTCTTCCTACGGATACTACCGTGTCTTGCGTCGACTATGACGGCAACCCCTTGACCCCGGACACAAAGCTGCTTGGTCCCAATACCAATGCTGCCCTCTTCATGGACCCTGAAGATGAGGAGCTCGATGAGAGAGACCCATCCCAACTCCAGAAGAGCCTCCTCTACAACTTGGCCCACTTCAATATCTCCACCTCATCCGTCTCTACACTATCATCTGAAATATCTGAGGATATCCTTGACGAAACTTCACTGCATGTTGACACCGACGACCCATCTCGCCGTACTTCATTTGTCTCTGACGACGCCGGTGACAAACTGTCTTTCCACAACGAGGCTGTCCATGGTCTGGTCGACGCTTTGCGTGCTGAGTCTGGTGATTTTGACTCGGCTAAGCTCGAGTTTATGGGCCTGCGCCTTTCTAACGACGCTTCGGATGCTATGATGCGTCGCGCTGTGGCCTCCGCCTTCGCCCGTCGTGCAGTCGAACTCATGACCCCCGAGTATGGCGGTCTCGAGCCCAGCAAGGCTGCTGAGCGTGCCCTTGTCGCTCGCCAAGGCGCAACAAAGTTCATCAACGAAGTTGGAATTGGTGGTGAAGATGAAAATGAATCTGAGCAAGTCGAGTTCATTATCGCACTTCAGAAGGCACTCACACGAGCTCATGGACCCGAACAATCCCGTGTTGGCATTCTCCTCGCCGCAATGCTACAGCAGTTGTACGCCCTCGATATCCTTGAGGAGGAAGGTATTCTGAGTTGGTGGGAGAACGAGCGTGCTGTTGACGGTGAGGGCATGGCCTTATTAAAGGAGAAGTGCCGCGTGTTGGTAGAGTGGTTAGAAACCGCCGAGGAGGAGGATGACAGTGATGATGAATAGACGAATGTTTTGGTTTGGCTTGGTTTATCTATCTGTGAAGATAGAGGAGTTTAAAAACAAATAAAGTAACTTGGTTCATACATAGTTTTTGGTCGGTGTCAATGCAATGCATGCCCCAGCAGCGAGTCGTCTTGGTATTAAGATGTGTCACGTTGCTTAGCATCGTGTCAGCTACATCTTGACATGCATATTTCCATAACGAGACCTACCTGTGATTCTACCGTTGTTCGACCTTATGATGGCAGGCCTGGTATGTGAAGTTTTCTACCCACCACGTCCATACCATTACTCAACACTCTCTATACGGCCAGGCATAACCAAAAGTATTGAGGATGAGAATCTTCAGAGTGTGTCTATTTTCCTATCCAGTAACGTATAAACAACAGGACATGTACTGACTCGAGCCATTGTACCACTCGATGAAGCTCCTGTATGCCCATGTAGTAGACAGCGAGCTATCTTACCGTGCAAGGTAGATCCTTAATCACACAAGCGACTCACCCTGTACTATAGTTACCAAACAATCACACTTCTATGAGAATCGTGATTCAATATAACATGCCCCTGAAGTTAGTATTGATGCTACTCAGGAAAAATACCAAAGCGGTTTTACTCTCCTTTAGGACAACGATAAGCATCATACAGAATACTTCCCCGTGGATAACACAATGAGGCCCTTGTAAATGATACTATTGCGCATATACCTTAACACCCGCTCCCTGTCTTAATAAACCTTATTTAACAAGAATGGTCAAGACTATTTCAGAAGCAGCATAGCCCGAGATTCGATAACACAAATCATTGAGCCCAGCTGAACTCGTCAAACATAAAAATAGATCTCGTAAAAAGAATGTTGTGACATATCTGGTCGCAGGGATGTCAAGAAATAGGTATACCCATCCCATGGATTTGTTTAACTGCCATTTTACATGGCCAGCTTCTGACCCAGTCTTTATCTCCCTTACTACGTATAGTTTTGGAAAGTTTGACATGGAGTATTTCAAGTCCAACAACGTTATTTTCAACGTAGTGATTGGTACAAATTACGATGATTCTTAATATCAAAAAGCTTTTTGTCATTTTGATGAGCACAGCGATTTCCCTTCAACGTCCCTGCGCAGCTTACCCTATACTGCAATGAAGTGTGATGTTGAGAGAAGGAATTGGTGAATGACTACAGGGTGCTCATTCTCAACTCTCTGGCCAGGGCAGTTTAAACTTACTTACCGGGGAAGGGGAAGTGACGAAATATGAGCCCGTTCTGTATGGTCGGTTAAAATATTATAGGAATGACTTCAACCTACCCCTTCGGTTAAAAGGTGATTGAGGCAGTTGATGGCGATATGGTGAAAAGGATCGACCCGTTGTATCTCCAACAACTTATCGATCGGCCATTATCCATAATCAGAGCCAACTGGGTAGCTGGCTGTCTCTAGAGAGACCCGATTCTAAAGCGAACGCATACTGGATGATACCAAACCGCCGAGAATTACAACTGCCAAGTCGTAAAGTTTGCGAAGATGATAATAAAGACACGAGTCATTCGTCATCGGTAATGACACGACTCGGTTTCTGCAAGACCTAATTCTCCGTATTGCATCAAAAGTGAAGATCATACCCCCTTGAGGATTTTCGTCCATGTTGTTGACACTCATGTGACTATCACCAACTTACCACAACCACAACCGCGGATGAAGACCCTGGGACTTTCCACTTGGCCCATGTGCATATCTGCGTAGATCGTCGCCGTCGAGATGAAAATAGCATTTCCAAAAATAGGGAGTCAATATCTGCTTCTTATTTTGGAAATCTTCGGATACCCTCACCAGTAACACGCCATCAGCTTGTCGGAGTTGATGTACGATCCAAGCAACGATCAGCCCGCTTCACCACCAGCCTTACACAGGAGCAACGGGGAACCTACTCAGGTACAGACAACGTGGAGAAGAGGGGGTCGGGCATCTCCAAAAACCGTTTTTAGGAGGGCAGAATGCGCATGGGTAGGACGTGCGATGATGTAGTGATCAACCTGATCGTGCCCCCTTGGGTATGGCAGTCCCAATCAAACTTCGAGCCCTGCAGTACCGAATGCTTCTGGAAGAGGACCCTGATTCAGAATCCTTGGAAAAACTCGAGTTTTTACCCTTTTAACTCCAACGCTGGTTGAGCTGGTCGACATACCGCTCGTTCGTTTCCAACTCGAGCCTGTAGGCGCAGATCCATAAGAGAACGACGTTGATGATGCATTCGAATTGCAGGATGATAAGACGACGACCGAGAAGTACAGAGTACCGAGCCCATGGACAAGGGAGAGGGGTGTGGTGGCTTTTACTATGGTGTACAGTCACCGACCACTCAATGGGATGCAGCTCAGTTTGAGAGTTACTGAGACGATCACCACCTAAAATCTTAGTGAAGGAGCATCATATAAGAAAACACCACCGTATCGAGTAATTCGGTAAACAAAAGTGTTTATGCTTTTCGTCCTGGGTCATTTGGACCTGCGTCTGGTGCCTGAAAAAACGACATCTTCACTAGGCTTGGGATGCCAGATGTGTGTGGCACCCCCTCTTAAACTGCCGCCGCATCTCAATTGAGACCGAACGGCTAGCCCCTGGTTTATCGAGATAATTGTTGAATTCAATCTCGAGACAAGCTGAATAGAGTTGCGGTTAATCAGAGTAGGGGTTCGCCGATGCTGAAGGCTTACCGCAGGGTTGCATTAAACCCCGGCGCGCAGGGTGTAGTGCACCCTAGTAGGATTAACTGGTTCCTAGATTGGGCGTTACCGATGAAAGTATAACCCAATTAGCCAACGGGATATCGTTTTTATCCATGGCGTATTTGTGTGACAAGGCTCCCAAGAGCGACACTGCGGGTATGGGCCGAGTAATCGCGGTAATATGCAGCTGTGATAATTAGAGCCCTGACGATAAAGGAAAGAGTTATCTTTTGATTCCTCCAAGACGCCTGTAAACTTCCACCAATTGACTCGATTACAAAGCGTGACTATCCGGAGAATGATGGGACATCCGTGAGAAACGGCTAGCTTGTCCGAATGGTTTGGACAAGCAGTCATCAGTTCAACGTCGTAGAGATTTAATCATCCGGCGAAAATGTAACCAAAACTCCAAAATGACGTCAACGCCTCTGAAGAGTCTGCTGTTCGTGATGCTCTATCCAAGCATCAGTGGTTTCATTGATGATGGTACTGTACTCTGAAGATCTTTGAAGTGTGACTGGATGAAAGGGGTGCCACGTTGACAGCCTGATTCATTCAGTGTTTTTTTTCGCGCCTTTTCTGGAGTAGCCGCGCGTAATCCCTCGCCTGTACTCCATATTTTGTTCCTTACTCCGCAAGAACTCTGGAAAATAGGTATTAGAGGTTTCAGCCTCATGGGTAGACTGACGTGGAAGGATCTTGCATAGCGACAATGACATCATGGGAATAGCCGTTGCAGTGGTTGGACCCATTTCTGTAATGGAGAGAACCCTGACCTATCCTATCCGTGTAGGGAAGAATAGGTGACAGATTCGGCGACACCTCCGTTCTGATGTTCTGATGGGCGCTAATGTTCCGGGACCCTATCGCGCGTCTCACTGTTAAGATTGTTGTTGTATTGAGCTGCACGTAGTAGCTTCTTGAGTAACTTCGGCATTACCCGCACGGCACTTCCAGGCAGCATCGAGGTAGGTCTTGAATCAGCTGCAACTGTTGTGCGCCGTCCACTCTAAGAGCCTGCAGGTCATCACGAGCCTGTTGTCATTTGTGGGGTAGGTGCTTGGGCAACATGGCACCTGAGACTGTAATTGATGCTGAGAGCATCGTGCATCCAATCTGAGCGTCGTGTTGTGAGCCTGAACCAACAAACCATATCTCAAATAAGATAGAGTCAAACTCGATATGGTGTGGTCAGCATGACAAAGAACAAGGTGCTCCATGCCCAAGATTGTTCGACAACGACCCCTTGGCGAAACTGGCCTATGACAAAGGGTGTGTGGGAAACAGTCGCATGGCGTACGCAACTCGCCCGAAATTTGCATGGTGTTCACACCAAGATACCCGCATCGTAGATGGCCGTTTTGAATCATCAGCCACACCGTTTGTTGCCATAGGGCGACGGCGACCAATCTGCTAATGAGCTTGTGCGAGAGTTTGACATCCGAGTCTGAAAGAAGGCTCAAGCTGCAAAACGGGTGGAGGTTCGAACAAGACCCTGCAAGTCCATCCACCACTCATGCCGTACCACATAATCGAAATAAAAAATATTTGAAGTTAAAGCTTCGCATCATCGTGGATAATATTTGACTTCGCCGTTTTACTTGCCGTAAAACGGGCTTAGAGCTTGCTGAAAATTGTGGCCCGGAGGACATTGCCGGTCGCAACTCAGCATATCATTTGCCGAGCTTAGACTCAAAATAAATACAACTGGGATTCGTGCAGCTGCAAAACCGTCGAGTACGGGGTACTGGGTAAAATCAATGCACATTTCCGTTTGCAAAGCTCACAGAGGCACGGTTCTGTATCTGGCCGCCCAGACGGAATATGCAATTGCTAAATCCATGCCATGGGGCTTGGCTGGGGTCAGGACGCCTTCCGAGATGGCCCAGATGAAACTCGACAGGGTAGCCCTGGTGAAGGTATGGCACCATGGCTGCGTTTGGTGGAAACAGCTCAACACAGACTCTAGTCAGACGTTCTCAGCTTAGACTAAGAATGCTTCAAACATGTAATGCCAATCGGAAAGTCGCGACATCTTTGGAAATCCGATCGCTGTGGATATAGCCGCCTCGATCGTGTATACTGTATCGTGTATAAGAATCTGCTTTGAAAAGGGCCTGTTTCATAATCGTTAGGAATTTGCAATGTTCAGGGAATGGGTAACTTACAAAGGTAAAGCAGATTAAGTTCCCATCAGTCACACCTATGACAACCACTTTGGCAGCTTGGTACAGTTCGGCCAAGGTGTAACTGGTAGAGATGCAGTATCTTGATCCCCAAACATATGAGAAGAATGAAATTGGCAACGAGTGGTCATTCCGAATCTTTTGGAAGCAGCCACACAGTAGAGAATGACTGACCTGTGTTGGCCAAGGTCTGGTTGATTAGTTGGGTGTATAAGTCGAAGCTACCAGCCACCAGCCACTTACATAGCTGGTGATGCCGGATAGAAGATTCAACAAGAATGTTTCCCTACATTCTGTTTCCTGGACAGAGAAAGAGAGAGTCCGAGAGATGTGAAAAGAGAGGGAATGAGTTAAGACCCTGAGAGAGGAAATGCCATGATGAAAAGCTGACGTTGTTAGAGGGACAGAATTTGGTCGTGAATTAACGAATTCCCGTTGAGGTTCTGAGGAAGGTACAGATGGAGTCCAAGGGGGCGACAGCCACGCGTCAAGCCACAGTTACTACGCCACAGGAACCGACGTTACGCTACACACCTGTCAGCCATGTCGACAAAGCTGAGATGTCAGGCAATGATCAACATTGCAACTGCTCTATCGTGTTGATCGACGCAGGTGGAAGTGCTCCAGAGCGTGTAATTGGATGGAGAGACTGTATAGATTGAATCTAGCCCTGTGGCTTCGTCACGAAATCGCCCCTTTCTGTGGCTGTGCTCCAAGCGAACCCGAATATTGGATCGTTTGGATATTGGATGCGGGGGATGGATGCATGGAAGAAACAACACCCCGACGACCTCACATGCAAAGCACCCACGTGCCTATTCTTAATCTGGAGCGAGCAGTGAAGATCTTTAATTAAAAGGGCGGCAACGGCTACCAAAGAGCTGGACTAAGGGAGTGGCTTCGGCGGCCGCTACAAACGCAGCACATGGCTTTTGCAAATGGCATTCCCAACGTCTGAACCAGACTGGATCAGGGCAAGCGGCCAAAGGGAATGGTTCGATTTTGACAACTGGGTGGCTCTTCTTAATTCGAGTCAGAGGATGGATAAGCTCTAAAAAGCCCTCGGCGTCACTTAGACCAATTGAATGATCAAGGGACTCCTCCGTGTACTGGGTACAGTACGGAGTACAGACAAGCGTACCGCACTTGGGTGAGAAACAGACTAGAGTCTCCCAAGGTAGCACTAAGACCAGGATACGGATACATGTCGACAATTTCGAAGGGTTCAACACAGCCACACGGGAAGGAAGAGCAGGCTGCTTCTAGCCCTGGAGCTATCGGATTGATAGACGTCCTGGGATGTGATAGAAAACCACTGTAAGTTATCGCAGTCCCGCTTGATCAACGACACGAGAAGACTTTAGTACGTACAATACAGCTAGACAGCACAGCACAGTACAATGGAATGGTGTGATCCGACGATAAAACTTCTCGATAGGCCATGGGATGCCTGAGTGATAGAGTGACTGTCCTGGTCAGGTGGCTGACCCAGAAAGGGAAGGCCTAGGAACAGAGGTTATTGTCAGGCCGTGGATGTATGTTGCAGGTAAAAGGGACGGATGGGAACTCATCCGCTATGCCGCCGAGCCAGGAGCAGACTCAGACATAGGTACTAGCATATATGAACAGATACAGATACAGTTCAGTAAAGTTGCAGTCCTTTCCAAATGAGCCAGCCTTGACCAATGATGAATAGAAATGATGGATACAGGCAGCAGGGGGCACAACTTACAAGGGGAACACACAGCGCAACACCATGCATACATATTACGGCGGGAAGCGGGAGATGAGGCACGGCATGGCATAACCCAGCATACTTTACGGGTAGGTAGGATCGTGTCAGTCACGCTGTTGTTGTTGTTGTTGTTGTCGCATATTCCTATGCTAGGTTGTGTGTGTATGTTCACCCGATGCTAGTGGTAGTGGGAGGTTTGCATAGAACAAGGAGATGGGTATTTCGTTATGACGGTCTGTAATTGGCTCTACAATCTTAATTTAGCTATTCGAATTGACAGGAGCTCAAGTGCCAGCCGAGCACGGCGAGCGCGAAGAAGAGGGAGAAGAAGAAGAAGAAGAAGAAGAAGAAGAAAGAAAAAATAGTCTCAAACAATGGCTCAATCTCAATGTCCCCAGTCATCTCACGATACAACTTTCGATGAGGGGGTATTTTGGCGTGGGCAGCCGATGGCCAACGATGTGCTCTTAAAGTGGGAGTCGATGGCAGAGGAAAGATCCGATCCAGCTAGTGTTGAACTGTGGGCTTGAGACCTCCACATCCCACGGCTCTGGCGTTCCTGCGTAAGGGTTACCGCTGTTATTAGGTACTTGCATCCGAAGCGCGTACCTAGGATCAGTGTCTGTTGGAAACAGCGCCTATAACGCCCGGGTCCCCGCCTAGGTAAGGAAGGACACGGAGTGCGTTGCGGCGATGGGATGGGATGGGATGGAAATGGGAATGTGCATTTTGCTGGGGGTGGTCAAGCCTCACCCCTCACATACTTCGAAGCCACTCTCCAAGATCCGTTACACTTCAAAGCTACAGCATGGTCTAAGGAACTTAACTCAACTCCTACTGTATCGAGTAAGCCCTCTATCTGGTCCAGTCAGAGGCTGCGGGAACTACACTCAGCGTCCACAACGATATGGCATGGCGTCAGTGCCGTAAAAGTCCATACGTATGAATGGACCTTATCCCAGCTCAGTAACTTCAGTGCTCTTCTTGCCATCCAGCTCTGAAGGTAAGGCAGGTAGGTCCTGTCTGTCACAAGCCACAAGCCACATGCCACACATGCCCTGGGGCGTCGACTTAACCGCCCCAGGCGAGTACTCGGTACGGATACACCTTTCTCTTTCTGTCTTGTCCCTCACTAACAATTTTTCTTTTCGAGAACAGGCAAGCCAAGCGCCTCTTCTTCCTCATTCTGCCTCCATCTCTGTCGCTGTCTAATACCCACTCCACCCGACATGCAGCACATGGGCTTGGGCTGCCCGCCAACCCTTGGCTCTTGACCCTTGACCCTTGACCCTTGACCCTTGACCCTTGACCCTTGACCCTTGACCCTTGGCCTTGACATTGGCGGATGAGAAGACGACTTCTGGGATCAGGGTCCCCCTTGTACATGTTCTTCTGCCTCCATCGCTTTGACCCCACAGGCTTCCGAGAATCGACAGGTGGATATTAGCTTAGGTTGGTCTGAATGCATGCAGCAGCCTTCTGTCTGCAGTGGGAAGCGACACAACAGTCGATTACTCCCGTTACAGTATCGTACAGTACGTATCGAGAGAGCCTCCTCGGGATCGGGAGTGGGAGCGATAGTCTGAGCAAGAGACGACGTCAAAGTTACGCATCAGATCAGGCCTCCGATGCGACAAGACGGATACCTGAAGTTTTGAACTACAGTACTACATACAGTACGTTGTTGTGGCTAGGGTAAGGTAGGTATCGCAGCCGACAGCCACAAGCGGACAGCAGCGCTCGCTCTCGAGACAACGGGACGAAATAGATATTTTATCCAGCCCAACACTCCAGTACTGCCTACCTATCTTGGTACCTTGGGCGGCATCCCGGCACTACGGACAAGCTATCGTCGCCCCCAAATTTCTCATCCACTTTGCAACTGCTTGGCTCGACGTGAGGGCACTTGTCTACGGATAGACACCTGCAAAACACATATCCGTCCGCTAGGACCTCTGGTTCGAAATCTCTTAATCGGCCAACGTCTTTCTCCGTCTCTTTACCTCACCTTCCCGAGTCCATGCCCTAATCTGCCCTCGCAATCTGACCGCTAAGACAATAGCCCACGCCTGAGCGCTATGGCGGTTGTGGTGGTCTCTATAATTCAGCTCTGAACAAAACAAATATTTCGACATTCGCTTGAGATCACGGCCTTACCATACATAGAACGTCGCATCAAATATCGCACCACTCCCTGGCGTATGGCAGAGGCACAAAACCGTGCGGCACAAGTACCATCTCTTCACTGCATACACGCCTCCTCCGATTCACATCCACCTCGTCCACTCGATCCACGACACCGCCTCGGCGCCCCAGCCCAGGGCTTGGGACGTGGGTACGAGGTACTTAGGGACTTCAAAGTCAGATCCTCGTTCTCCGTCGAGTCTGTTCACCCCCTTCTCCTCCTCTGGCGGGACTGACGACAGGTCCCCACCACTCCTCCAATATACCCTTACCTTCTCTAGCTTACCTTACCTGACCCTTCCCAATTACTACCTACACCACCCGCTACAATATCCCACGACTTCACGCACCTCTCTTCTGTTTCTATTCATTCTCTATATACACGAGAACCTGTCGCCCTCTGTCAACACTCGCTCAGTACAGCTGGCCCGTCGCTTCAACCTATTCCACCGTTACAACGCGTCTAACGGCTTACCGCGATTAACGCTTTCAGCTTCGGTCCGCGACACCAGCCATACATAGCCCACAACCCGCTCTCACAATAACACCTTAAACACCGCACCTTCACAATAAATGAACAGCGCAAGCGACTAACCCGCACAACCATTTTCGAACTTTGCGCACAACGAGTTTTGATCGCAATTCAGCCATATTGTCGACCGTCTATATCGAAAGACATCCATCCACAAACCGCGCTGCGCTGACAACTACTCGACATTTCTGCTGGTTTGAGACGGCCTAATACGCCCATCTCGATATGTTTCGACAAAGGTACGCATTTTACGATTTTTATAGGCCCGTGTGCTCTTGCGATCCCGTAGAGAGTCTTGTCTCCTTGAACCACATGCCATAGCTGTTTAACATCCATACTAACAAACCGCTTACACAGGACGAGCTCCCAGAAGCCTGGGGACGACCTACTAGCCAACTTCCGACAGCAGTTTCCTGACCTTGCTGCAGTCAGCACGTCGTCCGCCGCGCCAGGTCTTTCACAAACTACTGGTGCTGAAAATGCTCCCTCTTTACCTCTGCCTGAAAGGTAAGATCTTCGCATTGTGACTGTCAAGGCGCTGGCCCTGCGCGCGGCTAGCATGCCTATGCATAGTTCCAGGGTTTACGAGAAATGTTGCTAACCTACCCTAACAGGAACCACAGTCTTAACCAAGATGCCTTCCGTGACCAGGACCCAACTCCAAGGGCGTCTAACGACCCTTGGAGGTTTACACCCTCTCTTCTAGACCCTAACTCTATGTCATTCGCCAGCTTCGCCAATGCACCACCTGGCTACTACACACCTACACCCGGAGGCACCAACACCCTGTTTCATTCTCAGGCTGGCGATCTACATACCCCGACCTTAGGATTGGGTATGGGCTTGAACACGCCTCTATCTATGCCAACTTCGGCGGACTCGTTGCACCATGGCCCAACCCAGCCCGTAATGGATATGTCCGGCTTTCAGACTCTACAACCGCATCAGTTCCACCACTTCAACCCTTTCATCCAAGCACCTCCACCCCAGCCAACCTTCGCGCCATCCAGCTTTGTGCATCAGGATACCGGCTACGAGACCATGGACCAGGATGGGTCACCAATGGATTCTGATCCTTCAGAGGAGCGCATGTCCTCCATAGGCGTCACGCTCCAGAAAAACACTCCTTTGATGGGTTTCCAATCAAGACAATACTCAAATGGTCCTATGTCTCATCCTTTACCTGCCTCAGCCGAGAAATTCCGATTCCATTCAACTCTCAATGCTCCTACGGCTATGATTAAGCATGCCGACGAAATTCCCGTTACCTATCTCAACAAAGGACAGGCCTATTCACTCTCTGTCGCTGATACAAATGCCACCATGCCCGTTGCCCCTGGCACTAAGTACCGTACCTTTGTGCGGGTTTCCTTTGAAGATGAGCAACAAAGACAGCGTCCGGGAGTTTGCTGGGGTCTTTGGAAAGAAGGTAGAGGCACCAATGAGGCTCATCAAAGGGGCGGGAAGCTCCAAGCTGTTGAATACGTGGAGGCAGGTCAACCAGCAGAAGGCGATGACAAGAGAACTCGCGTGGAGCTTGAGTCTTCCTCATTCGACGGCTTCTGCGTTACTTGGACTCCTGGTATTAACGGACCTCCTGAGGTTAATATTGCTGTCCGTTTCAACTTCCTCTCTACCGATTTCAGTCACTCGAAGGGCGTCAAAGGTATTCCTGTGAGACTCTGTGCGAAAACCCATCCGATCCCTTGCGACCCTTCACAACCAGCGGCCGACGCCAATCCCGAAATTTGTTACTGCAAAGTCAAGCTTTTCCGAGATCACGGAGCAGAGAGAAAGCTTTCCAACGATGTTGCACATGTCAAGAAGTCTATCGACAAGCTCAAACAACAAATCGCTCAGGCTGAGAGCGGTCTTAAAGACTTTGGCAAGCGAAAACGCTCAAGTGGGGCTGCAAAGGTGGGAGAACCGCAACGGCCTGGCAAAGTACAGAAGCACAAGCGAACGTGGTCCATGTCTTCAGCCAGTTCTGCCGGAGGGAGTGGAAGAGTCACTATGGAGGAAGACCTACACTTCAAACTCCAAACACTACAAGACATGTTCACCAGCACACGTCCTGTCAGTGTATTGTTTCTCCGAGGCGATGAACCTGATGACCCCGATCTACACCCTGTTTCTCTTCCAGGAGATATATCCCCCCTAACTAAGCCTGGCGAAGGTCCCAACTGGCAGGCCAGAAGCGGACGAAGCTCTGTCACAGGATCCATTATCTCGCCTTCGCCCAGTTCATTATCTCTAGCGTCGCAGGCATCTGGTATTAACGCCGCTCCCCAATGGAAAAATTTCGACTCTGTAAAGGGAGGTGACATGTCACGCAAGGGCTCTGAGCAACCTACGAAAGTCAACAAGGGCGACGAAGATGGTAGCCTTAGCGGCTGGATTGAAGCTCTGGGCGTAGACACCTCTTACCGACCGCCGCAGGAACGAAACCCCAAACCTGTGGCATGCTTCTACGTCAAGCGACAGAACCCAGATGACCCTGGCAACACGGACTACCATCGCGCTATCTACCTAATGCAGCGTTCGCTTCAAGAACTCAACACCCGAATCGCAGTCAAGTGGGGCATCGACCCTTCCCGAATTCTTCGAACAATCCATTCTATCCAGAGTGGTCTTGAAGTTGAAATGGACGACGATGTGGTGAAAGAGCTCAAAGAGGGCCAAGATATGATCCTTGAAATTCAGGAAGTCATGGGACAGCCTGCAGTTAAGAGAGAGTGGGAAATGGCTGTTGACCCTACCGAAGGCATTTCAGAGCCCAACAGCAAAGCAACAAATGGTTTCGTCCTCCGGCTCACTTTCTAAACGCTCTTTACTTTTATATTTTTTCCTTTATACCTTTAGACTCTCATTTTCGGTCTCTGCAGCTGCGTACGATGATGAGTTTGCAGCGACATCATGGGTCTAGATCAGGTTGTATTGTTCTTCTTGGTTCTCTCGACCTGTCGCCAGGTTGGTCACACAATGGCATACATATACGGACAGGGATTATTGGCTCTGGGGCGTTGACGAATGTTCCTCTTCTTCAAAAATGATACCACTGGTTTTTTATTATTCTTTTTTTCTTATTTTTGTTTTGTTATTCTTTCTGCCGACACTCCTGGAGGACGAGTGGTTGGCCTTCGTGGACCATTTTATTGTTGTGTGTCTTTAATTTCAGACCGAGGGTGGACAATTCAGCGGCAATTTTGTTACCAACAAAATAGGACGATGGGAATGTCAGGCTATACCTCTCGACAGATAACAACCTGGCCAGATGAAATGCACTGGTTTCGAACCGACTGTGTGTCAGACACGACCTTATTGATTGACAGTGCTTGGCGACCTAATTATTTGGACGGTCACAACGAGTGGACGGTTTTGAAAACACATCTCCGCCATTATTCCACCAAGCATGATCTGCCTCTTCAGCAATTACTATCCAAGTCTGGTACATCAAGACGGTTTTACGGCACGGAAGCAACATGTTCTACGAAGATCTTATTACCTTTGATCTTGATCGCATTCGAGCATCATACAGAAGCGCATATGCATCACATTCTCATACAATGGGCGCATGAGTCCAACGTACACGAAAATAGGGACTTACGAAGCAATGCCAGCGGGACAGGCAGGGGGCGAGGGCATGGGATGGAATACCGATATATTCTTGGGAAGCGCAACGTACATATTCTGCCATATACAATACCCATACTTATTCAGGATTTAAACGTGTTCTTGTCCGTCCTTGAGCATCTAATGAAGGACTTTCCCAAGCATCAGATCGTGGAAGATAGGCGGTATCCCTCGAGGCGTAATACCCATCCTGTGGAGTTCAGCCGTTTGTGGAGCACGACGGACCACGTCTTGGTGGTGGATCAACCTGACACTCAAGGGTCGTCATTTGTTATCATTCGAAGCATGTCATGTCAGTGTCGCCCAAAGAAAAGGACAACAGGATGCGCCATATCTATTCCGTCCGCTAGGGTCAAGACCAAAGGCGTGGGTGGCCATGGCTACCTTCTCTGTACATGAGGTATCAACAATCTGGGCCATTCGAAGTACAGTATTGTTGACATGCATGGTGGACAAATCACAACAGCTCGATCTCAGGTTACTGTTTCGTGGCTAGTGCATCGCCAATGCGTCTTGAATGAACATCATGGGCTGAGAATTGAAAGGGCTAAAGCCAGTGTCCAAGCCAAGCCGGATTCTCCAACCCGTTACCTGGAGCGCCAAGCGGGTGGAGTGATTAGAAAGAAAAGGTAAGCAAACACCATATACGGTTTTCTATACATGGAAGTACAGCAGCATAATTAGGTCACAACGTCAAAGCCGAGATACCGAAACCATCGAGTACATAGCACCCAGAGGAGCCACAATCTCCAGCGTTCGCCAAGGGGGCTTCGAGCCGTATTCCGAAGAGATTGGCATCTCATGAGGAAGTCATTGGTTAATTGAGAGCCACACCAAGCTAAAATTGAAAGAAAAAGAAACAAACAAAGTGCCGAGTTCGAGCTTAGCCACTTGTGGCGAGGAGGTTTGCGTGTCCCCCCCCAAGGTATTGTGGCTCTTGGGTAGGGTCGCAACAAGAACGGGAATGAAATTTAACGTTGTGGCTCGTGAGCTGTGCAAACTTCAGCTCATCTCGATTAGGAAGGATAACCATGGACATTGACGTGTTAGCGATGTTTCATGGCCAGAGTGTGCCTGGCGCATCTTGAGATGTGATTTGCTGCATTGAGTTGTTTTAATCTGCGATGCGTTGTCTAGTTTGAGGGGAACTCGAAGCGCTTGCAGAGATCATGGACATGGACATGGACATGGGCATGGGCGAATATGGGAGCATGGGACATGGGAATGGGGAAAAGTAACTCACCGAGTGAGCGTACAGGACGGACGCATACATGTCGACACACGAACATATTCGATCCAGACACACCATCCTCCTCAGTCTGCATCGGAGTAAACCTTTTTCTTCTTTGATTAGGGCAGAGTTTCCTGTACGGTGTTCCCCATACCATGTCCCATGTCCCATGTCTATTGCTGGTCGTTGGCTTGGCAAATGAGTCTCGATCATCGACGATGGCTCGACCCAAGTATCATGCGTTGTTATGTCTGCGGCGCTGAGCTGAGCTGTGATGTGATGTACGGTACGGATATGGTACTGTATCTCGGTCGGCAGCATCCTTCCGCTCCCTGCTGGCACGGGAGATTATTATCATGCAAACGTTCGGCGCATGGCGGTACCCGGCCGTTGGAATCCAATCCAAACCCGTGGCTCTGATGGTGTAATTGGCCGTCACTAGCCACAATCGAGGTCAAGCTCGCGCCTCAGGGTCGGGGTCAGTGTCAGGGGAATTGGGCTGTCGGGTGCAATGTCAAAGTGATCGGCGGGTATTGAACGCGATGCAGCAATGCACCCGCCACTTCCATCCAGACCCCCAAGCTCACGGACCCCCCTCCTCTTCTCAGTTTCGCCCATCTCAGCTCAGCAAGGGTCGCTCAACGGCCCGGTCGAGACAGTGAGGGTTTACCACTGAATGCACTGAATGTACATTCTCGACTGTGCCCTATGTTGCCTCGCCACAAGGGGGAGCAACCATGAGCCACAGATGATAACATTTCCGCCGCACATGTGGCGATGTAACTCGATATCAGTGAAACCTTGCATGATTTTGTTGAATGTTGACTGGTTCGGCACCCAATATCTACAGCACATAGTTATCTGGCTCCTGTACGGAGTGTTGTGGCTTGTTCATTTTCCTGCAAAGGGGGGGCGTGTCTTGTCAAGAGGGGGATCGACAAGTCTCGAGCCACAAGTCACTCTCCATCTTGGGTCATCACTTGGTATCACTGGTCAAAGTTCAACAGTAGCCTCGAGACCTCTCGTGATGCAAAGCTAAGCGAACACTAGCAGCCAAGACCAGTTTAACCGTGAGTGACTGGTGGGTTCCTCCTGCGAGGAGTGTGATAAACGTCGGTGAGAAGAGAGACAGACAGACACTGGCGACATTACAGTACTATACTACGTACAATGCCGAGCCTGTGGCACCCCACGCAAACCACCTACAGTACGGATACAGTTGGTGTTCAAGCAGAAGAGAGAGGGAGATTTACCTCACAGGACAAGAGCAGGACGAACTCCCGGTCGTGCGTTTATGCAGTGCAGGGTAAGGGATCATAGCATCCAATAGCAGCCATGAATCTGTCAGGTATGCTTCCTGTTCAGGCAGTTTGAAGGCATTCAGCCACAGCAGAGTCACTCATGGCTTCAATCTCCAAACGGCGATTTTTCTAGAGGCTGGGGATTTACCCCTCGCTTTGTGGCTCGAGCCCCGACGCTTCAAATTGACGATTATGACGCAAGTGTGTAGGTACTCAGTACTTTGCTGCTGCTGGACACAAGGTGCGGGGTTTGGGGGTTCAGTCAGCTCAGAGCGACTGGCGTGGGAATAACGAGTGTCAAATTCTCCAAAAGGTCGAGAAAGAGTGATCTGCGCTCTGGGCCCGAGCGAGGTATTGTCGATCCTTATCCTGGGCACTCGAATCCGTCGAGCCTCGAGACTTCGATAAGCGGATTGAACATGATATACCAGTTGAGATTCGAGGCTGATGCGTGATGTTCTGTCTGCTCTGACACGCACAAGAGGCCTCCTATGTGCTCGAGGTTTCCCAAGGTCTCGACCAAAGTCATCGTTTCGTCGGCCAGTTTGAAGTTGAGCTCGACAGACACCACAAAATCAGCACTCGTTGCATCCCCCACCCCAGCCGCTTGGACCGAGATTCTATCCGTACTGACTTTCAAATCTCGGTCAACAGACTTTTCCCGCATCATCCCCGCGGTCGACACGACAAGGTCTTTGGTCTATGAATATCAATCAAAGTGTGATGGATCGGAGAATCGCATCTCGATGATCATGAGAAATGCCGATGTGCAGGGCATGGTAATCTTAAAAAAAAAAAAACGCATACGTGGGTCAATTTTGTCCCAGCCCAGGGCTTAATATGCAGCCTTTTTTCTTAAATTCTTTTCCGTGAAACATTTGCATCTGTCAAACCCGAGTCATGTGGGTTGAGCACAAGACGGTAAATGCCCAGGAGTTCATGCGTCCATGTCCAGTTCAGGATGAAGATTTGCGATGGGTTGTGATGGGTTGTGATGGGTTGCGATGGGATGGGATGCGATGGGATAATGTTGATTCTTTATAACCCCTGTTTCCACATGATTGGGGTATTTTTGGATCTTTGTTCCAGAGCGATGGAATTGCTACAGAAATAGAATACGTGACCCCACGAACACGGGCCGCCCATGCATCTACCCGCAGCCACATGTGGCACGAAGAAGATATCATATCCTTTGTTGAAGAAAGCCCCATTCAATCTGGTGAAACAACAAAAAAGAGACACAAAAGAGACACTCGAGGATAACGGTGGTTATATGGCGCAACGACGCTGTCCCCATGCATTCTCACGAAGAAAACCCCAAAAAGAAGAAATCTTCGTGACTAAATCTGGCGAAATTGTGCCGCTTCACGGGATCGAACCGTGGGCCTTGTCATTACTAGTGACACGCTCTACCACTGAGCCAAAGCGGCGCTTGCTAATTGGTTGATATTTGAGTCTCGTTTTTGAGTCTATGTAGTCTATGTATCACTCATCTTTGGCTATACATAAACACCACATGGCACTTGACGAAGAGATGGATGGTTCACGATTTTCGTGGATATATTAGGGCGACGTATCGGAGATATGCCCATATCAAATCTATAATGACTACCTAGGTAGTATCCTCGAATTCGGTTTGTAAAGGGTTGCCTGTAAGAACAAAGAACAGGTCTTCTACCTAGCTATGTTCAGCCAATAGTCAACTTGAACGAACCCTTTGTATAGAGAGACATTATCATCGTGTATCTACCTATTCTTCAGCAGCTTTGTCTAGAATCTCTCGCACACTCGTAGCATAAGCATGTCCGTCACCTTTGATACCATCGAGCACAACAGTCTTATCGCGTGATTTCATGCCATGTGTCAGCTGGAGACTGGATTTTGGCACGCCCAATATACCGCTAAGGACCTGAACAACAGCCTTGTTGGCCTCGCCTTCTCTTGCCTGAGCAGACACGCACAGTTCAATCGCATCGTCGGTGATGGCCAATACTCCCTCACGGTTCTTGCTGGCTCCCGGCTTGACGCGAAGCTGCAGATGCAGAGAGCCCAGAGGGGACTTTTTAGAGCCAGCGACGAAGCGAATGGCCCCAGACGACGCCATTCTGATGCCGACAGAATCCAACGTAGAGTGAGGTTTTTTGGGTGGGAAATACCGGAGGAATGCAGGTGAAGTGCAGTTCAGCTGCAGTTCAGCTGGTTGAATGAGGGGTAAGTCAAAGTCAAAGTCAAAGCCAAAGTCTTCGTAACCTTAATGAAGTCCCAGGTGATAGATAGTACCTAGTATCCGTAGACTATTTGCCTTGTCTTGAGGTCTCACGCTACAGGATGCTCCAACGTAAATGACATGGTGTAGATTGTTGGTCTTGTCTTGGCTGGCCTTTTGCTACATCCATCTTTTCGTACCTACCTACACAGCACTTCCATTCCATGAATTAGCGACTGAGATGCAGCGTCTTTCGCCTGTACAAGCGCTGAAGCTTCAGGGCACTTACTTTTGTGTTATCGGGTCAGTGGCAGTTGCTGTCGTAGCGCCCCTGTCTCGGACCCACTGGCCCTTGCTATCAATTCTCAAGGGTCGACAAACTCGGACCTCAACTACATCATCGACCATCACCAACTCAACCTTTACGTTAAAGTCAACATTAACGTTAAAGACCGTCTCGAATCCACGCCCACGATATCCGGAACCCAGTCGCCTCATCGCGTTATCTCCAATACAGACGCCAACCAGTCTTTGTAGACTCAGCCTCTCGCGCGCCATGGCCTCGGCCTTCAGCGCATACCATGGTCCTTCTGCCACCGCGTCGCAACATACTATCACGGCTCTGGGGCGATGGTCCGTCCTAAACCAATCGTTACCTGGTTCGTCAGCCATCAGACCTATCATCTGACATTTCCTCACGTTATTGTATGGTGCTGACTTCACCTACTGCAGCTGTTGACAAAATCAAGTCTATTCACGTCTACGATTTCGACAATACCCGTGAGTTTCCTACTCTCAATCTCCCTAAACACTACAATAATCTAACCTACATCAGTTTTCAAAACCCCTCTACCGAACCCGCAACTCTGGAACGGCCCCACGATTGGAACATTGTCGAACCAGGAAACTTTTATCAATGGCGGTTGGTGGCACGACAGTCGCATCCTCGCCTCGACCGGTGAAGGCATCGAAGTCGAGGAAAAGCGTGCATGGGAAGGCTGGTGGAACGAAAAGATAGCAGACCTCGTCAGACTAAGCATGCGACAGAAGGATGCTCTCTGCGTCCTACTCACCGGACGTTCAGAGCGCGGGTTCGCCGACTTGATAAAGAAAATGGTGACAGCCAAGGGGCTTGAATTTGACATGGCTGGACTCAAGCCCGCCGTTAGTCCGACAAATCAAAAGTTTCAGAGCACTATGCACTTCAAGCAGCTCTTCCTCGGGACCTTGATGGAGACATACAAAGAAGCAGACGAGATTCGCGTATACGAGGATCGGCCCAAGCATACCAAAGGCTTCCGCGACTTTTTCGCCGAGTTCAACCGCCAACAGAACATCACCCCAACGCGAGGTCCCATCACAGCTGAAGTAATCCAAGTTGCAGATTGCGCCACTACTCTGGACCCTGTCATCGAGGTCGCCGAGATCCAGCACATGATCAACATCCACAACGAATTAGTCTCCAAGCAGTCCCCACGCACACGCCAGCACCGACTCAGAATTAAGAAAACTGTATTCTTCACCGGCTACATGATTGGACCAGAGGACACAAAGAAGCTCATCAAGCTCGCCCATATACCCCAGAACATGCCCCAGCATGAGCTCAAGTACCACGGAAACAACATTCTCATCTGTCCGCGGCCGTGTCCCGCCAGTATCTTGGACAAGGTTGGTGGCATGGGCAGCAAAATGAAATGGGAAGTCATCGGCACAGCCTGCTTCGACAATAGTATTTGGGCAGCACAGCTGCGTCCTATTCCCCAGCATGCCAAGTTCCACACTGACAATCCCAGTCCGCTCGTCGTATTGGCGTTGAGGAAAGGGGTCAGGCCTATGGACGCGGGAAAGATTCAGGACTGGCAGCCTCTGTCACCAGAGAAGGCCTTCTCTTTTGAGACCGTGGTAGGCGAAAAGGTTATTTTACGCATCGAGGCGGAGGACCCACGAGAAGACGAGTACGAGAGTTTATTTGCCAACAAGTCATCGAAACGGAAGCACAACGGTGACGAGGACTGGGGTCAGAGAAACCCACAGGGCCACTACAGTGGGCGCAATGAGTCTCGTGGATACCACTCGGGGGGTCGAGGAGGTCGAGGTCGGGGAAACCGTGGCCACCGCGGCAACGCCAGAGGCGGTCGTGGAGGCCGTGGCAGAGGAGGAGGCTACAACTACCGGTCTCTTGACGATGTTGAACCCAAGAACCAGCAGGGCGGCTACGGGCCACAGGTGGATTATGATGACTCCTACCCGCCGCTCGGCAAAAGCAACAATCCTCCCGCATCAGCACCCAGCGGTCCCAGCCAAGGTCAAGGTCACTTTGGCGGTCGAAATCAACAGTCGCACCGGGGCGGTGCTGCCTCACAGGGACGGCCTATGGGCAATCAAGCAGCTAACAACAACTCAGATTTGCAGAATTACTATTAGAAATAGTTTATACCCGCTCAGCACGGTGAGCGCATTCTTATCTGGACGCTGAACAGCATACACTTACTCCGTACTCATGTACTTGTTACGTGGTCCCCCTTTGAGGAAGGCAAGGATGTTTATACCCACGTATTAGCTCTGGTCGAAGTTATTGTTTTAGATCTAATTAGGTGCAAGGCGTACCGGAGGAGAACAAAACAGAACAAACAAAGCATGATATTTTATGGAGCAATAAAACGAAGAAGAAAATGGGTTATAAGAGGAACCGAGGGAAGATCATGTATAGGTGTATACTCCCATATTAGCCTTTTGATCTTTTCTACTTAATCAAGCAAAGCCTATCATTGGCCAATTTTGAGTAATGCTTCCGATAAACACATGCATTCCTTGGACCAAGATCATGGACTTGAGTTGCTAGTACCGTCCAAGGTTAGGATCACCCAAGCCAGAATGAGTGGTGGAGAACACATATAAGAGTCGTCTTGAATCATATTCGACTAACGGAACGGACAACTCAAAAGCATGCCTCAACCTGACAAATTCAGTCATCCTACGTATCGCTGCTATCGTTGCAAAAAGGGAGATGCCATTCATCATAGTATCTTTTCGGATGTTGCAATTCTCATTGCTTACCCCTGACTGATGTATGCCGTATGTTCTCAACGCTAACAATTGAGCAGGATAAATGACGAATATCTCGGAGCCATGACCTAAATCATTCTTACTCAAACGCAAGACAGGAAAAGCTCATGTACCAACAGCTCTTCTGATCATATTGTGCCTCCAGATCTAAGCCAGGGACCACAATCCAAGCCATCAGTTTAATAAGAGTTAAGTTAAACACAACCTTAAGGCAACGTGGGGTTACACACGTAATCAGGCGTGCCAGGCCCTTGCCGTCCGCAAAGGTTGTGTTCCGGCCGTTGTGGGGCCGTACCGGCCGTAGAAAGCCGATTTCGGTACCGAGGCTGTGCAACTGGAACAAATAATTTGATTGTTGGGATACGTTAGGTATACTCGAGAATTATATCAGTGCCACTTGTTTGTTTCTCCTCCATGATGAATCTCCTTAATATCTTCAACACAAGAAGAATCAGGCTCAGGTTCAGCAGGGTCATTGTTGACTCGGCCGTAGATCGTTTCCACGTCTCCTGAGACGCTTATCTCCTGCTGGACCCGTTGGGCGTGGGACCGGACCGTGATCCGGCCCGCCAAAGTAGCTGAAGTTAAGGGTTTGCAGGCTTGTTCGCCATATCTGTAACAAAGGTGCTTGTGGCAACCCACCAAAAGATCCACCTGCTACAGATAAAGAATTTGTTGCTCTCCACTCTGAGGAGGCTAGCGGCTGATGAACCCTCTCTCGGCATCGATATCGGTTAGACAACAAAGGGCGTAGGTGATTTATCCATGTATGTATCCGTAGTAGTGAGTGTAACTGTTGTTACCTAGTCTTGAATCCTTTCCGTGCCGTTTTCCGGCCCTCAGTACGGAGTAATAATAGATCTTCTGAAAAAAATCCACATATTTCGCCATCATCCCTGGTGCCGTGTAGACTTGTTGATCTTTTGAACTTGACGACAGCCAATGAACCGTTTGAGCCGGAGCATGACAACAATCTTAACGAAAACACACATCGCATTCCTTCCGGCTATTGAAATCGTAGCATTCGGGACTGGGTGAGAGGCGCGTAACTAATCATGACAAAGGATATTGAGAAAGCGGCGCCGGTCAATGATGCGGAATCATCAGCCTCGGTATCTTCCACAGCGTCGTCGCCCATCTTGGAACCTATTAGAACCGTCCAGGAGCCTGACGTCTTTGAGGCATTGGAGCATGCCCTGACGCCAGATGTCGAGACAGTGGCGGAACGCGAAGCTCGCGAGCCCATTACATACACCAGGACTGGCACCAGCATAGCCAGCGCCGCGTCTAGGCCTCCTGACTTTGAGGTTTTCTTCCAAGATGGGGATCCAGATAATCCTAGGAACTGGTCCAAAGGTTATCGCGCATGGATCATTGTTTGTGTCTCTTATTCCACCTGGGTTGTCGTCTTATACAGCACATGCTATACTGCATCAATAGCTGGCCTGGCAGAAGAGTTTGGAGCGTCTTCTACAGTAACGACACTTGGGCTGACCACGTATCTGCTTGGTCTTGCTGCTGGGAGTCTTATCGTGGCACCTCTGAGTGAGCTGTATGGCCGACAGAAGGTATACATTGTCTGTTTGACTGTTTGGGCTTTGTTGATATTGCCTTGTGCTCTGGCGACTTCGATAACAGAGATTGTTGTTGTGCGCTTCTTCGGGTGAGTGGGCTTCCTCTAGAGCCAGTCGGTTGTACTAACTTGGGTGTAGGGCCGTATTCGGTGCTGCTATGATATCAAACAGCCCTGGAACCATCGTCGATATCTCGGACCCAGACTATCTCGCTGCTGCTATGTCCATGTGGTCGATCGCACCTCTCAATGGCCCCTCCACTGGGCCCATTATAGGAGGCTTTGTGTATCAGTACCTGGGATGGCGATGGGATAACTGGATCCCCTTGATGCTCGGTGGTGCTGGAATTCTTATGATGCTCACAGTGAAGGAGACATACCATCCGGCTATCTTGAAGCAAAAGGCCGCGCGTTTACGCAAGGACCATGATGATCCGCGGTATTGGTGTCAATATGATCAGAAGGTATCAACGCGACATTTGATCAAGGTCAACATGAGCAGGCCCTTTACGCTATTAGCGACTGAACCTATTCTGTGGTTCATGGATATTTGGTGAGTCAAGTCGAGTTGAGAGGGCTTCTGTTATAGACATGGCTAACCATATACCAGGATATCGCTGATCTACGCCATTCTTTATCTTTGCTTCGTGGCTTATCCGATTGTCTTCTCGCAACACCGTGGCTGGAATGCAGGCATATCAGGCCTGTCTTTTGTAGGTATCGGTATAGGAACCATGCTTGCCATCTTTGCAGAGCCTCTGTTCCGTCGTCTGATCAATTCTCAACCTCGAGACCCAGTGACTGGCAAACCTCAGCCGGAGGCGACAGCTTTGGTTATGGGTATTGGCGCCATTTTGACACCCATTGGCCAGCTCGTCTTTTCATGGACATGTCTCCCAGCGACTATTCACTGGGCTATTCCGATCGCTTTCGGCATTCCCTTTGGTGCAGGAAATACTATCAGCTTCATCTATGGCTCGAATTATCTGGCTGGGGCATACTCCATTTATGCTGCCAGCGCACTCGCTGGTAATGCTGTCATTCGAAGTATTGCTGGAGGTGTTTTGCCATTGGCTGGTCCCAAGATGTACGCAGCCATGACTCCTCAATGGGCCGGCACTCTCCTAGGCCTTCTCGAAGTGGCCATGATCCCCATTCCGTTCGTGTTCTGGCGATACGGAGCAAAGATTAGGGCGAAGAGCCCAGCTATCAGAGCTTTACGGGAGGAACAAGATAGACTTGATGCTAAGAGAGCCAAGTATCAGAAGAAGCTTGAGAGGAAGCAGCGGCGAGATGCAGAAGGTGAAAAGAAAGACGAGGGGGTATTGGACAAGACTGCGGGTGATTGAGGGTACGAGGTTAGAGTTTGAGAATTGTTTTATACTCCAGAGTCAAAATCATGAACATACCTAAGTAGGACTTCATTCATGCAACTGTGTCTAACATGTACGGAGTGCCTGCCTCTTATATCACATGTATAAGCGGCCATGTCGTTTCATGATGGGCAGTACCTACCTACCTTGGGGAGTGTAAGCACTTCAACTGCAACGGAAAGAGGGTCTTTCTAAGTCTGAGGCCGTAGTTCAAATTGGAAGGAGCCATTCATAGCAGACAGAACACCTTAATGTTGATTGAGGATCAAGCAAAAGGGAACAAGATGCAAAACCTGCAAAAAAAAAAAAAAAACGATTACTCAATCCCATGGGAATTATAGGAACAGCCCGATGCGGGGGTCGAACCCGCAACCTTGAGATTGTGTGTACTCATTTAAGAGTCTCACGCTCTACCGATTGAGCTAACCGGGCGTCGTTCTTGACGCTTGTGTTGTTGACGGTTGAGCCTCGGAGATGGACATATGAAGGTGGTGTTTACAAAATGATTTTGGTTTTAAAACACTTGCCAAAGTGTTTCCACGTAATGATGAAACAGTGACGGCAGGTGCTCACTTCAGGTATCCTTGCAAGGTTTGTTATTCCCTTTTGTGTTGGGCTGGTCATGCGAATGTCTTCGTTTGCTGCTTTGCTTGTGATGTTAAGGCAAAGGTGAATGTTGACTTTGATTCCTACTGGAACTGTGTAAACCACGGTCCTGCAAGAGATCAGCAAATGTGAACAGTCTAAGGAGATTGCCAAATTGGATGCCTCACCAACAATCTGCGTACAATAGCAAATCAAGGCATCCAGCGTCGATATCCTCATTTCCTGCAACTTCGATTAAACAGTATAGGGCAAGGTATTCGCAAACACCACTTTGCCGACGCTTATGTAGTCGGTAGGATTTCAATAATGATACTAAACTCGACAAGAGCATTTGTTGATTCGAGAAATGTTTGATGATATGGCTGGTAGCTAAGTAGTACGAGTGAAAATGAGTTTTAATTATTTGTCTGTTTCATGTATCATCAGGCTATGGTACGCCGACCAAGTCTCCCATACCTAATCGATTGACTTTTGAGACTCCCCGATAGACCACCTTCATAATAAAGAAACACAAAGTCGACCTATCCACGCCGTGAAGGTGTCCAACAAAGTACAACCCAATATCCCAGAGTCTTGTGTGACTCGCAAACACTCCTGTTTTTGGCAGATCCCGCCTAGCTACTACATGTCACGTCCGCTGGAGAAGCACTCAAAAAAAGATTATCCCATGTCAAACCAGTCGTCCCTTAGTTCTCCTTCTCCAGACCATCGAGCTCCTTAAGCACGGACGACTTGGTGTTGATCTTCTTAAGCTGGGTGTCCTCTAGTTTCTCCCCACCAGCAAGACGCATCTCGAGGTCCTCGATGGCGCGAACCTTCTTCTGAAGACTGCGGATCTTCTTGGCATTAGGGTTTTGAGAGGCATCAGCGGCGGCATCAGCAGCACCTTGAGCGTCCTGTTGATGAGCATGGCGACCGTGGCCGTTGCGGTGAGTGTTGCTGCGGCTGCGGGCTTGGTTATGTCGGGACTGACTTCGGTTGCGAGGGTTGCGTCGCTCGGGGCTGCGTCCCTCGTGGCCAGATCCATGGCCTCGGTCGTGAGGAGGGGGTGCCAGGCTAGCTCCACCGTTAGGCTCGCCTTGGGGCCGACCCTCACCCTGGGCGTTCTTCTTGTTTCTCTTCTTCTTGTTCTTAGACTTGGCCGAGTTTTCATCGCCCAGGGGCTCGGCTCCTGGAACAGTCCTGACTGCAGGGGCTTGCTCAGCAAGGTCGGCACCTGGCACGGCGCGGCGTGGGCGGCCGAAACCGTTGGGTCCAACGTTGGGCAGACCGTTGCTCACGACGTGGGCGGCACCACCCTCGTCCTCACGCTTGAAATGAAGGGGAGTGGCTAGGCCACGAGCACCGGGAGGACGATAAGCACCAGCAGGCTTGCTGGGGGTCTTGACTGTGCCCAGGTAGGCCGTAGCAGAGGCGTGAGGTGTAGGAACAGGGCTCAGAGGATCGCCAGGAGCGATGCTCTCAGGACCCTGAGGTCGCCAGATAACGTTGTACAACTCAACCATATCCTCGCAGTACATGATGCCACCACTAACATGCCACAGCTTTACACCGTTATCCACACGGAGTCGGGGAGAAGTGGTGGCAGTCAAAAGATAGCGGCTGTCGGGACTCCATTCACAGACACTGGGGTTTCCACTCTCAATAGTGATAACCTTGCGGAAATCCTTCTCAAGGTCGTAAATATCGATTTGGCCAGCAAGGTTGCCAAAACCAGCAACCAGAACAAATCGACCTGTAGGGGAGAAGGTGATGGTGTTTCGAGGCGCGATTGGGAACGAGTGCGTCGCAACGGCCCGATGGTTGAAGATGGTGGCCTTGGCAGGCATGTAGCCATATACAACACCGAACTCTCTGGAGTTGGGCGACCACGAAACATCGTGGATGGGACCCTCTTTATCCAAGGACACGCGAGCATCAAAAGCGCCAGTAGTGCTGAGCAGATACAGCGTGGTTTCGCCGTAGTAACTCTTGCCTGATCGATCAACGTCAGTTTGCGCCAGCACCAGAATACTTGTGCCGAGCTGGTTCCACTTCAGTTGAACCTTGTCTCCCTTGAAGAAAGTCTTCTGAGAGATAGGGTTGGTGAAGAGGGGGACGTTGAAGACCTTGACAGCTGCAGGTTGACCCTTGGAAATGTTAGCGAGCATGTTTCGACAAAGAAAATTCATAATCGACTTACCTTGCGCTCGGGAACAAAAACGGCAACGGCGTGGTTTTGGCTACCAGGAGCAAGAGCAAAGTTGGTAGCACCCTCGACTCGGAGCTTGTTCCAGACCTTAACGAGATCGTGGCTCTCATAGAACTGAACTTCGTTGGTGACGAGACGAGCACAGTACTTCTCATCGGCTGTGTACTGGAGGTTCCAGCCTTGCTGTTGCTTCTGAACAAAGCGGCCCAGAGGCTGCTTGTCCTCAGCAGCGACACCATCCTCTACAACACGCCAGACCTTGAGGTTCTTAGTAGCATCTCCGTTCTCATCCTTGGCGGGGCGTTCCCAGGTAATGACGAAAGTACCGCGGGGAGAGAAACCGAGTTCGTAGACGTTGAGGATGGGGAGGGACAGGACTTGCTTGCCAGATGAAGCATCAACAACGGTGACAGCCTCAGGGGAGGCCCAACCGAAGTAGCGGCCACAGGGCGAGTAGGTACAGTATCGGAGGTTGCCCTCAGGCTTGGTGAACCCAGCGAGAGGCTCGTAGACGGGCGCAGCGTCAAAGACGCCGATGGTCTTCTGGGTTCGGTAGGCAAACTGCAGCGGAGACGCCATGGCTAGTGAAAGTCACAGTATCTCGTGTCTTGCGGATGTCTTTTTTTTTGGGGGGGGTTGTTGAATGTTCTGTCGTGTCGTATGCGAGCAGAGCAGAGTTGTGGTAGTTGTCGATCGCGATCGTGGGGCTGAAAGCTTGGGCTCGGATGCGGATTGGGCGAATAGCAATGGCGGGAGAGCGAAAAGCTAATGGAAGCTGTGGACTTTTTTGACTGCACAATAAAGGGCAGTACAAAATGATTTGCGTGTAGGACGAGTCTATAGCGTTGGGTCCGACTCGTTCGAGAGCTGAATTACAGTATAATAGACTGTTTGTTGGCCAACGACGGATGTTGTTTGATGTTGATGTTATCGCGGAGCAACAAACCCAAAAGTGGCGGGGGAGATCGATTGCGATGTATAGCTAAGCCTGGACCTGCGAGAAGGCAAACTAGAAGGACAAGAACAGATTCGATGACCGGAATGAAGATAAAAAGAAGACGGCAAGTCACCCAAGTACGGAGGGGGGAGGAATTGGCGCGGCAGGGCCGTGATATTTTGGGCTGGAAGGGAAACAAGAAGAAGAGAAGAAGTTGGCGACCTTGGCCACCAGCAAGAGGATTGTGTTTTTTTTGTTCAATTTTCCTGCCCTTTTTTTTGGCCTGGGCACAAGCCACACACCCTACACCGTACCCTGCAGCCTGCGCACCGATTCAGCGCCTACCGTTCATGTTCGCCCTTGACTCAGCCTCTGCACTGTCTCACTCCACTGTGAATGAATGAGTGCCCGACTGAATGAATCAAGTTCAAGTCCTTTGCTTTTTTTTCGTTTAATACAGGGCCTTCGGCCCCAGATTTTGCTCTTTTGATGGATATTCGTAGCCAATCGTTATGCTCTCGATTCCACTGTGGGTTCCGTTTTCCGAAGACTTAGGCCTTCTTCCAGCGGGAACCCCGAGAACAGGACTACGTAACTCCTTTATTCTTGGTACTTTCAAGTCACACAGGAGAGCCGCATGTGCGTATATAACCCATCTATCTAAATGTATAGTTATATATCGGAGGTGGCTGTTTTAAGCAAACTTGAGACTCCCTTTGAGATGATAGAGAGTCCTTTCCCAAGAGGAAGTACAATACCGATATATCCTTATACAGCCAGTTTGGCATTACTACGTGGCACCAGTCAAATCTGTCATTACCCAACCAAACTTGCTGTCCATGCCTCGGTCACTCGATCACATCCATGGATGGTTAGCTTGCTTACATGGATATGCGGACAGTACCTTACTTGGATGGGAGTGGGAGTTCTCATCAGCTGTGGTTTTCGTTCGTTATGAATAGTTAAACCCTGTGCTTTGGGATTATCTAGTTAAAAGCTGCTAAAATGTCTGACTATATTATGACAGTCGTCAGCGATCACCTAGCCTTTCTAATAGAATTACTATCGCAGTTTGATCACCTGCCCTTAAACTTCTCTCTCCAGCCACCCTTCTCGAACAGCCAGAGAGCTTCAGTAGCATAAGCACGACTGCCCCGGTGGCCGCCCTCGCCCATAGCAGCCTCCGTCAAGCTATCTAGAACCCGTCCCTTCTTCATAGCGCCCCACACCCCCATAGCAATGGGGGAATCTTCACTCTTGCCCCATTCGCCGAGTCCAAGACGGTAAAGAATTCTCCCCAGGGTTTGGAATGCCATGCATCTTTGCGCAGGAACAGCACTTCGAGCAAGATGAGCCAGCTCCGCGACTGTATAACCTGCAGCCTCTGGGGCGTCGCCATGGTGGTGTAAACCCTTTGACGAAGGGATAGCTCGACTGACTCTAGGCGACAGGAAGCGACCTCGAAAATTGAAGCGTAGAGCGTTGACCGCGATCTCAGGATGAGGATAGTATGAAGAGTCTTTATCAGCTGGGCTGTCTTCTGTAGGGACCGGTGCCATCCACGCAAGTTTGCTTGGATCAGCTGGAAGGTTGGGAAAGTATTTCTCGTGAAGAGTGGCTAGGAAGTTCGGATCGGATGGATCGAGGTCGGCTAAAGCTGGCGGAACAGGGAAGTGAATAGATTTGGGTAGATCTGTGATTGGGAACAGATCGGGTGGTATTTGTGGCGGGGCCTTGTCCTCGTCGTAGTCATCTGCAATGTTTTTTGACGACGTCGCTCGGGCCGTAGAAGGAGCCTTTTCATCTTTCGGCTCCTGCGAGGATCCAGGAGCTTGTGATGTAGCTACTGGTGGGCTCTTCGATGTTTCGCTTTTGGCTGTGTCTTCAATATTGATAGTGGGCGGGGGCTCAGGTGTCTCATGTTTCTCTGGTTTAGGCGGATCAAAAGGTGAGGGGTCAGGCTTCTCATCAATGTTGGCTCGCGCCAGCAACCTCTGAATGAGAGCAGGGTTCAAGCCATTCATGATATCTGCCTGGGCCTCGGCGATTTCGGCGGGACTCATGCTTGCAAGCTTCTGCTTGTTCTCCTGGTCGATGCGCTGCTTCTCGACACTCTTGAGGTCCATGTTCGAAGATTCATTCTGAGGCTTGGAGCTCTCAGCTTGGCTCTGCTCTTGTGCTCCAGCAGGCGCAGTTTCACCGGCTGCCTCGGCCGCGCGCCTCTGCTTGAAGGATGACTTCCATCGTCTTTTGTGTTGCGGGAAGCCAGTGGAAGATATAGGGATTTCGTTAAACTCGACGGGTTTCTTCTTGGATGTATCGTGTTCGACGATGTCGTTTATCAAAAGTGTTGGATCCATTTTTGGGTAGTTGTATGGAAGATTTGGCAAGTTTTGGATCTGACGTCTTTTTTCAGTCGGTGGAGGTACATAGCGGCGGAGTAATGCTGGTGGGGCAGGGGCCTTGTGTGACCCCACATCTTGTAGCGCGTTTTTGACGGAATTGATCCGTTAATCCTTTGCCGTGTGCCAATATAGGAATAACATCGGTGTTGAGATCAATGTTATATAGGGAGTTTCGGTGAGAATAAAAATGGTCTCTTGCAGTATGTGCAAAGGAATAAGAGGAAGAGTTATTAGTTTTTATTGATTTGAATCAAATGACCAGTGAGAAGAACATGTTATTTTGGTGATGTCAGGGTCATGGGATAAAAATGGACTTCAATTACGGTATTCTGTCATTACATGAAGTATTATTTCATACCGAGATTAAGAGAAACAAACACTTGGAATGAATTTGACTTAAATTTGATGTAGTCCCAGCACGATATATATGGAGCTATTAAATAGAGCTCTACATATGTATTCTGTGCGTTTATTGATGAAACCAAATGCTAAGTTTCATTTCCTGGATGGATGAAATAAGCAATAAGCTGACCATTTAAAATTGTGAGGCCATGTCGCACCGCCACAGATTTGGACTGGGGTGATGGTGCATTAGCGCCGATCGATGGTTGTTCCTCACGAATTCCAGAACTCGTGTGCCACAGAACCTTGCTTGTACTGCTAACCGTGACTTTGTGATTGAACGAAGTCCCACCTCGACAGTCATGATGATAAATGCTAGTATGAAACGTGACTTAGAGATATATCGGAGTTGGTCAGTGAGTATCCAGTTTCTTTTTCATCGAAGTTTAAATCTTCGGTAGTTGATGAAAGTGCCTGCATTTTCTTCATGTGGGGTCGTCGTGCCACCGGTTTAAGTGGTACTTACTCTCAGCAAGACACACTGGTGACGAGAAAGGCGAACCATCAATAGTTTATTTGACTTGTTATCTCATGGTAATGATTGAGCGATGTTTGAGTGATGAATGCGCACAGACTGTAGAGGAGTCACTGAGTACAGTATGTTGAAAAGTGCCGACCGTGTATTGTAACCCCTGTATGAGCATGTTGGCGATGGTCAGCATGGCCTGGTAGAGGCCAACTGATACGGGACTGGGGTCAACAACACTCCAAGAATCTATACTGACATCATGTGATGGACTTAATGACCTCTGCTAAGATGCAAATGTAAGCTGACGATATCTGAATAGCAAACAATGGTAACAGAAATGTATGTCGCACAGCCACATTGCACCAAAAAAACAAACTTGTGGCTGATGCAGCCCTGACTGCAGCCGCGTCGAATCCCTGTCGATGTGCCGCGCCTAAGCTTGGTTCAACGTTTCTGGTTCCGGGACGAGATGGTCCACACCATCTAAGGGTTAAGGGGGGTCCTGTCGGGGCCATCACTAGGGAGATTCGGGTGAGTGGGTTCATGGAGTTAATCGCTGACCCTGGAGAGATGTGAGTAAAGAAGAGTGATGATTGTAAGGTAAGGAAGGGTAGGTGTATCTGCTGGGTGTTACTGTGAGTGTCGCAGTGATGAGCGGATAAATGCGAATAATAGGTAGTGACCAAAAAATCACGGTCATGTCATACAAAAAGGTACATGTCACAAGTCGAGAGTTATTCCTGGCGTTTCCCCACGCTAAAAGAAGTGAGAGCTCCAGCTGCTGACCCCCCTGCCGCTTGCTGCTGCGGATGTTGCACATGGAATCTGAGTCGGCAAGGTACCTAACCTTTACCTTTTGGTTTTGGGCGGGACAAAGTATCCGTGCGCCAACATTGGAGGTGTTATGTTTTTCTCTCTATCAGGACCGCCTATGCATGTCTTCTTGAGTCTGCCATTGCATCTTCCGGTTTCCTCTGAGCTTGCCTTTTCCCGCTAAGCCCGGGTCTTGGGGTCTTTGGGGCTTTGGACTGAAGTGCTCTCCATGGATGTCATGTCATGACCAATTATTACTTGGTAGACCCCCTATCAGTCTATCATTTTGGTGTTGCTGGATAATGTTCTTGAGTTTGAGGTCCCATATCCCAAGAATAGCCACGCCCCTCGGCGGTTTAATACAATTTCCCTTTCTTCCCTTAGGTTCCCTTCCTTTTCCCTTTCCCTTTCCCTTTCCCTTCTCCTTCTGGCAGATGATGCTGGCTGCTCATGGCTCAAGGCTCACGGCCCATGGTCTTTGGTCCCGCCCCTCTCGTTTCTCCGTTTCTCCTCGTACCTCGTGCCTTGTCGTGTCGTGTCGTGTCTCGTCTCGTCTTGTTGTTTCCCGACTCGTAGTCGTAGCATTTCAAAAAGTTAGCAGCTTGCAAAGAGCGAAGCTGCTGGCTTGCCCCGTTTTTCTCCTTCCTGGCCTGGAAAATAAGATATGTTGTCGTTGCCCCGAAAAAAAAAACGTAGCCATCCCCATCTCATTTCTCCTCCCTTTCCTTTCCTCTTTTCCTCCTCTCACTCACCAAACATCCACCTCGCACCTATTTTCTCAACAACGACTGTCGATTTTTATCGTCAGATCCGTCTAAATTCATCCAATCGACACTATTCGCATATCTTAATTATCTTCGGATTGTTGTCATTTTATGCGCTTGGTATAGCAGCACCTCCTGACGCACTCAAAGCGACCCGAACTCCGTGCTTGATCTTCTGTTTCACAGAAAGCTATATCCACGAGCATCGTTGTCTCCAAACTCAAGATCTTGAGGCTATTCAGAGATTCGACTTTCCCCACCGCCCGCACCTGCACTCCACACTCTGGCCACTCACAGCTCGTTTCACCTCGTTACCTTCCGACCCTTTTCCCGCCTGCAACCATTCCGTTTCTGACGAGACCCGCACGCCACACCTTGAAGCAATTCGATTGGCCGTACCTGTACCCAATTTGGTGGTGCGTTTCCGCGCCTTTTAGCGTGTACCGCTACCGCTACCGCTGCCACTACCGCCGACCGCTATTCGCTGCCTTTTCGACATCCTCGGGGGCATTTGGCTGGTTCGAATCACAGCCTTGCCTACGCGACGCCTTATCTGATCTTGATTTCTTGATACTGCGGATGCGTGTTTCTGTTGATCAACACTCGCATTAATATCTGCTGTTCCCTATTTTGGCTCGACTTTAATGCAAACACGGTTACATCAGTGTTTTTAGCCAATTACAAGTCTGTCCTACCTAATACGCACCACACACCACACACCACACACGGCTGCATCCAAGAGGCTGTCCATTGCCTCTTCACAACCTCGGCTCGACATGGCCACGATAGCTGGCGACACGTCCATGTCGCGGTACGATTCATCGGCTGGCGAACTCTCTTCGCCGCCGTCTGGATCACTTTCTGAACCAGGCTCACCGTCACGAAACGGCTCGGGAGGTCGCGCACCACAAGATTACGACGAGATCGTCGTTGTTTCTAGCGACGGTCAATATCAACATATCGGTCATCAGAACCACAGTGATCGCCCTCCACCTCCTCTGCCACCGCAATCAGGAACTGGACCTCCCAAAAAATACGCCTTGGTCGATAACCAATGGGTACAATTAACAGCCGCAGGTGTTCCCAGAAAGAAGCCCGGGCGGAAACCCGGAACCATTGTGAAACCACGGAACTCGGACGGCGCTGATATAGCAAAGGCTTCGCGCAAACCCCGTAAACCTCGCGACCCCAATGCGCCGCCAATGCCACGAAAAAGGAAGATCGCTTCCGCAGATGGAGAGGATGATTTGCCTGCAGACTCGAAGTCTCTTGCCGCAGCTGCCTCATCCACCACAGCGCAAGCGCACCTTTCGGATGTCACTAGCATATCAGCAACTTCGCCTGGTCAAATTCACCGTCAAACACCATCTTCATCTCATCAACCCGAACAGCGCTATTCACCAAAAATGCCAAAGCGCGAACATTTTGGTTCGATGCAGAGCCTCTTAAACTCAGATCCACCCGCCGAGCGACCTCATTCTCAGCCGCAGTCTCAACCCAGCACGTCTACGTCGATCCCTGTTCGCACGAGCGGTCAAAGTTACGACCCTATCCGTGGTAATTACGATCCGATTCGCGAGACAATGGTGTCCCATAACTCATATAATTCCGCATCTGGTTCACCAAGAGCCCCTTCTCAGATGCCTAATCGGTCACCAACCATTGCAAGTCTTCTCGGTGGTAATGAGTCGCGCAGTTCTTATCAACCACCCTCGAATCAGCCTCGTTTCCAGGCTCAGGAGCCACAGCAGGCTTCCTCGCCTTCCAAAGAGCCTCAAACGATATCGACACCAACTCCTGCATCACGAACACCAGTACAGGAGCCCAAGAAAGATATTCCCCCTCCACCACCGCCAGTGCAGCGGCCAGTCATCAAAGAGTCTAACTTCACAACCATTTCCAACGGTCCTATCAAGAAGTCATCACCAAAGCAGAAGCCTCATACTGGAGTTTCCACGCCCAGGACTGACAATCTCGACGACATACAGGAAGGTGAAAGCCGCTCGATTCTCGACTTCGGCCGGGCCAAGCCAGGAGAAGAGGCACAGGCCCCCACTATTGTTTTGAGTGTGCCTATCCAGGCTGGCGAGACCAACAGATATGTCAACTTCATGCGAATGGCTGAGGATAGATATGGATGGGACGCCCTTCATCCCCGGTTGGCAGCCAATCGAGATCGCAAGGCTCGAATCGCTGCGGCAGCCGCCTCACTGGAAAAGGCAGAATCAGGCCGAGAGTCTGGCGACGAAATGTCCGTTGATCTCTCCGATGCCGAGGCTAGCAACCCCGACAACGGTGCCACCAGCGGTCCTGATGCGCAGGCCAAACCTAAGAAAAAGCGCAACTTTAAGGAGGACCAGTATGACGTGGATGATGATTTTGTGGACGATTCAGAGCTTCTATGGGAGGCTCAGGCCGCGGCAAGCCGTGATGGCTTCTTTGTTTACTCTGGTCCCTTGGTTCCCGAGGTTGAAAAACCAGCTGCTGGGTACGTATTTTCTCGCTTTCTTTTCTCGTATGATCAAGTATTAACAAGCATCAGTCATGAGGGGCCTCCAAAGCGTGGACGTGGTGGAAGAGGCAGCCGAGGTGGTGGGAGAGGTGCGTCGACGCGGGGCGGAGCCGGCAGCGGTCGTGGCGGAGGACCAGGTTCTCGCGGCGGCTCTGTCACTCGAAAGCCTCGCATCACCAAGCAAGAGAAGGCACAACGCGAGCGCGAGAAGGCTGAGCGTGAGAATATGGCTCAACTGGCTAAAACACCCACCAATGGCGGCTACTCACTGAACCCTACTACACCATCTTTTGCCGTCAGCGAACTGGGCGCATGAGAAGGCTCTTACTCTACTATTGGACCCATGTCGCCGTTGGCATGCCATCTTTGAGAGCAGCGCCAAGTCAACCGATGACCGCACCCGTGTGAGAAAGACTGGCACATATGAAGAAACTGCCAGCCCTACAAGGCATTTGTCGGCGTGCTACACTTAGCAGTGCTACGGACCTTTCGACTCTTCAGTTGGGGAGCCATATGTCCTTCCCTTTCCTTATGTCGGTTTCTTCGACGTTGTTCTGGGGACTATGTTTGGCCCGGCATGGCCCTTTTTGAAGGTTGCCAGATCTGTGGGAGTATTGGCGTGTAAGAAATTTGATTTTGGGACTCATGGCGTTTATATGGTTGCAAATGAACGGAACACGGGGGCGGGTCAAGGGTGAAGAAAGACCAGAGATTTGTCTTTTTGCCTCAGATGATGGCGCATTTTCGAGGCAGGGCAGACGAAGAGTCATGACCATTAAGTTGCCCTCAGAGCGAGACTTGTTTTTTCAAACATTAGATGTTAAAGTAGGAGTTGATCAATTGTAAAGATGATATGAATGGTCAGATGACTACATATGGAGCACCGCCCCTATATCGAGACTTGTGCTTTGCCATGCATATCCAATGTCCAACACCCCAAAAGCTAACGCCATGCAATGACTACCTGTCCAGCCTCCCGTTAGAGCTCTATTCTCCAGTATCAAATCCATATTGCCACCCCACAAATCAGCATATTCCAGAGTCTTTTGTTCTCTCGTCATACCATAGCCTATGAAAAAGCCACATGAAAATAACACCATCACAAAACGCACATTGACAAAGGCAATTGGTCACTTAACAAATCAGAAGAACCATTCGCTGACTCGCTTTTTATCTTCGCTTCGTCTTATGCTTTACCTTGATGGATCAACAAACAAGATACGTACTCCCGTCTTCTCTCCATCGTCATCCCACTCTTTCCACTGCTTCCAACATATATTCCAAACACTTCCGCGCCGTGAGAGATAATTAAGGCTCTTATGCGAGGCTAAACTCTGTCACTTCACCCATCTCGTTGACAGCCTGCTCGCCGATCTTGTACGCAGCGCGCCATCGCAGCTTGGCGCTTGTGACCTTCTGGGTACGGTTGCCTGCGTGCCAGATTTGGACTTCTTGAGTGACACCGCGGCTTTGCTGAGGAGCAAGGTCACGGCCAGTTTGGGGCTTAAGCTGAAGTTCATAACCCTAGACTGGCGTTAGTATCTACTATAAAAAAGGTACGGAAAGGAGTAGGTTCACCTTTGTCACGGCGAGCTGGAAGTGAAGCTCGCTAATAGGCTGCGGTATGTTGTTTGAGAAGGCAAAGACGATGTTGATTGCGTTCTCGTTGCCAGGAGCTCGTCTAGCCTGCATCTCAATCTTGACATTTGTGCTGCTAACCAAAGCCTGGTGCTCCTTGGGTTTGCTAGGCTCAGGAGGAAGCGCTGAGGAGAAGCTCCATTCATCATCATCATTGGATGCAGCCGCGGGTTTAGGCTGAGGGGGTGCGGGAGATGCCCGTTGGGAGTTTAGGTTGCCGGCTCCGAGGATAGCAAAGGGGTCAGATGCAGGTTGCGAGGGAGGAGCAGGCTGTTGTTGGAAAGGAGGTTGAGGTGTGGTCGATTGAGAGACAGGCTGTGAGAAAGATGCGAATTGTGAGAAAGGAGGAGGAGGAGTTGGGGTTGACACTGTGCCTCGGGCAGAGTTGTCCTGGGTCATGGAGGATAGTAGAGCAGGGCCGGGAATGTCTGATATAGGGGTCAGTATAGCCGTAAGTATTGATGGATGGACCTGCAACTTACTTTGGTTTGCGCCAAAGCCCAGGGCAATACCGCCGCCTGATCCAAAGCCGCCGGAGTCTCCGCCTATGTCAAGACCAAGAAGGTCATTCTCTAGACCTCCAGCGCTTGCAGCAGGCGCAGAGGCATTGGCATTGCTCGACTGGGCGCCGTTACTGCTAGCATCGGCATCAAAGTCGATAAGGGATAGCTCGTTTGCTGCGCTTGAAGATGACGCTGCAGCTCCTGAAGAAGCAGAAGGAGGAGGAGCACCAGCAGCAATCTTAGCAGCACCTTCCATGTCACCCTTCTTCATCAGCTTATAGCGTTCTGCTGTTCGGTGTATGCTATCATTAATCTCCAGGAGTTTGGCAACAGCCTCATGATCATCAGATTCCTCCTCGCACATCTTCTGGATCTTGGGCTGGGCACTTTGCAAGGCAGCGGCCAATTCGCTGAAAACATCACCGTCTTGCATTTTGTCGCCGGCTTGGAAAGAGTCTAACCGCTCCTCCAGTAAACGTGCCTTGGCCTGGATCTTGGCGACATCCTCGGCGGCCTTTGCGCGGTAATCGGTCTTTGATCGTGTATCGTAGCCAGCCATGATCTTCATGAGGCGGTTGGCTTCTTGGAGGTCCTCAGGTGTGCCGCGACGAATGAGCTCTTGAAGCTTGGCTGATTGCGCCTCTCGCTCTTCTTCCTCCATTTCTTCCGCAGACTTCAGGTTCTAGAAAGCATGTTCAGTATAAAAACACATGTGTCAGGGCCTTTCCAACTTACATCGCTAGGATTCAGAACAGCGGCATCTTCTCTCCTCACCTCAGGAAAGACATAACCCTTGTAACTCAGCAAACGATGCATATCCCTGATAAAGCCCAGATCCTCCTTATATCGGCTTGTTTCGCATATCGTCCCTCGCCATTCCTCAATCGCCTCAAGTATCTTTGCCTGCACACGCGTGGGTCGCATAGGTGGCCGCTCGGGGAATCTCCTGACAAGTTCATTGAGGAACTCTTTGGTACCAATCTGTAGATGGAAGGGGTATCCGCAGTTCTTGACGCAAATATCAAGTAGACCTAGGGCGAGTAGGGCAACATTGGGATTGCGGTGGTTGATGTAGTTAACGATGGCAGTAGCAGCCTCGCGAGGAGCGGTTCCCTTCTTCGAGTTTATGAGGTCGGCAATCTCAAGATTGACAGCGAGATTGGGTTCGTAGTTCTCGGGACTGCAGGCAGCCTGGATAAAGCGATGAAGTTGGGAGGGGGTTCGGCCAGACGAAGAAGGCATATCGCTCCAGCGGTCGCGAGCCGCAGCGCGAGCAGAAGCGGCCTCCATTGCAAGGGATAAACTCGACGGGTATGCACAGAAGAAACGAGGCTATTCGGGGCGGGTTGCGCGCGCGCGTTGGCCGAAAAGGACAAGCAGTACAGTACAGTACAATACAGTACGAGGCAGTGCTACGTTGGGTAGTAAACACTTAACGTTAACAGAAGGCTGAGGTGAGCTGGAGCCTGGGTCCGGGTCCGGGTCCGGGTCTGGGTCTGGCGGGGGAAGCTTGATAGTGTCTGAGCGAATACGGATTAAGCCACCGAAAACAGCCTGAAACAAATGAATTGCAATTAAAGATAATGGAAAGCGGTATAAATCGTGGCCAAGAGAGAGAGAGATAAAGCCACTTGCTCACTTGTCCTGTCTCTTCTTTCCGCTGATCTTGTACTTCAAGGCAGATGCCAGATGCGAGATGCTAACTTAGGTACCTTAGCCGCCAGGGGACAGCACGACGATATCTTGCCAACGGAAGGTACCAAACCTTGGGAAGGCTCTAGCAACGTGTGGCATTGTGGCGTGGCGTTGCAGTCCATACTAAAGAGGCTTCCACGTGACAGAATCCAGTTGATTTGGAGAACCCCGATCCCGTCCAGTCCGGGTTTCAGCAGCGTCATCGCTAGAGGCTCGCCATTGCTAGGGGGGACCCCAGCACTTGGTGCTTTGATGCTTTGGTGGTCTAGCGCCTACTGTACCTAATACTGTCCATGGAAGTCCTGCTGCCCCTCAGTGCCCGATCAAAAGATGACAGGACCCCACCATGGATCTACCCATCATCCCCCATACAATAACTTTTTGGCTTTTTGGAGGCAAAAATTAAAATCTTAACCTCACTTCACTTGCCTAGCCACTAACCACGAACCACTCGAAACATTCCGTGAACGATTCGATACGATATTGCATACGAACAACAAACAACACCAAAGAATCATACACAATGGTCCGTCATAAAAAGGATTTCGCAAAGGGCAGGAAAGGAGGCCCAACCCCGCGTCGAGGACCTCGCCGTGATGATGAGGATGGTGAATCTTCGCGCCCAGCTTTCAAGGCCGCCTGCTGGGACCTGGGCCACTGCGATCCCAAGCGCTGCTCTGGAAAGAAGCTCATGAAGCTCGGAATGATGCGCGACCTGCATCTCGGCCAGCGCCACAACGGAGTCATCATCACCCCCAATGGCAAACATACTGTCTCCCCCGCCGACCGCGAGATTATGGATCAATATGGCGCCGCAGTTGTCGAATGCTCGTGGGCTAGAACGCAGGAGGTTCAGTGGAACAAAGTTGGAGGCAAGTGTGAGCGATTGCTGCCCTATCTTGTCGCAGCAAACACGGTCAATTACGGCAAGCCCTGGCGGCTTAACTGCGTTGAAGCCCTGGCTGCTGCATTCTATATCTGTGGCCACGCAGACTGGGCCGAGCAAATTCTAGCGCCCTTCTCTTACGGTCCCTCTTTTCTCGAGATCAACTCCAGCTTGCTCAAGCGATATGCGGCGTGCGCCGATGAGGCGGAGATCAAGAAGACACAAGAGGAATGGATGGAGCAGCTGGAGAGGGAATACGCGGAGAGCAGAGAAGAAGGCAATGATGATATGTGGACCAGTGGAAATACAAACCGAAGGCGCATGGATTCCTCGTCCGAAGAAGATGAGGACGACGAGGATGATAGTGATGAGGAGGAAGAGGGCAGTGTGGATGGGATATACCTGGGCCAGAAACCAGCCAAGTCTCAGCCGGAAGAAGAGGAAGAGGAAAAGGACCGCTACGCAATATCCGACGACTCAGATGACGAAGACACAATGGCCGAGATCCGTCGCAAAGTCCTTGCCTCAAAGACCTTCGCCAACCCCAATCCCGACCAGCAAGAAGAGAAGAAACCAGCTACCATCCCCAACCCGCATCAACACCAGCAGCAGTTCAAGCCCAACACCAGCGTGCAGCCTGACTCGGATAATGAAAGGAGTGGGAGCGACGACGATGGCGATGAGGATGATGAGTTTGATAACATCATCGAGGCTACACCTGTGACCGACCGTATTGGTCTGGCCAAGTTGGAAAAGGAGCGCTCGCAGGCTACTGTGACCACAAGAACGTTTTCGTCAAATGCAGTCGGGGCGCCCTCTAGAAGTTGATCACCAAACTGTCAAGTAAACATTGTAAATAAACTTGCATGCAGGTCGGACATGAAGCTGAAATGAAACGACGCTTTGAATTTGTGATCTTTCAATGTAACATTAGTGAGATATGGTATATCCTCCAGCCGTACAACATCCAAATCTTACATACAATGTCTTCTCCCATAAGACCATTTCTTCATTCATATAAATATTTATACACAAGCCCCTTACACAGAAGAGGGCCGCCACCTTTGATCTTCGGCCTTTTGTACATGATATGTTCTACAAATCTGTTGTTACAGTGATCGCTTCTCCTTAATCTCATCATATGTCTGAATCTGATCGTCGACTTGCAGATCATGGAAGTCTTCAAGGGCAATACCGCACTCGGTACCCTTGCCCATTTCCATGACGTCCTTCTTGACGTGCTTGAGCGTATCGATTTTACCTGGAGTGGGTCAGTATAAGAGTCATAAGGTGCGAGGTGGGAAGAGTGATAAAGAGAATGGAAATGAGATTTGGGAGTTCAACTTACCATCGAAGATAACCTCTCCACGGCGGATAACCTTGACCCTAGACGTCCGCTTAATGGTGCCGTTGCGGACCTTACAACCAGCGATATTCATCTGCACACGCTTCCTGACGTTGATGGCAAAGACCTGCAGAACATCTGCCTCACCAAGAACTTTGTGTGTAATGTTATACGGTAGTAGATCTGAGAGGGCATTCTTGACATCATCGACAACGTGGTAGATGACGCTATGGTCGATGATGCGTACGCCAGCCTCATCAGCGCGTTGGCGGATGTGAGGCAGGATAGGGTTATTGAAGTTGACAATGATACTCTTTGAAACAGCGGCGTGATCAACGTCATACTCAGAGATACCGCCAGCCCCAGATCGCAGAATCTTTGATTGGACTTCATTGCTGCCAAGTTCCTGGACTGTGCCGCAGACCGCCTCTACTGAGCCAGCAACGTCAGCCTTGATAATGAAGTTCTGGAAGGTGATGCCAGGCTCAGTCTTGACGGGCTCTGCTGCTTCAGTGCCCTCAGCTTCTGCAGCGGCTGCGGCTTCTTCAGCGGCCTCCTTCTCGCGCATGCGTTGTTCTTGTTCAGCAAGTTGCTGAGAACTCTCTAGCCTCTCGGCCATTTCCTCTCGATACTCAACTGCTGTCCTAGCTTTACCCTCGTCCGGCGCCTGGAGGACCTGTACTCCAGCATCAGGCAGCTCACGCCAGCCGAGGACCTGAACAGGAGTTCCAGGTGGTGCTTCGGAGACCTCGACTCCAGCTTCGTTGCGAAGAGAGCGAACTCTGGCCCATGACTTGCCAGCCACAATAACATCGCCAAGGCGCAGAGTTCCTCGCTTGATCAGTACCGTGGCAGTCTTTCCAGTTTGCTTGACGCTAGATTCGAGGACCCAGCCCTCAGCCATGCCGTCTGCCTCAGCACGGACATCAAGAATTTCTGACAGAGTGACGATGTTCTCTTCAAGATCTTCCATGCCCTTACCGGTCTTTCCACTGACGGGGACGACCTGAACATCACCTCCATAGTCTTCAATCTCAATGCCATGTCGAGCAAGATCGGCCTTGACTTGGTCAACGCGAGCATCTTCCTTGTCAATCTTGTTGATTGCAACAATGATAGGAACCTTGGCAGCTGTGGCGTGTTTCAACGCCTCGATGGTCTGCGGCATAACACTATCATCAGCAGCAACAACCAGCACCACGATGTCTGTGACATTGGCACCTCGTTGACGCATAGACAAGAATGCAGCGTGGCCTGGTGTATCAAGGAAGGTAATCTGTTTTCCTGACGACATCTGAACAATAAAAGCACCAATGTGCTGTGTGATACCACCATGCTCCTGAGCAGCAATCGAAGACTTCCGCAGCCAATCCAAAAGGGTAGTCTTTCCGTGATCAACGTGGCCCATGATGGTCACAACAGGAGGCCTACTCGGCAGCGAAGATGTATCTTCTGGCACCGGTCGAGGTTGGAGATCACGTTGAGAACCCGTGTCAACTGTAGGGTCGAAGCCATACTCTTGAGCAACGAGAGCCGCGGTATCACCAGTCATGATTGTATCCTCAGTGAGATCCTCGAAGCCCATGGTCTCCAGATCGTGTGTGAAATCCGCGATGCGGATCTCTAGAGCACTGGCCAAGTTGGAGACACTAATATACTCTGGAAGGAAAATGGGCACTGGTGCAGCCGCAGCTTCTTCTTCAAGACGCTTCTTGGCATCCTTCTCGGCCTTTTTGCGCTGTCTTGCTTCCCATCGTCGAATGGTTTCGTCGTCCATGTCCTCATCTTCGTAGTCATTATGGCGAGTATTCTTCTGGCGCTTTCCCTTCTTATCTCGTCTTCTGTTTTCTTCCTCTTCTTCCTCAATCTCGAAGCGGGACTTGCGTCTTGGCTGTTCTTCCTGCGGATGCTGTGGTGGCTGGAGCCAAGAGTCGTTGTTCAAAATTGGAGCTTGCGGTTGAGCGCGGGCGTCACTGGGGCCTGGTCTACCACGGATGTTTGTGACTCTGCTTTCAAGTGCGTCCCAGAAGCCGGCACTCTTGCCCTTCGGTTTATCCTCATGCGTGCGTACCGCACGCTTTAGTTGACCCCATACAGCTTCGCCCTGGTTCTGATGTGTAGGCGCAGACGACCCCTTGGGTTGATTCTGTGAAGCATTTGCCTCAGCATTACTCTTCATAAGAGGTACATGCGTGTCGATTTTTTGAGAACTGAAGGTACCCCAGGAAGGTGTAACTTGTTTTGGTGGTTCGTTGGTAGACCAAGATCTAGGGGTCGCCACCGGAGCCGGTACGCGATCTGTCTTGAAGGCTTCAGCCAAGATTGAGCTCGACAACGGGTTCGGCTGAGTCCTGACTGCTCTTGGTTCTCCTTGTTGCTGTTGTGTCTGCTGCTGTCCGGTATTCCTGTCCCTGTCGTTCGATCGATTCGGTCGCGGGTTGTCGTTTGGCTGGCGCTGATTTCTGCCTTTCCCTTGACCCTGGCGTTGACCCTGACCATGCAATCCGTTCTGAGAAGCGTTGGAATTTCTGTTATTGTCTTTGGTTGGTGTCGTTGGGGGCTTTGGAGGAGACGCCCGGACAGGCTTTTTCAAAGGCAGTCCCATCTTTTTGCGAGCTTCTAACTCGTGTGGAAGCAATGCACCAGAAGATTTTGAAACGTCCGGTGCTGGCTTATTTGCAAATGCTCCAAAAGACCCCATTCCAGCTCCAAATCCTCCAGAGAACCCGGCCCCGGGGAAGCCTCCCGGCTTGCCATTATCGTTCGGTCCACGAAGCGCAGAGCTTGTCGAGAGAGAGCGCACGCCGGGCACTTGTGTAGAGTGACACGACAATAACCCGGTGGTCCTGGCAGGCGTTATCGAAGTTGCGGCGCCGGATACATGACGATCTCGAAGTTGCGAACCCCTCGGCAAGAGTTTGTGGCGGCAGAAGGCGCATACGTACGTATTTCCGCGCTCCTAAAGACTGTATAAGATATATGCTGACATTAGTTAACTAGAGAGGACTGACCTGTAAAGTGCGAGCTCTTAACATTGCCGCGGCGAAGGATTGACAGACTTGGAGCGAATCCGTCTCGACATTGGCTTCCAGGTTTTGCAATTAAATCTGCTAAAGGTGCTGTAAGTGTAGAAATCGATCTTAGTGGAGCTCGCAATTGGCCACAGGTCGCAACGCTCGGCTCCTGGAGGGGATTGGCCGCAACAGCTTTAGGTGATGTCAAGACGATGCTTACAACAAGGGTCTTCCTTGAGCTTCGAATGGTGAGCCAAAACAGGGGAGGAAAAATACAAAATTGATAGATTCCGATAGAGGAACAATAGATGTATCCTCAAAAAATAACCAAAACTTGTTTCATGATTTCCTTCACAAGTTATACATATAGACACGTTCTGTCCGAAAGTAGGTGACGTCCATGAGCATACCCGTGGTTTTGTGGGACCAGCACTAGAACGTTATGTTATTCTTCGAGAACACATTTCCCGCTACGACTCCTGCCTACTCATTCACTCTATTTATCCATCAACTGAACTTTTATCTCCAAACACAGAGAAAAAGAGGCTGTCGTCTCACTCAAGATGGCTCCCAACAAGAGATCAGGGAAGCAAAAGACTGCTCATTTTGATGATAAAAAGAATGACGCCCCTCCTTCGCCGTTCAAGCGACCCCCTGAGGTCCTAGAGCCTTTCATCGAGTCTCTGGATAAGAAGCACGTCTATATCACACACGTCGACAACAAGCCCGCAGCTTTCAAACGAAAGATTTTTCTCGTGCCCGTTGGAATGAATGTGGTCGTTGTACTACTCTTCATTCTTCGTATGTGGTGGATTGTCCCCTGGTACTGGCAACTCATCATGACCGGTCTGGGTCATGAAAACGAAACAACCTGGAACACCGCGGACTCGACATGGTCCGAGATTGCTTGGGAAATCGGAAAACGTACCGGAACTATGATCGTTGACTTCGCCCTGTTCATCTTCGTTTGGCCGTGGCCTGTGGAATTCGTCGCTGGGCAAGCTCGTGGCAACCCCTGCCAATGGCGATGGCAAGTTGGTTTTCGTGAACAGGAGATCTACGTGCGCCGAAGCCGAGAATGGGACCAGGCTCTCACAGACATCCTGTCGGACAAGGACTCCAACAAAATCCTGCTCACTTACGTGGATCTCGCAACTTCCCCTATTCTTCAGGAGCAGAAGACTGGATACCTCCTGATGAATGCTTACTGGGACCTTGACTGGGCACGCATGGTACATGCGCATCGTCTAGTCGACAAGAAGGAAATTGCTCTCGAGGCCTTCAAGAATGTTGTTCTTGTTCACCATGCGGAATACGGTTGGATATGCTACGATGTGCGCGGCACCACTGCTTCGGGGGAGGACGAGCGACGACGTCAAGTCTTTGCTTTCCGGGATGCACTTACAGAGCTCGGAAAGGAGAACCTGTTCTACCGTTGGGTTGAGATCGTTCAGTTTGAAGCTACGCAGCCTGGCGGGTTCGGCCCCAAAGAACAAGAGGCGGCAGCCAAGAGAATCCGAGAGTTATTCGAGAATGATGGGATCAATTTTGATGAACTTTGGAAAAAGAGTGTTGGCTCTTTGCCACTATGAAAACATTCATATAATTACTGGAGAGATATAATAGCACATATTTTCAGTATTTACTACCAATGCTTAGATATATAAAAATAATAATGAAAACATTGATCACATTTTATCGTCCATTATCATCTACATACAATACGGTCGTCATAAAGTCTTATGTGTAAAATAATTATCCAAAAAGAAACAAAAAAGTATTATGCGCCCTGCATTCCCTCTCTAAGCGGAGAATCTACAGCGCGACCCTGCTTTCGCGTGGGTTATTTCTTTGCGCACGTCGCTTCCTCGGACATCCTTAGTAGGGGCGTCCCCCTACTAAGGCACACCAGGGGATGCGCGCCGTTTCTGAGAGAGTGTACGCGGACCGGCATGTGCACAGGGTCGAACCTCGGTCTTGGGCCGCAGCCCAAGTCCGGGTTAACCACTGCGCCATGCTCAGTCAGGTACCCCTCGCTGGTGATAGAGTAAATTATTCTGATAGATAAAGCTCTGGAGGGCGATGCGGGTGGGCGTGGGGCGTGGGGCGCGGCTGGCAGGCAACTGGCACGTTAACCTTGAACCTTAACCATGGTAAGGACAAAGTTACCATAGCATTATGCAGCATGTAAGTCCCCACACCGAATGTGCTGGTCACCCAAGGAGGTTATATATGTTCAGAGTCGATCGCTATTGCTCATCAGAAACGATATCAAGATCTTGATGGTGGCAGACCAATCCACCAACCATCGTGATATATGTTCCGTATTCAAACACCAACCGAACAAGGGGGAGCCGACGATGTGTATTGCGTTCTGTATCCAGGGGTAATAAGCAATGTTTGGCTGAGCTTGCTTTACGAGAAAAGCACGATATAGGACCAGAAAACAAATCGTGTTCATACGTGTGGACCAAGACTCTTCCCATTCATCCCTGACTTCAGGGGGTTTATGGGGATCGTAAAGAGCAAGAGAAAGACATTGACCATACCATGTCTTGCAACGCTCGAGCACTCAAGTCAATTGATCCTTTGACAAGACTACCAATCCCTCGAGGAGCTCGTGTGGGTGTGCTTTTCCAATTATAGGAGAATGAAGGCGCTGGGGGCTTGTTATGACTGCAGAAGCCTGAATTCAGAGGGCAACGTCCTGAAGGTAGTCGATATCGGCATAGGTAAATACTGGAAGGTGGTCGTGTCTTCAATGGCTGTTTTCTGGATTAATAATGCCTTTCAATAACTCAATGCGTTGTTGGATGATGGTGTGAAGTTGAAATTGTGTGCAGTGGAGTTACGTGTCGTCCCAGTCGGACTAACAAGGCGCCGCACCCACACTCGACTCAGCTCAAGCCTAAAGAGGTGGATTTCACGTGCGGAGAATCCTAGCAGAGGAGAGTTCCTTTTTGTTCAATGAGACCGGGCATAAAGCGGTGAAACAGGTCTCTTCCCTCTGAGGCTCTACCCAGAACCTAGGGGAAGATCCCAAGGGGAGAAGCAATGACCCAATGTAGCACCTAAAGTTGGGTAACAAATGCCCGAGTAGAACGACGCTGACTGGAGCTACGTACTTTCATTGTACTCCGAACTCAAGGCTGATTGATACTCTTTCTGAATAACCAGTAAAAAGAAGTTCTCAGCTAGATTGTTGTTGGCTGTGCAGGTTGGGTTGAACTTACAAGTTAGGCATCCTCCCATTAATTGATGCCTACAGAATAACTTGTCGTTCAATTGGTTAGAAAGGATGGAGGATGACTGTAGGAGTAGTGTTGCCTTGTTCACAGCGTCAAAGGTAAAGGGCAAGACTGGGGTGTGTTTTGTTAATTACTGCATCATGTGTTCTTCCCTCCTTCCCTTAGACAATTGTGGTTTACGTAGAAATTCCCATGTGGCATGTTACTATTAAAGACTTCCCTGTCAACGAACTATATTGTATTGAATGGATTAATCTACAACCCCATATACTCGGTGACTATCTTGACGATTGATTCCCCCTATCTCACTCATCACCCTTCGTCACTCAAATTTCCATTATTGGAACTGTCCGATCTCCAACTTGAATACGGATCATTATCGGCTGACGGCTGACACCTAAGTTACCCAACACATTGAACCCCCTGCTTTAGCGTGCAAGAAAAAAAGGCCAGGTCAATCGATATTCATTATTTTTGGCATTCGATGTCTATCTTTGAGCAAGGAGAATACCCAACCAAGACAGGGTGAAGCAAGCAGTCCTGATTCTACTAATATTTGGTCTCCTTATACCAATCTCCCTTGCGTAGCAGCGTCTGAACGATCTATTGGCTCCAACAGCCAATAAGGTACCTTTTCTGGGCACTGCTGCAAGGTAGCTAAGGTACCTAGCTCACTCAGGTCATAAATACTTACCCAAGTCTCAGGGCAGGGCAGCTTTATACCTACCTACCGTTACAGTACGGGACCCAGCCCAAAACCCCTAAATCTGAACGCGCAACTGGCCCCGTTCAGCCCAGTCAATCAAGTTCCAGAACATCAAACTACCTACCCCTTCAACCTCATCTCGACAAAAAAGCACTCTGCTGCCGCTCCCTCTCTTGGCCTGCCCCGACCTCTTCTCGGTTCCCCTCAACGTCAAAGCACAATATCTCTACTCGTTCGAAATGTCCTCGGGATTGACGCGACGCCGCGGCGGCGCAGGACCTGCGGCTGAAGGCGAATCCAGCAACGGCACTGCCCCTAGAACGAGCACACCCAGCGCCGCCAGGGACAACGGACCCGAGACGAGCTACGAGAGCACAGAAAATGGCCACAAGATCGCCTTTGATCCTCGCGACATCAGCGAGAGCGCAGAGCGAAGCAAGCAGCCCAAGCTCACCCTCATGGAGGAGGTGTTGCTACTTGGCCTCAAGGATAAGCAGGTAGGCTGGCACACATGCTCATACACGTGCCCTTTGTCCTTGACGGTACAGCTCTAACTCTCAACCTCCTTACAGGGCTACCTCTCTTTCTGGAACGACAACATTTCTTACGCTCTGCGAGGATGCATTGTCATCGAGCTGGCCTTTCGAGGTCGCATCGCAATGGAAAAGGATGCTTCGAGACGCCGATTCCCCCTCGCAGACCGCAACATCGAGGTCATAGACGACACCCTAACCGGCGAAGTTCTCCTTGACGAAGCCCTCAAGATGATGAAGCAGAGTGAGAAGATGAGCGTCGCAACCTGGATTGACCTCATGAGTGGTAAATACCCCCAGCCATCATCCTTCAGTTACACCGATGGCCATGGCTGACTCTTTCTTGAATTACAGGAGAGACCTGGAACTTGATGAAGATCGGATACCAGCTCAAGCAGGTTCGAGAACGACTTGCAAAGGGACTTGTCGACAAGGGCATCCTCCGCACCGAGAAGCGCAATTTCCTTCTTTTCGATATGGCAACCCATCCTGTCGCCGATGGTGGTGCTAAGGAGGAGATCCGTCGCCGCGTCCGCAACATCCTTACCCAACGAACCGTCGTCCTCAATGGTAGCCAGTTCCTACCCGAGTCGCTTGAGTTCCGTTATATGCGCAGTATCGCCATGGTTTGCGCCGCCTACGCTGCTAATGTCCTCGAGAACGCCCTTGCATCCCTTGGCCACGAGGCTAGGGAAAGGGCCTTTGCGCAGACCGATGATCTACTCGCCGACTACAGCCAATGGCCATTCGGCAAGAAGGCCACACAAAACGGCATTGGGGCCAACTTGCCTCAGCTGATCAATGAGGTAGGCAGTATATTGTATGAGAGACTTGTCCATTACTGACATTAGCTACAGGAGGTCAACAGCGGCAAAGACAAAGAGCTTCAGCTCGAGGTGGTTTCGGCTTGCTTGAGCGTCTTTACTCGACTCGACTCCCTCCTATAGACGTTCTCACGCGAACCGCGTGTGTGCATACCACTGCCAAACATGACGTCCTGGTACATACTCGTTCAACTACCTAGCGTCCTAGCCCGGCCAAGCTCTCCCCCGAAATCTCCGTTCCAACTATCCGATCATAATCCACCTTTAACCTGTTCCTACGACACGACTTTGACGACACCAGTCGCATGGCACCCTTTCTCACCAACGCTGAACTAACACGAGTCTCCGCAAACAAACACTGCCACAAGGAGCAAATTAAGGGAATTGGGACGTTGCTCCAGCTTGACTACAAGAAGCTGCGGCTTGTTCCAATGCATAACAAATTGGAGCTTGGCCAAGTGACTAGCCAAGGCTGAAATATTCCTGGGTGTTTGAGCAAGTGGTGTTGGTGGTCCGCTTACCCTTTATCCCACCCAAACTTCTTCTTTTAATGTCCTTTTTATTTCTGTCGAGACTTATCTATTCTTCCTTTTATCTTTTTGGGAACCAAAAAAGGAGATGAACAGGGTGACTCTAACTTTGACTCTGTTGTGTATGTGTCGGTCGTGTGCTGGTGTGTTTCTAGGAAGGTTGGGGAAATGGGGGCGAAATTCATAGGCTGATGCGTGAAGCGTGACTTAGCCGTTGCTGTTTTGTCGTTAAACTTGGGTCTGGTATCTCTGTTGTAATGAAGAAAAAAATGCCACAGACAACTTTTTATTGAACCACGATGAGGGTGTCTATTTATTCTACACATCCTAGAGGATTTAGGTCTCGTCTCTCGCTGTGTTATATACCTGGTGATGTTGGTTGGGCTTATTCGTACTTGCCATGATTATGGGCACAGAGTTGACCGAGACAAGATGCTTTGAAGAATTTATGGGAATTTGCACTACTAGGCTACGCATATCGCTGTGCTCATTCCTGAGATGCCTTTAATACTTCCTCTTCCTCTCCTTTTTGCCGACCGGAACTCCGCCAGCGCCGTGTATCTTAATTACATCAAAGAGTAAAAAATCAATCAGTCTTTTCCCTTCGTCTCTGCTCGTCTCTCAGTCTCATCATGCCCTAATCAAGTTTACTTCTTTCGGCCTCCAACACCCAGGCTTCCCTCAAAACCGGGACGGCCCTTCTTCTTGGCTCCAGCGGCGCCACCCTTCTTCTTCTTCTTGCCTGCCTTTCCGAGGAGCTTATCATCACGTCGTGCACGGAGATTGTCTTCTCGCTTGCGTTGACGGTCCCTCTGTGCCATCTTGACACCGTCGGATCGCTCCTGCCAAGCCTTTTCACTCTTCTTCTTGGCAACCTCCTTTCGCTTGACGGCGCGCTTGAGGAGAGCTTCGTCGTCGCGAATCTTCTCACCCTCAGCGCGGCGACGGGCTGTTAACCAAACATCCTTCTCAGCAATATCGGCGCGCTTCTCGGGATCAAGCTCCTGGAGACGCTTCTTCTGGTTCTGGACCTTGATGAGGGCAGTCTTGGGATCGGAAGGACCCTTCTTCTTGCCCTGGGTTAGGACATGGCCTAGATCCCGCGACAGTTGAGCGCCATCACCAAAGGCGACGCGGCCGAATGTGAAGTTGCTAGCAGCCTCGTCGAGCTCGACAGCGGGGCTCATGATACCGGGTGAGTTGGACGCCAGTGTTTCCTCACGCTTGCGCTGCTCCTCCAGCTTGGCCTGCTTGCGCATCTCTTGCTTGTGAGCCTTTCGAAGTTCTTGCTTCCTTCGTCTCGACTCGATGAGTTCTTGGCGTGTGCGGATAGGCTTTCCATCAGGACCGTCAGCTTTTCGGGCGGCACGGAGAGCCTCGATCTTAGCAGCGAGACGCTGTCGGATGGCAGTGGTGTCGGCAGGGAGCTTGATGTGTTTGGGCTTCTCAGAAGGGGGGACAGTAGATGAGATGGAAGTCGTGGTGCTGGCAGGATCGGCAGTTGCGTCGGCAGGGGTCGTTGCGGAGTCGTTTGTGTCAAAGGTAGGGGAGTGCGGCTCGGATTCATGACTCGAGTTACCACTGGCCTCTTCGTCCTTCGCCAAACCTGAGATATCCATAGGTAGAACTTCATCGTCGCCGCGAGGGGTTGTCTCGTCGTCCTCCTTGTCCTCCTCCTGCTTCTGAGCCTTAGTAGCGGAAGCCTTTGCTTGCTTCTTGGCGGCTTGCTTTTGAGCCTTTGTTGTCGGGGCCGGCGCGTCATTATCCTCGGTCTCAGTCGCATCTGTCTTGGTGGGTTTCTGTTCTGTCTTCTTCTCCTTCTTCTTATCCTTCTTAGCCGCTCGTTTCTCCTCTTTCCTTGATTGCTTAAGGGCAGCCGCCTCAGTTATGGTCTTGGGCTCTGCATCCTCGCTCTCGTCGAGCTTGGGCTTTTTGTTGGTCTCGGCCGTCTTGGTCTTGAGACCCTCGCCAGGTTTCTCGGAGTCTACACCAGGGACAGGCTCGTACTCCTCCCAGTCGTCGTCATTATCAGCCTCGTCCTGCTGTTCCATCTCGCGCGCCTTGCGCTTGTTCTTGGCGCGCTCGTCCATAACCTCCTTGGCGTTTCGATTTAGTTCGCTATCAGGATCCAACTTGGCACGACGGGCAGCCGCCGCCTCCTCTTTTGTTTGCTTCTTTTTCTTCCATTGTTCCTATGGATATGTATTAGCCTCTTGCTCGGCTATGTACGAAGTGGAAGATGTGGTAGGAGGCATGTGGTATAGATATTCAGGCGGTAGATGGGTTGACTCGGGATCAACGAGACGTTCGATTCACATACACTTGTGTCTTCACCGTAGTACATCTTGGCGGGAATGAGACTTAACAGGCCATCGAAGGCTTTTGCGTGGTCGCGCAGGCGGTCCTATAGGGCTCAAGGTCAGCTTGAAGGCTTCCTATCACCACATATCGGAAGTCTGAAGTGAAGAATGACGGGCGGGGCATGGGCACGAGGATGGTTGTGACAACGAACCTGCAAAGACTCGGCCATATTATCGTATGTGTTTACCCGGCTCGGTTTCGTAGTTACCGTGATACTGCAGATACAAGTCTGAGCCAATGATGCAAAAGAAGTGGTGATGATTTGCTGCTCTTGATAAGAAGAGGTTGGAAAAGAAAGCTCGGATGGCGATTTGCTACCTCAATTTTTTGGGGGGATCAATTGTAATTTTTTTTTCTTGCTAACAACCGCCCGGCCTTGTGTGGGGAACTTGATGATTGATCCACCCCTGCACGCTAGCTCTCTTTTACAGAGGGTACGTAGCTGCGTCAACTTCAGGGTCTTCAACGTGTCTATCAGCCTCACTTCAGTGGAGGCCAAGAGATACAAATGAATGACGCCAACTGGGTATAATACTCTTTTAACACAAAAGGCATGTATATTATGTACCTTGCCAGATAACATGATAACCGATCTACACAAGTTCACTACAGCATCACACGAACAGGTGTCCGCTGAACTACGGCTGCCTACCTCAGCAAACCTGATCATAAGAGTCACTGGTCTCGATCATTGAAGCAAAGCCCTTTGTTGAAGAGCATAAGATCAAGTTCGTCGATATATATAGTCAAGAAGCCGCCAAGCCAAACTGTAATTACGTTCGGAAGCGTTTAATTGGCGATGTCTTAATTGAAATTGACTACCAGTAATAATAATCATCATCATCATCATTAAACTCCTAATGTGTCGCTGATACTCGGGGGCCGGTGATTAGAATCGCATAACAGCCTTGGATACTAGCCGATAGATAGGAAGATAAAACATGTGTATTGCAATTGATAGTGGCAACAAACACGAACACGAAACGTAGCATAAATCTTTCTATCTCATCTAGAGCCAACGCAGAGATATGGGATATCCATTGCCATTGCTCGTCTCTGTGTGACCTGATCCAATAAACTGTGATTTTTTGAACAATGTATGGTTATTAGTCACGCATGGTATCATAACTTATGATACGGTATACAACATCTTCCGGATCGCACGCCTAATGAGACAGTCTATTTCTTCTTGCCCTTCTTGCCAACGGCGGCTTCCCTCCGACGAGCCTCTCTGGCCTCGATCTCGGCCTTCTTGGTCTTTTCTTGTTCATCCTTCTCGTCACGCTCGGCCTAGCCATTAGTATTAGTATCAAGGTTCAAGCTAGTTTCAAACAAAGGCTGGTAACTCACTTCTCTTCGGGCAGCATCGAGAGCGCGCTGCTCACGAATGGCCTTTAGCCGCTCCAGATCAGCCTTGGACTGGTCGGTCTTGCCCTGGGCTGTTAGGCGCATGTGCCTCTCCTTAGCAGCGGCAGCCTCGGCAGCCTCGCGCTCACGTCGAGTGGGCGCCGCCTTCAGGCCCTCGACACCCTCTGTGATCTCCTCCATGCCTACGGTAGCCTGCTTGCGGGCCTCCTTGGAGTGGTTGGGGTTGGCGGGCATATCATCATCGTCGCTCTCGCTCTCGCTCTCGTCGCTGGAGGGCATGTCGCCAACCTCGACGGTCTTGGCCCTTAGCTTGGCAATGGCTGCCTCCTTTCGAGCTTTTTTCTCGGCCTTGCGTGCCTCGCGCGAGTCCTCTTGGGCTTCTGGCTCGACAGGTCCAGCCTCTGGCTCGTCGTCTTCCTCTTCAGAGGTCTCCTCCTCGGAAGACTCGTCGTCGTCGTCACTGTCATCTTTCTTGTCGCCCGCAGCCCACATGCTCACCTCGTTACCATCGGCGTCGAGGGGTCGGAGGTCGCGTGAGAACTTCTTACCGCCTCGAATGTTTGTTAGTATGTTGTTCGAATTAACGGTCAACTGACGAAGGAGACATACCTCCGCGTGTGGGCTTTCGAAACTTTCCGCCTCGGCCACGAGCGCTTGTTCCAGGGGGACCTCCGGGTGCCATGATGGTCTAGTTGTGACGAGGTGCGAAATGAAGTGTTCTTGGAAGAAGGAGAGAGATAGTAGTATCTCGGGATAGTTTGATGCTGTTGGAAGAAACTTGGCAGAGATAATATTTTGTTTGTCGTTAGGTTGTCTCTTGGATATTTGTTTCTTGTTCAGAGGCGGGGTAGCGGGGTAGCTAATGACGGCAGCTTTAAACAGGAGATGGAAAGGGAAAGATCAGAAGTGTTATCGATCAGGAACTTCCTGAGGGGATATCGCTTAGTTTTATAAGTCAGGGGTTACTCGGCCCATGAAAAAGTCAAACGGTGAGTTGAGCACATATATATGTCTTTGGAATTTGTGGTCTCAAAAGCTTGATCAAGAGGCGGAAAGTTTTGTATTGCACGTAGCCTATCATCAGGGTACTACAAGACAGGAATAATCAATTTTACAAGGTTACTTAGGGTATGACTCAACTAATCCAAGAATCGAACAAATCGAATGGGATTGCAATTAATTGCTGGACAACACATTCAAAGCTAAAACAGGAACGATAACGGGGACCCTTGGACCACAGTTCGAAGTTCCACAGACTATTTGAGTCATTGCACGAATGAAAGACTCCCAGTTTGTCGTGCTTTGATCCGCTTCTTTTTGGGGTGGCAATGATTGACATCTATGCACGGCATCTTTGTCTGTCACGCACGCGACACGAGACGCGGCCTTTACAGCTGGAGCAATAGGTAGACTAGGTAGGCTCTCTAACACAGCCCAGAGCATACGGTGCACACAGTAGTATGGATGCTAATTCAACTAATATGCACTATATTGTTGAACGACATACATTGGCCGCTATGGGCGTGAAGAATTCATAGAAAAGACGCAAAAGAATATGCACGCATAGTCTGACAGACTTTGAGTTATGCATTGAGTGCTGGGCTTTCCAACAAAAAAATTACTTCATGACCTCAGGCCAAATTCCCATGAAGGGATCCACGAGATGGACCCTGAGCTCGGCGCATCAATCTTCCGTAAACCCGCTTTTTGGTGCCCCACCCACGTAAACAAAATCACCTCGACCGAACCGCGAATTTATTTCTTTTTTTCCTTTCTTCTTCAACCTACTAGAAAAACTGAATCCTTCAAATTCACTCTGGCTTTCATTACACCATGGAGGTACTTGGAGGGGAAACTGGAGGAAAGATGAATTCACCGCTGACACTTACCCTCTGTCCTGGTTGCGGCTTCGGCTGTCTTGGGAGAGAGAAATTTTGACGCGGTACATATCATTCTGCGATGGTCTCTTTTTGAGACATGATTTAGAGTTGATGGGAGGTGAGTAAGGCTACCCTTTGTGGTCCTTGTGAGCGCGCCTATTAGGTGCATGTTGAAAGCTGTGCACCGTACCTATGTTTGGTCGTCGGTTTGTCTGACTTGCCATGATATCGTGATATTCTGGTACACAGTCGGCAAAGAGTGGTGTGGTAGTACTCATTATACCCAAACCGACAAACCTTCCAAAACTCTGGGCCTAAAAATCTCGAAGAACCTCGCATTTCTCCCACTCCTGGCTTCTTTGGAGAGCATGAGTTCAAAGTGTTGGTCGACGTTCTTTTTGCCTACAAAATGGGTTGGTGTTGAGATCTCACAATTTTATGCTTCGGAGTATAGGGTAGGTAACTTTAGACAAGCACAGCCTCGCCTCACCATCACCTAGACATTTGCTAGATGTATTCAATATTGAGCATGCTTTAACTGATACTTAATCTCGATATTGAGTATCTGATATTAACACTTTGAAAAGTGTCCAGTCGATACTAGGTCGCATCCTCTAAATACATCCACTCAAGATACACACACTCCAAACACGACCATTCCAAGAACAACATCAAACAAACCACCAACCGTCTTACACCCTCCCTGTGAGGTTGATACTCGCGTTATTGGTCTGATGTGCTTTTAAACAACCCTTCGCTTCCGAGTTGCTTCTTTTCTCGACTGTTTGATTTCTGCCAATCTTGCAAGGAGCTGTTGACTATGTCTTCGCTGTTGAGCAGTTGGCTCATTACTGATATACGCCCGACGTAGTTTTCGAAACTCAGCCAATTCTGTCTTATACTGGACACTGCCAGGGGCATTTGATGGCTTGAATAGACTTGTGGTGTCCCACTGAAAAGCTCTGAGCTCCTGTTTGTATTGTTCTCTGCCCTTGACAAGCTGGAGGGCGTGTGCCGGGCCATTCAGTTGATACACATGGTACGACGGAAGATTTGGGGTCAGTTCGACTGCGACTTTTGCGCGCTTGATTGATGCCTCTGCCTTGAGATTGCTCATGTTCCCTCCGTGGCGGTAGCGATTGATAAATAGATGGGGACGAGTCTCCTGGCTATCATTGTGGTCGCTATCTGAATCGTCGTTGTTGCTATGAACGATGGGACTGTTTGGACTCGAGCTCGTTTTTGAATTCTTGGGAGTTGAAGGTGATGGTGGTTCTTCGCTTTTGGATTCTCCGTTGTAGCCGCCGTTGTTAGAGCCACTTGATCTTTGTGAGCTTGCCGTCGCTTCGCCGGTGTTATCAGACTCAATCAACGGAGAGAGTGGCTGGACTTGAAAGCTCGTCATGTAGCTCGAAGGGATCGTGGACATGTCGGCGGCTTTACTGTCATCCATGACAAAGCCCTCATCGCTCTGTAGAGCACGTTCGGTAACATCATTGTTGAAGAAAGTCAAGGCTGCAGAGGGATCCGGGAAGTAGAACGAACATGACAACTCATCAGTGTCGGCGATAGGTATATCAGACATATTGAGCTATTCGTGATAACAGCGTCTTTGAAAATACTGCTTTTTAATCGAGTAGGCAATAGTAGCTATAGATATGGGAAGTTGGTCTTTTGCTGGAACGACAACCAAATAAGAAGAATAAACTCATGGTAAGAGAACCGGAACGATAAAACAGAAGGAGACATAGAAGGCAGATTAAACATGTAAGGTAACGACAGTTAAACTCTGAGGGAATAAAGGAAAGAGCAATGTGAGGCTTGAAGAACCAATGTCTAAATTATCAACCTTTGGAGTGAAGTAATAGGGTTTTCTCTATTTACAAGCGACCTTTTATCAGTGTAGAGAATAAAGGATATTTGCTTCGTACAACTAAAGATGGAATTTGCGAAACATTGTATCATTTATCTGGCTCTTTCTTAATCGCTGTGGGCGCCAAGTTTCATCTCTATCATAAAGCTCGTGTTGGTCGCCATGAAAGAACATTGTTGTTTTGAGGGCATATCCATAAAGATGGCGCGCACCTGTAAAGACTGCAGCGTCAAAGCATATATGCAATGCCGAAAGTATCAGGCGCTTTCTTTGACCAGACGAGCATTCTGCAGGGAGTCTGGAATCAGCACTTGAAGAGATCTGGTCTCTGATATTGACCAGACGGTATTGGGTGCAAAGCTCCTACGCTGCATTTTCTTTCACGATGCAGCATGGCGTTCAAGCGCGCTTGGTGGTATATGGATATAACAATCCTGATGAGTAACACCAGCTGAGGCTTGCTCCCTCCTGAATCAGGCACGAGTTAATAAAGTTGGAGATATGTGCGAATGGGAACGTACTTTACCCAGCCCCCTCCACGAGAATAAGGTTATACGTTGGAGAGACAATGCATCAGAGGAGTCCCAAGAGGCCTCAAGCTATTACCCTTCACCTCGAAAAATCTTCCAAAACGTCAGCAAGTCGTTTCCTCTTCAATTTTCTCAATGCCAACACAGGTGCCGACCGCTCTGAAGCTACCAAATTCACTGCTTTCTTGGGAATTGGTCTCGGTTTCGCTTCATTCGTACCTCGAACAACACTCTCCCGTGTGAAAGTATATTGGCGCGTCGCGAACAGCCCCCTACTGACATAGGATGGTCTTGTGCCGATTCCACCTTGCCGAGAACTGTGGCCTAGGTGAAGACATGCAAGAGGTCGCGAGGGCAGAACGAAAGGGCCTGCTACAGTTTTGGTAGGGGGTCGGGCTCCACGGGCCTCCAGATCTCTGTCTGAACTGAGCTGGCCGAGGAAAGAATAGAGCCAAAATGCCCAGGACTCGAAGGCCACACCATGGCATGCGCGAGCCTCTCGAGATGCGGCATCGGTGTCCCACGAGGGTGTCTGCATCTTTGTGGCATCGGTGAGATAGTCGAGAAGAGGCGGGGCCTGTTGATCTTGAACGAATTTGACGGCGCATCGTGAGTCGCTACATAATGAGACCAAGTCGTTGTCGATACTTGCAGCAAGATCACGCAGAGACTTGCTCCTATTTTCCTCCAGAGGCGCAAACAACATGAGATACCTTAATAGTGAGTCTTCCAGCCCAGATGGTGCATCAGCCTGCTCCCACCCATTATCCATCGCCGACTCGTAGCTCGTGGTCCAATCCCCCCTTGCACCCATGACGTCGTACAGGGCGAGAGAAGGGAACCGCGATACCCATTTCAGCGACTCTTGGGAAGTGGGTTGATCACCCCATATGCGCAATAATCGCAGCAAGGGAAATGGATCAGGTTTCTCTGTCCACCCCCGAACGAGACGGTCCGAGACACGGGGAAACACAGTTCGGAGCTCATCAGCCGGTTGAATAAGCTCCAGCGCACCCAGATTGGGCATATCGGCAAGGCAGAGAAGGTCATGAGTGTTGAAGGAACAGCCGCCAGTGAGAACAAGATGTGTGATGAAGTCTGTCGGCGATGCTATCAGGGGCTGGGTATAGCGAGCGAGGTCGGTGCCAGGATGGCAGATGTGCTGTCGAAAGCGGTACAGACCAAGAGTCTTGTCATCCTGATCGTCCATGAGGATTCTGGAGAAGAGCTTCCAGGCATGAAGACATACGCCTCTGCTGGAGCGTCAGTATCATATACTTCGCTGTGTTCCGCACTATCCGCATGCATGTTCACTGACCTTGCCTCCAGATACCGCCAAATGCGCCATAGCATATTATTCGGAATAGCCTCAAGATGTGCCACTGAGCGAACCTTGCCAATATTATCGGCGACAACGCTAATAGCCATGTCCACCAGCGGCCGAGGTCCACGAGTGCCGCGAGCTGTGAACCCAGGATATGGCCGACGTCGACTCCAATCCGCTGAGTCGTTGTCAGACTCAGTGAGAGCCTCACGCGACATGACATATTCCTTGAAGACCTGACCTGAACTTTGGTCAAACATAGCTGATAAGACTGGAAATTAGAAGAATCATGTGAGCTTTCGTGAGAGAATCCAAGTGAGGTTCAAGGGCTTACTAAATGAGGTTGATAATGTGGCAAGGTTGTCGAAACCTGCTTGGTGAGGACGCGTTTGGAGGAATGCCATCTCACTATAGAGTAGTGGTTTGATCGGTCAATTCAAGCGACACAATCACAGTGAAATTAATATAGAAAATAACAGAACAGTTGATTACGTTTTACGGAAATATTAATAGATTCATTTATAACATTTTTTTAATATTATTTATCGCTTTCAAATCTTTAGCTACTGTCTCTCCAAACGGAAACACCGTAAGGGAAACCGTCTATCTTTTTTCCACTTACAGACGGGAACAAGCGAAGCCATGCATATATGGCTTGACAACGGCCGCCCTGTGATGTGATGGCTTCATCCGTTTCGCTCTTTTCAGTATTCAAGCCCTTTATTCCAAAAGCCGGGTAATCATTCTTCAGCTGCTGCTTTTCCCCATCAACATGCGCTATGGTATCCAATTGTAAAACCTCTCCTTCTCTTATATTTTATCTTCATGTCATTCATAGCATTGGCTTGAGGTCCTCGGCGACGTTGAAGGGAGCTTCTGTCTTGCTCTTGACCTCGTCAACGGTGACGCCTTCTGCGATCTCAACGAGGGTAAGACCATTGGCAAAGTCAACGTCAAAGACACCCTAGGTAGATAGTTAGTATATCATTGTTAAGAAACATCTGACTCGGGTAAAACTCACCAGCTCAGTAATAATCCGTGACACGCAAGCTCGGCCAGTCAGAGGGAATGCGCACTGCTTAACAATCTTGGCGTTGCCCTTCTTGTCTGTGTGCTCCATTGTCACAACAACCTTGGTCATGCTGGGGTTACTGACAAGATCCATAGCACCACCGAATCCCTTGACCTTTCCGGGAAGCATCCAGTTGGCCAAATCACCAGTGGCGCTAACCTGCATGGCTCCAAGGATGGTGAGGTTGATGCGACCGCTACGGATCATGCCGAAGCTCTCCTCGCTGCCGAACACGGCGGCACCAGGCTTGAGAGTGACAGTCTCCTTACCAGCATTGATCAGGTCAGCGTCCTCGGCGCCCTTTTGGGGGTATGGGCCAAGACCGAGGATGCCGTTCTCAGACTGAAGCTGCACCTCGACCTCGGGGCCGACGAAGCCGGGGGCGAGCATAGGCATACCGATACCCAGGTTGGCGTACATGCCGTTCTTGAACTCCTTAGCGGCACGGCGCACGATGCGCTCACGCTTGGCAGCTGTGTCGCCAGAGCCAAGGGCCTTTGTAGCCTCGGGATCGTTGGGGTCCTTAGCCCAGGTGTATTTCTCGATCGACTTCTCCTCGGTGCTCTGGATGACACGCTTGACGTAGATACCGGGCAGATGAACGGCCTCAGGAGAGATCTCACCGGGCTCGACAATATGCTCGGCCTCGACGATGGTCATCTTTGCGTTGCGACCCATGGCACCGTTGAAGTTGTGCGCGGCGAGACGGAATTGGCAGTTACCAAGCTTGTCGGCCTTCCAGGCTTTGACGAAGGCGTAGTCGCCATCAATGCTCTCCTCGAGGAGGTAAGGCTTTCCCTTGAAGACCTTGACGTCCTTGGGGTAAGAGTAGACATCGGGAGATCCATCGGCCTTGTTGCGCAGAGGAAGGTCACCTGTCTGGACGACTGTGCCGAAAGCAGCAGGTGTGTAGAAGGCTGGCACACCCTTTCCACCAGCAGCGCATCGCTCAGCCAGAGTTCCCTGAGGGGTCAGCTCAAGCTCGACCTCACCAGTGAGGTACATCTTCTCAAAGGTCTTGTTCTCGCCGATATAGGAGGCAATCATCTTGCTGATCTGCTTGGTCTTGAGCAGTCTACCGAGACCGAAGCTGTCTGTGCCGGCATTGTTTGAGACAGCAGTGAGGCCGGTGATTTCGGGCTTCTCGAGAACCTCGTTGATGAGGGAGTCGGGGACACCGCACAGACCAAAACCACCGCAGAGGAGAGTCGTGTTGGGCTTCATGTCCTTGAGAGCTTCCTTGGCGGAGGGGAAGACCTTGTTGATCTCAGCGCGGCGAGAGGTCGCTGAGAAGGATCGCGCGAGGACGGCATTGGGCTTGAGAACTGTCAGTATGCGCTAGGGACTGCAAGATACGCTTTTAGCTGCGTGAAGAACCTACGTTGGTGGGATTGCGAGCAAATGCTCGGAGAGTCCGTAAACGGAAAGCTGCTGAAGGCATCTTGTGTATGTGTTTGGAAGAAAGAGGATGATGTGGACAGGGATAGCTTCAGCGTCGAACAACCCCGCAGTCGGCCAAGGCGATAGGTTATAGCAATAGTATATACTTGTTTGAGGAATCAATTGAGCTTCGTTTCAAGCACTAACACTATTCCTCAGAGGTAATAATTGGCGAAGGAGAAGGTGTAGTAGAGAGGTTGAGCCGACGATGACGGGTGAAGTCCGCGGGCTGTTGGCGGGGGACCTGTCCGTTTATTAAAGGCATTTGAGGCCGGGACTGGCCGTAACTTGACCTCCGTCTAAGCTTAAGTATAGTTCCGCGCTGTGAAGTCGGAAGCGAAAGTCGGCATTCGGCCGTCACTGCCCATAATTCTACTGTTTTACGTAGCTTTAACGCCCTCAAAGCTCAACGGGCTCCCGTGTCATACCCGATGACCCCAGCATCAGCAGCAGAAACGGCGGGAAGTGGAGGATCTCAGTGCTCTCCCCCCCTGTGGAGGCCGAGGATAATTGGACAACAGCGCCCCCGGGCGGGGGCTCAAGTCCGGGGCAGGCGCTGTAGTTTAGTGGGCGGGTAATGGGTTTTCCGAACCTACACCACCGGCTATTCGTGTCGGGAGTTTACTTGTCATGATAGGACTGGAGCTTCTCATGACACGTTCGGAGCAGAGAAGGACGGCCCTTGGGTACTTGTTGAGCTAACTTTGTTTGGAAAATTCACTGGCATTTGGAGAGTAACAGCTCGGGGTTCAGTCACCGTTATATTTTAATGGTATTCTGTGTATTAGTAGTAACTATTGTGACTACCTCAACCTTGGCTTTCCCTTACTGTTCCGTGCCGGCTGCTTTCCGATCCGAAGTCGGCTACGTACCGTACTGTGTCCGAGATCCCCTCTCCTCGCCCAGGTTTCTTTGCAAAATAACAACGCAAACCCATGATATTTTAACCAAATAGGTACTCCAAAACTCCAAATTCAATCAATGATCCTAAATGTGAATCATGACAAGTCCCCTAACGCAAGCTCATATGAGCGGATGAACGAAATGAAACCACCGGGTATTCCCTTATCCCCCACTGTAGGCATTTATCACGAGAACTCAACAATCTCATCCATTAATCCACATTCATTGTGGTAATGGCATTTTCCGGGTGCAGAGACACGAGGCCAATCAAGTTTCCTTCAGGGTCGACAAACTCACCAATGTCCATGATGCATTGTCGAACGCCGAACCGCAATTGTTTGACCTCACCGTAGTGGTATTCGATCAACGACTCAGCCATCCCCAGATCAGCCACGCGAATGTGGCATGATGGTGTTGCGCCATTCGCCATGGCCATTTGTCTCTTATGCTCAAGTTGAGCATGAACGTCTCCCATGCTTCTCGCTTGGATCAACGCTCCTGTGATGCGAGATCCCCCGCTCTGGTTCGAGTTGAAGAAGTTCATGGGTTGCGCGTCAAAATGTGAGGATCCCCATTGTCTCATATATTGGTCGTCAGACTGCTGTGCGTTCATGTCGCCATGGAACTTCCAGCCGAAGCAGCGCGAGTAAAAGTTTACAGCTCGCTGCATGTTGAAGCAGTACAGGAGAAGAAAATCGGGAGTTCCACCAATGATAGACATATCTGGTCTGTCCATTGCACACGTCTCGGTCTGAGGCATCGAAGGAGGCAACAAGTCGTTGTCAGCTGTGATGTTTGGAGAGCTGGGAGCATCGAGAGACAAGTTCTTGGCGGCGTTTATAGGCAGCGAGAAGGTGGAAGCAAAGGCTGGCGGCGTGGGCATGTCTGCTATGGGAGTACTCAGAGTGTCGTGACCCAGAGATGGTACTGGCGATGGTGTTCTTCGGTCTGCATCCAGGTCCATGACTGATGAAGAGAGCGAAAGAGATGGCCGTTGTTTTGTGTATGATTCCATTGCTGGAGATGTGGAAAGGCACTCGAGAGATGTTGTCTTTGCTGAACCTCGTCAACAGGATCGTCAAGTGATTCGAGCACAGTTTAATATTATGGTAAGAAGAGTGACGGGCCGTGAGGCAACAGTCTAACAAAAGGAAAAGATATTGGAAGTGAATCAAAGACCAAGCAAGTCGACAACGACGACAGCCGAACTATTCAACGTTGAGATATATGATTTGCATCAGCAAGCCATCAATATCCCGATCATGGGTCAACCTTGTTCTTATAGCCGCGTACTGGTTGACAGAGGGCAATTTCCCAGAACTCCCAAGGCAAACTCTCCTTACATGCTGCGTGCCGTCAAGTGCACAAAAACATGCAAAAAAGCAACGATTCGAGACTGAAAGAGCGGAACCTGGTGGCGGGTGCATGAGCGTCTGTGAGGCTTGCCAGGCCAACTCAGGCTAAGTGGTATGGAGGTTAAGGCAAGGAGAGGGCAAGACATTCAAAACATCAACAAAACAAACGCAAGAACGGGCTAACGGGGGATCTTTTGGTGTTACGTCAAGGACCAATCGTTCAACTAAAAGACTCCAGAAAGGCTAAAGACGTTCAAGGGCGGAAGAAACCTGCAGCGACTAGGTCGTCTCTTGTCAAGTAGGGGTTCTTCTAGTTCTAGAAAGCTAATGCAGAGCAGAGCACATCTTAATGTGCATTTGTCATGTCTTTGACTTTGGCGCTCATCAGCATTAACATGCGTGTCTCGTCAAAAAGTCAAAAGCTGAAGTTGTTGGGTGGATTTCCAGGGCCTTGTCTTTTTTGGTCTGTCTTGCGTTTGCGCTGGAATGGTAAACAACCCGATATTCCACGTCTGAACGGTCAAATCATCAAGCATTTGTCTCAGAAGAGTGCGTTTCTTAATTTACACACATAGTCTGGGAGTGATTGTATTTGGGGTTAGTGCGTGTGTTTGACCATCATGAAGCCAGGCTTGTCTCAGTGTCGAACATATGGCTGACGATCACCGATCGTGGAGGTTGGATGGCTGAATGGTTCATGGTTTATGAAAGCCGGAGGGGCATAAAAGGGCGAACTAATAAACAAAAGCTAGACTACCTACCTAGCTAATGCTTAGGCGAGGCACGAGGTGAGGATATCAGAGTGGACCAACGTGCAGCAGCTTGCAGCTCTGCATCTGCAAGGCGGACCTTCTTTGGCGGAGAATGGATTCAAGTAAAGCAAGGAGTTGGTTTAATGTGATCGCCTGAACAGTTCCAGCACAGTAGCTGCATAATCTGCGTGCAAGGAAGATCTGGCGTGAGCATATTGAAAGCTAATTTCGTGACGAATGAATTCGCAGCAGAAGAAGGAACCTTGGACAGGGAGAAAGAGATTCATGATCATGAATGACATGATCCCTGGTGAGGTTCGGATCCGATAAAGCTGTGATACAGGTTGCAGGCATTACAAATGTACTTCACTGGGTCTGTATCTTTTAGAGCCACTTTTGGGCCAGTTTTCCAGTATATATATTATATTATTCGATGAATTTAGCTACAGGGAAGTAGATAATCTGTACTTTCTGAAAATATGGTACTTATCTTATAGTGAGGTTATCCTTACTATTGTAGGTATCGATAATTTTTACCTGACCCGCTGAAGTACATTTGTAATGCCTGCAACCTGTAAACCTATGGATGGAAGTCAAAATGGTAGTGTATCGACCTACTTGTGTGCGTATACCCCCTTTATATATACCAAGACAATAATATCGTAATAACTTCAATATATAATAATGCTATTAATTTCTATATAAATAATATATTTAAAATTAGATTTAGAATAATATACTATTAGGGATTCCTTTAATTATAGTTTAAGCCTAAGTTTTGCCCTATATAATCTCCTTTTTTACCCTTTTATTATATTTCTCTTAGGTATAATTATAAGACTTAAATATCTCTTTATATATTAAATAATAGCCTATAGGCTCCTAATCTACTTATACCTTCTTTATTAGTCTTATTAATTCTAATTCTAGTTATAGATAACTAGATTTTACCTTCTTAATAGTATTTTTTATATTATAATAATTAAGCTTATTACCTATCTTTTTTATTATTCTAAAGAGATTATATTTATATCCTTTTTGGCTAGATTAAAGGGAATTTAATTATACCAATAGCTTAAGCTTATTCTTCGATATATATAGAATCTCTCTTTAAATATTATAGTTGCATTTTAGTATATATAGAATAGCCCTAGCCGCTAAAGGATACATTAAGGTAATAGCCTTCTTTAGTGCCTTTTCTATATTATAGGGAAATATTCCTAAACTATAGAAACCGCCTATAATATTCTCCTTTATAAGACCTTTATTTCTAGCTAGTTTATAAATTTATATAAAGTATTACTTATATAGAGATATACTTATAGGTATACTAATATATTACTTAGCCTTCTTATAGAAAGCTATCTTTATTAAGTAAAAAATACTAATATTAAGCGATTAAATAAGATATAATAAATAAGGAGGTAAATAAATAACTTATATATAGTAAAATAAAGCTATAAATCGAAATTAAACTAATATATAACTATAGAAGCTATTAATAAGTAGAATCCTCTAATTAATAGGATTTTTAGGCTTAATTTATAATAGGAAAGTCTCTTTAAGCTATTTTAAGTAGATCCTATTAGTTACCTAGCCGGTCTTAAAGTAATTATAGCCCTAATTAGAGAAATTATTAGGAAACTATTACTTTTAAAGGGATTTACCAGTAAAGATAATAATTAATTATAGCCGCTTTCTTTATATATTAATTAACTCTATTATTAAAACCTAATTATAATAATTACTCTTAGTAATAACTATATAGTATATTATTTTACTTCTAAGGACTTTCTTAGCCTTTATATAATTTTCCTATAGCCTATATTTATCTATATTATATAATTAATTAGATCTAATAGAGAGATTAAATATAGTTTATATTAAAGTATTATAGAATTTTTATAGAATTTTAAGAGTAATAGTAATTAAATAAGTAATATTAAGAGATATAAATCCTTTTATCTTAATATATTTATAATACTTTAAAAATCTATTTATCTAATTATAGTTAACTATATTATACTTAATACTAAGGTTAATAATATAATTTATAACTTTATATACCTTAAATTTAGAAAGTATATAGCTATAGGCTTCTTTATAAAGAATAAAGTTAATAAGAAGGTCTTTCTATAATAAAAATAGTAATTAGTATAATTTATATACTTTTTGCGGTTCTTATATACCCTTAAGCTATTAATAGAGTATTAACTTATTTTTCCTATAATCTCTTATACACTAGTAAAGTAAATAGCCTTCTAATTTTTTCTAGAAATAATTATTTAGTATATTATCTTTAGCAACCTTTAAAAGACTTATATTGAAAATCTAGATTTATTTTAATAATAATTAATAATGTTATAAGGAAATTAGATATTACAGTAGGAAATTATACGTTGCGATTTCGTGCGCGTAAGGGGGGTGTGCGCGTATAAGTGGGTCGATACACTAGAGGTGAAGGTTGATGGAGCAGAGATACGTACCTCACCCCGATAAGCCTCTTATCGCCCCGCAGATTCATGGTCGCAGAAAAAAAATTACCAGCCTGCACCCAAACAATAGCGGCAGCTTCAACACCAAGAAACCTCCGTAACGACGACAATCGCCTATCCCCCAATTGGCGCCTTAAACACAATCGTCATGGAGTCTAGTTCAAAGCGCCGTAAGCTGGATCACTCCGGATCTGGCCTGAGACACGATGCTCTTATTGATTTCGAGGCCCAGAGCTCTGCAAGAGTCTCAACCGCTAGCACATTCGTCCTCCAAACCGACGAGCTACTCAAGGAAGCAAAACTTGACTATGGCAAGACATTGAAGGGTGTTGACGCAAACCTCCATCGCCTGAAGGAAGCCGTCGACACTGCTGTTCCTCACGGACCCGAGCTTGTTTGTTCCACTGTGCTAAAGAGTTGCGAACCTTTCAAGACTAATACATTCTCAGATTACCGAAGTTACAAACCGCTTTGAAAAGAAGCATCGCATCGTTATCCCTTACCCCGAACCGAAGCCCGCCAAGGATGCGCCCTACAAGCTCTCTTATGAGAAGCCCGCTTCGTACAATGTCGTCGGTAGCTACGTCGCCAAAACCATGGTCAAGTCGCAGGCGCATTTTGGCATCGACATGGTGGTCCAGATGCCCAAGACCATGTTCCAGGAGAAGGACTTTACCAGCATGCGCTACTTCTACCGCAGAGCATACTACATCGCCTACATCGCCGCCACCGTCAAGAAGGAGTTGGAAGATTCGTTCGACATTGGCTTCGAATACCTCAACGAGAACCCACTCCTGCCTGTACTCGCACTTCGACCTAAGCCAGAAGAGGAGGAGGAAGATACTAAGGAAACTACCAGCAAAGTCTCCAAGAAGAAGACCAAGGCTGCAAAGTCTCCATACACCATTCGACTTATTCCCTGTGCGCCCGACGGTCTCTTCCCCAAGTCAAAGCTGCTTCCAAGCAACAACAACAACCGAACTGGAGAGGCCGACGACAAGAAGACTCAGTCCGGCACACCTTTCTACAACTCTACTCTGAAAGCTGAAGAGACCTTCGTCTCTTACCTACGCATCCTCACACATGCCAAGAACGAATGTCCAGCTTTGACTGATGCGTGTGTGCTCGGAAGAATTTGGCTGCAGCAGAGAGGTTTTGGTAGCTCTGTGTCTCAGGGTGGATTTGGTCACTTCGAGTGGTCTGTTATGATCGCCTTGCTGCTTCAAATGGGTGGGCGAAACGGTCACGCAGCGCTTTCAAACTCCCTGAGCAGTACTGAGCTCTTCAAGGCTACTGTCCAGTTTCTCTCGGCTACTGACTTCAACAAGAAGCCATTTGTTTTTGGATCCTCGAAAATCAACGCTGATACTGTTCGGGAAGCTGGCCCTGTTATGTATGACCCAGTTCGAGAACTTAACATACTGGCAAAGATGAGCCCCTGGTCTGCCACCCTCCTCCAAATGCATGCCAAATCGACCACCGACCTTCTTGCCGACGTAGCTGCCGACAAATTCGACCCAACCTTCATCATCAAGTCTGACGCACCCCTCCAGACTTTCGACGCCATCTTCGAGATCAAGAACCAGGACACTGCAAAACTCTCAAACTCCCCTGATCGCAGAGGGCCTGCCTGGGACTTCAGCCTGGAGGCACACAAAGTGCTCAAGAAGGCATACGGTACTCGAGCTCATCTTGTACACTTCCAGCTGCCTGCCAAGACTGGGTGGTCATTGGGTTCTGCGCCATCATCAGGCTCTAGCAAGGTTCAATTTGGCGTCATGTTCGAATTCGCTCAGATGTCCCGTCAGATGGAGCATGGTCCCGCAGCAGAGGAACAAAAAGACGCTGCCAAGTTCAGACAGTTTTGGGGTGAGAAGGCCGAGCTTCGTCGTTTCAAGGACGGTAGCATTCTCGAGTGTGTGGAGTGGTCGAGTAAAGTTCCGTTCCAGATCTGTGAGGAGATTGCAGCCCACACTCTAAAGCGGCACTTTAAGGTTGCTAGCGAAGATATCACTTCTTTCGGTGCAGGCTTTTCCAATATTGTTAACTTTTCTCACGTGGATAAGGAGGCCTTTGACACTGCGCGACAAGCATTCCAGACTCTCGAGTACGACATCCGAAACCTTGAGGACTTGCCGCTGCAGATACGACAGCTCTCTGCAGTATCACCAGCCGCCAGATACGCCTCAGTCGAGGCTCCTCGCCCTGGCTTCCACACAGGCACTATTGAGCCGATAGACGTCAACCTTTACTTTGAGGCATCAGGCCGCTGGCCAGAGAACCTCGTGGCCATCCAGGAGACCAAGATCGAGTTTCTCCTTGATTTTGACAGGCGCCTTACAGCGACCAAGGAGAACATAACTACCTATCTTGGACGGGAAAACAGAGAGATCGGTATTGAGAACTTGGCTTATCTCGATATTGTGTATGAGTCTGGTGCGGCATTTCGTTTAAGAATTCATGCCGACTTGGAGGATATCCTCTTCCAGCGTCAGATCAAGAACAAGATGCTTGATCACCATATCCGCGAGGAGTCGGAAGCGGCCCTTGCCAGAACCAACTGGTTCTTTGCCACTCTCCCAATCCACACACAGACCATTGCGACTTTCTGCACAAGGCTTCACCCTCTATCTCAAACCATTCGCTTAGTAAAGCACTGGTTCAACTCCCATAAGCTTTCCAGCCATATTAGCGAGGAGCTCATCGAGATTTTTGTTCTACATGTCTTCTTGCAACCCTACCCCTGGCGGGCTCCCACAAGTGCCTCAACTGGATTCCTACGCACACTGACGTTCCTGTCTCGTTGGGATTGGCGCGACGAGCCTTTGATCGTTGACTCGGCTGAGGAGCTAACTGATGATAACCGCCATAGCATTCGTAAGGAGCTTGAGGCTTGGCGCAAGAAGGACCCGAACATGAACAGCACAGTCATGATTGTGGCTACTTCAAACGACACTTCTGGTCTGGCTTATACCCGCAATGGGCCTTCTAAGCTCGTCGCCTCCCGTATGACCAGATTAGCCAAGGCTGCATGCAAACTCGTCAAAGATAGCGGATATCGCGTAGACGCTACCGAGCTCTTCGACACATCTCTCCAAGACTATGATGTCCTCTTCCATCTTTCCCGCAAGGCTGTCCGCTCCATTCTTCGGGAGGCAGCCTCCGATCCTTCTGCTCGTCGCCACTCCCAGTTCAAGAACCTTGACGACCGCACAGGGCGTGCACCGCTCCCCATTCGCGCCCACCCTATCGATGTTCTCATCCAGGAGTTGCAGCGCGTGTACGAGGATACGCTTGTGTTCTTCCGAGGAACCAACACCAGCGACGAAGACGATACTGTGATTGGAGCTATCTGGAACCCGAAGCTCCAACAGCAAAAATTCCGTGCTGGTTTGCCTTACAACTTCCACACTATCGCTGATGAAGAGGAGGATGTTGTGACAGTGAACCGAAAGGCTGTGCTGTTGGAAATTGCAAGGATTGGCGGTGATATGATTAGAAAGATTGAAGAGGTCGAGTAAATTAGGTCTACTGGCTGAATGGTGAATATATTTTGGACAATACCCATCAAGATAGATACAGATACAGGTGTAAATCCTGAGAATTGATCAAAAGCTCATTTTCAATAATCAATCTTTGAGCTTGCCTGATACTTCCTTCTTGACTTTCAGCGGGCATCGCAATATTATCTTTCGTCAACCCAATCCAAGAATTTGTACCCTACGAACTGCCTAATCTTCACATCTTCAACTTATAGTCATGATGTGTTAGTAATACTAACAGATATGCAACCTTTGGCAATAATGAGAAGCAATTTTATGTGATCGAACCAACTGATAATAAGGTACGTATAGTCAAATTGCCCAAAGTGGAAAACCGCTTTACGCGAAAAGACGCGCCTGACGCGTTCCACCCCTCGGCTGCTAGGGTAGGTATCTTTAATCAATCTTCTTTCCATCACTGCGACAACCAACACTTGAAGACAACCTTGAAATCATACAACGATCAAAGAATTGATCGCATACCCAATTCGTCTCGAGCCTGGCAATAATGCCCCATTCTGTCGAATCAGAAGCCATGTCGTCCCCAAACAACGTTAAGAACGAGCCAATGGAGGAGGCAGGAATCTCTGATGGAACCCCCAATGCGCCAGAAGCCGATACCAACATGGCTGAGACCGAGGACGTCAAGAAGGAAACTAAGCAGCTCGAGGATTTGTTTGATGATGTCGACTCGGACGAGGAGTTTCCCAGCTCTGCGGCTGTTCTACCAAGTTCACAAGTCGCTCCGCTGTTGTGAGTAGAAACCAAGAAGCAAGACGTTTCGGCACAGCATAGAAGTACTAATCGTTACAGTGATGCCATGTCCTTGAAAGCTTCAGATCCAGAAGTCATGCGAAGTTTTTACCAGCGATTGTTCCCTTGGCGGTATCTATTCCAATGGCTCAACCACGGTCCTACGCCAACAAACGACTTTGGCAATCGAGAGTTTGCCTTCACGCTCCAGAACGATGCCTACCTCCGATACCAATCCTTCCCTACCGCCGATACGTAAGCAATATTGATTGTTTCTGAAGTCAAATGCTAACAATGGCACAGGCTCCGTAAAGACATCCTCCGTCTCATGCCCTCCCGTTTCGAAATTGGTCCAGTCTACAACACCAATCCTCGCGACCGAAAGACGCTCCGCAACTCAACCGCTTTCAAGCCCATCGCGAAAGAGCTGTGCTTCGATATCGATGTGACAGATTACGACGATATCCGAACATGCTGTGACAAAGCAAATATCTGCAACAAGTGCTGGCAGTTTATGACCATGGCCATTAGAGTGATCGATGTAGCCCTGCGGGAAGACTTTGGCTTCAAGCACATTATCTGGGTGTACTCGGGTCGACGAGGTGTTCACGCCTGGGTTTGCGATAAGAAGGTTCGAGGAATGGATGACCAGAAAAGAAGAGCAATTGCAGGTTATCTTGAGGTGGTTAAAGGAGGTGCGCAGAGTGGAAAGAAGGTCAATGTGAGGAGACCACTACATCCTCATCTGGCGTAAGTTCACGAAAAGGTCTATTATGTGATATGAGTACTAACAGCGTGCAGACGAAGTTTGGAGATTCTCAAGACTCATTTCCAAGAGGACGTTCTCGATGTTCAAGACCCCTGGGCTTCAGCGGAGCAGTCTGAGAAGTTGTTGCAACTCCTACCAAACCAGAACCTCAACGAATCACTACGAAGAAAATGGGACGCCGCTCCAGGACGCGCTTCTGCATCAAAGTGGGCAGACATCGACGCTGTAGCAAAGTCGGGCGCCAGCAAAAACCTCGACGCCAGGCAACTCCTTGAAGCCAAGCAAGACATTGTCCTGGAGTACACATACCCACGACTTGATATTGAAGTTAGTAAGAAACTTAACCATTTGCTCAAGAGTCCCTTTGTCGTGCACCCCGGCACCGGTCGAGTTTGTGTGCCTATCAACACCAAGAACCTCGAGGATTTCGACCCCTTGGCCGTGCCTACGGTACAGGGTCTTCTAGCGGAGATTGACTCCTGGAAGGGTGAGGAGGAAGAGGGCGGTAAGGGCACGCCTGATTGGGAAAAGACAAGCCTGAAGCCCTATATCGACCAGTTTAGACATTTTATTAATGGGTTGATGAAGGATGAGAAGGACGTCAAGGTTAAGCGGGAACGGGAGGACGAAGGTATGGACTTTTAGACGTGATATGAGACGGCACGGATTTATGAACAGTGCATATGTGGTAGATTTAGCATTTTCTTTTTGGAATTGGCTGGCGCGCCACGGCATTAATACAAATGGTTTTACTTTAAAGTAACCTCGACTTCAGGTGTACTCTGCTCAGGGGAAGACTCCTCAGCATCAGGGTCCTTGATCTCATCGTTCTCCTCCTCGAGTTCCTCGATCTCTGCCGCCTCAGCATCCTCTGCTTCATTCGAAGCACCCTCCTGCTGTCTCAACTGACCTCCCTTGCGCTTGGGGATGACACTCAAGAATGCGTCGCCCCAATTCTCGTACTCGAGCCACTTGAGCATTATCTCAATGACATGGTTTGTCGTGAGGACTGTTCGACTTTGCATCACCATGTACTGGCCGATAGGGAGCCGAGCCGTGCGGATGCCACGTTCCCTCGCACGCTTGTAGCACAGGCCCTTTTCGCGGTTCTTGTCAACGAGACCGCCGATGATGTAGCTTGTGTTGGGTTCGAGGCGTTCGAGTGTGTACGGAGAGTCTGAGGACAGGTAGACCATGTCGTTGTACTCGGGACGGGGCTCGGGTTCTGGATCAGGCAGAGGGAGAGGGTCCTTTTCATCTCTGACCCAAGGACTCTTTTCTGCAAGACTTCGCTGAAGAGGTTCGATCATGTGATCGTTCTTGTCCTTCATCTTTTCTCGAGCCTTTTCCGCACACTCGATAAAGTCCCCTTCCACAAAGTCAATACCCTTCCAGTTATGGTGCTTGTCTTCAAGAATCTGATGGAACCGCTCAGCCAGCTTTCCCTTCCAGTTTGAAACGTAGATGTGTGTGCGGTATTTTGCATTCTTGTTCTCTGAGTAAGACCTGGTGATTTGACTGCCGAGAGAAATAAGCTCCTTGTCGCGCATGTACTGCTCAAAGTCGCAGTCGAAGATGAGTGAGATGGGAACATTGACAGAGGGAGGCTTCTGCTTTTTGTCGGCATAAGGATCTATGCCTTGTGCAATGAGAGCGTCCCGTTCCTCCCGCTTGCGAACCTTGCGAGCGACGCGGCTGTCCTTGCGCTTCTGCTTGCGATCTTCTTTGCCGGCCTCCCACTGCTGCTGCTTTCTCAGACGCTTGAGGGCGTTTTTGGACATAGGCTTCTCGGGCTCATCCTCAGCAGGCCTTTTTTGCGGGATTGTAGAGCTTGGAGCTGGAGCTGGAGCTGGAGCGGCATTCTCTGTTGGGTTTGTGCCGACCGTGTTATTTGTCTCGCCAGTTTCTGCTTGGCTGTTGTTTGTTTTGTCTTTCGCTTGAAGCTCCAAATAGACTTTTTTGCTCGCAAGTTGCTCCTCAGATTCAGCCTTTCTCAACTCCTTGAACTCTTTGGCAGTCATGGAAGCACGGTCAGTGGCAGAGGTATCCATAATCTCGACTGGTTCTCCGCCACCAGGCGGGTAATACATATTAGGTTCATAGGTGGTCAAGAATTGAGGGTCGTCTTTCTTGAGCGGATCCATTTTGATAATTGTTTTATGACACTGAAAGTCAAAATATGCCGCTGTTCCAGGTTATGAGAGTTAATATTCGGATGAGATGAGTATCGGGAATGTGTTGATTCTCTTATACCAGCATCAAGCCGTGTAAGAGGCGCCCGGAGATGATGTCGCGTTTGGAGCTGGTTTAAGTGACGTCTCTGTCGTTAAGTATAAGAAATAAGGGAGTAATAAGAAGATATAACTGATTCTTAGAGCTTCAGAAGATCAATTGAGGCTGAAATGAACGGTTTAAGTAGCATATGAAGCTGAAATTGAAGAATATCTTGTCGAGCTCAGCGCATTTTTCTCACTGAGTCTCCATGGTTCGTAGTGGGGCATGCCAAAGGTACGTACCGAGCTGCGGGCAATCGAGTTTGGTGGAGCTCATGAACCAATAAAAACAGAGCAATTGAATGACCAACGTCACGTGCTGCTGTGGAGGCTCTCAAACCTACAGATTCCATAGCTCGGCTTCAACCTCAGGCCCAAGAAATAAAAGCTCCCAACTTCTCACAGCAATCGCACTCGCATTCGCCATGGAGCACCCACCGTCGAGCGCGAATCTGCCGGCTCACAAGAGGCCCGACAAGACATTCAAGCCCCACGATGCCCTCGATGACACTGCCAAGGCTGGTGTGGTTGGTGGTCTGAGTGGTCTCTTCCTCTCCTCCATCAAAAATGCCATGGCAAAGAACAATGTCGGCATCCTGAGCGTCTTCACCCGCGGTTCTTACATTATCGGTCTTGGAGGTATGAGACACTGGGCTCGACAACATCAATTGGAGGTTCTGGAGTGCTAACAACGTTCAGCCGCTGCTCCCGCGGCCTATGTCTTCGTCTCTCGAACCTCGATGAACCTTCGCGAAAAGGACGACGCCTTCTCGGCCGCCCTTGGTGGCTTCGCTTTGGGCGCTGTCCTCGGTCTTCCCAGTATGATATGACTTACAACTCAACTCGCGAGGAAACAAGGTCTGACACGCTACAGCGAAACGAATGCCCATTGTTATGGGCCTGGGTTCTAGTCTCGCCCTCTTCCAGGGTACATTCCACTACCTTGGAGGCCGTTACGATAGTTTCAAGAGGGAGGACGACGAGTTCGAGCGCAAGGAAATTGTCCGACGAAGCACCCGACTGCCCATTGAGCAGACCATTTCAGAGATTGGCGAGGGCCGAGGTAAGTCGCGCACGGTATATGACTTGGGGATATAGTAACTCACGCACCAACAGGTATCCGACCTGCTGGTTATGCGGAACGACGGGCGGAGCGACTTAGTGAGAAGTACGGTGTTGAGATTAACCCCATCAAGGCGACTGTCGAGGGTAGCCAATAAACATGAAACGACACGCAGGCGAACGGGACAGGAGCGATTGTACATAACTCTTCTGGGCGAGGAAGAGATGCTACACTAGAGAATTGGAGTTTTGTTTTGTTTCCATGTGAAGCTCTGAACTGTGCCATCTCACACTTGGGCAGTCAGGTTTCTTCCAAAAGGTATGTTATAAGTGTTTCCCTAACCCTCACGACACCACCCGTCTGCTATGATGATATTTTAGCTTCAGAGGCTGTTTATGATCTTAATGATTAAACACTTAACTTGTTCTATCTATCCTGAGCACATTCCCCCTTCAATTCACATTATTTGACCACTACGATTGAGTGTCCCACTGACTCTATAGACTTATTTTGTAGCTATACCCTCTGAAAATACGTGCTTTCAACCGGACTTGGTGTGGTAAGTGGCTTCAATTCTTTTCTTTTCCCCTTTACCATGATGATATATAGCTTCAGAGGCTGTTTATGATCGTAATGATTAAACACTTACATTTCTATCACATTTCCTGATCCCCTACATCCATCGTTCAATATTTAGTTGCCGTTCTTCTGAATCAAACTAATTATGTTTAGACTTACAGATTTTACACTCTCTTGTCAAGGGCTATTTGGCATTGAATCAAGGTATGTTTGGACTCCTCCCTCTCGTCTTCCCTCCCTCCCATTCCGCAACTCCCCCTTCAATGATGATATTTTAGCTTCAGAGGCTGTTTATGATCGTAATGATTAAACACTTAACTTGTTCTATCTGTATCTGAGAATCCTATACCCTCCAGTTATTTACGTCCATCACAATGTCTATTTTACATGTTGCTGACTCAACCAAGTCTGTGTTCCGTTTTGTTTGCTTCAATGTAAGATGCAGCGCAAGCATTATTTTGTCCCTATGCTATTCGTACATTGCTCTTTGTCTCCAGTTGTCGACATGCATTGACATAACTGATCTTTTACACAAACTCTACTATCATTCTCAGTCCTTGTCGCACTTGTCTCTATCTTGTTTGTCTCCACCCTGAAGCATCGCCAATCATGAAGGGTATCTCCTGCTTTCATCTGTAATCCCAAAGCCTTTCTTGGTTGGCGACTTGACACTATACCAACGAACTCGTATCTTGCAAGCATCATCACCATGTGATCTTTTCTTTTCCATGTTTTGTTTATGTCAAAACTTGACCAAAGTGTAAAGTGGATGTCGTTCTCAACATGTACGTCTTAGACTTTGACCGGCTTGAAACCGACTTGCACATAACGTGCAACAAAGAAGGCAACACAGCCTGCCATCATGGCACAACCACAAAACAACTGCAGACCAAGGTAGTCGTCACCTTGCGATGACACAATTGCACCAGCGATAGGGCTTCCGGTCAGTGCACCAAAGGATGCAATGGCAAATGCAGCTCCAACACGAGTACCGATCTGACGGATGTCGGAAAGCTGAGCAACAAGAGCCGGGACAAGACTGATATAGCCGCCTGAGGAGAAACCAAAGATTATGGCGAAGACGACGATTCCGGCTGTATCTTTGACGGGAATCCAGACGCAGAAACAAAATAGGGCGGAGATGAAGGTGATGATGATCATGACGTTGTATCGACCAATTTTGTCGGCAATAATACCAGGAATGATACGGCCGAGGATACTGGGACTGAGTCAGTACGTGCTGATAATATACAAGGTCAGCTAGGTCGGTCACAACTTACCTCACAGCGTTGAGGATAGGTAATAGGTAAGGGATCAGCGTCTCTGACATGCCAGCAGCCTCAGCCTGAAGCAGGACATAGTTGAAGGGTAGAAACATGCCCCACATGAACAAGAAGAAACCGACGACGGTGATGAGCATTGGCAGCTCGCGAAGACCGTTGAGGTATTCCACGAATACAAAAGGCTTAGGGCGAGGGGGCAGTCGAGACTTGACGGTGAAACAGGCGATACCAAGCAAGAACAGAAACATGAAGGCTACAGTACGCATCATCCAGGGGAACCCAACGCTCTTGATCATCTTATCCATCATGATTGGGAGGATAACGCCTCCGAGGGACGAGCCCGAGACCATGATTCCGAATGCCGCAGCACGATGCTTGAAGAACCAGGTGATGAGCGAAGACATGCAGGCGTTGAAAACAGCGCTCGATGCGATGGATGCGACAATGGATTGAGAAAGAAAGAATTGATAGTATTCTGTCGAAAGAGATACCATCATGAGACCGAAGACGTAAACGACAGTGCCAAACCAAAGGAGATACTTGGGCCCATACACATCAAAAAGACGACCAAACTAATACAATGTTAGTTACCCGTATGTCGGTCTACAAGAGATGGATTATACACACAAATGCGCTGCAGAATACCATGAAGAAGGTCTCGACAGATGTGATCCAACTCACAGAGGAACTATCATGGTCCTTCAATGGTCCAGAAACATAGTATTTCTGAAACACTCCCACGCAGTTTATAAGACCGAACGTGCAAAACAGAGCACACCAACCGCCAAAAACAACCAGCCAGGCCTCGAGACCTCCATCTGGGAAGTCGGCCGGTGCCATTCCAGGCGGGGGGCCTGCTGGAGGTTGCTGCTGTTTCTTCTCATCGTCGGCTTCGCCACGCTCGAGGTCTGCGGCGACTGCATTGGCAGGCTCTGGGTGCATGTTGGCATCTGTTTTGGTAGATGGTAGAGGACTTTGCTTCTCTGAATCAGTCGATGTGACGGGCTGAATGTTTCGGTCGCTGATTGTCTCCGAGGATGAGGATATTGTTGATCGAGCCATGGCTGCGACTGCGGAGGGAGAGTGAAGGGGTGATGAGAAGTTGATGTTTGTTTGTCTGGATGGTAATAATAGTTAAATTACTGCCTAGGAATAAATATTAATTACTTATTCACTGTCACTCCAGTTGCCAGTGATGGATAGTGCTCAGTCAGTGCCACTACAGCAGAGAGATATCACAGCTACCTATATAATATTCAATGATATTCCATGGAACATCTCCACGGGACTATTCAAAGGAGCTACTCCAAGCGTCCGGAGTATATAATATGTTCCCACACCCTTGTCAGTTACTTACTCGCTCATAGAGATGCTGTTTGGTGGGGTAATAGTAGATCTCCCGCTGGCGAAAAAGCAAAGGCCAAGGATCGACACCTCCAAAAGCTCGGTCTTTGGATTCCACGAGCGGATTAAGACGCTGTATCGATAAATCCGTGAGGGGCATGGATTGGGGTTGCAGCACCTCAAACAGCTGAGACCTCTATGACTGAAATCCATGGACGAACACAGTCATGACCATATGTTGATTTCTAATCATATCTGGCTAATTATCTGAAACATGATTCTACTGGTTAGATATACGTCTGAATGAACATACCATTCCAGACTTGTTGTAGGGCTGATTGATAGAGATTCTCCCACTCGGCTTTTGGACTTAAGTCGAGGGCCGAGTCGCGAGTTGTTTGAGATCTAAGCCCGAACTGGCAGACGAAACCGTCCAATGATAGACACTATGCCTGCTTATGCTTTCTACTTCTGGCCCTGTAATATCAATCAAGAGGGGGGCCCTTGTTACATTCTGGACTGAGGGTTGCTGTCTACTACGTACTAGACAGTTAGACACTAGTAGCTGACCGCATGAATCGGCGTGTGAGTAACGCATACGTTAGCCTGTTGAGCAATGTATGGTGGCAATGTTCAGGAGAGGGAATGTCCGAATAGGAGAGGCTTATATTCCAGCTATTCGGTATCACAGTACTGTAGAATGGTCCTCTCCTGATCCATAAAGGCTCATGTCAAATTCACACCTTAGAGTTGAACCTCTCCCGTCCCCACTTGGTTTGTTTGAACCTCTGAATATTGGTACATAAAGCCTTCAGCTCTATGATAGATAGTATAGGTAATCGTACATTACAAACAAAACTTCGTGTAAGTGTAAAAGTCTCTTGCTCATCTGCGCTCCTTTTTTTCATCTCTGCAACATCGCTCGCTTACACCTCTCCCATATGCCTACTCTCATCGGATAAACTCTTTGAGGTCCTTGTCATCTTCGAACTTGACCTTGCCGTCTTTCTCAACTGCGGCGACGTGAATGCCAGTCACAGACTTATCAGCCAGGCCCTGCTTAGCAGCCTCAATAGCGGCGGGCTTGCTCTCAGAACCGTCCGTCAACTTAGGCTTGTTGGTCAATTCGACGGCCTGGGAGAGCACGCCGGGTTGGGCATCAGCAATCTCGTTCACTTGCTTGTTGGTGAGCACGTCTGCGGCGCGCACACCTCGACTTGAGATGAGAACCTTTGCAGGACCATGGAACTGAAGGAATAAACGATCACCCCAGATGGTTCGTCTAGTTGCTGTTCGCATGCTGTAGAAGGCCCGTGCCAGGTACTTCCAAACCTCCGAGTTGCGAACAGTCTTTACCCACTCAGGCTCTGAGATCCATCTCGACAGCGAGGGCACCTGAAGCTGTAGACTATTGCTCTTGAAGCGGAAAGGCTGCGGGGGATATCGGTTGACAGAATAAGCCACAACGCTGCCAGGATGCGCCACAAACTCTTCTCCCTCCTTAAGAGTAAGCTCGTAGATCTGTCCTGGCGCTGATAGAGCAGCAAGACCTCGTCCAGTCAAGAGGGTATTACCCCAGTGGGCGAGTGTAAGCCTGCTCTGGATGCGCGCCGACGGCGCAAGAGTATGTCCCGTCCAAGCCAGTAGAGCATTTCTCTGCGAGATCATCCAATCCGTCGTTCCATCGAGGTGAAGAACCGTAAAAGACGTCGTGGGTGATTTTGTCGAGATCAATGCTGTAATGGGTGTCGTTGCTGAGATGCGCTGGTAGAGGAAGGGAACGCCGAGAAAGGCTCGTGTAATCGGGTTGAGGATCGAGAGAGTGGATTGAGCCTACTCGTACTATTAACAAGACTGCCTATAGCTTCTACTGAGGATTACGCACATTCTCAGGCTTGCCGGCGACAGCTACCAATGTGCCCCTCCGAGTATAAAGCTTCTGCGATGCCGACAGGGTCACAGACAGTAGCGAATATGGCGAACCAAGAACCTCGAATCGAGCATCTGTACAGGAAAAAGGTCAGATACTCCATCACATCACAACTCGATGGCAATGGCGGGGCGCAATCATACCCGCAGGATCCCTCGTCTCAAGAGCTCCGAAGGCATCACCACCAACCTTGGGCGCTTCAGTGCTCGGCGCAGCGCTAATCTGAATAGACCTGCACTGGGTGCAAGTATACGAAGGCAATGCCCGCAGTCGGAGCCCTCTCGTCGCTCTTGACAGCGGTAATTGGCCTCGCATTTTTGTTGGATATATGAGCTCCCACAGAGCTTTACACTTGTATATCTACCACCTCACATGAAGCCAAACCCAAGCCGGCCGCTGAGCCTCCAGTATTGTTAGCGGCTTTTCCCGTTCCCACACGTCATGTCACGTGAATCTCGTTCCTGGGCCAACGCCCGTGCTTTCTTCTCCATCTCGCTAGACGTGGACCCATGCTATCTTCCTTATAGCAAACCTTTACTAACTTCCAGGACGTGGTAGCGGCCAGTTTGGTAGGCTGATAGAGTCCGATTTGACGATACATTGACCTTCTTGCCTGCACTTCTCTTCGCGAAGCCCTCCTCACAACCAATCCTCTCGATACCGAATACACAATGAGTGTCAGAGTCGTCTCCAGGATACGGCCCCTGCTCGAAAAGGAGCGAGAGTGTGATATTATCGTTCGAGCCGACACCGTCGATTCCAGCAAGCCCAACACGGTGGTCAAGATCCCTAACCCCAAGAACGAGGCTGAGGAGTTTTCCTTCGCGTTTAATGGCGTCTACGACCGAGCTACGACCCAGGAGGAATTGTTTACTGCTGAAGGTGCGATCTCATAAGCTAACGTCTTTTGTTTTACTCTCCTCCGTATCGCGTGTTGACTCGAATAGTGGCACCTCACGTCAAGTCTCTCTTCCAGGGCTACGATGTCACAATATTCGCGTATGGTGTCACCGGCACAGGTAAAACACATACAATGCGAGGCGGTATGAAGCTGGCAGACCGTGGGGTGATTCCTCGGATGCTCAGCAACGTCTTTCGAAGAGGCAAGAAGATCATGAAGGACACCAAGGGTGAAACTGATGTCCAGGTCTTCCTGTCATACTACGAGATCTACAACGACAAAGTCTACGATCTCCTCGAGCCACCGGAGAAGCGAACACCAACCGGTCTGTCACTACGAGCCGAGGCCAGCGGCAAGACTGTCGTGGTCGGTCTCTCGGAGAGAAGCTGTGAGGATCTCAAGGACTTTGAGAAGATGTACATCGAGGCCAACAACAACCGCGTCACGGCGTCTACTAAGCTCAACGCCCACAGCAGTCGCAGTCACGCTATCCTACGAGTCAAGCTGGTACAGACAACTTCAAACGCGGTCCAGGAGAGCACAGCATCAGCCATTGACTTGGCTGGATCTGAAGATAACCGCCGAACTGACAATGGAAAGGAAAGGTTGGTGGAATCTGCAGCCATCAACAAGAGTCTCTTTGTCCTAAGCCAATGTATTGACGCGATTGGCCGTGGTGATAAGAGGATACCGTACCGAGAGTCCAAGATGACTCGTATCCTATCCCTGGGTCAAAACGATGGCATCACCATCATGATCCTGAACCTGTCGCCTCTGCGAAGCTACCACCTTGATACCCTCAGCAGTCTGAACGTCAGCTCTCGAGCTAAGCGAATTGAGGTCAGGGAGATTGAGAACGAGATCGTGTACAAGCAAGTTCCTAGGGCGAACTCAGGGCTCTCGGGCTCCAGTATCCCACGCCAACCTCTGCGGCCGCTTGCCAACCTCACGAATGTGCACAATGGCAATGTTGCTGCCAAGGCCGCCGACAAAGTCGACGCCAACAAGCCTGTGAAGGCTTTCAGCGTCTACACTGACAAGTCAAAGCCAGCAGCGCCTGTCAGCCGTCCCTTGGTGAACTCCAACCTCGCCCGCCGAACCAACCCCATCAAGCGGCCTTCTGAAAACGATGCCATTATGAGACCCAGCAAGATCTCAAGACCTACTGCCCCAGCATCCATCACTGTCTCCGCGGCTCAGATCGAGGCCATGGTAGAGAAGAAAGTCAGCGAGATTCTTGCTGCTCGGGTTGCAGCTGAGCAGGAGTCGCAACCGCCACCAACCATCCAGCCTGAGATCAGCGATGCTGTCCAGAGGCGATTGGAAGCTCTCGAGAAGCGAATTGACAGCGACGAATGGCGAGAGGATTCCAAGTCGGACGGCTTGCGGTTCCTCCTTGCTGCTCGGCAACACAAGGAGCGGGGTGAGGACGATATCGCTCTTAAGATGTATGAGAAGGCATTGCCTTTCTTCCCTGGACAAGCAAAATTGCTCAACAAAATTGAGAGACTGCGATCGCGGATGAACGGAAATGCTCCCGTGCCTTCTCCTCGCCGAGAATCTCCCCGCTCGGAGCGAAAGAAGCGAAGGTTCGTCTACGATGATGCGGATGGCGACTATGAGACCGCTGAGGCAGATGTGGATGAGGACGAATTTGCCCAGGCGGCAAAGCCCAAGGCTCGAAAGTTGAAGGTCAAGGCTCTTGCTACCAAGTCCGTTCTTTCTGGTGACGACGAGTGTCCCGCGTCTCCTCGCACGCAACACCTTCTTGACATTGTCAACTCGCGTGACCTTGACCAAATCCGAAGCTTGGTCGGCTTCGGCGCAAAGAAGGCCCGTGATCTGGTCGATTACCTCGAGCTTGTCAACGATGACGAGGCTGGTGGCCGCATCGACAGCATTGCTCAGCTGAGGACTGTTCCGGGCATGGGAAGCCGAACGGTAGAGAGGGCTTATGGAGGACTTGCAGTTTGAGCGTAGCGTATGGTTTATTTTGTCTTCTCCCACTCTTGGAGAAAGGATGGGCATTCAATGCTTTTGGTTTCACATCATAGCCGTATACCCCCCTGGTTTGTTCGAAGACGTTGCATTGGAAAGCGAGGGGCGTTTGTGGAGTTTCTTTGGAGGTGAGTTTATTTTGAATAGGATTGCATAGACGTCAGTGATATCTGGCTGTCGGTTTAGAAGTCGTTTCATTTATTCCTTATTGAAGCTCACATTTTGGTGAAGTGATGCTGTCCTGATTTGGCGTTGACGTGAGAGCTTGAAGTAGGGCTGAGCTGATAATCATGAAGAACAACTGGCTGGTTGCTGTAAGAACACTCACGCGTTATCGTACAGGGTAGGAAGTATAGGACTTGTGTGTGTATGTTTCTGATTTCAAAACAAGCCAATCAGACCATCGCTTTGTTGTCGTATCGTGGTGCTATAGGGTGCGTGTCTTGACTTTGACGATTAGACACGAAAAGCAGAGCGTTACCACTTTGACATTCATACCAATCAGATCGAGAGCTTTGTCGTCGGATATGTAAGAGACTCTCATATCCAAAGGAACAATCCCTGACTATTCCAGCACGAACTTCCATTCGCACGTCACTCAAAGCATAGACATTCATGCACAAGATTATAAAACGCAATTAATAGCATTATGAGTAGTAGATCTTATGCGTGGCTCAAACAAGCTTTCAAGATGATGGCATCATATGAAACCAGTCCTCTAACTTGACGTGTAGCTCGTGCGTATGTAGCCGCTGGCGTTAACATCCAACGTCAACGCCCCAACTCAAAATTCAACACGATCCAATGATGTGTGGGATATGCGCGCTGGAGGATATCCGCTGAAGGCATTGGCTTTCAACTCGGTGGGAATAAAGTATAAACCATATTTTATGCAACTGCATAGCAGTGGGGATGCTTCTTATTCGCACTCGTGTTTTCTTGAGTCTGACAGTTATGATGACATGACGATCTGAAGCATGACTAGATAAAACCGGCTTTGTTTTAAATATCAACAAAGCTTGAGACACTGACATAGCTCACAGACATCGGGAAATTAACCTTGATGTGATCTTCTCGTATCGACCGAGACCTGTTTCATCCATATTCGTCATAGCTCACAGCACAGGCGCTTCGATCTCAGTCTCAATTCAACAATGTTGTTGTGTCTTTGAAAAAGTTTGAACATGATATGTGTTTTGAATTCATTGGTAACTTGGCTAAATTCCATAAGTCCATATCCCTCCGTGAAAAACCGCCTGCAATACTTTTATCTGTTGTGCTTTGTATGTACAGATTGCAGCGTCCGACAGTTGCCCGCCAGCTCTAGAAGTTATGCAGCAACCCAAAGCTGTTTCCAGCGAGAATGCTTGGGTTGAATGAAGAAGCGACAATGACAGCGATAAAAGTATAAAAAATCAGCGCCGGAAAAGGAAAATTAGGTAAAGATGTCGGTGATGACCGATGGCACGTCCAGCTTTTGAAGCTTAACTTTATGTAGTTCCCCAGCAATGTCCAAAAATGAAGGCTTTCGAAATGCCTCAGAGTTGAAAAGGGAAACCGGAAAGCACCTCAGGCAGGACGGAAAAATTAACCAACAAGTGATAGGTCGTTAAACAAAATTCGGTGGCTGGTATATCATCCGGCCAGAATAAGAAGAAGCGTGAGGCAGTGATGTGATCCGTTGTTGTGACAGTGACAGCATTATAACAGTATCATTGACATGCACCAACAAACTGGGCGACCTTTTTCGTTGTCGGGAACTTGAATGAATTGGGGGTATCCGTCAAATCCAATTCATCCATTCCCGTCTCATCTCATCTCATCGTATCCGTTGCTTACGCTGTATGCGCCCGCTACGCCTGCGCCTGAGCTGTAATCCATCGCCAGGCGCTAGATCCCGTCAATCGTAAAGAAGAATGTCGCAAGAAATTTGTATTGTTTATTTAGTTTTTTGTGTGTTGATTTGAGCATGCGTGAGTTACTCATCGGATCATGCTGCTCCGTCGCTCTTGGATGCTGGGCATCTGCTTGTTGCTAGAGCCACCGAAGTGAGGGATGGAGCTGAAGCGGTTCAGACGCTTACGCTCAGCAGTGGGCATCTGCGGTTGTTGCAACTGCTGCTGGTGCTGTGCCTCGGAGGGGAAGTGGTGCTCATCGATGATGACGGGGGAAGGAGAGGCTAAGGAGTTAACACCAGCCTTGTCGCCGTGGAGAGCGTCCATGTTGGAGGAACCAGAGGAGGAGCCAGTGCTGTTGGGGGTCTGGTAGACGTACTCGCCATCGACGTAGACAGCGTTGGAGACAAAGGTGGAACGTCGATGACGGCGGCGGGTGTAGCGTTGCTCAAGACGAAAGAGCTCCAGCTTGGCCTGGATCTTGTCCATAAGAGACTTGCCCATTGTTGCGGTGTTGATTTGGCGAAGAGAAGTTGGGGCTGGATTCGTAATTGAGGAGTCGAGTATGAGGAGATTAAGGATTTCCAGGTACGGCAGCCAATGCAGTACTGTTCGTGTTGTCTATGTACTGGAAGAGTAATATGTGTCGTCTCGAGGGTTGTCTCGTGTTGTATTGAGGTTGATTATGCCCTGCTGAGAAAGGGGGAGGAAAATTGCTCGTCTTGTTGACTGGATATTGTATTGGTGTTTGTAAGTGCTCGGCTGGTTTCGGTGGTGTTTAGGTTGGGTTGTGGTGTATGTATTAGAAGAGAGTACAGGACATTAATAGCAACGGAAGCAAATCGCCTGGAGTCTTGTTTCCCTGTCGTCTAAGAAGAAGATCGGATCAAATGAATGAGTGGATGGGAGCGGGTGACTGGGGGTAGAAGAAGGATTGCGACAGAGAAGAGCGAGGGGGAGGGATTGGATGGAAGATAAGACATGAGGTGCTGGGAGTGGGAGGTCACCCAGGCCTAGGGCAGGGGGTGATTGTCCAGGGGGCGACGACACCCGGGGGTAACAGCCCGCCTGTAGGTACTTAGGTAGGTAGGCACCTAACTTTAGAGAGTTAGAGGAGGTTGTAGCGTCTGAGAGGCCTGACTCTCCCCACTGTCGGACTGTGTCCAGTGGCAGACTGCAGACTGCAGACTTGGCTTCGCCGACTGGGCGGGACTCCAATGAGGCCAAAGAAAGAGAAAGATGCGGGCATCAGGGGAGGCCCGGGAGGTGGAGGTTTGCGTCTTTGCAGGGGATGTTAATTGGAAGTGGTCGCGTGAAAGTGGATGTCAGTTTGTCAAGACTCAAAAGTGTCAAGGGTGCCATGCGACCGAAGCTCTGGAGAGAGCGACCTGCAGCGGCCTGAGGCCCCTGAGAGATGTAACGTTGATGGATTAGGGCATGGCTGTGGTTGAATGTATTCTTCTGGTGAAGGAGTGAGGAGGTTGGTTAAAGAGCTCACATCGGTATCTTTGCGGAGTATATCCGTCCATAGGTACGGAGAACGGAGTACGCATCCGTAGGCATAAAGCGGGAGCTTGGAGAAAAAGGACAAGGAAGCCTTTAGGGGCGATTATCACAACAGAATTCTAGTGAAAGAGAGATCACTGCTCATCAGACGATGTGTAGATCAATTTTTACGAGCAGTCACTAAAAATCAATCAATCTGTTGATATCCAAGATTATGTACCATATCACCCACCACCAACACGCATGTCAAAGCTCTCTCTCCTATCCTCCCGTTGACGGGCCGTCTACAGGTGTTTGTTCTTTGTCTCAGCTGCCAGCTGCCAGCTGCCCAGTCTTTCAAAGAAAATGTCGTCTAGTTACTCCGTACTGCATGGTGATTAAAACAACATTAGCTGCTCTTCTAGCCTAGGCCTTAGAAGTCCGTTCCCAACGCCGGTGGAAGCGCTAAATAAGACACCAACGTGATTATTGTGTTGGTGGGTTGATATCTGACGCAGGGGGTGCAGACTTAGTACCTACATCTGTGTCCTTGCTGCCCAGCCAAACAAGACAAGAGGCGAGTGAAGCTGCATTGGAAAAGGATAAAGTCAAGAGGAAAGGAAGAAAAAACCCGAGTACGGATGGACAAGGTTCTATTGGTTCCCGGGAACGGATAGGAATATCTTTCTGGGGCTTCCACGCGATGCCGATGTCGATACGGAGGCGAGAGGCTGAACCTGAAGCTGACTAGAGACCAGAAGCCAGAAGCTAAGCTAGAGAAGCTTGCGGCTAGGAGACGGAAACCACATGGTTTCTGCGAGTCAGTATCCACAATCTACAAACGTTGATCCTGGGTTAGACTTGGAAGGGAAGTAGGAAACTGGTGGGACCGTCAGACTCAAGCGTCCTGGAAATAATTATCGTGAGGAATTGTCTGTGGATTGATTGACTTGGATTTGTCGATCAGCCGAGATTAAAATGAGATTCTGTGTTAGACTGGTCGCACATCTCATACAGTCTCATAAGAGATGCATCGCCCCGAGCAATCACCAATTGCTGTTCGCACAATCAATTAATTAAAGATAATTGACCCAGCCTTGCTCCTTTCTCCCCAGCGGCGAATTCATCCATTAGCTAGGCCCCCTTGTCCGCCTCCGGTGAGCGAGCATGGTTGGTTCATGGGACATGCTATATTGGGTATGGCCTTTCTGCACGTTTTTTTTCTGCAGCGTCGCTTCGAAACATCCCCATTCTCCATTCTCTGTCCTGCGACCTGCATCGTGCGATCCCCTCTGCTTCTCTGCCCCAAGCTACCATCGTTTAATCGTCGCTTTTAGCCTGCTGCTAGCCACCGTTCGACCGAGTTTTCGCTCTGACTGAATCAGTTGATGTGTCTGTGGCTTCTAGAATGTGCAGAACTCTAAGTTTTTTCTTCTTTTTCTTTTCGTCAGCCGTTTCAAGCCAAAACATGCCAAAAAGAAAAGCTGGGCCTCTCTGTCCCTTGGGCTTTGGCTGGGGACATGGCGAACGAGTCAGGTCGTCGGCTGAGAGATCGCCAGGCACGGACTCGGAGTCGGATCCGGGCTCCAGCCTTGGCCAGTTGGCCAGTCAGAGGCAGTTGAAGTAAAGAGAACGAAACTGCTTTTGGTTAATGGCGTGAAACTTTGTTGATCTATTGTTTGTTGGTTTCCTTGTCTACTCACTGATGAGTGCTTTTTCTTGAAACGTTTTATGACATTGTGAGTGTGTATTGTCAGATTGTACTCCGTAATGTCCTATCGATAACACGACCGTGTATATTGCCGCGTTTTCTTTAGCTCAGACTTGAATAAAACGATTACATACCTACCTAGTCTTAGAAGGTGTTTACTGGAGTCTCCTGCACTTTATGGATAGGTTGGTGTAATTCATTACGCGGCCCACGTGCTATGGAGTGCCTGCTTGAGTTATCAACAGACCAGTTCCTTCCTCAACCTCATTCACGTAAAGAATTCTGACCTCATCTACCACTTTAGCTAGTAACTACCTGTAAAGCTTCTCTCAACACCTTCACATCCCTTTTCAGCAGATACACACACACATTGATGTGATATCTGTCAATGGCAACTTCCCGTCTTACCACTGCTCTCCTTTGAAAACTTGTGACATGTCTTTGAGATGAATCACTCCGTCTTCAAGTCTCATACACTTTATTTCGTATTCACATTTTGCAAGTTACTTGTTGATCGGCTTCAAAATCCTCCCGTCACTGCCGCATCTCGCTAGATCTTGACATAAGTTTCACAGCTTCGGGATCACAACGGGTCTTGTTCGAGAATGTCTGTTGTAGCCGGCCTATCACAGCCGCAAAGAGGCTCAAAAGATCGCTTGCGTTACATCTAGACGATCCGGCAATGGCAAACTCCGGGTAGCTCATATACATCAAACCGAATTGTTGGACAGCACAAAACTTCCCGTCGTCACGCCTAATCGTTATATGGGGCAATGTTGATACAGACTTGTTACTTACAAACAATCTTGAGATACGATGATGATCTATGAATAGATCCTAGTACAGCCGATCTAAAACCTAACTGGACATGTACAATCGCACACAGAGACGACCTTCAACGAGATGTCTTGCCTGACTCTGCAATCCTTGGTTAACGATATCACCGTATCTAAAGACAGGAGCAGGAATACCCTTGTGATACCAAAACTTTCAGCATCTGGATCATCCAACGGCATCTCGAACAAGACACATGTTGCTCCCCGTCCGTGGCCCAAAGGAGAGTTGCAACGTTAACAATGCAGCCTTCCGAGGCCCTGCCGTCTATGCTAATCTTCCGGAGAAGCACCAGTTCCGGCCATATCAAGAATGACTTATATGCCCGTCAAGCCTTGATGTTCTGGTCAACTAGCGGCTTGTTCCTTCTTCATCATTCGTTTGAACAACTCAGCCATCATGAAACCATACAATCTGTTGCAGGCCCTGCTTTTCTCAGTATGGGCAGTCGCCGATGTTGAGGCAACTCAGAAACCGGCGACTGGCCCTTCTAGAACCGGTCGAAGAAGCAATGGAAACACCCGCAAGTTCATCGTTGAAGTCGAGCCGGTAACATAAATCAATCCTGTTTTCTAATCAGCTACTCACGTTCACAGAATCGAGGCCTAGCCACAGTGACACATCAACTTCTTACGAAACCCGACCACAAAAGGCCATTGTTCCAGAACTTCGATTGCAGTGATGTCTTCAACGGCATGGTTTTAGAAACTGACACCGACAACTTGGACACGCTCCGTCAGATGGAGGGCGTTGTCAACGTATGGCAAGCTCACAAAGTATCAATGCCAGAGGTCCACAGGTCGGCCAAGGGCCCATCATCCGCCGCGAGAAACTACTCAATTCATCACTGGACTGGTGTTGACAAACTCCACGCAGCTGGTATCCGTGGAAAAGGTTCAACCGTCGCTATAATAGACACAGGCATCGACTACACACACAAAGCAGTATGTTTGTCCTACTTTACACTGATTTGAGGTCTGATGATATCAAGCTGGGGGGTTGCTTTGGCCCTGGATGCAAAGTTAAGGGCGGGTACGACCTTGTTGGGGCAGAGTGTAGGTTGAGCCCGTGACTTTTATTTTGAATCAGGAACTCACTCTTCATCTAGGGCAGACACATAACGTGAAGAAGCACCCAAAGCAACCTGATAATGATCCCATGGACTACCAAGGCCATGGAACTCATGTGGCTGGCATTATTGCTGCTGAGAATGAATGGTACGTCTGGATCGGGTGTTATGAGTGGGTAAACGATTGACATGAAAGCCAAGGCTTACTGGAGTTGCGCCCGATGCTGAGCTTCTTATCTATAAGGTATTTTCTGATGTATGTATACAATATCCTGAACCACATGCTTGACCGCTAACATGCGTCAGGATCCTTGGGAGACCGACGAGGAGACCATCATGCAAGCATTATGCGATGCTTACAACGCAGGAGTAAGTAACATGGTGCCAAACTCTAGATTTGACTGATGCTCATACCTATAGGCCGATGTTATTACGTCGAGCATTGGGCAGCCGAACGGGTGGTCCGACAACCCTTGGGCTGTGCTAGCCAGCCGCTTGGTAGACAAGGGTATCGTCGTGATAGCATCTGCTGGTAACGAAGGAGAGTTCGGACCATTCTACTCCAGTAGTGGTGCTGTTGGCCACGGGGTTCTTGCTGTTGCTGCCGCTAATGTCACAACGAAACCAAATGCTAATAGAACCGGTGATGAATCCGGACCGCAGCCCGTCTACTTCACTACATGGGGACCAACAAATGAGTTGCTTCTCAAGCCCGATATTGCCGCTCCTGGTTATATGATCATGAGTACAGTGCTGAATCAAAGCTATGAAGAGCTTAGCGGGACTTCCATGTCAGCACCATATATTGCAGGCATTGCGGCCTTGTTCGTTGGCCAATATGGCGGTCGAGCTTTCAATGGTGCTGGTTTCGCAAAGATACTTCGAGATCGCATTGCTTCGAGTGGAATAAGCCTGCCGTTTATGAACAACCATTACGTTCATGGGTACAAAGCTTCGCCATTTCAAGTAGGTACCGGCTTGGTGGACGCATGGAAAGTTCTCAACTACGATACTCAACTTGAGTACGAGCCCTTTGCACTGAAAGACACAGAGCTGTTCGAGCCTCGATGGAGCTTCAACATTACCAATACTGGTGAAAGGGCACATCAGTATACCTTCAAACTTGAGCCTCAAGGAGGCTTCAACGTCTTCGACAGTGATTATGGGGTGGTCTTACTCTACGGCGTTAAGCCTAGGAATATCGTTCCTCCTGTCAGACTTCCACATACAGTCTTTATAGAACCTGGAGAGACGAGGGAGCTGAGGTAAGGCACAACCTGATGTCAAGTATTTACCAGCTTACCAAGGTTAGTGTGACTTTTGGCCTTCCCGACGTTGACGACGACTATCTGCCCCTGTATGGTGGCAAGGTATGGATTAACTCTGACCATGGAGAGAAGCTATCTATCCCTTACGGAGGTTTGTCAATTGTGGTTCCAGTCCGATGTTGTGTTGGCTGATTCCCAGGATAGGAGCTGCGTACGATACGGAGAAAGCATTTGACAACATGTTCATCATTGAACCGTTCGTTACAGACCCAGACAAAGATTTGTCGTAAGTTTCTGCGTGATCCCAGTACTAGACTTGACTGATGAAAGGACAGCTGGGCTTTTAACATCGAAAATGACCCGAACGACTTCATTGAGATTGGTGGACGGATATCCTACGCTTGCAACAACCTCCGATGGGATGTAAGTATTATCTGGAACGACTATCAGTAGGAAATTCTAACAGGCCGTTAGATATATGAGCAAGGTTGGACAGAGTCATTGTGGACGTATCCCCCAAAAGTGGGCAAGCATGGCTACATTGGTGCAGCAACTACGATGCGAGATGCTGAAGAGTTTTGGTTCTTTGACCCCACTGTCAACGATCCCAATGATACAGTTTCTTTCCCTCTTAAGCGTGAGCCACGCGGCTTTCATGTCTTTTGGTGGTTTGGCAAACTGGCAGACGGGACAAGAATAGCCCCTGGAAACTATACGTTAGTATTCGCCTTTTCATGCAGCGAGAGACCACTAACATTTAGTACAGCATGCGGTTTGCAGCTCTAAGACCTTACGGAAACCCGAACATCTCGGATCATTGGGACGTCATGTACAGACCAGTGGAGAGTACCATACAGGTGCTGCCTTACAACGGTACACACAACTCGACCTTGAAGTACAAGGCTCCCACGTACCGGACGCCGAGTCTCGGTAGTGCTACATACAAGGGTTAGCAAGGGATCGGAGAGCTTGAAGGCCGGAAAAAGTTCAGGCGGTGTTTCTCGAGAATGGAATTGGCATGCATGCATCGGTTCGTCCATGACACGGTTGCTAGATATGGCATGAGAAATACGTCATTTTAATCATCATCTAATCCGTACCAATTCTTTATATCCTGGCAACGCCATTTATAGTGCAGAGGCAGACCGAACGGCATATGCTCCTCAAACCAACTCCGTGAATGTACATATACCAAACTCCTTAACCAACCGTTCTTTTACCACGATGTGGTCTGAAATGTCCCAAATAACTTTTTATGCCCACTTGCCCAAAAGGCTCATCACCACTAGACCGGCAAGAAGGCCCAAGCCGGCGAGAATGGTGGTAAGAAGGTTAGCCTCAGCAAGCTCAGCCTTGTGGCCATGACCTCCAGTCATCCAGTCTGCAGCCCACATCTCGACGAGACCAACCCACATGAGGATACCAGCAGAGACGGCGTCGAGGGTACCGATAGCGATAAGGGTGGACTTGTCGTTGCCGTTAAACTGCTGCAGAACGCCAATACCAATAGCCATCCCGATCGGAGTGATGAAGGCAAAGAGAGAAGCAAGACCGAGCTTCTTCTTCATGGTGAGACCAGTAGGAACAACCTCCTCGCTAGGAATAGTTTCGGTGGAAGCAGGAGCTTTGTCCGAGTCTTGAGCAGAGGATGTGTCTTGGGAGGGGCGGGCGACAGCGTGGGTATGAACATCGGCAGCAGTACCAATGGTGGCGATTCGGCTTCCTAGGGCGATACCTTCGAACATCTGGTGGAAGAGGATAACGACAAACAATGTAAGGAAATACTCATCACCTGCTACAACGAGAGTCAAACCGATCACTAGTAACGCTGTTAGTATAAGGTTATAGTAGTAGTCAGGGGAAAGAACTTACAGAGAGAGTGGAACAGGATACCCAGCTCCATAACGAGGACACTGACAACCTCGGCTGAGAGCCATACACCCTTCCTCTGAGCGACGGAGAGGCTAGCCGCGGCCTTTGTCTTGGCAAGGACTATGCGGTTGCCGATGTACTCGACGAGGAATGAGAGGAAGATACCAGCCATGACGAGGGCGGAGGTGGTAGCTTCATAGCCCAATTCGCCGATACACTGGTTGCTGAACATGAGGAACGCATGGGTGTAGAGCTAGAGATATAAGTTAGCATTGCTTTGGTCAGTCCTGGTGAAATCGACATACGTGAACAAATGCGGTAGAGATGATAATCCCTGTACCAAACTGCTTTAAGACAAGAAGGATCAGGTTGAGTTTGCTGGGCATCATCTTGTGCAGCAGGATAGGACCAAAGACACCTAGGGCGCCTGTAGCCAGGATAACAAAGAGCAGGCCAACTCGCAGACCGATGTTGTAGTCTCTCTTTCGAGGTTGACAGGCTGAAGAAGCTGAACCAGATTCTGACTCACCAGACTCAGATTCGCCGTGACCTGTGCAGTGTCTAAATAGGTCCATTAGCGGTTGTCAGTGTTGACTGGAGGTGGAATAGCCTACTCAACACCAGCGTGGAAATGGCAGTGCTCGTTACTGTCAGCCTCTGCTGTCTCTTCAGCGGCAGCTCCAGTGCCAGTTGCACTTCCTCCTGCATGGTCATGGTCGTGATCTTCTTCGCCTTCCTCATGGGCGTGATCCTCTTCTGACTCAGCACCCTCAACTTGAACCGCAACATCCTCACCATCTGAGTCTACACAGAACCTGGAAAGAAGGTTAATAATGGTCAATGAGAGTGCTTGTCTAGTAACTTACATATCGGAGCCATGGGCATGGCAGTCAGTGTACTGAGAGGGGACATCTGTGGTGGCAGTAACCTTGATGTCCACCAAGTACTCTGTCTCACCCGCGAAACAATATCTGGAAAGAAGGTCAATTAACTTTGTCAGAGTTGTGAGAAGGGTATATAGGGGACTAACAGGTCAGAGGCGTGAAGATGGCAGCCGGTAATGGCAGTGACTTCAGGCGCAGCCGCTGTGGACGAAGGAGCCTGAGTAGCTCTTGGGGCGATATGGGCATTGACATTACTGGCAGCTACAGAAGCTGCAGAGAAGATGACGCCCCATCTGGAGAGGGACAAAGCGGAAGAGTGCATGTCGAGAGAGGAGAGAGCCGAGAAACGCGTCTAGGGAGTACGGAAATAGCAGAGTAAGGTTTATGCTTAATCTGCTAGCCTTGTGTCTCCGGAGGCAGATCCGATGATCTCAATAGGATGACGATAGAACGGTTTGGGTCTGAAACTGTCCAAAAGGGTTGTTTGAAAGAAAGGATAGTTTGTGCCTTGAGAGCAGAGCAGAGCAGACAGTGCATCGAGAGAGAAAAGAGGGAGGGCAAAGTTAGGTACCTAAGTAACAGCTACAGAGTTTAATGTCTCAAACTCTCGACTCTGAGTCTGAGCCTGAGTCTGAGTCTGAGCCTGGGAAGAGATCATCCATGTCATTGCCAGCCAAAAAGGCCAATAAACCTCAGCCAAGATAGACCAAGATAGAACAAGAGTGGATTTTTTGGCTGTGAGGTCGAGAACCTTGATGGCCTATAAGTGGGAAATTACCACTTTGGGTTTGCACTGAGAACCCGGATGGACAATGTCCAGTGCACAAACCCCTGTCGCCAAGACCTTGAAGACTCGACCCGACAGCACGTGCTGCGCTATATCTCCTCTGAAGCACTGCTAAACCTCCCATCATGCCCTGTTCTAGCAGGTAGTAGCCTCAACCCGTGGATCTAATGATGCGGCTCTGGAGAAGAAAACTCTGCTAACTCTCCGCACGGAAGAAGTTAAAAAACAAGGTTAAATCGACTCTATAAGTTTAACATTGACCAGCCAATACGAGGGCTGCGAATTGTATCTTATGGCCATTGTTCATGAGCAATCGTCTATCTGTACGGAGTACCCAGCGAGGTTTACACTGAATAGTCAGTGCAGAAGCTAGCAACTCGTCAGAGCGTATTCCAATAGTTCTTATCGAGAATAAGTTGTCACTTCAGATATGACTGGGGCATACAATACGACACTGATTCCCCAACCTCCTCAGCTTAAAATTCCCGCCCTTGCCATCGATGACATAACCGCGATGAAGAAGGTCGAGTCAATTACTCGGGCCATCTGACGCCAGTCGAATAACATTGATATATACCAAAGTTGTGGCTGACTGAAGGTGCCTTATCGCAGCTGAACCTTTTCAATGGTGCGCCTTTATTGGGACGGCAGGACCTGAGGCTGAAATAGTTTGAAGAAATGTGTCTTGGTTGATCATTTCCCGTGCCTTGTTACTCCGTACTGTCTGCCATGTGATTCGACTATCACCTCCAGGGTCTGCTTTCTCCTGGCATTGTGGCAGCGCCTGTCTTCCATCTCAGCTAAGCCATGTCGATAAGGAGTCTTCTGCAACTCTTTTCGCAATCCTTGGATTAGTTGCGAGTGAGGACTTTAAATCTTCTGCGAGATCAAGTCATTGGGAGGTGCACGGGCTCTTTACTTTAGAGTATACTCGAAGGAGTATGTAAGTGATGACAATTGGGAACCTCGTCCCTTAACGGAGCCTATCAATTGAATCCAACACTCATCTTTCATTCATTAACTGGCCAACTGCATATTCCTTATATTGAATATCGAAGCACATGCTGTGTATGCATAACATGCACTATACGCCTTATACAAATATGCAAGTACTATGCATATGCACACCATGCAGGAAGTGATTTCGCGTCACCACTTTAATTGAGAACCCACCCGAAGCGCGTCTCCCGGCCAATGCAGGAGCTAGTGACGCGACAAGTCACTCGACCTCCAACGTCTTTCAGGCACTTTCACTAGGACAGGACCCTCCATTTCAACTTCACCTCTGGAGTAGCACAGGCCTAAAAAGACATTCATCATGGCTTCACGACCAGAATTAAAGGTAATTCCAACGCTCAATCCCTCTGCCAATTCTTTCACTAACAGACTTCCCAGCTCGATGACGAGGGCGGCTTCATTCGCTTCTTCAAGTCGTTGCCAGCCGTGAACGAAGACACCATTCGCATCTTCGATCGAGGAGATTGGTACACTTCTCACGGACAAGATGCCAATTATATTGCAAAAACTGTAAGAAACTACTGTCCTTTAAATTCCCAACACTGCTAATCAAACGCTACAGGTCTATAAGACAACGTCTGTTGTACGACAGCTCGGCCGAAATGATCACACCGGACTCCCCTCTGTCACCATGACGATGACCGTTTTCCGACAATTCCTTCGAGAAGCCCTACTTAAACTAGGCAAGCGAATCGAAATCTGGCAAAGCGCTTCCGGTCGCATGAACTGGAAGTGCATCAAGCAGGCTTCACCAGGTAATCTACAGGATGTAGAGGACGACCTCGGAGGCCAGATCGAGTCTGCGCCCATGATTATCGCCGTAAAGATCTCTGCAAAGGCTTCTGAAGCCCGAAACGTCGGTGTCTGCTTCGCCGACGCCAGTGTGCGCGAACTTGGCGTGAGCGAGTTCCTCGACAACGACCTATACTCAAACTTTGAGGCTCTCCTTATTCAGCTCGGCGTCAGAGAGTGCTTGGTACAGGTAGACAAGAGCGAAAAGGAGAAGGACCCCGAGCTGGCGAAGCTGAAGAAGATCATCGACAACTGCGGAGTGGCAATTGCAGAGAGACCGGCTGGTGACTTTGGTATCCGTGATATTGAGCAGGACTTGGCCCGTCTGCTCAAAGACGAGCGATCGGCGTCTCTTCTACCACAGACCGACCTCAAGCTAGCCATGGGGTCTGCTGCATCCCTCATCAAGTACCTCGGTGTGCTTCAGGACCCTTCCAACTTCGGCCAGTACCAATTATATCAACACGACCTAGCGCATTTCATGAAACTGGACGCTGCTGCTCTGAAAGCTCTCAATCTCATGCCTGGTCCTCGAGATGGATCCAAGACGATGAGCATCTTTGGTGTTCTTAACCATTGCAAAACCCCTGTCGGCAGTCGACTTTTGGCTCAATGGCTAAAACAGCCTTTGATGAGCAAGCAGGAGATCGAGAAGCGACAGCAGCTTGTGGAAGCCTTCTACGTCGACACTGAACTTCGCCAGACACTACAGGAGGAGCACCTCCGATCTATCCCCGACCTTTACAGACTCTCGAAGCGATTCCAGCGCGGTAAGGCCAATCTGGAAGATGTCGTTCGTGCATACCAGGTCGTCATTCGTCTGCCTGGATTCATCGGCACCTTTGAGGGTGTTATGGATGAGAGCTATAAGGATCCTCTCGACGAGGCCTACACTACCAAGCTCCGCGACCTTTCTGATAGCTTGGGAAAGTTGCAAGACATGGTAGAGCAGACGGTTGATCTCGATGCTCTCGACCGTCACGAGTACATCATCAAGGCCGATTTTGACAAGAGCTTGCGCATCATCCGCAAGAAGCTTGACCAGCTTGATAAGGATATCCGAGCCGAGTTCACGGCTTCAGCCAAGGATCTGGGCCAGGAACCTGACAAGAAGATCTTCCTCGAGACTAGCCACAAGGTCCACGGAGTGTGCATGCGTCTCACACGCCAAGAGGCTGGTTGTATCCGAAACAACTCTAAATACCAAGAGTGCTCTACTCAGAAGAATGGTGTCTACTTCACAACAAAGAAGTTGCAGGCCTACCGTCGCGAGTACGATCAGCTGTCTCAGAACTACAATAGGACACAAAGCAGTCTTGTTCATGAAGTTGTCCAGGTTGCTTCCTCCTACTGTCCTGTTCTGGAGCGTCTTGCTGGTGTTCTTGCTCACCTAGATGTCATCGTCTCCCTCGCTCACGCCTCAGTACATGCCCCTGAGTCGTATGTTCGACCCAAAATCCACGCTCGTGGCGAGGGCCAGACGATCCTGCGTGAAGCTCGTCATCCTTGCATGGAATTGCAGGATGATGTTCAGTTTATTACAAATGACGTGGAGCTCTCCCGCGACAAGTCGTCATTCCTCATCATCACCGGACCCAACATGGGCGGTAAGTCGACGTACATCCGGCAAACGGGTGTCATTGCACTTATGGCTCAAGTTGGATGTTTCGTACCGTGTGCAGAAGCCGAGTTGACTATCTACGACTCGATTCTGGCACGTGTAGGTGCTAGTGATTCGCAGCTCAAAGGTGTCTCGACCTTTATGGCCGAGATGCTTGAGACGGCCAATATCCTCAAGTCAGCTACCGCAGAGTCCCTGATTATTATTGATGAACTCGGACGCGGCACATCGACCTATGACGGCTTCGGCTTGGCATGGGCTATCTCGGAGCACATTATTAAGGAAATTGGCTGCTCTGCCATGTTTGCCACGCACTTTCACGAGCTCACTGCCCTTGCCGACCAGTATCCGCAAGTACAGAACCTTCATGTGACGGCGCACATCGGCGGCGCTGGTGCAGAGCCAGCCTCGGAGGCGGATGCCAAGCGCGAGGTCACGTTGTTGTACAAGGTAGCACCGGGCGTGTGCGACCAGAGCTTCGGCATTCACGTCGCAGAGCTCGTTCGCTTCCCGGACAAGGTGGTGCGTATGGCCAAGCGCAAGGCGGACGAGCTTGAGGACTTCACCACCAAGCACGAGGACCTAGCTTTGCAGTACAGCAAGCAGGATATGGAGGATGGTAGCGCCATGCTCAAGCGAGTCTTGGTGGAATGGAAGGACAAGGTCAAGGCGGGAGATATGAGCCGTGAGGAGCAAGTTGCTGCCTTGAAGGAGCTTGTCGGGGCAAACGCAGACTTGCAAGCAAACCCCTTCTTTCAGTCTGTCAAGACTCTGTAATTATCAAAAAGGACATCTTGCTTTAGAGCGATATAGCACGGCGATGGGTTAGTCAGAAATTGGGCGTTTATGGAGTTGACATCAGGGACGGGAATACTAAGAGGGCGTTTGAGCTAGTCCTGGGAGTGAGCTAGTTAGTTAAAGAATATAGTTGTCTTGGAATGGTTACTAGCGAATCACAACCCGCTATAGAGTTGGACAACTCTTGTAATAGAAGCTACATGTGTCTAGGCTCTAAGATATACAGGTTCTATCTCGACTAAATTATTATATGCAGCTTTACTTGCGTCTATGCAGATATCCGTTTATAGGCGTGAGCCACTCCATTGGCCAACTAACTCAACTTACACCGGTCTTAAACCAACTCTTCCGAAACTTGCAACGCCAACCTTCCATAATCCTCTCTCCAATCCCTCATCATCACCAACATCAACCATGTCGCCTGTAACAATCCGCTCAGCAACTCACGACGACATCCCTCGGATGGTCGACGTCTTTTTCTCAGCATTCTCTTCCTCGCTCTTCAATCAGCGCTGCTTTCCTCCTTCATCCCCTGACGTGCAAGCGTTTCAAGTCTCTTTTCTGCAGAGTAACATTGATAACAAGAACGATAACTTTATGCTTGTCGCAGAAGACGACGGTCAAATCCTCGGTTGGGCACGCTGGGCCCGTAGGGAAAATCCTTCTCCCGGGAAGAAAGTTGATGCTTCTACGTTTCCTGCTTCGGGAGATCAGGCTACTGCGGTGGATTTCTTCCAGAAAAATGCTGATGCAACGGCTAAGTACGTCGCTGGAGAAGAGCACTGGTTTCTGAGCACCATCGCCACAGCGAAGGAGGCGCAGCGACGGGGTGTGGGATCTGCCCTTATGAGATTTGGTGTGGAGAGGGCTGATGAGGAAGGGTGGATGTCATATCTGAATAGCTCTGGGGAAGGGAGAGAATTGTATGAGAAATTTGGATTCAAGGTGGTTGGGACGAGTGAGTTCCCTGAGCTAGACATGGTGCAGTATCATATGAGAAGAGAAGCAGTCAAGAGTTGAAGTGGTTCATGGTAACTAGGCAAAAGCCATTCATACTGCATAACTATGAAAGTTCATAAAGAGAGTTAAGGAAATAGTGAAAACATGACATCTTGATAACATGACAGCCATCCGCCCAGCAACGCCCAGCGTCTTATTTTTGTTGGATTTCTTTGCTCTATTTGTTTCCGTCTAGAATTCTTTGTCTTTATAAACAGATTCCCAACATCGAGTCGTATCCGTTTCTACTTGACCTGTATAATGTTTCTATATCCTTCTATCGAGAGGCAAGGCCCTCACTGACCTTCTTCCACAGGCCGTTGCGCTTCCAGGTCCAGTTCTTAAGGAAGGGTGGGTCCATACCAGTCTCAAAAGCCTCGTTGCGGGCTTGGATCTGGGCATTGAGGAGAGCCTGGCGGGCTGAGGAGCCACGGTTGTGGAGGTGAGGCATACGGTCGATGGCATCAATGGCCAGACTGAAGCGATCGGTCTGGTTGCGGATGGCAAGCTCAAGAGGGGTGTCGATGTTGCCCTTCTCCTTGTATCCGCGAACGTGCAAGTTGCGGCTGCCAGGGCGCTTGTATGTCAAACGGTGTACCATCCATGGGTAGCTGTGGAAGTTGAAGATGACGGGAGTGTCATCAGTGAAGAGGCTGGACCACTCAGAGTCGTCAAGACCGTGGGGGTGGTCACTTGGGTGAATCAGCTTGAAGAGATCGACAACGTTGACACAGCGAATCTTGAGCTCAGGGAAGTGCTCGAGAAGGAGATCGATGGCAGCCAAGGACTCGTGAGTGCTAACGTCACCACAAGAGGCCATGACCAGGTCGGGATCTTGGCCAGCATCGGTAGAGAACTGAGGCCAGATACCAATACCCTTGGTGCAGTGCTCGATGGCAGCGTCCATGGTAAGGTACTGCAGGTGCTCTTGCTTATCAGCCACAACAACGTTGACGTAGTTGACTGAGCGAAGACAGTGATCCATGACTATGACAAGTTAGTTGAGGTCAGAGAAGAGAGTTATAATAAAACATACCAGAGAGCAAACAGTTGCCATCAGGAGGAAGGTAGATGCGGACAACCTCAGGGCTCTTGTTGGCGACGACATCAAGGAAACCGGGATCCTGGTGAGTGAAACCGTTGTGGTCCTGACGCCAGACAACAGCAGTCAAGAGAATGTTGAGGGAAGCAACCTTGGCACGCCACTCAACCTCGAGACACTTCTCAATCCACTTGCAGTGCTAGAGATGTAGTCAGTAAGAGTTACAAGTCATGATGAGTATATCACGTACCTGGTTGACCATAGAGTCAATAACATGAATGAAAGGCTCGTAGCTGTTGAGCAGACCATGTCGACCACTCAAAAGGTAACCCTCAAGCCAACCCTCGCAGTTGTGTTCGGAAAGCATCTCGACAACACGACCTGCCTTGGCAAGATTTCCGCCGTTGGCATCCTCCTCGAAGTACTCGCCCATCCAGACCTTCTTGCCAGCAGCATAGACGCCGCCGAGCTTGTTTGACTCAGTCTCATCAGGGCCGAAAAGACGGAAGTTGTTCTGGTTCTCTGCTATGATGTCCTTGAGGAAGATGGCCATGTTGGTCATGCTAGCGTACATGACATTTCCGGGGCTGTCAACCTTGATAGAGTAATCTCTGAAGTTGGGCATTCTCAGGGGCTTCCTAAGCTGACCACCGTTGGCAACAGGGTTGGCGCTCATTCGTAGATTGCCCTTGGGAACGATAGAGCGGAGGGACTCAATAGGTGCGCCAGACTCATCGAAGAGACGCTCAGGCTCGTAGCTTCGCATCCAGTCCTCGAGGACCTTGAGATGTGCTGGGTTGGTGGCGGGGTCAGTGATGGGGACCTGGTGAGCACGCCAGTAACCCTCCAGATAGTTGTCGTCAAGCTTGCGGGGGGCGGTCCAGCCCTTTGGACTTCGGAGAACGATCATGGGCCACAAAGGCCGCTTAGCCTCGCCAGACTCACGGCATTCCTTCTGGATCTTTCGGATCTCGTCCACACAGTGCTCGAGTGTAGAAGCCATGGCCTGGTGCATAGACTCAATATCGTCACCCTCGACGAAGTATGGCTGCCAGCCATAGCCGATAAAGAGGCACTCGAGTTCTCGGTGAGAGATTCTAGCAAGAACAGTTGGGTTGTTGATCTTGTAACCGTTAAGGTGAAGAACGGGCAGGACAGCTCCATCAACAATGGGGTTAAGGAACTTGTTGCTGTGCCAGGCGGTAGCAAGGGGGCCAGTCTCAGCCTCACCATCACCGACCATGGTAAGGGCAATCAGATCAGGGTTATCAAAGACAACACCAAAAGCATGTGAGATGGAGTAACCCAGTTCACCACCTTCGTGGAGAGATCCGGGGGTTTCGGGAGTAGCATGAGAGCCAATTCCACCAGGGAATGAAAAGTGCTTGAAGAACTTTTGCATACCCTCCAGATCCAGTGTCTTGTCAGGATACACCTCGGTATAGACACCCTCGAGATAGGATTGAGAGAGGACAGCGGGGGCACCGTGTCCGGGTCCAGAGATGAACAGAGCATCAAGATCGTGCTTTTTGATCAGACGATTGAAGTGCATATATGTGAAGATTTGGCCGGGGGCAGAGCCAAAGTGACCGAGTAATCGAAGCTTGAGGTGCTCAGGCTTGAGAGGTTCTCGAAGAAGCGGATTCTCCTTGAGGTAGATCATACCCAAGGAGAGGTAGCAACTAGCCTTGAAGAAGTCATTGTATAGCTTGATCTCCTCCGGAGAGAGAGGCTCGCCCTTGACAGTAGAGCGGGCAATGCCAAAGGGCGAGATAGACTTGACTTCCTCAGCCATTAGGTAGGGTTATTAGGGTATAAGAGATGAAGTTGTGTAAGAGTTGTAAGTGAGGTTGAACTCTTGGGATGAGAGATGAGAAGGAAAGAACAAAAGAGGGAAGCCCTACGTGCAGAGCTCCTAAGACTTCTTATATGAGAGAGCTGAGAGGATTGCCAAGCAAAGAGGAGTGGTAGGAGAGAGGGAGGTATAGAGCATAACGGGGAGTGCGGTGAGAGAACGGAAAGACTATACCTACCTCGACTACGGTATACAGGATGTATGCACTGAAGCAGGCTTAGATTGAAGCTTTCGCCGCAGATTGGATAGGGTAACGTGAACCCTTGGATGGATCATGGAGCTACGTATGGGTAGACGGCCGTTGACAAGATCAGCAGAGGTTACAGTAGTATAGTGATCCAATTGGAGTGCGAGGAAGATAGGGAAAGGCTTTCTGCATGGCTGAGGGCGTGGACGTAGATCGTCAGTACAACTTTGTAACGGATGAGAGGGCATGGCCATGGCACGTAGTGACTGCGTCGGCTTAGACACAGCGCATATGGATGAGGGCGAGATAGTGGCGTGCGTGGGGGACGTCTGTTTCCCTATTCCCCAAGAGGCACAAAGAGCGGATGAGGACAAGGAAGATGAACCGCGCAAGGCAAGATAGAAGGGAGGAAAATGGGCAGCGAAGTGGTCTGTCTACCCGTTGTTGGTGGTCGATATCAATTGAGAGTATTTTCCGCCGGCGGCATGGGGGCAAGCAGACCAGGCAACCTAGGTAAGGTTGGTTAGCTTTAGATCTGTTTAGGATGTTGCCATGTTGGTACATACAGTGTCAGGCTGTCAGCCAAGGACGAGTCAAAGGTGGATAGATTTGACACGTTCTGGGCTTGCTGGACTCTTCGGCTGGTGACGAAGTTTGTCGAGGAGAAAGTGGTCTGATGTATATTGATAGTGTTTTTGCAGCCACCGACAGGACACGACAGGTCAGGACCGGACAGGACGGCATTGTTAGCGCCACCTCCCTGTGTGTATTCTTTTGTGTATGCCAGCTTCTGGTCGAGGCACATGGGCTTGTAACAGTAATCACTATGAAAGTCAATCGGAGAATCAATAACTTAATCAACCGGTGGCTGAGAATTCGTCAAGCCAAGAGACTGGTCGTTCCAGGACAGCAAACGGATAGCATAGCAGGGCGTACTGTAAACTGCAGGCTGCAGACTGTAGGCAGGGTCGCCGATGTTGGATCCATAGCTTTTGATTCGCGGGGATAAAAGGCAAAAGGCGAAAGGTACAAGCGACAAGATGTTGAAACAATGCCTAGAAGGTGGTATGTTTGCCCAGTCAGTAGTCGGGCCTTATTTTCTTGTCGAAAGTGGTTTTCTATTAGCAGCGGCATACCTAATCAATAGGTAGTGCAAGGGAATTGACTCTTCCCAAAGGCCACAAGGTCACAGACGCCCACGCAGGACAAGCTTGACATCTGACGGACAGGGGACGAAGCTGGAGAATGGGGAGCTTTTGATTGGGGCCCAGGGGGAGAGCCCTGGAGGGCAAAAAAAGGTTGACAGGGGTTATTTGGAGGAGGAGTTGGAGGAGGAGGAAGTGAGAGAGAGAGAGAGATGATGATGGAGAAAGAAGAACAAGTGGGGGGACCCGGCCGGTGGTGGAGTCCCGCTTACGGCTTATACGGGTGCCACTGCCGAGAGTACACGTGATTAGTCATGGGGTACTTGATCACAGTGGTGTCTAAGCGCTGTAGCTCAGTACCTCCATCACTACCACAAGTACCTTCTGTGCCTGATTCAACATCTGATGTTAAAAGAAGCCCAAGTCAAGTCGATATCATGATACTTTTACAAGTTTCCACCCTAGCTTCCAATGTACGAGAATTGTCCTCCCTTCCTCTTTCTCATGATGGCATCTCATTTCTGAGGTCGGGAGCAGCTCACCCGGCGTGTTGGTGGTCTGAAAAGACCGAAATGCACTTCAAATTGGCCGTCAACCAGCCGATTGGATTCGGGACAACCACAGATTGGGAAACCTGAAGAGTCACTTTTGTGGCATGGCATGCTTTGTGAGTTGTGATTACTACAGTTGGTACTGTATGTTGCAACTGTAACTACAACTGCTCCTGTAGGGTTACGTACAGTTTGTCTACACCATGGCCTACCGACAGGTACCTAGCCTAGTCACCTCAGCCCAACCCAACGGCCTGTCCAGGTTGCATACTTTGGGTCAACCATCCCCCGACTTCTGAGGTCATATCCAAAAGTTTTGACCATTTTATATTCTCTTTCGGTCCCTTTGTTATGTATCGCGGTCACACTATTCGCAATCATTGCTCAATCTCCTCCACAAGTCGAACAACTAGGGCCTTTCTTGGTCCCGAGCGCTCTGGGGAAGGATAGGATATACCCACTCATCTCCTTTCGAAGCTCCCTCCTCGCTTGTCCTCTGCAGGCACGCCCTTCAAAGGGTGTAAATCAATGAGAGGAGGGGATCTTTTGGGGTTGGAATTGATCTTTTCCTCTCTTTTTATCCGCCGCAACCGTGTTATGTAGGTATGTACAGCACAGGCTCCAGAGGCTGATGACCGTTTCGTTTTAGTCGCCATGCACGACACCCGCTCTGCTCTACTCTTCTCTGCCCTGATCTGATATTACGTCTCCCGCGTAAAAGCGATCCGCACCGCGCTACTCCGTACATACGAGGGGAATTCGGCGGATCCAATGTTGAAGAATTTGATGTCGATCTAACAATAGTTGCCATGGAGCTGCTTTAGCCTTTAGGGCAGCCACGTCTCATCCTTCCGTCCCGTCCGAAGCCAAAGCTTCCATTCCCGCCGGATCCGATGCTTGGTTCAGCCTCCAACAGTAGAACAATGGGAAAAAGAGAAGCGGGAAAATCGTAGTCATGGGTAACTATTGGGAATCCCATTTTGGTTGTTTTCTTAACCTTTCGTTTCCGAAATACTGTTTGTGAAAATCCTGCAGATATGTTACCAAACGTGGTGTTGAACACCGCTGCAGTAATATCAGAACATATTCGCATATGTCGTTCAAAGGCGGACCCCGAGACGCTCAAGGTGCAGATCCCACCGCCCACCTTTTGACGACACACCTGCAGACCTGTCAATTGTCAATTCTCTTAGTCTATGTGCTGGGATTGGGGCCAATTGAGTCTTATAGATCCTTGTCCCATGTCGCTGCATGGGGAGGCTCCTGTAGCAAGCATTGTGCTCTGAGTGTCGGAGCTTGGTTCAAAAAGATGGTATTTTGAAGATAAAATGGCGAATCTGTAGCTGTGAATAATCAAGCAATGACGAAAAGATAGACACATGAAGTCACTGTTGCTGGGATATAGTGAGGCTGTAATCACATGTTATATGAAGCATCAAGACCATGATCCAAGTCACTTACCCTATTCTCAATCATAAAGTACCAACAGCTCCAACAAAGACTGATCAGATCAAACAGAACATACATATGTTACCAAAGATCTGAAAAGCACAGTCTCCATCCCCCGCATTGTCTATTAACTATAAATTATCCTTAAATGATATCCATCTTGCTGGAATTTAACGGCCCTTTTGAGGATACGCGAGAATGATTGACAGCACAACCGACATTGCTACCCAAGGTAAAATGGCATGATCACCGTCGTCATAACCGAATTACAACCCTTTACGTTTATAACCCACGCTCGGCAATGGAATGCTTCCCCCTCCAAAAACCGCACGTTTAACCGTCTCTCTCTTCAACCTCCTCCAATAGACTCGATGTAAAAGGGAGATGGCTCACCGAAGCCTGACGTAACGTAACGTGCCCCCGCGCCATTAGTTAGCTTTTTGGTTTTATATCCCACCCTTCGCTCTCTTGAGGATCTTTGTAACTTTCACGGTTAATAAAATATCCTCTTTTTATCAAAGACTTTACTAAAAGACGAGAATCATCGTTAACGAAAAGATACGAAGAAAACTGAAGATGTATTCGTTTATTGATATCGCGCATCGTCCAGAGACGCCAAAACCTGCCTCTCCCATCCCCAATGAGCCTGATGCTGGTGATGGCGATGGAATCACGGATTATCTGTCTTAATGGAGTGAATTGTAACTGCTTTTAACGAGAAACTTGACACACGGTAGGTTCCCAGATGGAAAAAGAGTCCTTTCCGACTAATCAGAGATGATTAGCATGGACCAAATCGATCTTCTCTTTTTGGCGTTTTGGATAAGCTATTTACGAATGGAGGGGAATGAGGGTAACGACCAACCACTGTATGAAATTATGCTGCAATCACTTCGTTTTGTTTCACCTCCAAAGGATATATGGCATTGAGATTAAGAGATTGCCTTGTTATTGTGGCTGATTTTGGAAGTTGTACACAAACATTGGATGCCTTACTGTGGATGGATATACATACACACACGCACTGCATTTCTCACAATGGACAAATTGGAAAGGGTATTTATCGTCAACTGGCACTATTATCAATCAACTTGATGATGATAATAATAATAATAATAATAACAACAAGCAGTCTTTTTGAATCAAGTATATCAAGATCGTGATATCGGCATTGCCACACGAAACAAACCCATCCTATTATCCGTATCACGCTGTAATACATACTCTACGTCATTTCCCTCAACCTCATCTCTACGCCATCGGCTCTCTCACCAACAACACTTCCAATAAACACTCCAACCATCATATCCTGCAGCTCACTCCCAGAAAATACGAACTTACATATTGTCTCGAGTTCCTAGCACATTACTCTGTGCATCGCCTAAACACACTATCTTCCACCCAACCAACACCGCCTACAAGCCATCATCATCATGAGCGACGGATCAAACCAACCTGAGCGCGCAGCATCTCTCACACCAGAGATGATCGACTTTGCAAGCAAAATGTACGAAGCTGCTAGAAAAGGCGACGTGGCTACCTTTGAGCAGGCTCTTCCCGCAGGTCTGCCACCAAACCTCACCAACGACAAAGGCGACACTCTGGTAAGATACTCGAGCGTATCGTGAGCATGAGACCACCTACTGACGAACTGTGAAGCTCATGCTGGCTGCGTACCACGGACATGCTGATCTGGTCAAAGTTCTTATCCAACACGGTGCTGACCCTAATCGCTTGAATGATCGAGGCCAAAGCCCCCTCGCGGGCGCTGTCTTCAAGAAGGAAGATGCAGTAATTCAAGTAGGTTCTACTAAACCCCCACATACTCTGCATATGAAGCAAAGGCAAAAGTCCTGAGAGTTATAATGCTAACCACATTGTTCTAAAGGAGTTACTGGAAGGTGGCGCCGATCCTGAATACGGCCAACCCAGTGCTGCCGAGTGTGTCACGATGTTCAAGCAGGAAGACACATGGAAGGAGAAGTTTGATACTGCCCCCGGAAAGGGACAAGCAGGAAAGACTCGATGGGCAGACAAGAAAGATTAATAGAACATCTAACCAAGGTATTAAATTTACAATACTTCAAGCATATTTCACAGCATAAGCATCAGGAAGTATTGTCCCCATCCAACCATTTTTTCATCAACACCCCGTATCTACCTCATTAAAAAGCAACGCCGGCCAGCTCTCGAGCCGTAATCCCATCATGCGCCATCGCTCTCGCACTTCAAAGGCGTATAACCCCAAACCCACTAATACATACAAAAAGAAGTTAAGACAGCATTCAAAAAAGTATATATGTAGCTAGCTTATTTGAACGACTTGATCCTATGGTACAATGCCGTGTCGTAGAAGTTGTAGTTTGGATCGAGTTCACAGAATGGATGCTGTGACAAGAGCACATCTGCTGTAGGGCGATCAAAGGGATTTCTGTCTCAACGTTAGTACTTCGTACAGCACTCTGATGTGGTGCAACTTACACTTGGAAACAATCCATCATAAAGGCCACAGCCAATGGCCCAAGAGTGTCCTGAATATCCTCAGGAATGGGTGGCCTTTCACCGTTGGCAATCTTGTAGATGGCACCAACAGCCTCCTCCTTGGCCCATGGACGCTTGCCAGCAAACATCTCCAAGACCACACAGCCCAAACTCCAAATGTCTACCTTGGCGCTGTAGCCTTCGCCTTGCGAGCGAATAACCTCGGGTGCCATCCAAAAGACTGAACCCTGCATCGAGTTGGTCTTGTCGTTGCCGTAGATGTTGTCTGTTTTCTTGGAGATACCGAAATCGCTGATCTTGCAGGTTCCGTCCAAATCGAGCAAAATATTGTCTGCCTTGAGATCGCGGTGTAGAATACCCTCACGATGAAGATATGCCAGACCGGAGAGAGTCTGCCGCGTGAGTGAGGAGACAACAGACTCTTCAAACTTGCCGTGCTTGCGCAGACATGAGCCAATACTACCACCAGAAATATACTCGAGGAAGATACTGATGCTAGTTTCCTTTCTCTCGCAACCCAAGTACTGCACGATGTTGATATGATCCAAGTGCTGCATGGTGTCGATTTCCTGATCCAGAGCCGCGACAAGCTCCTTCATCTTACTCTTGTCGCCACCAGCAGCCTTGGGGTTTACTTCAACCTCCTTGACAGCCAAGAAATCTCCAGTGGTGGCATTCATACCGAGGTAGACACGACCGTATGTACCCTTGCCAATAAGCTGACCCTTGAACCACCTGAATGTCGTCTGGCGTTTCGGCACTGCTTCCTGAGGAATCTGGGGCATAATGACACTACCGCGCCTGTCCGGTCGGATTTGCACAATGTTGGCGTTGAACATCTTTGTGCTCTTTCGACGCATAATGTTAGTTGCTGCGTGTCCCTGGTTGGTTGAGGTGGTTCTCTTATTGGCCTCGTGAGCACCGCGTGCAACTTCTCGAATAGACTTCATGCGACCAAGGCCACCCGAGCGTCGAATACTTCTCTGAGCCACAGAAGTTGGTCGTTGCTGATCAAGAGCCTTTAGAGTTGACTCATCTGAACCAAGAGTGTCATTCTCGTTGTACAAAGATGGCTGTCGAGACGGCGGGATAGCTGAGGGCGGTGCTTGCTGGGAGTGACTTGACATTGGTGCCTGCATCGGTGCTGCATTATGTGCCTGTGAGGCATTGGTCTGATCAGGAGCTGTCTCTGTACCCTCAGCAATCGGAGATGGTGGCATTCCACCTTCACCACCAGGCTCATCTAGGACAGGCTGATCGAGATCCAAATTGGGGAAGAAGTCGTCAAGGTTGTTGATAAGGGCATCCGTGGGAGGACGATTGGCCCAAACGTCCTTCTCAATGAACGACTTTCGCCGGCCTAGCTTATTGCTGTCCTTGTCCTTCTCCTTTTCTTCCGAGTCCCAAGTCTCAGAGCGAGGAGTTGCTGGCTTCAGCCCACGAGCAGACTCCTCATTACTGTCAGGGGTCAAACTACTACCATATTTAGGCGACTCAAAGGCGACTGATAGCCCCTTTCTTGAGCGTGCTGTGTTAAGGGTCAAACTAGGACGCTTGCTATGGCCATTGGCATCTCCGTTGGCAGCGGCAGCCTTGCCCTTATTTCTATTAGCAAGTGGAATAGCAAAGAGTCCATCATCTGAATCATCTCCACTATCGTCATCTGCTGGTGGTGCCGGAGCTGGTTTGTGGAACTGCACGTCCGTGTCCTCAAAGTCTGGGTCGGCATGACTGGCACGCCGTTGCGGAGGCGATGACTGGCTTGAAGGAAATGAAATCCTTGGACGACTTGAATTGGGACTCATCTCAGCAGGAGATGTTGACCTCGGGACTGTTTCAATTGTTTTAGCTTCTTGTGCAGGTTCGAGGGTCGGACTTAACAGAGAGGGTGTCTCGCTTGGTGAGTAGTAGTCTGGTACAACAAAAGACAAGTTCTTCTTGCTCCAGGTCAAAATACCTGGGGTTGACATTATACTAGGACTACCACGGCCGAAACTGGATTGATGGGGGTCGACGTCAGAAAATGTGTTCTTACCTCCTGGAATTGACTGCGTTGAAGATCGAGACGGGGATGAGGCACGCCCATTCTTGACAGATTGTCCAATAGCACTCAAGTTCCTACCCATACCTGCAAGGGCCGCTCCAATGCCGGCAGGGCCTGTGACTTGCTGCTGAGGTACAGGTTTGTTTCTCCTCGACTTCTCAGTCATTTCACTCTCGGCATGTGGATATCTTGGTGTTGGGTAGCCCTCGAAACTACTGCTAGATGCGCGCATGCTTGCCCCGGATTTTCTGCTCAGTGAGTTTGCCTTGATCAAAGTTGCAGAAGGATCGCTTGGTGGCGCTGGAGGTTGTCTACGAGGGAAGAGCTGTTCTGGTCGCTTATCCTCATATGGTGATTCGCGAGGTTGATCGAAATCGACGTTTCGACCTACGATACCTGGTCCAATTGACTCTGAAGGACTTCCCTTCATCGCCGCTTGTTTCCTCTTAGCTAGGTACTCGCGTTGTTTCCTTTCCATTTCAGCTCTGTACGAGCTGGCTTCTCGTGCTACCTTGTCTTCATTCTTTTCGTCTGTCAATGTGTTAGATCGAGATGTTGGGGGCGATGAACTAGATCGCTGTCTGCTGTTCCGTTGAGCATCCTCTGCAGAAGTTCCCGGAGCGAGGTGATTAGGAGACAAGGACCCAGGAAGCTCAGCTTTGGCAGCATGGCTAGAAATAGGCGCAACTCCTGGTGGTGTTACGAAAAACTTCAGTGTTCCAAGAGGATCGCCCTTTGCTCGCCTGACGGTGATAAGGCTCGAGTCGTCCAGAGGATCCATATGTTCAAACTTGCCAACTTCCGTAAGATAGATGTGTGAGTTTTCAAAGTCGCCTAGGCCTAGGTGCATGCAGATGACTTGGCGGACTTCCGCTGCTGCCTCTGCTTCGCTGATATCGCACATTCGGTAGTTCCAGTAGTCCATAGTGGCCAAGACATAGGTCCTCACGGGGCTGACCCTCCTAGGTCGAAGGCCCGAAGCATGGCCGTTCCTATCATCAGGGCCCAACGTCGAGCCGGAGAGCTCAAGATTGGTGTCACTACCATTGCCCATCGGACGAATAGATCCTTGTGGTGAAGTTGGAGAGGCATCCATATCTTCAGGAGACGGATATGCACCATCGTCTTTGGTTTGTCGTTTTTTCCTGGACAAGAAGCTGAGGAAGCTTTTGGAATCCTTAGCTGAAGAGGGGGTTTCTGCACCTGCCGACCTCTCGCCTCCGTCTGAGGGAGAGTGACGAGATCGAGCATCATGGCCTCGGCCATGGACAATTTCCGCTAAGTTCATGTTTCGGTTTAGTAATGAAGCAGCATCCGCTGGTACACCAGATCCATATATGGCTGCAACAGAAGCCACAGAGTCCATACTACTCCTTGACCGGTGGCCGGCTTTGATGGTGCTCGGAGATTGAGAAAGCACAGGCGTTGTCCCTGAACCGAAATGCGCCGGGGGGATGCCCGGGCTACCGGTAGGGCTCGCGGAGCGCGCAGGAGGGCCACGGAAAGTAGCCTCACCCGATTCGCTAACGTTGGGACTATGGCGGCGCGCACCGTCTGTATCAACATGTTTGAGAATGTTGCGATGATTAGACTCGGAGCCAAGGTTTGGCCCGCTAACACTATTCGGTAATGTGGTGGATCTTGTCTGGGAGAACCTGCGCCCGCCGAAACCAGGGCCACTGAGAGGTGTCTGTTGCATGTGTCAGTAAGAATCAAGCGATCATAATACCAATTAGGTCAACAAACATTGGGCGAATCCATGGGATCGGTTCCAGCGCTTGGTAGGTTGTTCCCATGTCCGCCGTTTAAGGATTCTTTCCGGCCATGATTAGTTGTAACTTTAGACATATCAGCTGGTCGACCGGTCACGATACTTCGGATTAATCTTCGCATTCGTTTGCCCTCCTCACGCTCACGGGGCTGGTCCCATCCGGTTCGACTGTTTGTGCACTCCTGGGCTAGCCTAGGATACACCTGTTGATGCATCATACCAAAGTTACCACGTCCACCGTGGCCGCTTCCGAGCTCGAGGAATTGCGCTCCGTGTAAGTTGAGGGCCCTGAAGGTTTCCTGCCAGTCTTTGGAGAACTGGTTCTGGGCCAACCAGATCAGCACGGTATCGAGGGGCCACTGAGCAGCAATTTCTGGAGGGATCGAGCCGGGAGGAGTGGCGTTTGAGGAATTAGATGTACCGCGTGCCTGGGCGTTGTTGGCAGCGTAGAGACGTTCTCTCGTAGCGTCGTCCATAGGAGTTGTGGCGTTTGTGTCAGTTCCGCTCTGAGGCGTTGTCACTGGCCGTGATGTCTGCGAGTTGACAGTCAGGGTTGGGTCTTCCAGTCCAAAGGCGGGGATACCAACTCCCTCTCCGTATGTGTCGCCCTGCGGTATGTAGGTCGCACTCATAGCCTCATTCGGCGGAGGAGGTGGAGGAATAGAGACTGTTTGCCCAGCGGCGATCTGGGCGTGTAACTTTGGGTTGTACGGCTGGTGTTGGCCGGGCGGCGGCGGCGGGATGTTATAGCTAGCAGGTTGCCGTCCGTCATACATGCGCCCAAAGGCGCCGTGCCACGGAGGCTGCTGGCCGAGAGCACTCGCCGGAGGCGGACCGGGAGGTGGGGGGATCGAGACGCCGGAGTTGCCTGGGGCGGTAGGATATCGAGGAAGCGGCGGCGGCGGTGGCAGGTTCATCATGTTGCCCATCTGGCCGGCGTTCGGAGCTCCCATGGGGGGCGGCGGCGGCGGCGGAGGGACCTGGTAGGGCCTCGTGGGGTCGACGCCCGAGACATGTCTCTGGCCTGTCGGATACATGATGGACGGCGCGGGGGGCAACCCGCCTCGAGGAACAAAGTGGGCAGAGTTGTTGTCGACAGCAGGCGGCGGCGATGTGTGTTGTCGAAGGAGAGAATTACCGGGAGGAATATGCGATGGAGACGAAGAAGCAGAGGCGCTAGCGGTCGAAGCCCTTGGACGTAAGCTCGAGGCAGATGAGACAGGGTGGAGGAAGTGAGCCTGCTCGGCAGCGGTCGCTATGTCGGAGGAGGATGGGCCCAGGGGCCGGGGTCGATTGACGGCTGGAGCAGTGTGTGCTGTTGCAGCTGCAGCAGCCGCAGTATTAGTGGCGGTGCTGGGAGCAGCTGAATGCGCGGGAGGATATGAAAAAGAGGATGGCCCCGTCGAGGAAGATGAGGACGACAGGGCACAGGCTGGAGGTTGGTCGTGGACGTTTGAAGTCCCGTCGACAGCGACAAGGACCAGGTCCTGAAGACTGGGTCTCGAAGAAAAGGGACGAAACCTATTAGCGGTTGGAGGAGCCTGGAAAGAAGAGGCGGTGGTCTCTGGGCTTGTCGAGATCACAGCGGTTGCGATGGGCTCTTGAGAAGATTGGGACCGAAGAGCCTGAAGATGAACCTGGTGTTGCTGGTGTTGTTGCGCCCGAGCCTGTGCCTGTGCCTGTGCCTGCGCATGGGCCTGCGCTTGTTGAGCCAGAGCTGGCGGCAGGTCGAAATTGCAATTGGCAGCGGGACGGTTAACCCGTCGCAAGCTATCGCTACTCTTCATGGTTTGTATCTGCAGTGGAGTAACATGTCGAGGTGGGTCGTTTTCTACAAGGATGCTGGGCGCCTGGGGGGCCCTGGAGGGTGCTAAACCAGACCGAGCTAGGATGGAACCGGATGTTTGAGATGTGATGTCCAGGGATTATCGAGTGAGGATGCTGAACGGGATGAGACAAGCTGACAGTAAAAGTTGAGATGGGACGGTGAGTTGAGGTGAGTGAGGTTGGAGTTGACGACAATTGAGCCCCCCCTAAGGTTAACACGTGCAATACAATAGTCTAGACTATCTAAGGTATCGCTCAAACAAAGAATCTAAAAGAGAAGAACCCCTAGGTACATTTACTTAACTTACCTAGTCTATACGGGGAACTTTGTTTTCTCCTCACGTCCCCCTCATCAGAAAAGGCAAGAGACCTGAGGATCTGCTGTGTTGCTGCGCTGCGCCGTGCTCTAGCCTCTGGGCTCCTACATTCAAGGCGTCTGGCGCTTAGCGACAGCTGTGATGGTGTGTAGAGAGTGTGAAAACCACCCACAGACAGGCGCTAGCTTCTGATAGAGGGGGGGATCCATAGCAAATCGCATCATTCAATTGTCGCGTGTCTTGGTCAATTGGAGGGACTAACAAGCCCTGTAAGAACTGACAATGTCTTGGACACACAGTTGAAGAGCGACGAATCCACGTTTACGTCTTTGCTACACGCAACATGCAGTTGCAATTCCATGGAACTTCAGGCTCTAATTCAGTCAGCCATTTCCCCATCTTCCCTCCTCTGCTCTAGCTTAGGACGCACGGAACATGCTGGCCGAGAATCCATGGCAACTCAAATGGCCAGGTATCCTGAATACGAGAATGTTCCTGACTAGACCTCTACTGTAGACCTCTAGACCAACTCACAACAACAACCGCTCGGTACTTACCAGAGTGCTGGGTATCTCCACAGCCTGACCACTCCGTCGGTTCTCAAATATCTTTGGTATCACACATTAAAGGGTTCCTTTCCTGTGGCGTTACACTTGTCCTAAGGCTCTTTATTAGAGACGCTTACCCTACCAAACATAGCGAATTGTGGATTCTTGACTTCGCGATACGGGCAGTTAGCGGTTCGAGACGAAGAATTTGGCTGGTGAACAGACGCCTCGCTTTCAAACCGCGGCTCGGTAGCTCTTCGTATCCATATCATCCAACCGTGTAGCCAATTTCCCAAGCCCGTCAAAGTTTACTGTATGTATACCGTTAGAAACGGGTTGAAGGCGCAATCAAATGTCCTATTGTATGAATAATTGATTTTCCACTCAAACACTATATACCTAAACGCCTGTGTCCCGTAACATCCTTGCCAGCCGTAACTCAAACCAGATTAACATGCTTCTTATACGCGCTTCATCTAAAACAAGACCTAGCTCACATAACACTGCAGCTTGAGAGATTGAACCCGTAGCCCTGCTGGCATTGCTCAAGATAACCAGCGTCTTCCTCGGTACCCGCAACAACATTGTGCTTACGCACTTGACCCGAGACCTTTATGCTCTGCTCTCCCTCTGCGTGCCACCACTTAAGCATCTGAAGCGTTGTGCCCTCGTCGTCATCTAGGCTAAGTTCCCACTTGCCCGAAGACACGGCCACCTCGCACTGCTCTTTGGGGAAATGGTACTCGGGCAGGAACACAATGGTGGGGGCATTATCCGGTGCTGCCTTGGGCGCCTTGACCTTGAGGACATATGTGCACTGTCGCAGATCAAACCCGGTGGACACAATGTCACCAGACACTACTGTAGGTGTTGGGCGCACATAGGCCTCAGCAGCGCGATAGCCGGGGGCATTGGTCAATTGGGGGTCCTTCGCAGAGGGTGCGGAGCTGATCGATGGGTTGGTGATTGTGCGTTTTAGATTGTCGGGTGTGACATTTCGATCATCGGCCACATCCTTCTTGGCATTTACACCGGTCGGGGTCCTCGCCAGATCTAGTGATGACTGCGAGTATTCGGGAACAGGCGAGTCTGGCAGGGGCTTGTCATCCAGTGAGAGAATAGACAAATCCTCACCGTTCCAAAAGTCTCCCCGGACGTGATCGTTCCTAGCACAATACGTCCATAGACAATGTCCTTCAAGCTGAGATCCCTCGACGGCAAAATAGTTGGCGTCCATTGCTGCTGACTGGCTCGAGTAGTCACCTGTCTTATACGCCTTCTTTTCGTCCATATCATAAGGAATTCCAAACTCCGACAGTACACAAGGATGCTTTCCGGTACGGTCAAGACCCTCTTGTCTCAATGTTGCAAGTTGGTCTCGAAGACAATTTCGAATAGCTGTCTCTCCAATTCTGATTGCGAGAGCTGGGTGCCAGTACTTGCCTCTTAACACTCCAACGACATCAACGTTCCATGTGCTATTCCAATGCTTCGTCATGAGCGTGATGCCATCATAGTAATGTGGGGTAAAGGCCATTCGGGGGTCGTCATCTGCGGTTCCCTTAATCTCGGGCGGTAGTTCAAGAGTAGGAAACTGCATAAACATGATACAATCCTCATGAACAGCTCGGCAGGTCTTGACATATTTACGCCAGAAATCCATAAAGTAGGTGTTTGTGAATTGCGGGTAGTCGATGAGTTTGCCAGTGTGGGGGTTTTTGGCAAAGTAATCTTTGCGAAGAAGGGTATCTGTGGCCATATCCCAAACACCGTGCTGCGCCCAGATACACTCACCAAGCTTCCAGCCAGGATCACGCTTCCATCCGTATCGTGAGTCGTCGTAGTCTGCCGGTAGCCATGCGATTTCGCCGTGGGGATCAACCAGCGTGGTCCCGGTCTTGTAAGGGCCCAGACCACCCATATCCCAGGTATCAACTTCGCAAGCTCGTCCCATACCAGTCAACATCGTCTGCCACATTGTTGGGGTGGTTCCCTTCTTTAAGGGGTGCTCTTTAGGGATCACAGTAAGGTCCTTGTAGCCAGTCATGCCCTTGTTGGGCTCGTTCATGCTCTCCCATCCGATAACAACAGCATTCTCCAAATCACCGGCCTCGTGTATTCGTTGGGCGAGCTGGCCACACGCTCTCATGAAATGATCCTGGAGGTAGTCTTGGATATTGACACCGTCAATGATACATTTTGGCGCAAAGTCTTTGCCGGCAAAGAACAAAGTAAATATGGTACCGGCTGCAAGTCGATAGTAGTTTGTCGACCAGATCATCTTTGGGAAATTATCAGGATCAGGGTAAGTGTTGTGAACAATAGCTGCTTCTGTTGCGGCGAAGCTCTGAGGGTTCAGACCGCATGCATATAGAGTCCATAACGGGGCTCCCGAACCACCGGTGAAGCGAGACCAAACATCCTGATGGGGATCCATGAATATGTAAAAGCCATATTCCTTTGCTATTCTTAGAATATCAATCGTATGCTGAATGAAATCCTCGTCATATTTTCCAGGTCCTGCCGCCTCGATCGCCTCCCACGTAAAGATGTATCGGATGGTGTTGAAGCCGAATCGTCTCAGGCGCGCAAAGTGAGATCGCGCATCGTCTTTGGGGAATGGACGCTGGTGAAATGTTACATTATCGCCGTCGAAGAAGTCGAGGGGAGTATGAGATGGTTGATCGGGTTCGCTAGGGAGTTTGGCATCTGCAGCAACGTTGATGCCACGGAGGACGACCTGACGACCGTGACCGTCGCGGAACTGACCGTCCTCGATTAGCAGGCGGAAAGAAGACATTGCTGGTCCTTGTACTCCGTATGAACTGCGATGTTGATGTTGGTAAAGCGAGACTGGGGAGACCTAGAGGGAGAAACTGGGAAGAAGGCCAAGCCAGGTTTAATTGGGTCCTGGGGCAACGCTTGACGATGACGTTCGAGGCTCTGGGGATGGCAGGGATAAGAAAAAGAGTTGTTAGTCAGCGAGATATAGATCTGTCACAGAACGGGGCTTATATCAATAAGAGGAATTAGTATTGAATAGACAACATTTGTCTGAGTGTTCAGAGGTAAGAGGTAAGCGGACACTTCAAAAAATGACCCCCAGAATAATGGTTCGCTTTCTCATTCGCGATATTCAAGGTCATGAGGGTCATGAACCATTGGATCGCCAATCCCCCACCTCCCGGACTCTATTAGGAGCCCGAATATCAGCCGATAGAATGCGTATTCGCGCTACGGATATCCGTGCCTTGGAGCCTTTAACGTTAGTCAACTTACCGTCTTATCACCCAAGCCACTTTCAAACACGAATTGATGACTCTATTGAATATCCGTAGACGTCATGAGAGTCAGCATGAATCGTACATTTGCGACGTGAGTATACAGAAGATCGACAACTGGGATTATGCATGACCGATGCCTTTATTCTTGGGAAAAAACGACCTCGTGAAGAATTATCGTATGGAAGAAAGAATAAAGAAAAAGGCTCTTGATAATTTAAGTTTACCCATGTTGAGTTTGAGGATCCGCGGATATAAAGCGAGGATGCGACTTTCCTTGCCGAGAGTGGGTCAGATGCTTTTTTTCCTCAACCGTATTCGTCATCCAACCCCATGCGTCTTTAATTATTTTAGGCGCTAAAACGAATGCCGCACCCGGGAAAGTTTAGTCAGCTAGATCTCGCATTGTCCGTGTAAGCGAGCGACTTGTCCGAGAGTCCGTACGAGAAGAAAAAGAATCTTATTTTATTCTGTAGCTGTGCAACGGGAGAAAGCCCCAAGCTGGTAATAGACTGAACCTGAGTGAGACCTAAAGGCTCTTGGATATCTCATTCTGCCAAAAAAGGATATAGGCTTTAGTCTTTTCTACGTCTCTCGTCAGCTTAGATTCATCCTTCCATGGGACTCTTTATTCTCACCTTTTTGTGACACTTGGTCAGATACTAAGGACAAGCTAGATTACTTTGTCCGAAGTCGGTATAGCTTTACAGCCTCGCAAATCGGACATTTTACGCAATTACAAATGCGAAAATCCGCTGCCGTTAGTTAACTCCGCTACAGTTAACCAAGACTCCCTTCGCCTCAACCAATCCCCCATTTTCATTCTGCATGTATCACTATCAAACTGCACTGTTCTAGAAGCTCTCTATCTTCAGCTCCAAGCCCTTGTCTTCAGCTCAAATCTCTTTTCCTGGTCAAGATATTCTACCTTTAGGTCCCCTTTTGGCAGCTGCCACTCCCTGACCCACACTCGTCCTATTTGCCGGCACTGCGCTGCTATTCCTGTTGTGGCTGGACTAATAGAGCATCAACTCGAAACACCCCTACGATTGTCGCATTCGGTATTCCGGAAGGAGTTGAGACTCGTCGGAATCTGAATCTCGCCATCGAATTTCTCTCTTTTTGTGTTTTGGACTTGCCCGGCCCAAGAGGTGAAGCCGTCCGGCGCTTCCGCCGTCCGAGTCGGAGACTTTCCCCGGTCTGCTCGGGAGCCGTTCTCACGGCCCATGACGACGCCCAAAGGAAAGGGCAATTAGAGTTGGTGTTTTCTATCCGTTGCGTACTTCTATAGTCCTCCGGGACGCTCTGCTTGATATCGTCACTCTCTATATAACATCCAGAGATACCATACACTATGATAGATAGCATGCGCCAGTCAACCACGCCTCAGCCAACTGGTCCAGAGAGCATCTCTTCTTCACGTGTCTCCAAGCTTGCCAGAAGACCGCACCGCAAGTCGAGAAACGGATGCTTCAACTGCAAGAGACGGAAAGTCAAGGTAAATATACCGAACCTCCGAGCTATTCTATCCTACCATTCTTCAGAGCTGACAGGCCCAGTGTGACGAGGTGAAGCCTGCATGTGCCAACTGCGTACGCTTTGGCATTCCCTGCGACTTTGCACCACAACCGCCTTCCAGTGACGACTCAGCTCCGCAAAGGTCTCCTCCAGAGATACTATCAGTTCTAGCGGAGCCTGTCACTACACCACGTCGTGGTCCTGGTCGGCCACGCAAGGACTGGGCTGCGCTCACGCGACCACCGCCGCCGCCGCCGCCAGCGTCAGCATCAGACAGAACTACCACCTCTCCATCATCTACTGCAGCTACACCAGCTTCCTCGTCAACAATATCAAACTCGCAAATATGCTCTTTGAATGTTGCTGACGCCGAGTTACTCTTCCACTTCATGACCAACACTTCCAAAACCTTACACGATGCTGATGACCCTGCTGACAGCATCGCATCGTTCTGGGCACAAAACGTGCCCCAGATTGGTCTCTCTTATCACTTCGTCCTTCATATGATGCACGCCCTGGCTGGGTATCATCTTGTCTACCAAGAACCGAAAGGAACTGAGCGGCATGCCCAAAGTCTTGCCCTCGCAGCACACCATGCGGAGCTCGGTATTTCTGAAATGAATAGGACATTAACGAATCTTAACGAAACAAATTGCGGAGCCCTATACGTTGCGGCGGTCCTCGTATGCTACTGCACTTTTGCCGCTGGTCCAACAGGTCCTGACGACCTTCTTATATGTGTTATTGGTGGCGGGATCTCGCAGAGGTGGCTTCCAGTTATCCACGGCGTTCGGTTGATTCGACAGAGTATCGAACCGGCGACTCTCTTTACGGGCCTCACGGCTCCTCTCGGCGGTGGTGCAAAACCAGAAGCAGAAGATACAAGGCCCGAGTATTTGGTTAAGGGGTTCCCTCATGTGGACTGGGTCGGCCCTCTCGAGAGACTTCGAAACTGGATAGCATCTCACGAGACCCCAGACACTGTATTATACCTAAGAGTTCATAAATCGCTATGCGATGTATACGAGGCCAACTATGGCAACTCTGATGGGGTTATCGGAGTTCCAATGCATAACAAACTTGTCTTTGGGTGGCTTTACCGCATGCAAGACCTGTTTGTTGGGTGTCTACAGCGAAAAGCCCCACAAGCTCTGCTTCTGTTGGCATATTACGTCCCTTTGTTCAAGACAATGAGAAAATGCTGGTATATGGATGGGTGGGCAGAGCATCTGCTCGATAGGATACATGGGCTGTTAAACACGGATTTACTAGTATGGTTAGATTGGCCGGTCGAGATATGTAGACAGCCAGAGGACATATAGCGAGAAAGACAGAATCGAACAGAATAAACAGACTCAACTTGGATGATTCTCCTCTAATCATTCAGACAAACACTTTTTATCGGACAAGCACTACATCTAGCAGTCTTCGATTTGTGATTTTGCATAGGCATAAATTGCGAGGCTCGCAACGGAAATGTCGATCTTTTGTATGCAAGAGAAAGAATAAGAAGAGAATAAACGGGTTGGCTAAGAGGTAATACGCTGAATATATATACATATCCTGTTAGAAACCAGACTGTTGAACGGTTCCTCCTCGGGCATGTCTGCCATGACATACGAGTGACTTAACCAAAGTGCCTCTGCCTTTTCAAAATATTCGCTCCCAATCAACGACATCAATTGGTTTACGAAAATCCGCCATCGAACGCGAAAACCCTTGAGTTCCACCCGTTGTGGACAATTATAGATGGAGTGTGGGCGGGCCATGTGGCGGTTCGGTCAATTTTCGTATATTCTTGATCGATTATACACGTACACATGTGCGAGCATCTTGCCATCTGCCTAGGCATCAATACTGCCCTAAACAGCCTCAGCCAGATGATTGTTTGAGTCGTTTGCCAAGGCTATTTAGTCAACCTCATCCAAATTAATATCCTTCTGACGAATCCTGAAAATGCCAGGTAGAAGTGCTCGGGCAACGTCTTGTAACCAAGAGGGGAGAGCTGAAATGTCCAGCTGCCACGAGTCGTCCGGATGCTGTACCCAAGTAATCAACTTCCCGGGACCCAATATCTGGTCTCGGCGCACGATACATGACCCTTGGTGATCCCAAGTCTTGCGAATCATTGACCCTGGGATTGGTAGTGGCTTTCCCGACATGGCAGCCCAGACCTCTTTCGCATACCCGCAACGGGGTGCTTTGTTGATGAACGTTATTGAAACGTCTTTGAACACGTAGTCGAGAGTTTTAACATTGTATATCTGTGGTCTAGTGCAATATTCGCCGTGGGCGGATTGTTCATACAACTCTGTCCAGTGTCGATACTCGTAGAGATAGCTAATATGCCCATTTTGGTTCTTCTCGATGTGACATCTTGTTGAAAGTAGCTGCCAACTGCCACCAGTATGTATCACCTCGATCGCACCATTCAGCCGTTTGTAGGTTGGGGGTTCTAGGGGCTTGTCCGGTTGCCGACGGCCATCATTGCAGCAGCATTTACGGTTTGTGCGATGGCGCTCATGCTCAGTGCTGTCCTCCCTATCGTAAGTGGCGAGAAGTTCTTCTAAAAGTTCGATGCTGGAGGAATCCAGGCTATGGGTGCTCTCCTGGTGGTGACCGCCTCTAGAATGGTGTGTTCGATCTTGTTGATGGGTTTGTATGTTTGTTTTTGAAACTGTGTCGGTTGACGATGGACTATTCTGGGCCTCTATCAGTTTGGAATTTGACGAGACATCCTCTGTGCCTGCATCAGACTCTGGCGCGGGAACTTCGGGCTTGGCGATATCTAATAACAAAAGCCAAGACGTCAAAACAACTCCAAACGGAAGTAATGGAAAAGCGTATCGACTGTCATCTTGACCCATCGTCAGCTCTATTTGCTGGTCAAAATAAAGAGGAGTATGGTTTGCGGTTTGGTCGGCGAGGAGCGGGATAACGAGTGATGAACTGATGATTGCGTAAAGCAACTGAATGATGGATTTTCGAAGTTGTTCAAAGAGGCGGGAGAGGAGGAGAGTTGAATTATTTCCTCGGGTGATTATACCTTTATTTCGGAAAGAACCATCCCATCATAGTTGACGCAGGTAGCAACTGAGGCTGTGTTAAGGTTTCTGGCATGAAATACCTAAGTACATAACTTTCTTTGTTTGTTCGAGTCGAGGATATCTATATAATAGCTTGTTTTTACGGAGTTAGTGATTTCCATTTACAACAACTCTGACGCATAAATAGCTTGCGCATCTCGGGTCTTGTGATACTGCTGACAGGTTGTATATATCTATGGATCATTATGACTTCAGTGGCATCTCATGAGTTAAATGGTCTCCTCAAACCAAATTGGGTGTCAATTACCAACGGCAATAAAGGCTTGTTTAACTCCAATTACAATTTCATCTACCAAATATTTGCTCGACATCCATTTGGTTGTGCTACAAGATACTGTTTTCCTATTGGCTCACCTATAAGACTTTACTGCCTGCGTTTCTGCCTAGCGAGCCATGTCGCTACAATAATCAAGGCGCCTTTTAAATGGAATTTGATTTGATGAATTAGAGTAGTTGTGTTTCATGAGTCGTCCTAGTGCTTTTTTATATTGGTTAGTGGTAGTATTTATATCTCTCGATTGCGTGTTAGTCTATCTACAATGGACTCCACTTTCATCTCTCATCTCACATTTCATACTCAGCATCTTACACCCTTTTTACATCAAAAATGACAACACAAGAAGAACCGACTTTTTCGTCCAACTTTCCACCTCGAGATCCCTCTCTCGACAGCCACCCAGCCCCCCATAAGCGCACTTTTAACATGCGCTCTTTTGGTCCTGGTGCTGACCCTGCAATCCAGAAAATAGCCCGATCTGTCAGTGACGTAGACCTCAACATTCGACCCTCAAATTACAGTGACGACCCTGAGTTTGATAGTCAAGTGTTCGAAAGGGAGAGGCCACACAATCGGTGGGTTCGCGATGACGAAGACTGGCTGGGATATAAAATGAGGTCCGATGACAACCGCAAGCTCCTCTCCGCCGTGGAAGGCTACCAGAACAAAACACGAGGACCTCTCGGCCAGGCAGTCACAGATCCGACATGGGGCTATTACATCTTTGTTACGGCTTATTCAGACAAAGCACGACAACAGCTTGCGCCTGCTGTGGACGCCTTGGTTCGGCTGACAATCCGAAGCTTGAGGTCGATTTCAATTTCAGCTTATTGTGAAGAAGCAATCAAGAGGTTCAAGCTCGATGTGGTAGAGGACAAAGAAGCTCTGGAGAATGCATCAGAAGACAGAGTGAGGGAGGAATTCTGTGCACAGCTCAGAGGATTGGGAATACTGGAAGACGATCTCATGTTTAGAGGGATTGGCCCTAGCCGGTTCACAGCATGTATTCTTTTTGACGAAGACACAATCGAGAAATTATCCGAGATTTCGTTCTCCATCTACGTCGAGAAAGACGAGCAGCAGGTTGAAGATATGTCTTTGAGACTGATTGACCCCAAATGGAACTACCCGATGGAGCCCTACCCAGACGCAATCGAAGATGGGGTGCCATATCGAGGGGCAGACGATTGCCCAGTTACCGGTATTGCAGAGCTCTATCGCAGAATGAAAGGGGATTTGATGGAGGAATACCCCTTGTTATGGACACTGGCTTAGCATGTTCCTTGCCCTTGAACATTATTTCCATCTTAACTTCAGAGTTTGTCTTGTATGTCTAATCATGACTGAATAAATCAAGTTCAACAGATTCAAGTGTTGAAGAGTGCAAAGCAATCATGTTAAAGTAGGCAGTCAACAATGGCTTGATGAGGTGGAGCCAAAAAGATGGGCGGGATATCTTCGGCAGCCTCGAAATGACATAATTCATTGACTGGGGCAATTCCACCAGCAACAGCGAATGTATGATCCATTCATCAATGTAAAGTACTTTTGAGAGTCTTGTCTTTCTCCTTCGACGCCTTGTTTTGAAGATTTGCTTACATCAGAAACTCATCAGAAACTCTATCAAAAGTTGTAATTTACAAGCTTCAACAATCGAGTCTCTCAATACAGCCACAAGGGAGCTTCTTTCAGCTTTGGTGGGGTTGCCCTCCAACACAACAGAATCCAGGTAGCCATCATGTCGGGGACAAAGGCAGCCCTTAAGACTATTAACGATGCTATTCGCCAGCAAAAGTTTGACGATGCCGTTACAAAGGCACAGGAGCTTCTGGAAAAGGACTCAAAGAACTATCAAGCGTGAGGCAGAGCTATAGTACCCCGTCACGAGAAACTCAAGCTGACACCATGTTTCTAGACATATCTTTTTGGCATTTGCCCTAGATAAGAGAGACAGACTCGATCAAGCCCAAGAGTCTTATCGCTCTGCGACATGGCTTAGGCCCCAGGAAGCACAGGCTTGGCAGGGTCTGATCAAGCTGTTTGAGAAGCAGGGCAATAAGAAGCTCGTAGACTACCAACATGCCGTCGTCAATCTCGCACAGATCTATCGCGATGCTGACGATATGTACAAGTCTCAAGATGTTGTCATCAAATTCATCGATTTTGCTAGAGTTCATGGAGACGAAATCCAATACGCCGAAGCATTATCGATACAACTCCCCGAAAGCCCGCTATACTCTATTCTTGAGGGTCGATTTCCCCATCCAGCAAAGACATACGAGACTGTAGCACATATCCTCGAAAAGTATGAGAAACACAGAATAAACACTCTCATCGGAGAGCGACGAACTAAGCTGGGTGCCAAGCTCACAGAGGTTACCCTCGACGCCAAGCGAGAAGTCTACAGCCAGAGCAAACTGGAACACATCTACCGACAGCTCATCAACTGGACAAACGATGACGACCTAAGACGGCAGTACGAAGAAAAGCTTCTTCAACTTTGCTACGACCGTCTCCTGGTGGCGCCAGCAGGTGCTGAAAAGGACACGGAGCGTCAAAAAGTGCTCGATCTGGCCAACGGCATGGTTGCAATTAAATACCCCTACAAGCTCGCCTGGGATATTTCCATAGAGTGGCAGGACAAGAAAGAGATCCGACAGTGGGATGTTGATGTCCTCAGGGCTTATTGCTCTTTCTTCCCCGACAGTGACCTATACAAGGTCATCACAAGTTTCCTAACAAGTCCCATTTCACCATTTCCCCCGGAGAAGCCCCAAGAAAAGGCCAAAGAAACACCCAACGAATCAGACGAAAGCTCCGATGACGACGATGGTGGAGTTCCTACCCTTGTGGTTCCTTTGACCGACGAGGATCGTCTTATCATGATAACCGAAGGCATTATCACTGCTGACTCGGTTCTCGCATATCGACTAACTGGCCAATACCTCCTTCACATTGGAGAGTACGAGGCCACTGTTGAGCTTATGCGCAAGGGACTGGGACTGCTGGAACAGGAGCGCAAGAAGACCGGTCTATCATTTGCCAATGCTGAAGACTCTTACTACCTGTCACTCGGAACAGCATTGGTTTACTACCAGTCTCCTCGACATCACAAGGAGGCAAAGGAGCTGTTCGACAAGGTTCTCGAGCGAGATACTACCTCCACCTCTGCTTTAATTGGTGTCGGTCTCATCTACGAAGAAGAGGAGGAATACGATGAGGCGATTGACTACCTCACTCGAGCTTTGGAACGTGACCAGACCAACATCAAAGTCAAGTCTGAGGCTGCCTGGGTAAAGGCACTCAAGGGAGACTGGGAAGCCGCGAAGGCGGAGCTTTATGAATGTCTTGAGCCTCTGGAGAAACAAGGTGCTACATCAAAGGAGTTGTTGGGTGAGACACAACACCGTCTGGGAGTGTGTGTCTGGAACATTGATACTAGTAAGGCCGCGCGGAAGCAGCGAAAGGGAGAATCTGCTTATGCATACTGGCTAAGCGCTCTGAACAACCACCTGAACCACGCACCTACATATACATACCTCGGAACCTACTATGCCGACTACGCGAAGGACAAAGGCAGGTCGCGACGTTGTTTCCAGAAGGCGCTAGAGTTATCTCACGCCGAGACGGTTGCGGCTGAGAGACTTGCCCGCTCGTTTGCTGACGATGGAGACTGGGACAGAGTCGAACTCGTGGCCCGCCGTGTTGTTGACTCTGGCAAAGTAAAACCACCCCCAGGATCAAAGAGAAAGGGAATCAGCTGGCCATTTGCTGCACTTGGTGTAGCTGAGCTGAACAAGCAAGACTTCCACAAGGCTATTGTATCCTTCCAAGCGGCGCTTCGTATCAGTCCCGAGGATTACCACTCTTGGGTTGGTCTTGGAGAGAGTTACCATAGCTCGGGTCGACATATCGCTGCTACCAAGGCTATTATGAACGCCCAGAAGCTGGAGGAGGAGACAGAGACGGATATCTCTGGAGATAGATGGTTCACTAAGTACATGCTTGCTAATGTCAAGCGTGAACTGGGCGAATACGACGAGTCGATCGCTCTCTACAGGTCCGCGATTGAAACGCACCCTGAGGAGGAGGGTGTTATAATCGCCCTGCTTCAAACCACGGTCGACAGTGCACTTGCCTCGGTCGAGAAGGGCTTGTTCGGAAAGGCCATCCAGCTTGCCACTGAGACTATCGAGTATGCAAAGACAACCAGCGGTAGCGTTCTTGAGACCTTCAACTTCTGGAAGGCCATAGGTGATGCATGCTCTGTCTTCTCTTCTGTTCAAAGCCGCACTCAAGACCTTCCCTCCGACTCTCTTCGGTGTCTTCTTGAGAAGGGCTCACAGGAGGCTTATGAAATCCTTGCCAGTATTGACAAAGTCGGTACTGACGTAGTCTTTGCCAAGGGGCTATACGCAGACGATGAGCAGCCAGGGGTTGACCTCACTCGATGTATTCATGCTACGATTCTGTGCCATAAACAAGGCGTTCACATCGCGACTAATGATCGCCATGCACAAGCTGTTGCTTACTACAACCTGGGATGGGCTGAGTACCGCGCCCATATTTGCCTCCCTGCTGATATCCGGAAGAAGTCCAGTAGCTACATCAAAGCCGCAGTGAGATCATTCAAGCGTGCTATTGAGTTGGAGGCTGGAAACTCGGAGTTCTGGAACGCCCTCGGTGTGGTAACCAGCGAGATCAACCCCTCAGTAGCGCAGCATGCTTTTGCCCGAAGTTTGTACTTGAACGAACGAAGCTCAGCGACTTGGACAAATCTGGGAACGCTGGCTCTGTTGTCAGGGGATGTGCAGTTAGCCAACGAGGTCTTTACCAGAGCCCAGTCTACTGACCCTGACTATGCACATGCTTGGCTAGGACAAGGCTTTGTGGCTCTCTTGCACGGTCAAGCCAAGGAAGCCCGCGGACTCTTTACTCATGCAATGGAGATCGCAGATGCGTCTTCGGTACCCACCAGGCGCCACTATTCAAGCGCTCTGTTTGACCACGTTCTCACAGTTTCTCCCAATGAGCTTAACGTGGAGTCGCTTATCCAGCCGCTCTTTGCGCTTAACCAATACCAAAGCCTCAAATCCAATGATCTTGCGTTCAGCCACTTGGCGACATTGTTCCAGGAACGTACCAATGAAAGTGGTCGTGCTGTCGATACATTAGACAAGATCTCTACGACTATCGAAGCTGACTACGAGAGTACGGAATCTCCTCAGAGCCTGGCTAAGTTTGCTCTGGCCAAGACTGATCTTGCCCGAACCTATCTTGCAGCTGGCTCCTATGAGAAGGCAGTTGAGTGTGGTGAACTAGCCTTGGGACTCAGCAGTGAGGAGGCGGAGAACGAGCTCTCAAGCGAGCAACGCAGAAAGGCACGTTTGTCTGCACACCTGACTGTTGGATTGGCTCAGTACTACAACAACAAATTCGACGAAGCCACCACGTACTTCGAAACCGCGCTGGAGGAGTCTGATGGAAGTCCAGATGCCGTGTGTTTATTGGCACAAGTACTCTGGGCCCAGGGTTCTGAGTCATCTCGAGACAGGGCTCGTGAAGCGTTGTTCGAGGTAATAGAGAAGCATCCTGAGCATGTTCAGTCCGTTCTTTTACTGGGTGTTATCGCCCTGTTGGACAAGGATGAAGATAGTCTGGAGGCCGTCGTGGAAGAACTTCACAGCCTACGCACGAACCACAAGGTGACAGCCTCAGAGCAGTCACGCATTGGTGAGGTTTTGCGGGCTATTGCTACTCTAGGAGAAGGACGTACAGAAGAGGATATGAGAACACAGGTCCAAACAGACATTATGCTATACCCCGGTCTGCCCCATGGCTGGTCTGCCCTGGCCCAGTCTGCAGGCGATGAGAACGCAGCTCAGATGGCACTCAAGGTAGCTTCAAGGGGCATTCCTCCAAAGGGTCTGTTGGAGGCTCAGGATCTATCAAAGGCATTTGCTGGAACAGCTACTGCTGGGGATGCTCAGCGAGCGGCGTTCCTGGCGCCTTGGGAGCAGAGTGGCTGGACATCACTGGCTGCTGCCACGGAGGGCATTTGAGTGAAAGCAGGATGTGTATGAGCGTCTTTTGACTGGCTACAATAGATGGTCATGTAGAGAGTCATACAAGTATGAGCACAATGACATAAATAGATGTTGGCCATGTATGTTGATAGTAAAGGGGTATCATGTATAATTCCACGCAAACATCCATCACGACCCTTGCCTTTCATTCTGTCTTATCTCCTCCTTCAACCTCGCCAACCTTCCATCGAGCCACGTCTTTTGCCACGCCTCAATTTTACCCCCGAGCATAACACACTTATCCGGTTCTAAAAGAATCATGCCCCTCGCAATCACCGTCCCAGCCTTGAGTAACATCTTCTCACCAATCTGGGTCTTTCCAACGCCTATGCCGTCGAAGCGTCGTAGCTCCAGCGCAAATAGTTTTGTCCCCTTGCAGTCCTGCAGTACAAGCCTATGTGTCGCATTCTTGCCCGCAGGCTTTGGACCTGCTGTGTTGCGAGCTCCCGCAGTTCGCTGAGTCTGAGTCTGAGTTTGGCCCTCGACGACATTGTCATCATCATCTTCTGCTGTGACACGCACGACTTCTCTTCCACGCGTAGTCTCACCCCTTGCTACAGCCTCCATCTCTTCAACTTGCTCCCAGCGACTCAGTGCTAGATTCTCAATATCCAGAACCTGAACATGCACTGGCTTTGGGATGCGCTTCTCGCGAGATTCTGTAGAGGCTGCATCAGAGGCGAGACTTTGGATGGAGCTTGTGTTGATAATTGTGCTGCTGGTCAAATCCGCTGTTAACAGCCGGGCTTTGGCGGTGGCTAACAAAGATGGTAATGGTGGTGGGGGAGAGCGTGCGGTTATAAGAGAGTTTAGGAAAGTTGTTGTGGGATGAGGAAGATTTTGAGCCAATATTGAGGCACGAAGTTGACTACTGATGTCCATTGTGCCTTGCTGTTATTGGTGTATCATTGCAAGATCGACCTTTGGTGTTGAGAAATAGAAATTGAGTTGCATTCAGCCTTGTGATATTAATGACGTTTCAGCGGCTGGAAGTGGACCATCCCCTAAATTTAGCGTTCCGTGCCTCTGCATTGCAGGTCGTCAACCACTAATGACCCTCCACCGTGTCCAGCTCAGGTCAGCCTTGTCAACCTCCAGCTGTCCCTGAACCTTGAACCACTCACTTCAACTCTACCTCTGCCGTCATTGTCCGTCTTCGACAAGGCTCCTCAAAAGTCCTCTATAATGTCTACAATAGCTTCTCCTCGTGAGCCTCCTCGTCGCACTCCCACAAACTCCAACCGTCCATCCTTCGAGACCTCACGATCTGCTGTCGCTTCTCCCGTCCTCACACAAGGACCAACAGCTCGCCCAGGGCCTCCTCCGACACAGCGCAAGACATCTTCGAATCGAGCTGCTCTTCGCGAGTACTACAATCTCCGCGCCTCAGCACCGCGCATCGAAATTCCCGATTCTGAAGTCGCGGCCACTGAGATCGATACCCCTGACTTTGACGCGGAGGAATATGTTGCCAGAGTTGTCGCAAAGAGCAGTCTCGAGGAGCTCTTGAGGCTTTATACTCGTGTTGTGGGAGAAGTGCGTGCGTTGGACGCGGAGAAGAAAGCCTTAGTGTATGATAATTACAGTAAGCTGATTACAGCGACCGAGACGATTCGCAAGGTATGTTAATCGCTATTACGACACATGCGCTTGGGAATAAGACATTAACATTGATTGTCAGATGAGAGCGAACATGGATCCTTTAAATCCGATGGCCTCAACTCTCGACCCAGCCATTGCCCAGATCTACAGCCAAGCATCTTCCATCCGAGAAGCCCTGCGCGAAACAATTCCCTCACCAGATTCCGAACAAGGCAAGAAACGAGACGCTGCGGCCAGACAGCAACGGACAAGAGAACTAGCAGCACAAGCTTTAGCGACCCCCGAAAGGCTACGTGTGCTTGTTAGCGAAGGAAAGATTGCGCAAGCGCGCAAGGAGTGGGTGATGCCGCGAAAGCTACTAGAGTCATGGAAAGAGAAGGGAATCGGTGGTAGCGATGTTGAGGAGTGTATTGAGGAGGGCGACGACGCTTTGAGGCAGGTTGATAACAAGAGCAGTGCTTCTAGCCCGAGGATATCAAGGGACGAACGACTATCAAGAGATAGTCGAGTATCAAGAGACGAACGGTGACGGATGGTGATGATGAGATACCCAATACTTTCCCATAACCTCTTATTGTTCTTTGGTGCTCAATCATGAATATTTGGATATCATCATCTTCTTCGTAGTATCTCTATCATTTGTAGTAGTCCATTTGTTTGATTGTATGCAGCAAATGGACAGTGCGAACATATCACACACACGATATGAGCTCATTCGATGGACCCTTTTTCGCTTCTAGTCTCAAGCTCCTACAGCTCCAGCTCTAACGTTAGCTTTTAGCTTCATCTTTTACACCAGGCTATCAGAGTTCACAGAATTGGTAAGTGAGCCCATGCAGCCCGTCAATTCTCTATCAACACCCTCTAATAATCTGCGAATAGACCTTCAATTAACTTGCTGTTGAATCACGTTGATAGCTACATCCATCACGTGCAGTTGCTATGCGAAGTTCTGTTCTGAGATTGAACAGACTACTTATATCAAACCCAACTCAATTCTTCTCGTCTTCTCCAAGGCCTTTTTCTATCAAGCTTCTTGCAGGATCAAACAGACTCTGCTCCTCCTATCCATCTTCAAATAACTCCAACGCACCACCCAAAACTTACCCCTCCAAAATGACCGACAACGGAGCTTGGGGCGCCTGGCAGGTTGAGTCTTCAACCTTTACCAAGGCCGTCGTTTCTTCTATGCAGAAGCTGTATCCAGAAGAGATCGCAGATAGAAGCTGGGATAACGTTGGACTGTTGGTTGGAAACTCGGAGAACGATGCCAAGAAGACAAAGAGAGTCTTGGTGACCAATGACTTGACTTGGCAAGTAGCGGCCGATGCTATTGAGCAGGATGTTAGTGTCATTGTCAGCTACCGTAAGTCTCCGATTTCATGAGTGTCATTATGTTGTGAAGCTCTCTAACATGGTGCAAGATCCTTTCATCTTTGGTGGCCTCAAATCCATCACCAACAACGACCCTCAGCAAGCTACTCTTCTACGCCTGGCCAAGGCTGGCATTGCGGTCTACTGCCCTCACACTGCAGTTGACGCTGCTCCCGAAGGACTCAACACCTGGCTAGCCGATATTGTCTCTGGTCCTCACCAGAGCAAGCGCTCTGTCGCTATTCCCTGCAGCAACGCACCATCCAGTCACTCCGGCGCAGGCTACGGCGCCATTGGCCGCTTCGACAGTGCCGTATCCCTCTCCGAAATTATCCTCCGTCTTTCCGAGAAGCTCGGTGGTCTCAGGCATGTCATGGTGGCAAGCCCTGTAGGCGCCGATGTCAAGACCACCAAGGTCGGTAGCTTTGGCGTCTGTGCTGGCAGCGGTTACGATGTTCTCAAGAAGGCCGATGTAGATCTGTTGGTGACGGGTGAGACGAGCCATCACTCAGCTTTGAGAGCTATCCAGCAGGGACGCACACTTGTGCAAGTCTTTCACAGCAACTCGGAGCGTGGATATCTTCAGGAGGTTCTCAAGCCTAAGTTGGAGGCTGCTTTGAAAGAGAGCGTGCCCGAGGCGGAAGTTGTTACGAGCAAGCATGACAAGGATCCATTTACCATCTTGGATGTGAATGATCTGAAGTAATAGATAGGCCACAAGACAGAAAAAGAAAAAACAAAAGATTATGCTGCTAAAAACCCATGTCTTATATATCTATGCATTTACAGCCCGTCAAATATGATGTCAGAGTCTGCTGCTTGCACTTCAGTGGATCTACAGGTTAGGACCCGCCTTCACACTGTGCATTTCACTACCCCACGATGATATCTAATCAATCAATCAGTCTCAACTTTCAACGCTCTTCTCCCTCCCACAAGCTACGCACGCCCGTTCCCTTAATATTCCCTCTTCTACTCCCCAGAAACAATGTCGCAAATCACAGACGAATCCCTCCGCGAGGCCATCAAGCAGCGCCTCGAGGCCACCCACGTTGAAGTCACGGATATGTCTGGTTAGTTGTACCCCGCGAAACCCCTCCAGCCGATCACGGCGTCGGAATTCGACTAACGTTGACGATTGTCGCAGGCGGCTGCGGCCAGGCTTTCACCTCTGTTATCGTCTCCCCCCAGTTCCAGGGCCTCAACTCTCTTAAGCGCCATCGCATTGTCAACGCTGCGCTCAAGGACGAGATCGCTATTATCCACGCTTGGACCGCGAAGTGCCAGACACCTGAGGAGTACGCAAAGACGAGCGAGGCCGGTGACGCACAAGCGCAGGCATAATTCCTGGGTCTTTCTGTTATCTTTCAGGGAATGAGGGTTTACGACAAGGAGTTATTGCATAAAAAAAAGGTTATGCGACGGACGCAGGGAATGTGTCGAAATGCATGTAACGAAAGAATTTGGAGGATGGAGCATGGGCAGGGAGACGGTTTCTTGCTGCGGTACATCACAAAGCAACAAAATATCGAGGAGTCGACTTCATAATTAGAGCATCTTTATTTGGCAAGCGTTCAACGCGATAACAAGGGGGTTTGTTTGAGGTGGTCGTCTCATCTTTTACACCAACACCATATCTGCATCAAGGCGTCGTTCTTTTCCTACCAGTGTATTCCCGTACTCCTGTGTGAACCAACGGCCAACTCTTGGCTTGAGCATTCATGTATAAGTGTACGCATCTACAACAGTCCCAACAAGTCCTCGCTATCCTTCTTGGGTTGCTGGGGAGGTCCTCCTTGGGCCTGCTGCAGCTGCATGGCTGCTGGTAGTGGCTCGCCAGCCGCTGCGCTACCAAAGTTCATGCCCTCAAATCCGTTCATCAAGTCGTTCATGTTGTTGCTGGGAGCCGGGGCTTGTGCGGGTGCCCCTGCGCCTGAAGGTTGCGCCGGCGCATCAAACATGCTCATCATGTCAGCCATACCACTCGAAGGTGCCCCAGCAGATGGACTGGCCACTCTGTCAGGGGTTGCCGAAGCGCTGTTTTGTTCGTGAGATGCAGGTGCCGCACCATCGAAGTCAATATCGAGCAAGTTCTCGATGTTGTTCTGGGAGGCACCACCAGATCCGTTGGAGTTGGCCGCGGCAACTGAAGCAGCAATGGGGTTCTCCTCGGCGTTTTGCTTCTGCTCTTGGATGGCAGCTCGCTGGATCTCGTCGGCACCGAAACGACCCTTTCCAACAAATGACTCCGGAGGCTTGTGGTAGACTGAAGCAAGAGTAGAAAGTTCGGTGAGAAGCTGCTCCAGAAGGGCTGGGGGCAGGGTCGTCATCGTAGTTGTGATAGTAGGCTTCTGAGATAGTACAATACTCTGATAGAATTGTTAGTAGTTATTCGTGCATTCATCCACGCGAATTTCTCACCTTGGCAACCTCGGGGTCTGAGGAGAGCAGACGCCAGTAGACGTATGCCCTATCGCGGATATCGGGATTATCGTTCTCCGCTGTAGCTGCTTGAAGAACCTTTTGAACAAGACCTTGGCTGTTGCCGGGCTTCTTCAGGAACAGCTTCACCACAGCTGTCAATATTTGCAATTGTGTCTGTACGTTCGGTCAGTAGATTCATAGTGGTTGGCACAAGACTGCCCACCTGTGTGAATTCTTCCATAAAAGACTCGACGAAACTCTCTAGAATCTCGTCTGCGTTGTTGATCTTCTCGGCATACTCACCCACGATCCAGATGAGGGACCCACGGGCTGTGGGCTCATCCAACTCGTCGATGTGCTTGCAGAGCGTAGGGATAACACCCTCGTAACCAGGGTACTTTCGCAGAATATCCTTGATAACGACAATCACCTCCTGGACAACATAGTTGACCTTGGTAGAGATGAGATCCTCAAGAGCGGCAACGCACTTCTCAGCGGCGTTCTCAATCTTGATAGCCACTTGACCAATGGCCTTGACAGCTCTTCGAACAAAGTCCATATCCACTTCTAGGGCATATTCCTTCAACTCGGCGAGGAGCTGCTCGTAGTTGTGCTCGTTTGCTATTCTAACCATGATCTCCAACTTTTGAAGCTTAACATATTCTGGGTCGGTGTATTTGCAGAAGAACACACGCATTTCCTTGCTAAGAATGTCGGGCTTGGCTTGGAGGAGAAGGTCAATGTTTCTCAAAGCAACATATTGAACCTCAGGCTGCGAAGCAACCAAAGTAACTGGATCTGGTCAGTCGAGATTTCAAAAGCAGTTGACATATACTCACCCAGAGGAGGAGCCATCTTCTTGAGGTATGACCTCACATTGTCGGGGTTGAGAGCCTTCATGTGAATGAAAACGACCTTGACAGCAGCAAGAACCACACTAGGATTAACATGCTGGAACTGAGGCGCCACTCGCTCACAAATATGCTCCGACTCCTTCTGATCAGACGCAGAGTAGTTGGCCAGGGTTGTCAGAATAGTGACTCGTCCCCATTCCGTGCACTCGTTAAGAGCCATAAGCAACTTCTTCAGCGTCACAGGCGTAACAATCAGTGCCCTCGTCTCGGGCGCTGTTTCGGTAATTTCGGACAAAGCGGTCACTGAGTTGGCGACAACCATGGGGTTAGGGTCTCCGATCAGCTCCTGAAGGGCCTCCAAAAAGCCGTTCTCGATACACATTTGCGGGTTGAGATCGAAAAGTTTGGCGACGCAAATAGCAGCTGTCTTGCGCACGTAGGGCGATTCGTCTCGCAATGTCTTCCTCAGGGGCTCTTCCATATAATCCACCATCTTGTCTACTCTGATACATCCCATCGTTCGAATCGCCAGTGCTCGTATCAGCGGGTTCGGATCTTCCGAGTCTTGGACGAACGTATTGACGGCGAGAATACAAAGGTCGGGATGCGATTTGGCGTAGTTCCTGAACCTCGATGTCAGCTCTCTGGACTTACCCAACGAACAATTGACAGCTAGAGAGCCAAGGGAGCTATGCAGTTTCATCCACATACATCAGATAGAGGTATACGAGCTTCTTCTGATCAAGATCGCCCGTCGCAATATTCTTGAGCACATCGGGGAAGAGTGCCGACACATCCTTGCCCAGCGTCATGGCCATGATGGTCTTCTGGATGGACTCCTTGCGCTCGTATGCATACTGCGAAACCAAGCCAGCGCGCAGCTCAAAGGTCTCACCCTTGCGAGGCACGGCAAAGGCGCCGCGGATGCGATTTACCGCCATCGTCGAGGGTCGTGAAGGGGCACGTGGTGGGAGCTCGAAGGTGGGAGAGTAGAACGAAGAAGTTGAGGTCAAGTGTCGAAGAAGACGGGCGGTGACAGTCGAGTCGAATTGATTAGGTCGAGTACAAGCTACTTGTCCTCAAGCATGGAAGCCTGCATCCACCGAATTGTTCTGCGGACCGGAGGGTACGTCAGAGATGCGCAGGGTTGTCGAGATAATGGGAAAGGAGATGATCGAGCTGAGCATGAACAAGGCAGACGTAACTGTCACCAGAAGATGCCAAGGCCACGAGGATACCTTTAGGTAGGTCTAGGCCATTGAGCTGCGAGCCTCAAGCACCAAAGGGGAGCGTGCTACAGTGACCCTGTCAGCTTCTCTTAGTGGAGGCTCCCCCCCTAACGCTAAACTTCCGCCTGATTGCCGTTCGCGTGTAGCGTGGCATCTATGGCTAACAATTTATTTTGGTCACCTCAGCTTAGTCACCGTCCATGAACTCTTAGACTATCTCGACATCTATTATCACCAGTCTTTGGTCGAGCATCGATTACCTTGTACAAAGAAAGAAGCAGTACTTACAGAGATAAGTGATCGTTAATAAGAGGTTCTGTGAAATAAAACTGCGATCCAACAACGACGACTCAAAATGGTGAAGAGCTTGACCCTATAACATCCATGATAATGACATAAGATCTAATAATTGGATAGGCAATGCCAAATCTTCGCCGGCTTTTTATTGAGTCACGAACAGATGACGAAGAACGGGATGTCTCTCGAACAGCTGTGAGTCAATGCATAACCAATTCTCTTCACAGGCACTTATCATGTCCAGTTCTATAACGCGGTTCTCTTTATGGGATCAATCGCCGTTTTCAGTCTCATTGCTCAAAAGCTTAACGCTGGCAAATAAAGAATAGTGCCGAGAACGTCATTTATGGGATGGAAGCGCGGCGTTATTGTTAAATATTAATCAAGAAGGATAGCCGAGATTCAATCATCAGCTTCTTCTGCCTCTACTACTTCTGTTTCGGCGTCACCTTTGTTCTCCTTATTTGTGGCAGCTTTAGCTTCCTGCTTGCGCCAAAGAGCAGCCAAAAAGTCGTTGGTGCTTGCTTCTTCAAGACTTTTGTCCTCCCGTTTCTTCATGAATCGTGGAAATCTCAGGCTCAATCCTCTCTCGTCACTTACAAGGCCGATTGCTGCAGTGTAGGTTGGACTGAGTGTGATATCCGCAAAAGCCATCTCCCACACTTCTTGTGGCTCAAACCAGATATCAGGTCTTGGGCCTGAGTATTCAATAAAACTGGGTTGCGTGGTTCTGGTGTTTTTGGGCTCGCCACTTTCTTCACCGTCGTCGTAAAACAGACGGTTTGCCTTATAGAAGCTGTCAGAGAACCCAGACATGCATTTGCAGACTGCTTCCAGGGATCCAGTCTCTTCGTTGCGGCAAGCCATGAGCATAGGTGACCACCATTTTGCCTTGCGTCCTTGTCCATGCCATGCAGCGACAGGGATAAGGTCAAGCGTATCAAAACTGGAGTTGTAGTCTTTCTTGACTTTGAGCCATGAGTCAAGTCGCTTGTCTGGCTCATACGTAGCCAACAAGGGTTTACGCCTCGTTTTGACCTTGGTCTCTCCATTCGATTTCCCTTTTCCTTTCGACTTTGATCTGGGCGTCAATGACTTATCAGATCCATCTGGTCCTTCTTCCGTATCACCCACGTAAGGTACTGTAGGTAGATTATCCAAAATTTTGACCATGATTCCCTCACACTTGATATCCGTAGCAGCTTTGAAAAATTCTAGGACCGATTCTGAGTCCGTAGACGTAGCATCGAGACTCTTTACCCAGGTAAAGTGATGCGGTATCTCTTTGAAGAGTGACCGAAGCAGTTCTCGTCTTTCACGAAAGGGTCGATCGAGTAATGGCTGCCCGTTCAGATACATCAAGTCGAACGAAAACATGCACACATCCACCGTGATGCTCCCAATGTCGACGTCTTTCCTCGCTCGGTTTGTAAGTGTTTGGAAGTTCTTGAGCTCCCCAGTCTCGCGATCAACCGCCACCACCTCTCCTTCCATGATGAAACTGTCGACACCTTCTCCTCGGATTTTGGGTATAAGTTCGACCAAATCAGGGTATTTATCTGTCATGACTTCTAGATGTCGGGAAAAGATGCTGACTTTCCCATTCTCGTCACAGTGTATTTGGGCTCGTTGGCCGTCATACTTGAACTCACAAGCAAAATCTCTGCCCTGTAGTTTCGTGAGCATCTCAGATAGATCTCTTGTGATGCTTCCAAGCATAGGCCGTAAAGGGATGTGGAGGGTCAAACCACATCGTATCAGCAGCTCCTCAGATATGCCGATTTCAAGGAGAACAGGCACAAGGTCATTGTAGTTTGGACGCCTAGCAAAGCAAGCCTTTACTATCTCCTCAGCCCGACTCCAGATTTCAGCCAAGTCTTCCTTCTTGAGTTTGGCTAAGTCGGATACTGATTTTAGAGGAAAGTCAGCCCCAGGTGGACGCGAGAGTAAAAATGCCCGCGACAAGGCAATCAACATTGTCGTTTTGACAGCACCGATGCGCAACTATTAATTATTAGATGTTAATAGGCAGAAATCATAACAGTATCCTTACATGTTGGCAGAGAGTTCGCACGACGAACCGACTCTCTTCTCCACCGCGAGCGTCTTGGAGTAGCCGATCAACCAATCTTTGCTTTGTTTCGGAACTGCCTTGTCCTTGACTATTGGCGATTTTAACCAAAGATTCGTATACAGCCTTGATTGTCAAGGGCTTTGGTTTCCTTAGAGTGAAGCTTTGTTTCTTCTTCGCTTCGAAGGCGACATCTCCGGCATCACCGTGCTTGTCATAAATGGCCTTGAGAGCTCGATTGTCGAGTCCACATACATTTCGCAACGCTTTAGATATTGCTGATCCTCCTAAGCCTAGTTCCATAGAGATGTAGGGTGGTGAAATGGCATTCGTCGCAAGCCAGACCTATATATGTCAGATACGTTGAACGAAAGAACGAGTTGAACATACTGCTGGTAGTAAACTTGTCGGATCGCCCTCAATGATAACTCTCAGACAGTTTACAAGCGTATCTACAATTTTGATTCGACTTGTGGTACCGTTTATGAGAATGAAACAACGAGTGAGAAGTGCATATGATGCATTGCCGCCCTCAGAGGCCCAATGCCCTTTCAGTTGATCAAGATATTCCGACGGATCAAAAACCAGAGGAGACTCATCGAAAGGTATTGAAGTTGTTGTTGTATCTTCAGCCATCCCCGCCGCCTGTAGCCCAAGTGTAGGTTTTGTTTTGGTGACTGGAACAGGCTTGCTAAGAGTTGGAAGGGTGATTGGTACCTTGGGCTTTGGCCCTGCCGGACTCGGACTTTCGTCTCGAGATATTGATTCGTTGCTTTTACTGGGGAGTTGAAGACTTTGGGCTTGGACTGCAGCCTGTGGTGTATTGGCAACTTCTTGATCCCATTCTGCCTGGAGTTTCCTGGCCAGTTCTTCGTCTGTTAATTCTGTAGTAGCATCACTTGATGCGCCATCTTTCTCTTCAAGTTTTGGCTTTTTGACGGGCTCTGGATCATTTTGCTTCTGCTTTGAAAAGAAATACTCAAGGCCTCGAGCTGGTGTTGTTGACTTTGTGCCGTTGTTGAGCTTCCGTTTCTTAGTAGGACTCGGCATGATTGGGGTGTTCTGTATTCTCTAGGCTGGCTGTAATTACCACAAATGAAGCCTAAGACCAATCTCAGTAACAAAGCAAAATGAGATCATCAACAATCACTTGTAAATAAAGAATACGCTTCCTTCACGTCCATCTTTAATCAACAACCCAAAACGCGGCGCCTCTATGACGACGTTTCGCGCGAGTGCACGTGATGCGTCTAAAGAGCTTACACCCAGCCCGCTACTCAACGCTAAACTGCTTTGGCACGCACAAGCGATTCTCGGTTTCACCTCACACAACCGTCGAAATCTTTGCTCTGCCCCACCATCGCGAACCTCCCCCCGACATCCCCCTCATAACGACCCCTCCATCTATAACCGCCACCATGAACGGAGAAGACCCGCCTGAGAGACCCAGCGAGATTTCCGCCATCATCAACGGACTCGAACGATACAACCCCGAGGCTGTCGGTGCTCTTGAGACCTACTTGAGCGACCAATGCGAGCAGAAGTTCACTGACTGCAATGCCAACCGAACACTGCTGAAGCTGTGAGTGTTGCTGTCTTTTATATAAATATTCCAAGGCCCGGGCTCCATGTGATGACCGCTTGTCAACGTTTCCTATTACCTGACTAGTGCGGCGGGTTGTTCGCAACTTGGCCGCACGTGAAGTCAACTATTAGTGCAACTGATATGCCCAATTCTCAGCTTGCCATGCCTTCACCTACTAGGCTCGTAGCTAACTCTCTCCCAGGTACCAGCTCAACCCTGACCGCATCAAGGATGAGGCTATCACCAACATCCTGGTCAAGACAATGACCCAGTTCCCCTCCGCGCAGTTCTCCCTCGCTCTCCACCTCATCAACCCCTCCTCAGCTGTCAATGGCGATCTCGGCGAGGCCGTCACCAAGCTCCGATCCCTCAACGGCCAGCTCGAGGGTGCTCAGTACTCCAGCTTCTGGGCCGATCTTGACGACGATATGGTTGCCGATTTGATTGCCGACATCCCTGATTTTGAGGAGCTTATCCGTCACCGTATTGCCCTCCTCGTCTCACAGGCTTTCCGCGAGCTTCAAATCACCCACCTCGAGTCATGGCTCGGTCTCAACGAGGACGCCACCAAGAAGTTCGTCACCGAGGTCTGCGGTTGGACTGTTGAGGGTGAGGGTCTTGTCAAGGTGCCTTCCAACCCGGACAACGAGGCCAAGAAGTCCGAGATCCGCGAGGATGTCAACGTCGAGCAGTTCTCCAGGGTACTCCGACGGTCATGGGAGGACACTGTTTAAGCTTTTTGAGAGTTTTAGCGGATCAGAAGAGGTTTCTCGCGGACTTCCCCCCATTTGATGGGCATCGGACATGACGACTCACGAATGCGGAGGGTTAGGAAGGGCTCGCATGGTAGCATGGCGGGGATTACAAAAACTAGGCGTTTAATCGGACATGTCATTGCAGAGCAACCCAAAGATCTAGAAATGTATAGAACTTTGCGATTTGTTGATATATCGTATTTTGACTCACGTGTGCCCAAGTTGTGGATTTGTTCCTTGAGTACTTTTGATGTCCCGCTATATTCATTTCCAAGATGTTCAAATATCTAGTTTCCCTTTGACAATTCCTCCCATTGCACGCCAGTCCATTCCTCTTGGTATCCGGCTTGTCCAAGGGGTGTTCCTCGAGGTGAGCAATCCTTTTCACACACTCCGACGATAATAGTACCCCACTCCATGCCCTCCAGGCTCATATCATCTGCTTCGAGCTCTGCAATGGCGTTCGGTGTCAACTGCACCTCGAAGACTCTTCTCGCTGTGCAGTTGGAGCATCTAGGAATAGCACCATTGTTCACAGCGTCACTAACAGCGCCCTTCTTTGAGTATAACAAGGGAGTGCCTGCAAACTCATATCGAATAACCTGTTCGGGGTTCTGTGCCAGACGGTCTGCGAACTTTTGGAATGTAGCATCCATGGCCGATTCGAAAGCTTCGCGGTCTAGTACAGAAGGCTCCGCAGCATCGGCGTCCTCAAGACGGGCGTTTGTGGGAACAGTGTTGGGTTTAGGGTCCAGAGTCTCAAAGTCGGCATCCGCAAGGTAGAGAGTAGGGTAAGCCTGAGCTTGGGCATCCTCAGTAGGCCAGGGCTCTGAAGCTGGAGGTGGTGTCGCAGTTGTATCTTTGATATTGAGAGACTCGGCAAAGGTCTTAGTGAGGGAAGCCTCAGGCTCAGGAGAGGAAGGCTTGGCGGATTCTGGCTCGGCCTTAGGTTGCGAAGTAGAAGAAGAGAACGGGTTGGCTGATCCAGAACTGAAGGGGTTACCAGAGTTGCTGAAGGGATTTGCGTTGCCAAATGGATTCGCGCCAGAAGCACCTCCCAAGCCCTTTGAACCAAACAGAGTCTCTCCTAGTCCAGGACCATCATTCTTAGGCTTCTCTTCTTCAACCTTCTTCTCTTCCTTCTGCTCCTTAGGAGTCTCTTCCTTCCACACTCGCACGCCTCTCAGGGCACGAATACTGCCCTCTTTGCGCCGGCAAGTCGGTCGTCTACACGCAAAAACATAGATTCGTCGTTCATGCTCAGGAAATCGCTCGGGAAGTTCGCCGTTGAGTTGCAGGATCAAAGCCATGAGATCCTTGCATACTTTGCATCGTGCGTGGGCGGCGCTGGGAGCGCTCTCGTCTAGCCAGTCCTGATTCCTTGTTAGCTCTCTTGAATTTGTATAGTGCGGGACGGATCAAAAACATACAGGACGACCACCGAGTTTGCTAACAGTATCTTCATCTGCTTCTTTAGAAGCATACCCCAAAAGGACATTTGTCTCCTCAAACTCGCCCTCAGAGGAATCGGAATCGTATGAAGCCATGATGCTGATAATGATGGGGTTTATTGCTAGGTGAGGATGGTGGGGTAAATATTTTTTTCTCTTCAGAAAGTTGTAGGAGAATGCGGGGCTTAGCGTAAGAATAAGAAGCCCAACTACGACTACATATCAGATACTCATGGTAGCGCAAATCACAAACATATGGTTCAGTCATAATATTAAGTCGTAATCTTGTTTATTACGTCCAAGAGCCTTTTGTCTAGCCTCATTTTTATCGTGGTATCTCCTACATGTGATCATTAGGTCCATCCATACCAGGTCCAGGTCCACCTGCTCTGCCCATCTGTCGAGCCTTCAACAACTCGTCACATAGCAGAAGGTTAGACGCAATACTGGAGCTAGAAGCAATGCAATTTCGCAGAACTCGGTAAGAATCGAAGACACCCTCAAGCTCGGGGTCCATGGGCTCACCGGTCTCAAGGTTAAGACCGACAACATTGCCATCGGCGTACTCATCCTGCAGATCCGCGACTGTAACTAGTTAGAAACGTCTTTCAATAGTGTAACTGAGAAACTTACGAGCATCCTGAATGTCAAGACCAGCGTTGGCAGCCAGAGTCTTGGGAATAATAAGAAGAGCATCGGCGAAGGCTGAAACACCCCACTTGGCCTTACCCTTGACAGACTTGCCAAAGGCGTCACTCTTGAGATGAGAAGCGCAAGCAACCTGGAAGGCACCAGCTCCGGGAACAACGGACTTGTCGACAATCATGTTGTAAACACTTCGCAGACCATCTCGAACGGCGTCAGTCACCTGGGCGATGGTGTGTGCGTTGGGTCCCTTGATCATAAGAGTAACGGACTTGGGGTCCTTGACTTCCTCAACAAAGGTGAACTTCTCCTCGCCGAGTGTTTGCTCGTAGACAAGGCCAGCCCAACCCAGAACCTCCTCAGACAGGTCATCAACACTGTTCTGAGCAACACCACCGCACACAAGCTGAAGTCGCTCCATGTTTCTTCGCTTGGCTCGTCGGAGAGCAAGAATGTTGTTCTTGGCGAGGACATCAAGAGACAGGGGGTCGATACCCTTCTGGTTGATGACGACAAAGTTCTTTGTGCCGTCGTTACCGCAAAGCTCCTTCTTGAGCTCAACAATCTTCTTGAGCTTGGCATCGACAAAGCGACGCTCACTCTCGACAAGCTTATCACGCTGCTCAGCGCTAGAGTAGAAGAAGCTCGAGTTAATCTCGGTCTTCTCATACTCCAGACTGACGTTGAGGGTGAGGATGTAACAGTTCTCAAGTCGCTTAGGCATATCGGGGTGACGAGCACCGTGGTCGAGGGCCAGTCCACGGATCAGCCGAGTGTCGGCGGCTGTTCGGTGCTGCATCTTCATAATCTCCACCATGTGCAAATCGGGCTTCGCGGGTGCCTCGTAGATGGCAAGAACGGCATCGACAATATCGGGAGTGAGGTTAGCGGCCAAAGTTGAGTTGAGCTTGGTGGCGAGCGATGTTCGGGCGACGCTGAGGAGGAGTTCTCGGTCAACCTCCTTGGCGAGCTTGAAACCGTCGAGGAACTACAACAATAAGCCAATGTTCTGGAGCAGAGCAGCGTGAAACTCACCTTAAGAGCCTCGACCTTGGCAACCTCGAAACCATCAGTGATGATACGAGGGTGCAGGCCTTCTGAGATATATCGGTCTGCTTGCTTGAGAAGCTCGCCAACCAGCATAACCACAGAGGTTGTTCCGTCACCGCAAATATCATCCTGAGCGGTCGCAGCTCGGGCAATCATAACGGCGGTAGGGTTCTGTATTTGCATCTCGCGGAGAAGAACGTTTCCATCCTTGGTCAATTTGATCTGAGGGTGTCGGTCAGTTTTAGGGGTCGTCGAGGGGCATTTTGATAGAGGACGGTACCTGTCCCGCACCGTCGACAAGCCTAGGAAATTGTTAGTTTTCAAATAAATCAATTTGGCTCAAAAAACACTCACATCTTAATAGTGCCCAGGGGGCCTAAGTTGGACTTGAGGACATCCTGTAGACCCTCACCAGCGCTAATGTTGACTTTTAAAGCTTCGCCCCTCCTCTGCGACAACGGGGTTAGCAGGCTGCAAGGCCACTTGTCTGCGGGGGGTTTTTTCAACGAACTCGGGACTCGGCCTTGGGGTTGAGAAGTTGTGCGGCCGACATGATTGTAGATCTCTTGTAGGCACGAAGGCTATGCTGAGATCAAAAAGGTCGAGGCTTGAAAAAGCGGTCGTAGGTGTTGATGGAGGTTTCGCGATTTCGTAATCGCACAAGCTTGCACCAGCTGGTCACAGGCAATAGCGAACGGGCTAGGCTGGGACATTTTTTCTGCCCCTCCTGCCCTCCAAGGGGTGAAAGCGGTGTAAGGTGGAAGCACGGCGGGGTTCGGTGAGGGGCCAATCAGTGGAGGTTTGGTCTGTATATCATGGCATTAATTATCTGCAGCTATTATTGGTTCAATACAGTACTTCTCTTATAAGATAGTGTAATCTCATAAGCTGTTCTCACTATATGGCATAGTTGTTGTTTCTTTGATATACCATATTCCACCAACATATCTGCATTCACTACTTTCAGTCATGGTGTTCACGAGATCATGATATTTATAACAAGTTTCTATGCTGTTTCGTTGCTTCTTAGTCTAGCCTAGCTTCACTAACACTTCAACCGCCTAACAAACCATATGTTTTGTTTCATTCAAAGCCAACACATGCGGTCTCTGAAGACATATCCCATCTAATTACACTCCGCCCGATGCTTCTTCCAATCTTTCTTCTGGCATTCCCCTGAACAATACCTGACCTTTTGGCATCGTGAGCACTTCTTTAGAGTTACTCCCAACTGACCCTCTGGCTTTCCACAGCTTCTACATCGCTCAATCCGAGCGACTGGGTTTCCCATGTTGGGAATATCAGCAGGGTCAATGACTTCTTCGTTGAACGGAATTGCATATGTTGGGCTGATCGCAAGACGAACTGCATTTGGTGCTGCACTCTCCCACTCAGGCAAGGATACGAAGTCTTTGGGCAGTTTACCGTTTCCGCATGAACACAAGACTTGCTCGCCGTCTTTAAGACTCAGCGGGATGGTCGCTCCTTTTTTCTTGTACTCACAGTTCTTGCTGTGAGACCAAGTCCGACATCGTTCTACCATAGAGGGAAGAGCTTTCTTCCAGAGATTCAGTTCTCCGTCATCCACGTTAATGGTAGCACACTCAAGCTCCCTCAGAATTAAGAGGAACGACTGCATTCGCCCGGATGTAACGAGGTCCAAGGTGAACGGAATGGCAGCTGCGTCAAGAACAACAGAGGCAGCATCGCCATCAATCCTGATGGCTGATACAAAGATCAGCATATGAATTCCGCCTCGTTGCGGGTGGCTGATGGCAAACAGGCCGGTCTGGCCGCCTTGTAACCCTGAGGCGAGCATGAACATGGTAAAGACGGATTCTTTGAAATTTAAAACTGGATCGTGCGAGATGTCGCTCTCGTCACGCGTGTTACGGAGGTGTTTTTCTCGTGCTGAAAATTGTAGCGAGGTTAACGTCGTCATCCAACGGTTTCTGTCTTTACTCTCCAGATCAATAACAGGGAGGTTGTTAAGATTCAGGTGAGTTATGTTGAGAGTGCCTGGAACACCAGAAGCCGAGATTGCCGAGGGGTACACAAAATCCAGGAGCTCAGGAGAGGACCCTGGCTGTGCCAGAGGCGCTACCAATTCGATGTAACCTGTTGTTCGAGCAACTCGTGATTTCAGCCCATCCTTCGTGATGGGCGACGGAAACTTGAGAGGACAAGTGTACTGGTTATTGCCAAACACAACATCGATGGTAAACGGGTTTCGTTGACGGAAATCGATAGGAACCTTGTCTTTGAGAAGTGTCTTGCCTTTCTTTGAAGTTATGTCCAGATGTCCGGTGATAGCAGTGATGACAGATTCTGAAGGTACTATCTCAAGCAGAATCTTTGTTGCCTTGTCCTCTTGACCTTGGTTTACCGAGTTCTCCAGAGGCTTCACAGCACTGCATAGCAGAGGATAAGCGTTTTGTCCAGGCAGATGCTTCGTCACAAACACGTTTGACTTGTCAGCAGTACGGGTCTCGAAGACAGTCATGGTCATTCCAAGGATAGGACCAAAGACGAGAGAGTTTTGCCCCGTCGGTGGGACACAGAGTCCTACCAAGGCTGAGTTGGGTTCGTTCTGCAGAGTTGAAGTAGGCACGTAGAAAGATGCAATGAGAGGAGAATCTCCTGCCCAGCCATCCCGGTCTTTTTGAATCGTGACTTCAAATTCATCCTCGTCAGGCATCTTCTTTGTTTCGACGTTGCCAAAAGCAATCTGAACATCTCCAAACATGTTTTGCCATGCTTCTGTGGCACCATGGCTGGACCTCACCGACCCAACAAGCGGGGGAGAGGCGAACTTGGCGCCCGGGTTCTTATGCTTGTAAAGTCGATTCACAGCTTGTCTAGGAACCACAACTGTGATGGCGAGCACTGGAGGAAGAGACCTCCAACGGTTGAATCCCCCATTCTCAGGGATACTTCTGCTCTCTTGTATCAACCAAGGCTCGGTATTGACACCATGGAGGTGGAGCTGGAGGCAAAAGTCTTGCATGCCATTACTGGCCAAGAAGAAGCGGTGGTCTTGAGCGATAGTGTCAATCAGTGATGAACACATGTTTGGCCACTCAGTAGCTACTCGGTTCATGACGATTTTGAGCATAGCGGCGAAGCTTGTGCGGATAAAGTGCGTATATGACATTGCTCTCTGATGGACATCTTCCGCCTTGGATATGTTTTCGGCCTCAAACATGTAATCGTAGAGTGGTAAGAGGAGCTTGATCAGCTGCTTCGAGTCAATGTGCAGCTTTCCATGCTTGGCCTGGCTAGAGAACTGGTTATCCCGTTTCCAAGCCAGTCGGTTACGTGTTTGAGTTTCTCCTTTTTGTTGATTCATAAGCCCAAGGAAAATCTCATCCACGTGTGATTCAACTTTGGCGTTGGTCCAGTACTGCACGGGGCTAAACCCAAGGAGTAGCGATATGGTAGGCGCATGGCCACAGAGAAGCTTCTCAAGGGCATTTTTTTTAGAATGTTCAGGCTTGAGCAGCAGCTCCGTTAACAGGGACGACCATGGCTCGTCTTTCAGTAGAGGGCCAGCTGCAACAAGTATATTGAGAGCACCAATGTGATCACATAGGTTAGAGGTGTCGATGGCATCAAAAGAAGATGGCCCCGAGCCGCCCTTACCGTAGCTCTTCGAGTCCAAGACCAATGGTCGTGAGTCCCAAGTCCGTCGATATAGATTGGCGCGTTCTCCAGTTGCATGTGCCGCCTGGAAGCTGTGACAAAGGGTCAACGCATCTGCAACGGCAAAACGAATGACTATGTTCTCCTTCAACGATTTGAACGCAGATATCCACTCATTGAATTGAATCTTGGCTGCGCTGGAAACGGCGTATCCCTGCATTGGATCCTTTGACTCGAGAGGTGAACCGTCAAGAAGGGAAGCGTATGCCGTAGCCAGGTGAAAGCCCATGACAGGGTCACTTCCGTAATGCAAGAGCATGTTTTCCGAGAGAAGACTAGCAAGAAGCGGGTTTGGTAACTTGTCTTCGGCCTTGCGAGGCGTGACTGTGCCGTCTTTCCAATACTGTTCAGACACCTCAAGAAGTCCTGATCCCGCCTGTAGTGAAAGCGGTGCAGCTGAGCGCATAGCGGTGAGGTTGAAACTTCCTTGAAACTTTTCCTCACGACAATCCTTGGACGGCTGGACGTTCTCCTGAAACGTCTTCATATAACCATCCGACTGACACTTGACTGCTGCGGTTTTAATAGACATCCATACTCGACGGACGTCTGACAGAGTATCGGCGTCGCAGAACCGAAGAGACTTGCCATGGCTGCTGTTGTTCCAGTCCTCGAGAGATTTGGATGTGTTTAGTAGCTTTGCAGCTGTTTCCGACACAGCAGAGGCGGTCTCTTCGTCCACGAACAGGTGATAGTATACGTTCCAAAGCTGCTCGTTGCTCAGCTTGCAATCCTCATCCAGGAGGAAAGTTAAGAAGAAAGCATTACGGGCTGTGTCTGGTCAGTGACTATGATGTGCTTGGGTACAGGGTAACTCACCAATGATGGGCTCGATCACATCACAACAGGTAATGTCAATCTTTCTCTGTGCTACTCCAGTCAGTTGTTTAGTACACAAAAATGTAATTCAATGCTTACGCAGTCCCTTCTCAAGGTAAGTGGTATATAAAATGTTGCGCAGATCACCACAGCCCAGCGACAGAATGTCCACATCCTGCCCTTGAGGTACAGATCGTGTCAAGCTGATAGCTGGAGTATTCCCAGCGGCGTAGAGAAAGCCAGTTTTGACGGCGACAGTTGGCGTCAACATGGCTAATCAGCGCTGAAAGAGGAGTCTCACGATTGGCTGCTAGATATCAGAATGAGTGATGCTGTGGTGTTGAATAATGAATGTGATGATGGAGGGTTTTAAGCTGAAGTGTTGAGAGGACAAGCCTGGGGGAAGATAGAATATGTGGCTGCGAATTATGAGTGGAGAATGAGTGAGACGCTGGTTGATCAATGCCACGCAGTGAGAGAAAGTACGGAAATGTTGACATATAATCTGAAGAATATTTTACAGCATACGCAGGTTTTTAATTCATATGAGATTGTCAACTGTACATATTTACTGCTTATACTTTGGTTGTTCAAGTGTTTGCTATACACAAAGCACATACAGAAGAATACAGCCGTTTGACCCTTCAAAGTCAATTGACATTTTACGTCACCACTAACAGGAACAAAAGTTAAAATCGTCAATCAATGACATCCCATTGGTAATTCAACTACCAAGAATAAAAGCAAAAGCCTCAAAACATAAAACTCCGGGCGGCTCAAAAGGTGTACGAACACCCAACCGCGTTGAGACCTTTGCTTTCTAACGACCCAATTTCCATATCCCAAATCATAAAACATCCCATTCATATCTCCATTCGCCTGCTTGTCCCAATATGACAAGAAAATCCTTTTGAAACCCGATGCTAAAAACAGAAACCCCGATAAAATAACCCCCCCAAGCCTTTTTCGACCTTCTCCATTCGTCCTTGTTGTACATGACCATTGTCGTTTGAGCATTACATGGCTGGTTGGCAATAAAAGCCCCAGGGCACGGGGCGTGAGCGTGAGTATCGTGAACATGAGATGTCGCTTCTTCTGGAAGCTGGTATATGCTGCTCAGAGCAAAAACAAAAGTATACCGCTGATTAGGTTACGAAAACGAACTTGTTTTTCGTTGTACAGAGATCAAAACACAAAACAATGCAGGTGTGCTTCGCTTAGTTGCTTCCAAAGAAAACATCGTCGTTGTTGTTGGCAAACATGCCAACGTTGTCAAAGTCATCGTCGAATTTGCCCATTGCGAGCATGTTAGAGTCGCGATCCAGTTGGATAAGAGCCTCTTCGTTGGTGAAGGTGTACATTATGTCGTCTTCCTGGCTGCCCATTGACAGGGGAAGAGTAGCGGCCAAGGTCGCTGAGGTCACGAATGTTGTTGTGCAAGGAAGAACGGTGAGATCGTCGTTGTTGAGAGAGGGGTTGGCATCTACTTCAAAAAAGTGAGTGGCCGGGGGAGAAGACGATTGCGAGAGCTCAGGAGGTGTGTTGTACTGGCTTCCGGCACTCTTGGCTGGGGACGCGGCATGCGTGGAAGTATTGTCCATGATGGCTTCGGGAGAGATGTATGAATGCACACTTCCAGTGGAGGGGGAAGAGGCATATTCTTGAAGAGCCGCAGCAGTCAGGCCGGTCATGGGCGCTGAAGAGACGGCAGCAAGGTTCTGGCTATGAGAGGTCATTCCGATGTCCATCATGTCGTCAAGCATGAATTGTTCTGGTGAGTTGACAGCTGAGCTGTCCGAGCATGCAGAGAAAGACGACATGGAGCTGACGGACATGTTCTTCTGGCGAGTCCTTGCTGACTTCTCCATGCGAGTCTCGATATCGGGACGGCTCTTCTTGGGGGGTCGGCCTCGCTTGACAACCTTGCGGACAACGTTGTCGAAAGCGCCAATGCACATGCCTCTTTGACGGTGACGAGTGAGAGCGTCGTGACGAGCAAAGCTGTTGCCACACTCGCAAGGGTAAGGCTTGACTCCAGTGTGAATCTTGGCGTGTCGCTTGAGGTCGTGCTGTCGCACGAAGCACTTTTTGCAGGTGGGACATTGGTACTGGCGGTCGTTGAGGTGAGTTTGGACGTGAGACTTGATGTTCTCCTTGCGGCCAAACTTCTTACCGCAGTCCTCGAATGTACATGTCCACTTGCCGTCGTTTGCGTCAGGGCCGCTAATGAACTGGGCAATCTCGTCCTGGGTGACGCCGGTCTCTGTCTTTGTCTCCTCAATGTTGATGCTGGCGATGCTTGCTGCACTAGCAATGCTAGCAACGGACTCTGTGCGACGATGGGGAGAGTCACGACGAGAAGGTGTTTGTGAAGGAGTACCAGAGATAGAGTGAGAGTGAGCACTCATGGGGTAGAAGTCGGGCTTGTTGTCGAATGAGCCAATGAAGTGTGTCATTTGGGGAGTGTTGGGGGTAGACTGTTGTGGCATTTGGTGGCTGAGGTTGAGGCCGTGGACATCTTCACGGCCATAGTCGCTCTCGATCTTCATGAACTCATTGCCAAAGCTGTTCATGTTCATGTAATCGGGAGTCGACAAGGGCAATTCATTGAAGGAGGCCCCAGGAAGAGTATTTGACCGAGCTGGGCTGGACATGACTTGGTCCGAGTGCTGTCTGATGTCCTGGAAGATAGTTTGAGCCCTTCGGTTTCCTCCTCGGTTTCTCACGGGCTTGATGGTCTCCTCCATGGACTCATCATAGCCATCGGCGAAACGACTGGGAATAGTCTCATCCTTGGCCAATCGGTCGTGGGGTGTCTCAATTGGTGTTGGTGGAAAGTAACCTTGGTGGAGGTTAGTCGCCTTGGGCATTGCCATAGTCCAGTTGAGGAACTGACTTTGTGTAGTTTGGCTCTGGCTTTGGTTTAGGTTTTGGTTTGGGGGAGTGGCTGGTCTATTCGTGTCCAAGTTCTCAAACTTGTTTACGCGGTCCAAGATACCACCGCTCACCCTCCTCACGGTCCTCTTTGCGCTGGAGGTGTCACCTTCAGATGCCCAGCCTTGGGCAGAGGACCCCTCGGAGGGGAAGCCGATGAAGCTCGGAGTCGAGATAGCACTGTCATTGTTAAAAATGTCAAATTCCTTACCTCCCGACATGTTGTCGCCGTAGCCAGCTTGTTGGCCCTTGCTCATCATCACGTTAAGGTCAGTGTAGGGATCAAAGGGGAGTGAGCTAGGGTCAAAGCAGGACGGGTCGAATCGTTGTGTCTGAGGAGTTCCGTGAGGAGACAAGAGGAAGTTCTCATTTCCAGTTGACGCCAAGCTGGCGTAAGGGTTCTGCGTGCCCGGGCGTGCTTGAATGCGTTGCTGCTGCGCTTCTCGCAGTACGTTATGCTGCGGATGATTGGCTAATCCTGTGCTGTTAGTATTTGTACTTACCATATAGTTCTGCCTTGATGTTGTTGCTGAGCTGTTTTGACGTCGAATGTCTAAGCTGAGACCGCGGCGGTGAGCGGTTTGTCGTTGTGTTGTAGGCAGAGTAGGAATCTTGACACCCTCAAAAGCAGTCGGTGTAGAGTTTTGACGCCGATGCTGCTTTTGCCGGGCGTGAAGTCCTGTGGGATTGGACAGCATTTTGTCGCAAGGGGAGTCCGGAGTTGATAATTGTCGTTGGTTGATATATTGTCAATGGGAACCTTTAGGTCCGAAACTGTTTGCCATTGATATGTCAATCAACTTGATGATGATGATATTGGTTACTCTCTCGTTGGCTTACCTCACGCAGCGCAAGCACAGAGCGCCGGGCTGGTTAAAAGAGTGTTGTTGTTCTCAGTCGAGTTCGACTTTGTGATATAAGTGGTGGTTTGGTTACGCCTTTTTCAAGGCGTTGAGGTTTGTTGGTGAAAGTGCTCTGCTGTGGTTTGAGCTCTCTCTAGATAATTGTACAATATCTTCTTGAAGATAGTTCAATGCAGATGCAAATGCAGTATGTATGGATACTATACAAGAGGAGCAGTGTGGATAGCTTTGGGCTTGGATCTTTGGGGTTATCGTTAAAGATCTACTAATTGTAAACACGCATCACAGTTACCAAGGCAACCGGCTCGACCACCTCAATCCAGATTCACCCACCTTCAGCCGTCACCCTGGCACTCCTAGCGCTCACTGGCGGCTAGAGGTGCGCTAATGGGAGCTAAAATCGACTTGGTAGCCAACTTCTGAGACGTGACCCGGCGACCGAACAAGCAGCAGCTCACAGAGTCACAGACTCACAGAATATGGGAATATCGTCCATTCAGGGGGAGCTTTGTGAGGGGCTAAGGTACGTTGGGTCTCGCGGAATGAATATATCTTTGGTTGTCTTCACCGAGATTCTATATTCTCCGATTGCGCTTGAATATCGTGTCATAGCAAACTTAAAAACAATTCGGTGGAAATAGCATCATCCGTCTATTCCCTGTTGCTACCCATAACAACGTCGAATTTCAGCACATGTCTCACTTACACCTGCGAGAAAAACAACCCTTGCAGCTCATGCGATGACGTCTTGTTTCAGGATCAACAGGACTACAAAGACCAGGCTGTCTCAGCTAGCATCACCACGCCAGAGGCCCAGTCTCCAGAGCCAGATTTCTCTGCCATACCAGGGAAAGATGTTCCATTGGACTTTGACGACGCCCAAAGGACTTCCAACGTGCGTTTACATTCCTACGAAACAATTGATGGCGATATGCTGTGTTACCATCACCTCTTTGTTCACAATGGCGTTGCCTAGGTTCCCTAGTCATGACTACTACATAGCACATTCAGCGCCTCAGTCAAGTCAGCTGAGGCGTCAGGCATTCTGCAGCACCAGGAATGACCCGGGCTTCTCGATCTCTAAGCATTTGATCTACTCAGTGTTAGACATGCTACGCGTCCAGAATGTTCAATACGAATCAGTCTACCCCGTGATATATCTAACCATCATCTATGGGTTGAGGCCAAAGCTTGCCCTTTGTCACCCTTCCGAGCCGCGTGTATCGCGATTCACATGATGTCGAGTTTACGTGTAAACAAACGGCGTTGAAGCGCCTATATCCTTTAAAGTGCCTGCATATACTTTTCTGTGGCGCAAGATAACGTCTCTAGGTTTGTTGGCCATTGCGCTTCCCGTGTGTGTGTTTATTCGATTTGAGTTTTGATTCAATGATCATCACACCATTTAGGACCTTTTGGGTTGAAGAAAAACGCCACTGAATGTTCAACAAAAACTGTTAACCAAATCAAGACTGAAGTCACTAACATATGACAGCGCCTCAATTAAAATATTGTCTGCCAATAACAATAATCAAGAAGTCCGTAGACCACTCCTCAATGGTTCAGGGTAAGCAAATTATAGCTAGGCCAATATGTCTGCTACTTGAAGATGGTCGACCAGGTACCTATTCTGTAGTCTTACCACAGAATGATATCCACTCAACTGCCGGGACCGTTTCTCAAGTCAAATTCAGATAAACTATGAGGCTTTCGTTCTGGAGGGTAGCAGGGTCAAGCTCAAATTTATGGGGGTTTCCTGGTCTTTAAACTCTGCAGACAAAAACGCTCCCAGGTTGCCGATGTGACGGCCCCACACGGCCGGCATTGCATATATCCATTTTTGATGGAGGGTCGATGCCAGTTGATATCCAGTAATGTTTAAACGGTTGACGGGACCAGCTAACTTTAGCAACTTGGCATGCATCTGATGTGCAGGACGATCGATTCATTCTAACAAACTAACGATTTTCAGCTTGTGGTGGGTTATTATAACCCATGAGATGAGTATAACTTTTACCTACGGAGTAGAGGCCTGAGACACACTGGGCAAGGCAGGTGAGAGGCCAACCTAGATACCCTTGATAGGCAACTTGCGCTCGTCGTCTCTCGGCACCTGCTCTAAATGACAGGTTGGCAATTGAGTATGTGTTCTCGCCAACCCTCGGCTAGAGTGAAGGAAGGTACTGTACAGCTTCGATCGACTTTGCAGCTGCTACGGATTGCTGCTGCCGTGTGAGGCAAGCGAATCGCTGTGCAGAGTGGCTTCCTTTATATGAGAGTTCTTGAAAACTCTCTCTCGTAACCTCAGAGTATATTCTCTGGCTCCATCTTGTAAGACAGTAAACGAAACATTCCACTGAGGGTCTCTTTATCCGAGGATCAAATTATCTGCGGCTTTATCCCCTGCACGCAAGCACGATGGATTCCGGCTTGATATCCTTCGACAAGTGTGAAACCATAGTCAGGTCTGAGGACCCTGTCTACGTTACCACATTCTTGCGAGACCTCAGGCGCCACATCGACGCGACTGGCAGACATACTATTCTTTACGCCGGCTATCTACGTGCTTTGCAACTTTACGGCAACGAGAATGCTTTCGAACTGGCACCGAAGGAGAGATTGAATTTCGAGAACTGCAGAAATTTGGAGATATGTCGAGCTGCAGCGCGAAATGATGGTTACAATCCCAGCGATGGCAGGACTAGCCCATGGATGGGTGTATACTTTTCGACGCAATACATCAGGACATACCCAGGGCCTCTTGGCACCTTTTTGACAACCGTTGGAGAGGCTTCTTCAAGCACCCCCGAGAGTTCGAATAGCGATAAATATTCTCAAGAAAATCTTATCGATTTGCGCACGTCCGACTCTTCCCTTTCCACTATTCTACATTCAAAGAAACCAGTGACTCTTCGGGGTATGAGTGGCAGCCGCGTGGTCGAAAGAAGTGACTTTGGAAACACCTGTGTCGGCGGGATGGAGATGGCTTTCGTGGTCACAGAATTACTTGAGCGGGTTGTGGAGGGTGATCTGAGTGATGAATGGAAAGTTGCAATCAGGGAGACTCTCCATTACATTGGAGGCTCGCAGAACATGGGAGAATTCCTCGATCTGATGTACGAAAGATTTCCTAAGCAGGAGGAAATTTCTGTCGTGACGACTGTTGGCCGCCGGCTGCGTGGCATAGGCCCGGACATACTTTGAAGAAGTCAATGCCGGTATGTAGGTACTCACTCAACTGCTTGTCGTCAGCGAGAAAAGGGAAGGGCAATTTGTTTCAACATTATTCGTCTATAACATGATATACGACTGGGCTCCTAGTGGATAGTCCCTAGTAGTTACATATGCAAATCGACTCACAATAGCACGGGCCCATGATGTGCAGGCAGTTTGCTGGCAGCGATGGATCCCCCCGACGAACTATATGTATGACACGATAACATGCGGGGCATGACTGGGACGGACGTGCATAATAAAGAGTACCTAGTATAGACCCTTGAACGGAAAAGACGGTACGGATACGTCCCATTCGATCAGAGCCTCAATGTTTGAACTTGATGAAAGAGTGCGAGTTTGATGAATTATTTGGATCAAGTCGGTGTAGCGACATTAACGGGTATCTGATTGGCCCATAACAGCTCCAGAGTCAACAGCCACTAAGAGTTACCACAACAACCTTGAAAGTCCAGGGGCCTAAAGGCGGGACACCATCCTTGGAGCTTGGGGAGTCACTCAGGTCATTCACCTCGAACAAAGTCACCCGGTTTCCTCCAGCCGCAGAATATCTCGCCCACTGCGATTGGCTGATCTTTGATTTTCCCAGGTTCTCTCCGTCCAAGGCAAGAGACTCAGCTTTTTATCGCATCTCTCTGCCGCCCGACGACTGTGACCCTCTTTTGCCTACAGTGAAGCACAAGCAGAAACACCAGTCGTCCTTTGGCTCTGACGACAAGCCGGACCGACTCCTCGTCTTGTCTTTGTTCCATCTGCCGCCATGTCGGGACATTCTCACAACACCCATAGAGGGACCCCCAATCGCAACCAGGGCCGTGGTGCAGTGCCATTCACCAGCAGCCCCAGTGCTGGTTCCAACATCCCTCGTCCTGTCCTCGAACCCTCACCGCCTACCGAGACTGGGTCTTCAGTCAGCGCCAGTCGTCAGAAGCAGAGCAAGCGTGATGAGGTTCGTCACGATACACCCTCTTGGCTACCCTCAACCTGCGGAATATGCCTCGAGACACTTCGAAAAACAAGGTTGCTAACCTTTCAACTCAGGCCATCCGAAAGAAGCTCGAAAATGACCTCTCAAAGAAGAAGAACCTCACAAGCCGAGCTCGCCACTCCCGAAAGGCTCCTCCCGGAACTGTTCTCGCCCTGAAGCCTAGCCAGGCTCTTCAGATCAAGCCTGCTACCACAGTCTCCGAGGCTGCCCAGTTAATGGCTGCGAAGCGGGAGGACTGTGTCTTGGTCACCGACGATGACGACCGAATTGCTGGTATCTTCACCGCCAAGGATCTTGCGTTCCGTGTTGTGGGAGCTGGACACAAGGCCTCTGCCATTACTATTGCCGAAATCATGACCAAGAACCCTCTCTGTGCTCGAACCGATACCAGTGCCACCGATGCCTTGGATCTCATGGTCCGAAAGGGATTCCGACATTTGCCAGTTATGGACGAGAACCAGGACATTTCGGGTGTGCTAGATATTACCAAGTGCTTTTACGATGCTATGGAGAAGCTTGAGCGTGCCTACTCGTCTTCCCGGAAGCTTTACGATGCTCTCGAGGGTGTCCAGTCTGAGCTGGGCTCTACTCAACCCCAACAGATTATCCAGTACGTCGAAGCTCTGCGCAGCAAGATGTCTGGACCTACTTTGGAGACCGTGCTTAACGGTGTCCCCCCCACCACTGTGAGCGTGCGAACTTCGGTCAAGGAGGCTGCTCAGCTCATGAAGGAGAACCGTACAACCGCTGTTCTTGTTCAGGATCAGGGTGCTATTACGGGTATCTTTACCAGCAAGGATGTCGTTCTGCGAGTTATCGCACCTGGTCTGGACCCCGCCAACTGTAGCGTCGTGCGTGTCATGACCCCACACCCCGACTTTGCTCCCATCGATATGACCCTGCAGGCTGCTCTCCGCAAGATGCATGGTAAGTTTCTTCAGCGATTATACGTGGCACCGCTAACAGACCCTAAGATGGCCACTACCTGAACCTGCCAGTCATGGACGGCGGTGAGATCGTTGGTATGGTTGATGTTCTCAAGCTCACATATGCTACACTTGACCAGATCAACGCTATGTCAAACAACAACGATGGTGAGGGCCCTGCTTGGAACAAGTTCTGGCTCTCGCTGGACGCTGAGACCGAGTCCATGATGTCGGGAGAGGGCAGCCAAGCTCAACACACAAACCTTGGTTCCCGCCTCACATCTCCGGATATGGTTCGGGATCGTATCAACGATAGTGTTGCTCCAGGAGATTCAGCCTCTCATGTCGGCATGGATTCTCCTCCTCGCTCTCTCCTCCCTGATGTCCTTGAACACCAGCTTCCCGAGGAGCTTCCCTTCCCTTTCAAATTCAAGGCTCCATCTGGCAGAGTTCACCGCATGAAAATTACTGCTACAGAAGGTATTGAAACCTTTGTCAGTGCCGTGGCTTCCAAGCTCGGTGCCGAGGCAGACAGCATCGGTGGAGTTCCTCCTGTCGTTGACGGCAAGATTGTGGGTGATGGCTTTGGTCTGAGCTTCTTGGACGATGAAGGAGACTCAATTTCCATTACAACCGACCACGATCTTCTTGAGGCTGTCATTCTTGCTCGTCAAGCGCACCATGACAAGGTCGATCTCTTTGTCCATGACCCTGAGAAGCCTCCTGTGTCTGCAGCTGCTCCCGCCACACCCTCAATCTCCACTGGCGCCGGTCTTCGGGAGCGCCGTAAGTGGTGGCCTGAAGAGGAAGAAGAGGACGAGGACGAGGATGAGGACGAGGAGGAAGAACACCACGCACGGAGACACCGCAAGAACCGCGCCGCTGCTCACCAAGCCCCGGAGCAGCTTATTGCCGGTGTGCCGAACGAGCTTATTCTCCCTGGCGCCATCGTCACATTGGCTGTTGCCATCGTGGGTGTCTTTACCATAGCCAGGCTCAGCAGCCGGTAAAGGCATTCACCCTTTCAGCTTAATGACATGATGAAGACTGGGGAGCTTAAGTGTAGATATTGAGAAAGAGAAAGTTGTGCTTCATAGTAGATTACCCTTGCAAAATTAATTCATTGCTAAATCAATTTCATTTGTTAAATAAAATCAATTGACTTATTTGCTCTTATTTGTGAGAATCGTGGTAATGATGAGCCGTGAGGGTTGGTGTTAGCCGGGCCGGAAAATCTCTCTGTCCGGCCCATTGGCCATAGCCAAATTTTGGCTACTGTCGAACGACCATCACGGCTATCGAATAATCCCCAAGTCGTCGCCATGATCCTGAGGAACGCCCACGTGCGGCATTGTGAGTCAATTGAGATGAAGCCTTCCCTGATGATATGCTGACATGCCCAGGCCGCCACACATTGGCGTCTCCCATCTCCAGGTCTCTCGTTCGGCAATTGTCCACACAGGTCACCACTAAAACCGAGACCACGCCTGAAGTGAAGGATTGGACGACTTCCCAGCCTTCTGCCGCTCCTCCCAAGATTGTAACGGCGGCTCGAAAGAAGCAGAGAATTGTGCAGGATGGTATTCTCTCCCTCAGGACCAACTCTGCGCACGAGCACAAGGTTAGCACATGGACGACACCTCACAAGAACTCGAACTCTGCTACTCCTGCGACGCCCGCTCAGCAGTACAGGGAATGGAAGCGAATTCAGGCCAACACACGAAGTCTTGGTTCGAAACTCGAGAAGCGATACGTCCCGACCGAGCTCGTCAACAACCCGCCTGGACCGGAGGATATCACCCTGGAGATGTTGATGGCTTCGCAAACGCACATTGGACACAAGACTTCGCTGTGGAACCCCGCCAACTCTCGATATATCTATGGTGTGCGCCAGGGTGTTCACATTATCTCTCTTGAGACGACTGCGGCACATCTCCGACGAGCGGCTCGTGTGGTAGAGGAGGTTGCTTACAAGGCTGGTCTGATTCTCTTCGTTGGAAACCGTAAGGGCCAGATGGAGATTGTAACACAGGCTGCTGAGATGGCTGGGGGTTGTCATTTGTTTACCAAGTGGACGCCCGGAGCTATCACCAACCGAGATGTTATCTTGAAGATGGCTGGTACAAAGGTTGTGGACCATAAGGACAAGGAGCTTCCCGGTTTTGAGAACTACAGAGGTTCTGCTCGACCTTTGATGCCCGACCTGGTTGTCTGCCTCAACCCCCTTGAGAACTACACTCTTCTTTACGAGTGTGGTCTTAAGAGCATTCCTACGATTGGTGTTATTGACACCAACGTTGACCCGTCATGGGTAACTTACACTATCCCTGCTAATGATGACAGGTAAGTGCCTTATGAAAGCTCCATCCCTAGCAATACTGACAAACTACTAGTCTGCGAGCCATGGCTGTTGTTGGTGGTGTCCTTGGCCGAGCTGGTCAACGAGGTCAGCAACGACGTCTGGCGGATGCCAAGAAGGATAAGGCAACATGGGAGAACCCTCCTGACCTTGTCCAGCACATGACACGTGAGAAGAAGGCTGCTATTGCCGAGCGCAAGAACGTCATGGGCCAGATGCAGCACAACCTTGAGGGATTCTCTGAGGAAGAACAGAAGCTTCTGCGAGAACAGTTCTATGGAGAAAACCTCGAGGTTACCGAGAGCGAGATGGTTGACATGATGGGAGAGGCTGCTTTGGGAGGTGCAAAGGAGGCTGCTGCTGAGTCTGTTGCCTCATTGCCTGAGCAAACTGCCGCCTCTGAGGCGCCGGTCGAGGCTGAGGCCAAGCCTGCTGAGTCGTCCTCCACACCAGCTGAGCAGTCTGCTACCCCTGAGGCATCATCTGAGGCTCAAGCTGAAGCCACGCCTACTGAGTCTACTTCCACTTCCCCTCAACAGCCTACTTCTTCCGAAGCAGCTACCCAGTCCCCCGAGCAGCCCGCTGCCCCCGAGGTTGTGGCTGACGCTCAATCCGAGATTCAACCTGCCCAATCCACACACGACTCTGACTCCAGGTTGACAACCATAGAGGAGCAGCTATCAGGACTCAAGGATGCGGCAGAGGCGATCGAGGCTGATATCAAAAGTGGCAAGGAGTAGAAAAGCAGTGTACAATATTCAAGATGTATAATAGTCTACGGGGGAAATAGAGTAAGAAAGCGATGTATGCTCGTATGAATATAAAAAAACATGTATTGTATTTTACTGCTGCGCATAACCTGTTGTCATAAATTCGTCTGTCATCATGGCCGATCACGGCGATGCTTGCCGGATAAACAATCGCCCCCAGTTTTTAAGTCCTCGGGTGGACTTACCGTTTCCAGGTGGCTTTTCTCCAGGTGACTGCTGCCCCGCCACCATGACATTTAGGGGGTTCCATTAGGGATTGGATGATTTGACTCAATGCAGCCTGCGCATTTCCCCTCATCACCAAAGCACATTTCAGCACACTCACGACGAATTTCACAGCACAGCACTGCAACAAAAACAAGCACCTCACTGCAACGCCCTGCAGCATCGAATAGCGGAGCACTGGATGTCCATATTGGGGCAGTTACTGGATCATACTGCCACCTATTTACAGCTAGTCCCCAGTGGATGTTCCCCCCAGATAGCGAAGGGCGCGCCATACTCCATACCCCAGCTGTTGTCGAGGCTACTACGCAGCCTGCCCCAGTACACTGAGACATCGCTTTTACAGCGCACCTGGACAATAAGCCTAGAATTCCAGAGATCTAGGTAGAGGCTTCGGTGCGAAATCGGGATCTGAGAGAGCACTCCACCACCACGGAGTCGCCCGTAATAGTTTAGCTTTTGGACCGAGTTATTCTTGTTAAATTGCCGCGGTCTGGCTCTTTCCTTCGATTTGGTATGCATCACTCTGTACCTTTTTGGTCTAATTCTACACTTTCAGTCTTGTTGGTGTTTGTTTGGCGTAAGACGACATCACCCAGACTGCGAGGATAGATCGTAAGTGACAGAGAATCAAAAAACTAACTGTGGTTTGACAGGCATTCGCACTTCATCGTCCAATTAAATCATCCCTCTTCTTCTTCTTTTCTCTTCTTGTTCCAACCCCGCATAGAGGATTTGCGCCCTCCAAACAAAAAAATGCCGGCCATGCTGGATGATCCGGCGAGCCCCACTATCTACCGAGTCTCCGGTCAGTCTCCGTACCCGGACCCGAGCAACCCCGGCTTTCCGGCCGATATCACCCCCCGGCAGGTGACGCTTCGTGATCGTCAGACTGTGGCTACAATTATTCCCTTTGCCTCGAAACACCAGGTTCCCCAATCGCTGATCGCCTACCTATGTGACCAAATCAACAAGGAAATTGAAGGCGGCGATACATATCCCATGATGGAGCCCTTCGCCGCCGACAAGTTCGGTTCCTACTGGTTCCAGAATTTCGGTGCTATCATGCTCCTTGGAAATGTTGAACGTGCTGAGGATGTTGTTGAAGGCAAAGATTGGTCCCATGAGTGTCTGGGGAGTTTCTATATCAAGCCCAACTATCCCGGCCGCAGCAGCCATGTGTGTAACGCCGGTTTCCTTGTTACTGATGCCGCACGTAATCGTGGCGTTGGTCGTCTTATGGGTGAGGCGTATCTGGACTGGGCCCCTAGGTTGGGCTATACCTACAGCGTCTTCAACCTGGTGTACGAGACCAATGTGGCATCATGCCGAATCTGGGATGCATTGGGGTTCAAGCGCATCGGCCGAGTAAAGGGTTGCGGAAACCTCCGCAGCTACCCCGGGCAGTTGATCGATGCCATCATCTATGGGCGGGATCTTTCACCGCGCGAAAGCGAGGAACTCGTGAGTGAAGAGCGTTTCGACAAGATCAAGTTCTACCTCAAGTACGGCGAGTACCCGAACGGCGCTGACCGCGCTGAGAAAAGCAGGCTCCGCAGCGCAGCGACGCACTATAAGCTACTCGAGGGCGACAAGCTCATGCTCAAAGATAAAGAAGTGATATCAGATCCATCTCGCCAGTTCGACATTGCTCGCCAGGTGCACGTTCAGCAGCACGGCGGCATCAACAAAACCACAGCTACTATTGCAGAGAAGTACCACTGGAGTCGCATCAAGGAGACAGTCAGCGATGTTATTCGCAGTTGCGGCGAGTGTAAGGAGCTCGGCAAGACGCCTAATCCCGGCGGTGCGAGAAAAGTCGTCTCATCAAATAATCATGGCGGAGGGAGGAGGTTAGGAGGTGTGATCGGAAACCCAAATGACCACCAGGTACAAACAGCGAGCCCTCCGCCTCCACAGATGCTACCGCTGCAAGAGCACAGCATGATACCGACACTCTCACAACAAAGTCCAGATCACGAGCATACACCAAATCCCTATGCTAACCCAGCTGATATATCTCTGATGGCCCCTCCTCACACTTTGCAAAGCAGCGCTATGGCCCATACACTCCACTCACACAGTCCCATGCTTCAAGATCCTCCTAACAACCACCATCCACATCCACACGACCACTCTGTATATCAGCCCATCGACCCGCAGATCATCAGCCAATCCTCACCACACGACCTTGGTCCTTTCGATCAGTACCACTCACCTGCCGACTTCCAAGCCTTGCTTAACGCGACTGAGGATGTGGGACAAGATGTTGTGGATGGGGACCTGGCCTTGTTAATAGAACAGCATCAAGACGATGATAATGTCATGGGTGGGACGGTTGACATGGAAGGGATAGGCGTGGATGTCGATGTCGAGGGGGACAATCAGGTGCTTGTACACAAGGAAAGGAGTTTGTATGATGTGGGGTTTGGAGGTCCTGGTGGGTAGTTCTCAGTCTTGTTGTGTGTATAGGGGGCACTCTTCTGTCAAAGTATGAAGCGGGCGAGTTTGGATTTTGATTTGATTTCTCCGAGTCTACCAGCATGAGCTCATCTTATATACAAATACATGAGCCGAACATTCAGTCACATTGCTTCAACCGCACAGTTTTACCCTGGGGCCACACGTAGAGGAACTTCTGCAGTTGCTGACCACCCATACCATATCACATTCACCGGGTCTTGGGGAAGATTAAATAGAGGTCATCAAGTTTCAGAGGTCAGATAAGTCTAGGTATCATACAGATCCTTTGGCCCTTCAGCCACGACACCACCACTCCCATTTTCCACATCTATGTATTCAGGATAAGTTAAGCTCCCCTTTTTTAAACTTGATCATATCATCCATCTCTCATTACATTTGTGCCTTTACCTCCGGGGCATACCACGTCCACGGCCTCGCACAGCACGCTGGGCAGCACCTGGTGGTAGCTGACCAGGGGCCTGGGGCTTAGCGCTCTCCTCATTGCGGATGGTCTCATCGACACCGAGGATGAGGCAACTGGCCTCTGTGGCGGCTTGAATAGCATTGATCTTGACAAGGGCAGGCTCCCAGACGAATCGCTCCATCATGTCGGTCACACCCTCGTTCTGGAAATCAACACCAGCCCATGTCTGGCCCTTGCGGTGCTCAACACGGAGCTTGTTGAGGATATCTGTAGCATCGAAGCCGGCGTTGTCGCAAAGCTGGCGGGGAATGATCTCAAGAGCCTTGGCGAAGGACTTGATAACAGCTTGTTGCTTGGTGGTGATGTTCTTGTCCGCATATTGGTGGAGGTAGGCTGAAACCTCCATCTCAGCAGCACCTCCTCCACCGACGATAAGGTGGTTTCGGATAGCTCGCTTAACAATCATAATAGCGTCGTGCAGAGATCGTTCGACCTCAGCAATGAACTGCTCGGCACCACCGCGCAGGACAAGTGTGCAGGTCTTGGCCTCGGGGCAGTCCTCGAAGAAGTTGAATCGCTCACCACCAATCTGGCGCTCCTCAAACTTGCCGCAAGTGCCCAGGTGCTCGGGGAGGATGTCGGAGCATGTTGACTGAACAACAGCACCAGTAGCCTGCACGACACGCTCCATATCATCACCGGCAACACGTCCCGCACAGAAGACGTCGCGGTCGGCGAAGAACTGGGTAGCCAAGTCACCAATGGGCAGCTTGCTAAGAACAACCTTGGCACCAGTCTTGTAGACTGCCTCAAGCTTCTTGTAGATGATTTGCCATTCGGCATCGACGATAGCCTGGTACTCGGAGACCTGCTCGACACGGACCTCGGCATTATCCTTCTCGGCCTTGAGCTCCAGCTCGACATTCAAGCACACAATCTTGGGTTGCTCGAAGGACTTTGGTTGTTGCTCGAAACCGGCGTAAGAGAAGGTCTTCTTGAAAGCAACACCGTTAACGAATTGGGTATCGGTGAGCGAACCGCCGGGAATCTTCTTCATGCCAATAAGCTTCTCGTTAAGGTCATCCTGGTCAAGTGACAAAACAGCATCGACAACCACTATAATCAGTTAGCGCGATGACCAAATATGGGTACCGGGTTTTCCTGCATACTCTTGGTGAAGAAAGTAGTATTGCGCTTAATCAGCTTGCTAGTCATAGCGGTGGAAGCCAACTTGATGAGAGTATCGCGGCGGTTGCCCTCATCAGTGCTAACGGCGATCTCCTTAATCTTGTTGACGGCCATCTGGGATGCCCTCCGCAGACCCTTGATAATGACCTGAGAGCTAACACCCTGCTCGACGTGCTCCTTAACCTCCTTCAAGATCTCACCGGCGAGAACAACGACTGATGTTGTACCATCACCGACCTCGGCGTCTTGCGATCGAGCGATATCGACGAGAATTCTGGCAGCGGGGTGAACAATATCGAGGAGCTTTGCTTAGTTAGCAATGGAATGGCAGTATATGGGTATTCTGTCGAGCGCTTCGAACCTTCATGACGGTGGCACCGTCGTTGGTGATAGTCTGTCGGCCATTCTCGTCAACCATCAAAAGGTCACCGCCGTAGGGGCCAAGAGTGGATTTGATGGTGGCCTGGACGGCGAGACAGGCATTGATGTTGGAGACAATCTGTCCCTTGCCCTGAGAAGTATCGGTTCCTGCAAGAATAATACATGGTCAGTGATCTATCGCGATCTTATGCGTTGGTGTTATATCGTGTTTATGCTGTCTTCTTTTGGACATGCCCCCCTAGATTTCGATTTCGAGGGGTGAAGTGGGCGGCGGTGGGGTAAAACGTACCTTCCTTGAGGACGATAATCGTGGGCGTTTGGCCTCCGAACGACATTTTGAAAGTGATGGAGCGACCCGAATCTGAGTATGAAAAGTTATACTCGTGTTGAAAGTATGTACGGGGTTAAGTTTCGCTCCGTTCGGTCGGTGGGGGGAAATAAGTCGGCGGGTTCGAAGTGGGAGGAGCTGTGATGGATAGAAGCTTCCAAAAAAATGTGGCAGCCTTCCTCATCATGCCTTGCCCCAGTCATGCACGGACCGTTTTTCCATAGGCGTCAAGGGTCTTGACTGGGCCAATCAAGTTGAGACTTTTGATTCAACAACCAAGTCTTCAGTAACTTAGGTTTCAACTGGTAGAACAACTTTTAATTGATCTATCATTTGTTACGCCTTAACTAGTAGGTACTTGACCTTTCTTTACTCGGTTCGCTCAATTGGTTCGTACTTCCTGAAACTCAAAGTCTTGGCTACCCTAAATGCTTAGAGTAGGGCAGCAAAAACAATACCCACTGATACTAAAACAACCTGCCAGAGAACAAAAGTAAACTCCCCCGGGAAGGCTCGAACTTCCGATCTCCCGATTGTCAGTTGATAACAGTCGGACGCTTTAGCCAACTAAGCCACAGGGGAGAAGCTTATTGGATGAGCTGCCGACTTCATGATGCCGTCTATGCTGGTGAGGCTTTGGATTGACTGAAGGAACGTCCTTAGAACGGCTAGTTTTGTTCCGGGATACGAGCTGTCTCTCCGAAAGTACTGACCAAGTTAAGCTGGGGTTGATGGTGCGTCTGGTGACTCAAATAAGCGACTTTACTCGATGTATAGGCTGGTCGTCAGAAGGACATAGCATAGTCGCGTAACCGCTGGTGTGTATACTACGCTCCTAGAGTCTGCAAGGTTTCACAGAAAGATCAATTGCAAATTGAAACTCACGCGGAGCCAAAATTTCACTTTAATCGAGAACCCTTGAAGACAGCACGGCTTCCACCCTCCCTTCTAAGTGAAAGCATGAGATTAAGCTCAGCGCCACAATTTCCAGTAAAGGCACTCTTACTTATGTGCTGAAACAACCTGTGCACTACAATGGCTATGTTTCAGAATGCTTAGACAATGGTTCGTCCTCATAGTTTATAGTATGCCGATTCTCTTACAAACCACGTCCAAGAATGACGTTTGAGATCAGTTGCTCGCATCTATCAAGTGATAATAGCCTCAAACTTCTAATCTCATTCATTGGGTACTACCTGTCATGGAAGATGCGAAGAAGTTCAGTTGGAGTTTCAGAAAAAGCAGGACTCTACAGTAGACACCCAGAGCTCGATCCCTGTTCTCCCCACATCATTCAGTATCAACGCTTTAGTCTATCCGTTTCTTATTGCACACACTCGGTGCTCGAGCGATCACAACTTGACATGTAATGTCATTAACCATTGTTACTTGTCCTACATAATAACTTCCCTAGCTAACTTAGTTTAAGCAATCAAGGTTGAGTATTACGACGGATGTGCCCGCCCAAGCGTTCACTAGTACCTAGTCAACGTGTGCTAGGGTCTATGGCAAGTCTTCGTCACGCAATACCCCGAGTCTACTCGCGCGTTATTATTTCGAGCACTACCATTGTCTAAAAAGATAATAAGGCGAAGCCAAAAGGATGGAACAGCAAAAGAAGAAATCATCTCCCCCGGGAAGGCTCGAACTTCCGATCTCCCGATTGCCTATGTAATAACAGTCGGACGCTTTAGCCAACTAAGCCACAGGGGATGATAGGCTATTGCTGGCTTTCACCTGGAAATTAGCTTCTATGATTGCTTTCCGTTGTATTTCTTGATCTCTGTAACATGGACTTAGGCTATTCAGTCCAGGGGTATCAAGAGACCAATGGACTCTTCAACTGAATAGCTGGATACTTGACAATACCTACTCATTTTTCATAAGCTTTGCTCCTCGTATAGTATAGGGAGGGAATATTCGTATCGAGTGATAAGTCCGTGTATCACGAGCAGAACGTGATCGAGATTGTTACGAGTTTCACTACATCCAATTCTTTAAAACATGCTCACTCGTCAAATATAAGTATAGCAAATGCAGACGACGTCGACCCCTGATATTGATATCCAAAGTGCGAGGTATACCTTCACACCCATTTTTCGTTTGAAGCGAAGGCTTTCTCTCTCGTGGATTGAGCATTGTGGTTGGTTTCAGAAGAGGCGGGTGGGCTGAGAGACATCCTTCAGATCAGGCATCCGGTTGACGACCGTAGCTGGACTACTTTTTCGTGAATGTAGCATATTCGCAGCCGAAGAACAGATTTGGAACAAAACTTTCTGAAACCGCTCTTGACCTTTTACGCGAAACATGCGCCAGCTAGTTCTCACAAACAGGACAACAGAACTATGCCACAAGAAGCACTTTGTATCAATCAAGAAAGACCGCGAAGCTGTTCGCAAGACCTTGGTTGCTGAAGATCATCGTGGGGTAAGACCCGTGAAGGTCTGTTCTTATGGTCTCAGATAACTAACATGGAGCTTGTTAAATCGATTTTTCTCATTATATAGATAGTTTCAGCTTTCAGTAACCATGGGTCTAGGGTATCAAAAATCGATGTAACAATACTCCCATCTCTTCAATACAATAGCTCCGGTTTATAATAAGAAGATTCCGAGATCCAGCATGAAATACCTAAGCTTAAGAGGCATCGCATGTCGTCGATAAATAAAACCCAACAAAGAAAGTAACGAAATACCAAACGAGAACATGTCGGTAGACATTTGGCACATCTTACGATGAAGCAACAAAAGTCGTGCCAAGAAATGAGATATGTTTTTCAGGTAGTATTATCTCCAAACGTAACAACCAATAAACGCCAATCCATAAGCTTTTTCTTCATTATTTATGAGGCAATTTCGTCGATAGGAACCTATATCTTAATTATCCGCAAGGTCTTATTCAACCTTTTAAACGTCCCTTTAAACTTGCAGGAACGGGCCTGGAACGGAAGGACCCTGTCAAGGGAGGCTAAGATTGGGACGCTAGACTCCGCAAGCCCCCCTGAGGTTAGCTTATCAGCCAACCAAAGTCACTAAAAGGGTGTTACTCCTGGCCAAGCTAACAAGGGTAACAATCTGATGGAGGTCTCCTTCCGTAAAGTCCTTAGATATTGAGACTGTCCTTTCTCCATAATCTCGACGACACTCGCTATCCTTTTACCGTCATTCATCTTCATCACTTCTGTACTCTTTGTTGGAGTTTGCGCTATTATTCCCTTCCTTCAGCTAATCCGGGATAGAAGAAGGAAGCTCAAGACACCGGTGTCTTGTTGGTCAGGTACCATACGGAATGTTGCGCCAAGTATCATAGGCGACACCAGAGTCTTCGACGACACGATCGACCGAACCCCTTGTGTAAAACGTGACCTTCCCCAGGGGAGCATTCCGATTTTGCCAGCCCGAGCCAGTTCTCGAACGATTTCTAAAGATTCGCTTCGGCGAACAACAATTAGTCGCAATGATTCCACTCCGTAGACGTGGACGATTTTATGCCATAGTGGCTGTGGTTATGGTTTTCCTGCTGTATCGCTTCATGCAGGATTCATGGCCACAGTCCCACTTTGAGACGGTAAAGCAACCGGGCCAGTCCGCCTCTGGACCGGTGCAAGGCTCTAAAGAAGCCTTCGAACCGGCTGTCGTACCGCCGCCAAACAACCTCCCCGACTCTGAGCAGGATTCCAATGCTGCAAACGACCCCAAGCCCGCTGTGCCCCAGGGTGACACGAGCTCGCCGGAAAAGGCCCATGAAGATAGCCCTGCGAAAGTCGATACACCAGTGGAAGAGAAGCCTGCCGCAGAGAAACCAGTCCAAGTGGGGGATGACACAAAGACTGTACCTGAAGGAAAGACTGAGGACAAGATCGAAGATAAACCAGAGAATAAGGTAGAAGACAACAAGAACACACCAGAGCAAGACCCACCTCAAGTTCCTGCTGTTCACTTCAAGGATCCTCCCAAGCAAGCCGATAATCCTGATATCCCCGATGTCAATGTTGACGGTTCAAAGGTTCATTGGACTAAGCCCAAGGAGAATTTCCCTATTCCCCCTGAGTCTATCAAACCAATCCCAACTGGCACACCTCCTAGCATCAACAGAATCCAGTTTGATTTCCAGCCTGAGGATGTTACAGCCAGCACCACTCGCATGGATCGATTGAACCGTGTTAAGGCCGAGATTGTACGAGCTTGGTCTGGTTATCGCAAGCACGCCTTTATGCACGATGAGCTCTCACCTGCTTCTTTGAAGTACCGCGATACTTTCTGTGGCTGGGGAGCAACACTTATCGATTCACTTGATACTTTGTGGATTACTGGTATGAAGGAGGAATTTGACGAAGCTGCCAAGGCCGTCGCCAATATCGATTTCACCTACACTGATCGCAACGACATCCCCGTTTTCGAAACCACGATTCGTTACCTGGGTGGTCTTGTCGCTGCGTATGATGTGAGTGGTGGATCGTCTGGCGAGTACAAGGTTCTGCTTGACAAGGCCGTCCAGCTTGCTGAGGTTCTCATGGGCATTTTTGACACACCCAACCGCATGCCCCTATTGTATTACCGATGGCATGAGCCATACACTTCGCAGCCTCACCGTGCCAGCACTGTCGGTATCGCAGAACTTGCAACTTTGTCTATGGAATTCACCCGCCTCGCTCAACTGACGGGAACCCATAAATACTATGATGCTGTCGACCGCATCACTGATGCCTTGATTGAGATGCAAGCAGCTGGCCGCACTCACATTCCAGGCCTCTTCCCAGAACGCATCGATGCTTCTGGTTGCAACAGGACCGCCGATACTCAGACGGAAAGCCTTAGCCAAGAGGCCTTGCAGCAGGTCAAGTCCGCTGATCTGACCAAGGAGCCTGAGGGCTACAATCCCGCCAAACAAGACGATGTCCCGGGCAGTTCTGAACAGCTCCCCAAAGCTGACAGTCGCTGGGAGGACAAGCTCCGCCGTCGTGACGTTCCTGAGGGTACTAGTGAGTCTATAAAAACGGACGATCAGACACCGGTCCGCCCTGCAAGTCAACAAGCACCCCCTCTGGCTGCAGATGGTTCTTCGGCAGATTGGGAGTGCAAGCCCCAAGGTCTTGTTCCAAGCAGCCCTCACTACGGACACTACCACATGGGAGGTGCCCAAGATTCAGCTTACGAGTATTTTCCCAAGGCATGTTGCCTCCTGTCAATTCTGCATGAGATTATTTCACTAACCCATCTTAGCAATACCTCCTGTTGAACGGTCTAGAACCCAAGTACCGTGCGCTTTACGAGAATACTATTGATGCTGTCAACGAATGGTTGCTTTACAGACCTATGATCAAAGATGACGGCTGGGATGCTTTCTTTACTGGAAAGTTGACCACTTCTAGCAGAGGAGACTCCGAATGGACAAAGAGTTACGAAATGGCCCACCTTTCATGCTTTATTGGAGGCATGTATGGATTGGGAGGTAAGATCTTTGGTCGTGATGGAGATATCGACAAAGCCAAGAAGCTTACTGATGGCTGCGTATGGGCGTACCAGTCAACGCCCAGCCATATCATGCCTGAATTCGCTCATCTGGTGGCTTGCCCCGCCCTGGAAAAGTGTGCCTTCAGCGAGGAGAGTTGGCACGAGGATCTTGACCCCAGCAGGGAATGGCGAGACAGCGAGTTCCGCAAATGGTCAGAAGGTGAGGCGCAGAGGAAGCTTGCCGAAGATGCTGCTCCTGCTCCTGCCCAAGCCCCTGGATCTCAGCCTCTCACACCCGAATCGGGGGATGGAAAGGAACAGCCTGCTCAGCCTGCTCAAGCAGATAAGCCTGGTGGCTCGAGCGGTGATACAGAGCCTGTAGTGAAACCTCTCGAGGCCGTCGTAGCAGCAGCAGAAGGACCTCTAAAGGTTGTCAAGCGGGCTGGTATACCGATGCCTGAACTGGACAAAAAGACGGAAGACGATGCATCGGAATTTGGCTCAAAACTCCCCGATTCTCTCAAAGACAAGATTGGGCTGAACCAGCCTGAGGCGGAAAAGACGGACGCCGACAAACCTGAAGCAGAGAATGGTGGATTGGGCCAGACCGATTCCGACAAAGCCGGACCTGTTCCAGCCGAGTCGGATAACAAACCTGCCGCTGTTCAAGATGCGACAGAATATACTGCTGAGCCAAAACCAGCTACCGTCGACAGTTTTGATACTATGAAGAACTCGGAGCAAGTTACTGCACCTGACGGAACGCCTTTAGAGAGACCTATGACACACGAGGAATATGTCAAGTCTAGAATTGAGAGAGAAAGGCTACCTCCTGGTTATACAGATATCATTAACAGGAACTACATCCTGCGGTAAGTCTTTGGAGCAAACCCTATGTATCATCTTTGCTAATGCGAATATTGCAGGCCTGAGGCTATTGAATCCGTCTGGTATATGTATCGCATCACTGGCGATACTACGTGGATGGACAAGGGCTGGAACATGTTCCAAGCCACTATCGCGGCGACTCGCACCGAATTCGCCAATAGTGCCATCGAAGATGTCACAGACACTACGCAGAATGGTTTGAAGGATGAGATGGAAAGTTTCTGGCTTTCTGAGACTCTCAAGTACTATTTCTTGCTTTTCTCAGAGCCCAACGTTATCAGTCTTGACGAATGGGTTCTTAACACTGAAGCACATCCATTCAGGAGGTCTACATGAGCAATGGTTTTGTATTTCAAAGGTGTGATAACAACATATGTTGGAAGAGTGCCAGTCTTTGAAAAGCAGGAAAGCAATGGGTTGGCGGACGGCTGTATAATTCTGGGAAGTCAAAGTCACGGTACAACAACGGCGTTTGGAGAAGGGTCAGTATAATATATGATTCCAAGGCGCGAGTCATCTGGAGGTATTTAAATGTATATGAGTGTCTTGAAGGCAGCCAGAATCTCCCTTCAGCGTCTTGCACACGCCCTCACTTTCCAGCAGCGTCCCATTGGACTGAGATGGGCTGATGGTTACCGGAAAATCTTGTCCCACCAAACCACAGCTCGAACCTCAAGTCTGCTGGCGCTACAATTACTCGAATATCGAATCTACATATGTAGTACTTGTGACCACGGCGGAAACAGGTACCTCGCTTCTCTTTCAAAACGAGCTGATGCTGTTCGACACCGGCGAGGTTGCTTTTCACAGCGCAGAGCCTCATAGCGCCAGCTTGCTTGAGACTTCGAGGAAGCCATTTTGGCTCATTGTTTGATACAACGATCTCTGCGTCCCAAGCTCGGGTGGTGTCGCCGTCTTTCAGCCTAATCTCGAAGGGTTTGGCTAATGGAGAGTCAGGATCGACGGTGTCTCCCTATAACTATGTCAACATATTTTGCCTCATCTATAACAGCGATAGTCTTTATCAGCATACCTTTTTGATCAACCATTGAATTTGGTTAGTTGCCCACTTCACACTCGGGTCCCATGGGTCATCTCGAACATCAGCGTCAAAGTGGCGCGCAGGCATATATACTTCCTGAACGATGACACCGTAGCTCGCTCGGGCGATCCAGCTGCTCATGACAGACTTGTTCCCTGACTCAATCTTTTGACGCTTGTTCTCTAAGACTCCTCGAGCAACTATGAGCTGGGGATCTTGTGAGGGAATGACAACGATGCTTCGAGCGTTGGGATGTTGAAGCTTTGTCAGGTGTTCCTGAAGTGCTTCACGCACATATGCAGAGCTTCCGAGACCCCCTGAGAGAATCACGTATTCCTAAACTGTGGTATAAGCTTTGTTCCACTTGAGACTTGGGAGATCTTACCACTTGATCACGAAGGCCCTCTTCAGTTAACCAATCGAGTCGCTTTCTTATTCGGCTCATAATTGCTTCGATATGGACATCGAAGAGTGTCTGGATATCTTGTCTGCCACAAACAAGATATGCTTGGTAAGTCGATGACAAGGGTCAAGGGCGAGCGGGAGTTAGGAACTGACTTTGAAAATAGCATACGCCCATTTTGGACCCCAAGCCCTTGGTGGTTCACATCGTATCCTACACCCTCCATCATGATCTTGTATACTTGCTGCATGTATACCTTTTCACCAAACTTGTGTTTCACGCCCTTGAACGCTTGACTTCGAGCCATGCGCGCTGCAAAATCAGCAGGTAGCTTGAAGTCAGGATTTTCGGCCATCCTTTGCGAGACAAGTCTAGCAAAAGCGCGATCGATAAGCGATGAGCCAACACCGACACCACTGACGGCGGCGACTTGGGAGAGCTGTGGGAAGTTATAATCTGTCGAAGTGACTTTCATGAGGGCGAGGTCTGTTGTGCCACCGCCTGCGTCAACTGTTAGGAAAATACTATTTTCTCGAAGGGCTACGGCCCCTGTCTTGAGGGTTGCAACAGCCGCGGCTTCAGACTCTGTAAGATCCACGAATGCTGAATGCCTGGGACCTTCAACTCCGAAGCCAGCATCGTGAATAGCGCCCTTGAAGGCGTTGATAATGCCCATGCTTGTCCACGTCGTGGGCGCGCTGAAGAGGAATAATACGGCCATTTTCTCCCATCCACCAGTTCGTTTTATACCCATGCGCATTTCTATACTCTCTTTTACATGCGCATATACTTGCCTCAGGTAGTCTGTCACAAACTGACGAGCCTCGGCGGTGCTTTGTGGAACATTGCTAAGGCCTTGCTGCTGTGCAGCTTCGAGAGTATCTGGGTCCAAGAAGATCTTGAAGAAGTCACGCCGGGTTTTGCTCGTGTCATGGTCGTCGTCTGCGCACATGAAGCCCCATGATGAGATGCTGCCATCAGAGTTGTATACAATGGTCGTGGGGACTTTTCGATCGCCTCTGTCGTCGCTGCCAGGCCAGTCGTTGACGATTTGTATGGGAATTCCATGCCTCATCCAGGCCACACCTAGAAGCCAAGTCAGTTTATTTCCCTGGCGAGATTTTATATACTCTTACCTGTAAAGGTGGTACCCAGGTCGACAGAGACAGTCAAGTCTGGTATGTCCTCCATGTGTCTTTGATTCTTCTTAGTTTCCCAAGTCAACGATCGTGGAAGGAGAGCAACTGGGAACTTTCTTGAGAATCCGCGAGAGCCTGACGAGGCTCTGGAGAGGCACACGCTATAGGTTGATATGAGGCTCGGCCTCGACCTTAGATTATTGGTCTGATAGCTGCAGCTTCAAGGGTGTGCGGGTCGACGCGGCCGAACGGGCTCGGGGCTGTGATAATACAGACACGGCTGCAGCCTGATAATGAAACATGCATCGTGTTGTTCCTAAGCGCTGAGTGGCTTGACAAGGATTGCGTTCAGCTGAGCTGGTGTATTGTCTGTTACAATCCTACGGTAGCAGCGATGAGTTACTGAGGCTCTTCTGAAGTTGAAGAGGAACCCCCAGTTCTGAGTGCTTGTTGAACTACTAGTACTTGCTAGACTTCCCATTCTCCTGCTCACTCGGAAAGACAAGACTCTTCATGATTTCTGTCCCCTCCTTTCTTACTTCTCAGACTTTTGCTCTTCTTCCTCTTGCATTTGTGGATTTCATCAGTGACCGTTTATCAGCTCATCACAAATATGTCGATCGCCACTTTAACGGAACCTGCGACCCTGATAGTATTTGATGGCGCTGAAAATCGCACAATAACAATTGACGCGGCGGCAATCTCTGCTGAACCGGAGCAAAAGAAAACTGTTTCTAACGTGGTCGGAGTTATAACAGCCGACGCAGGAACGGCAAAGACCACTGCAACGTCAAAACCAGCAGAGACTGGGGCAGCTAGTACGTCAACGGCGAGTTCAACACTCGCAGAAGAAATCGAAAGCGGAACAGGCGACACGGCAACTGACATCACGTCAACCGCGTCGACATCACAGACAAGCTCAGCGGTAGCTTCACCATCATCCTCAGATGGATCCTCGGGCGGATCTTCAGGTGGAATCTCAGGAGGTGCTGTAGCCGGAGCTGCCATCGGCTGTCTGATTGCTGGTCTTGCTCTAGGGCTCATAGCGGCCTTCATCCTCTTTCGACGCCGTCAAAAAGGCAGCTCTGGTTCTCCGGGCTTTATACAAGCAACGCGGTCAGATCCCGAATCAAAGGGTGGACCGCAGGTCACTGTAGCATCTTCAGGACATGATGCTGAACTTGCCCAATTCCTACTCGAGGCAACCCCCGACAAGGAGATGCAGGCAGAGTTGCGCTCTTTGTCCGAGCTCATCTACAACCACGTCGGAAACTATTACCTTGGACCTCAGATACAAGCCAACTCTGCCGAAGTAGCTCAGAGCCTCGTCAACATTGGCTACTCGCCAGAGTTGTCAGGACTGTCAGCAGAAACAGTTGCTGTTGTGTGCCTCGCTCCCGAGACCTGTCACGTTGGCCTTCGCCATGTTATTTCGCACATCATCTTTCGGTGCCTCGACTTTGGTTCCACGAGCGGCCTGTCCATGCTTCCTCTTCCAGTAGCGGCAATGGTACAGGCAAACTCTTCAGCTGAAAGTGCAAACAATCCTGGTAAGACAACTCCTGGTTTCATACGCAGCCAGACCAGCAAATTAGCTAACGCAATCCCACAGCCATTTCCCTTGCGCGCTCCAGGTGGCGAAGCCTCTCCGCGCTGCTGCTGCATCCCAGTCCCGGCGAGAGAACACCACTCCCGGTCTCAGAAGTAGAGGCTTATGTGAATGCGCACGCCCTGGCAAATGAGCTCAACACGTTTCTGCAGCTGTTTGTTGTGCAGGACTCTGTCAGCCAGCGTAACCAGACGAAACATCTGCAGGAAGTCATCGTTGAGTGCACCAAACTGGGCTATGTTGTTCTATCGCAGCCGAGTGACTGGAGGTTTGTTTTTAGCAACAACAACTTGATGGATAAAAGCCGCAAGATTGTGGTGTGCCCGGGCCTGGAGAAGTACAGCCATAACGACGGAACGAGGTATAGATCGTCGAAGGAGGTGGCTGCCCCAGAGACTATGCCTCTGTGAGAGATGAAGAACTGTTGGTTTGTTGTGGGTAGGGACATGTAGCTCGGCTGAAGGATATGTCGGTCGTTGGAATGAGATGTTGGTGCAACCATGTCAATCAATAGTCTGCCAGCTTTTATGCCTGCCATCAGCCTCAAAGCCTGGTCGTCCAGGTACATATTCTGTAAGGTATTATAGTTTCAATACCTCTACTCCGTATTGGTACGGAGAGATGGTCTTTATTTAGGTTAACAGCATGGTTACTAGAAAAACCTTTCGATATACTGGTGTCCCTGCGTTGCTATCTTTAGACGACTATAGTTGAGTTATCCCCCTCGTACGGTATCCTAACCATAAAAACTGTCTATGGCCTGTGTGATTCCCACTTACTTATGCTAGGTTACCTATGGCTTTCGAAATGTCTGACTTGCTTATTTATGAGTGGGTGATATAAAAGGTCTTTGCAGAGCCTGCTTTCAAATATGCAAGCCACATAGTTCATGTCACACCAGGATGTAGTTTCGAACAAGGGCCCAGACGCCATTTTATGATTATAGTGGATGGATAATGTGCAAGTTGGAAATTACCTCAAAGCTACAGCCTGATTCTACTTTCTTTGGCTTGTTTCGAGCGGAGAATGTTGTGCTGAACGGGAGTGTTTGGCAATGTAGGATCGTGACCTACACTTCTACAAGTGACAATACCTGATATCATCGACACAGCCCTTATAGTAGCAGAAATACTCTGTTTATGAGATCTTTTGCTCTCAAGTACAAGCCCTTGTAGCCTGTCTCGTCATGCCAAACCCACTAAAGGCTATCCACGCAAGTTACAACCTCGTCTCATGGGCCATGGACCACGATCAAGTCCCCAACGACATCCGCCGGAGTCTCGAGCTCGTACGAACCTGCGACGCTGATCTCCAGCATCTCATTGAGCTCCGGAACGACTGCTTGCCTCTTCTCCAGCGACGTCCAAAGGTCCTTCACCGAGTACACAGCATCATAGAATCTGCCCAAAAGGGCCTCGCAGAAGTCTGTGAGATTGTCGAGAGATGTCGTCCCGAGGCCGACAGGGGCACGAAAACGAGGTTTTCGAAACGTATGGCTTGGGTCCTCGTTGATGCAAGCGAATTCAAGAGACAGGAGCCTATCGTTAGTCGACATCATGCTGCTGTGCTTGCTGAGTTGAACTTTTTGAGACAGATTGCTCTACTGGCTCCTATTTCTGAACCGGAAAAGGTACAGGAGAGATGTGGTGTTCAGAGGGATCTTCCGGTGTTTGATAGTGTTGCTCTTTTGGGGGATATGTTGGGTGATTTGACAGTAACGAGTAAGTCTAGTATTCCACTCTGAGATAGCTTCATTCAGCTCTAACACTATAAACTGCTACAGATCCTCCAAAGGAACAGCCACGAGCTACAGCATACTCTATCATATCCCCATCACCTAGTATAGTCCTCAGCACGAATAGCCAGTCGACAACACCGTCCATTACGTCTTCACTCCAACTCCCCTCAGCTTTGCATCGACCATTGAGTTCTCAGACATTGCATATAGAACACGCATCTGAGTCACTACCAGAAGTCCTTCCCGTCAACATGGCTGGTACCGCTCTATCGAGATGTCTTACTACAAGATCCAAATACGACAGCGAGGATCTGGCTGGACTGTCTTTACTCCTCGGGGATCCTCTAGATATGAAAGACCTCTTGTCGCCATCACCATCATCCAACATTGATGCCCTCAGTCGGCCAACCACAGCTCCATCTCATACTCTACCTACAGGTCTCCCACGCTTGTATTCCGCCTACAATAATTCCAACCTAAATCTACCGCTTGACAACCCGGAAGATAGTGTCTCAGACCTAAGTCAATACGGACGACACGCGAGTGTTAGCTACACGCCTTCAAATCTATCACACATCTCAAACCCACTTCACCACCGCCACTCTTCTCTATCCGTGCTTTCAACAACCACACGAACACTGAACCAGTATAACGCGCCTTCTGCAGCTTATCCAGGCCAACTTGCGTGGTCCAACTCGTCTTCTACAACGATATCCTCCATCTCTCCCGGCTTCTCAGCATATGAACCTGCTCTGGCACAACCTATTGCCGAACTGGATACTTCACCGTATCAAATGGTTCCAGTAGAAGGCGTATTGGATCAAGCTGATCTTTATCGAAACAGCTCAATGGGTCAGAAATTGGCGTTGCAGGTTAATACGACGCCTGTTGAGCTTCCAGCGGAGGACACCCAGACTACCAACGCTAGCATACGACGTCGAACAATCCCTCTCGAGTCCAGGAGACGCAAAGGTGCCTATGCACAATCTGCTTCATTAGATAATCAATAGCTGAAGGAACAATCATCTCTCCAACGGAACTCGCAGTCGAAGGCAGACAATGCTACTGAGGCCCTGGGTATTGGGCAAGTGGTCTGGAATAGGTAATATTATAATGACAGTCGTTTGCACATGTCAAGTCATTTAGTTCGCACGTAATTGCTAATTGAATTCAACGGCATGTAACAGTATATTGTCCTGGACCTTTGAGGAGAGGCTCTTTGTGACTATTAAACCTAATGTCCGTCCCGATCCTTCGTAAACCCAATTCCCCTTTTCCGAGGCACAGCGTTCCCAAATCTCCATGTAATAAGTGAAAAGCAAGCAAGACAATTTGAAACGGTAAGCAGGTTAAATCAGACCCAAAATCCTTAATTCGCAAGCGTGTGACAATAAGTGTCTTGATAATACATGTCAATAAACAATTCCTGTTCCTCCTTGCGCGTCAAGACATATATCCCATGATCTCGTACCAGATCCTTGTCGTGGTCTCCAAAGTCGTGTCTTATGGCGCGTTCATCCTCCATCATCTCTCGTCTCGAGAGATCGGTCGTCTGTGTGGTCAAACCGCAGTCTATATGCAAAAAGATAAAGATGTGCGCTCCTCGCTTCGCTTCATCGTCTTCGTGTGGCGCTAAAGAACCATGTCCAAGCTCGGTCGGGAAACCTCTGTTGTCAGAGGCCATCTCATCGATTATGCGATACCTGGTCATGCTATGAAGGAGAATATGTCGTAAATAGAATGAAGCGTCGTGGTACGGTGTCGTATGTATGCCGTTCCTTTCGAGGCCGACGACCGAAATTATAACCGATCGCTGAGTGTTTTCAAAAGCCAAATCATTTCCGTAACTCCAATGCTGATGCCTTTACCCGTCTTTGATCTTACCGTTCCCGCGTCGAAGAATATAGTCGACATATGTACATTTATCAGTAACTCAATCTTCAATAGTCCGCGATGACTCAGGTGAATTCGAGGATTCCTATACCATCGAACTGAGCACGCTTATACTGAGGATCATAATGAGTAGACCGATTGTGACAACTATCAGTAATGCGAATGAGAACCAACCCAAAACCATGGCGCTGGTACCCACACCACTCCTGACAGCTCCGTTTCCGAAATCCTGGGCTATAACCGAGGCGGCGACGGACGCTGTATGTTGCCATAGTACGGAAACGAGCACGAAGATGGCCGAGATGAAGATCAAGGCGAGAGCGATCTGCGAGACGGGACGGGACGGGAAAGGCTTGACTTCGCGGTCAGAGCCCTCGGAGTCGGTCTCCTCGTGCCAGCCAGGGAATGTAGCAAGAAGCAGAAGACACACAAAGGCGAAGATGATGGCAATGATACTGCGCACAAGTTAGCGACTGCCCAATGGATCCACATGCTAAGAAAAGGAACTTACATGAGGTAGGGGAAAACAATCATATCCTTGAACTGGGCAGCGAGCCAGATAAGGTTAAGAGGGTCTTGGTCAACGTCAACCTCCTTAGCCAGAGCAGTGGCATTGTTACTGCACAGCCAGGAGCCTCCATCAGGGTTGATACAGATACCGAAGTAACCGACACGGGCTTGTAGCGACGCATCGCCTGCGATATTTTCGATGGCGGAGTGGAGATTGTAGTCGACTTGGGCTGTATCAGGCACGGCTGTATAATCCTTGTAGTAGATTGATAGTAGGAAGATGTCGGGAATAAGCGGTGAAGATGATGAACAGCCAGCGAGCAGTAGTGCTGTTCTTTGTTAGTACACCGCTTCTCAGGTGCAAGGTTGAAAGGAAACCCACATAGTAGAATAATGGCAATGGCGATGAGAATCATCAACACATGGTGGTAGCCGAGGAATGGTACAAAGCCTATTGAGATGACATGTTAGTATATAGCGCAGAGAGTGAAACATCCCGTCTGGATGTCCCGAGATAGAGGATTACTTACGATACCAGCCGACCTGGACCTTTTGCCGCCGTGAGGATGAGCTACTGCTGCTGCTCGTCCCGGAAGCCATGGTGTATAATGTTGATCCTGTACTCCTTCAAGATGCGATAGGTTGAAGTCGTGACAGAAACAACCCAGTTGTCTGCGCTCGTCTCCCAAGTAGGGATCGACGATCAGGTTGCGCGACTGCTATCGTGCGATTTCCTTGCTCTTTCTGCTACCGCTTGGTCGCGTAACTGTTTAGAAGCGAATCTCGGGTTGTTGAATTCTCAGTCGTATCAATGTCGCCCACTGGATCAGTCAATCTGTCTTGGTATTGAAATGAGCGATGGAATGCGGGCGAGAGGAATCGATGTCTCGGTAGACAAACGATGCTGGAATGTGCGTAGGCTGTAGACGACGGTTGAGATCAACGAGCGAAAGTCGGGCCCTGCAATAGTGAGATCTTGTAAGAGGAGGTTAAGTCAAGTGAGATATGCAACGGCGAGGTTAATCAAAGAGCCTTGAAGATCAGTTCACACGTCCTGCAAACGAAGGTGAAGACTTATTAGTTTTGTTAGAGAGGATCTCCTTTAGAAAAGGAGAGGGAAGGAGAGGAGCGGTCAGTCAGTCAGTTAGTCAATGCAGATTCGTATACCAGTGGGATTGGGCAGATATTCGATGGCTGGGGAGACTTGGAACGGATACCAACCTCTGACTTTTGGGTGGGTGATGCAGAGGTGTAGTGTCCAGCCACCTATTTACACGCGTTGGCATGGCGACGGTGACGTTTTACATGTGGAGCCACAGTTGCCACTTAGAGATCTAGCTTTACCTGCTTTAGCTGCTCAGCTCCTGCCAGCACCCAGCAACCCGCTGACTGGGGCGCTGTAGAGGGAAGGAGAGCGTGGACGCCGCCCGACGCTAATCTGCCTTTGGCCAAGTGCTATTGGACCTGCAGCAGCGCAGGCTTCAGCGACTTCCCTGGCTTGATCCCTGAGACCCTAGGATCTACGATCTTACGTAGCGCTTCGCCGCAAATTCAACGCGCCTCTGTACCACTCAAAACGCCAAACACGACCTTGATTTAGGCTTGACCCTGGCACCTCGTCAACGCCCAGACTTGCCAAGGAAACAAGCTCTTGCGGGGCCATCGCAGCTTAATGCAGTTGTCATGACAATTTGGCGCCGTTTCGTATGAGCCCAAGGCACAGCTCATCCGTTCTTTTACCTGGATGCTTGTATTACTGAGCGTTTTATAGGTGCTCGATCCTCCGCTTGAACCGTTCAATCCAGAGATCGATGACTTCAATTGATTCAATTGACCACTCGGTTGAACTGTGCGTTTCTCTACTCTCATTTGTCGCCTCGCTCAACGTTGCTCGAACTCATACGGAGCATCCGTACAAATATTCCCATCTCTCGCCAATCCTATCCACCGAGTAACCCGGCTTCTCATCATTTACCCCGTCTACCCCGAGTAAGCGAAGCCTGGATTGAAACTCCCCGGCGCGTGGGCGACGGAGTGCCCCTCTACGGATACCTTGCTCAAGCTAAACAACCTCATACACTTTTATCCACTCTTCCGGAATTGACGCGACTACTCCCGGTCCAAGAAAAGAATCCTACAGTACGAGCCAGATTACAGAGTGAAGCCATGATGAAGTCTTGTTTGCAAAGCGCTAGATGGTTTACTCCGCGCAAGGAAAGACCACAGAGAAGAGCGCTAAGTCTTGCTCACCTTTGTTTACTATCTCCTAATGGGTATCTAACGTCGCACGCTGTTGTATCAACCGCGATCGAGCCGAAATACGTATTGTGTGGGACTACGTGATTGACGACATGTCTTAGCAGTACGTGATCAACACGGCATACGAATCAGTTTGTTATCAGCCAATACTTTCCATCATGGTAGAGAGTTTATTCTCCCGAGACAGCCGTTGGGTTCATCATGACAACCCTCAAATCTCATGGGAAGCCCAGCCACCCAACTAATTAACCATCCTTGGCGTCCAGCCACCTCAGATCGCAGATCCGTCTTCCTATCGTAATTTCCTCTCAACCGTGATGTCTTGAGCAAAAGTCGGTGTTCTATGGTGTTTCAGACACTTTTCGACCCGCCAAGAGCTTTTTTAAGCATTCTGTGATTCTCATCCCAAGCCAGCTTGACCTTCCAGAAGCATGTGTATGTAGCCGAATTATGTAATTACCGAGTATGGTGGGGCTCACTCCCCACGTCATTCAAGAGTAGCTACGGCTACGTTGCGCTACGAGATTCATGAACACCACAGTAAAACCACTACATTCAATATGGCTACCACAGCCGCTAACAACCAGGGAACGTCGCTCGATATTCGAGTCGAAGACTTCTTGGACGATAAGCTTCAGTCGAATACAGATCTCGAAAACCTCGATACTCTCATTGCAAATGTCGAGCTCCAACGTAACCAGTTGCAATCGCAGCTAGACACAGCTGTCAAAGAGCTCGAGGAAACTCGACGCACTGCTGATGATCGCCAAGGGTCGCTCGCTGCTCGTATAGGGGAGTTTCAGAAGCTCCAGGAGAGCATTGATATCCGTGCTCAGATATATGCTGCCTCAGATGCTCCCGATCAGGCCATCGAGCGACTCAAGTCGCCCATGAACAAGATCAAGGCGGTTGAGCGAGCTCAAAGCTACCTGATGCTCTTGCAGGACGCTGAGAAATTCCGGTCTGAATCGAGATCTTTTCTTCCTCGAGACCCCAAAGCTGCGTTGGAACCTTACATCAAGCTGAAACAGCATGTACTCAAACTACAAGGCCTGCCAGGCCAAGATGGTCTACATCTTGTCGACTATACCGAAAGGTTGGCCAGCTCCCTTTGGGACGAGATCAAGTCTACTATGTCTGGAGAGCTCGAGACGGTTCTTAAGGAAAGAAAATGGCCAAAGGTTGATGCTCAATTGCAGATTGACGAAGAATGGATCAACTGTATCGAAAAGCTCATCGATCTTCAAAAGCCAGAGATAGCGCACACCGACAAGCTGGTTACGTTGTTACCATTCGAGATAATGTCCTCGATTTTCGTCTCCGAGTTCCGATTCCACTTCCTTAGCGACAAGCCGACGAGTGGCCCGCAAGCATTCGGAACGCATTGTCTTCCCTGGTTTATCGCGCTCGTTGAGAGATGGGAGGATTTCTTCCGGGACAATCTTGGTTATCTGCTCGCAGAGAAGTTCCAAGATACTGCCGTGGCGACCGACTTGGCCTACATCGATCCTGTTTCCGCGCTAATCACCTCCCTACTGCCAGTATTGAAGGAGAAGACCTCGCTGGTCGCGCTCGAGGCCGTTAAGAACCCTTCGTTTTTGAGTAGTTTCATGTCGCAGCTCATGGCTTTTGACGACAATATTCGCTATAAGTTTAGCCATGACGGCGGTGACGCTGAAAATGGATGGTCTGGCCTGACGGCGCATATTTTGGACGACCACTTTGATACATGGTTCAAGGCCGAGAAAGACTTCGCTCTCGAGAGATACCATACCATCATAGAATCACAAGACGCCCGAAACATCGACTACGACTATGCGCTGCAAGGCAAGATGAAGCCGACATATGCTGCCGTGCGCGTCACTGATCTTCTGCGATCTGTCACCAGCCAGTACGAGAGGGTTCGCACTTTCAAGCACAAGATTCGCTTCTTGATCGGTATTCAGCTAGAAATTCTAGATGGTTATCATGATCGTCTCAGAGATGCATTGCAAGCTTACCAAAGCATGTCCACTACCTTTGGTCGCACATTAGCTGCGAACAAGGAGGATCTTGCTGTCCTTGAGGGCACAGGTGCTTTTGAGGTACTTTGCAAAGTTATTGGCAGCGCTGATCATATTGTCAACACGTTGAAAGACTGGAGCAATGAAGAGGTATGATAGCGACCACGGTTGATAATATTGTATTCTGACATATTTAGTTCTTCGTTTCTTTGTGGGATGAACTCCAAACTCGAGCTCTGCATAGAACCAGCCAAGGAAACGACATTACCAGCACCATGAGCTATGATGATGTTAAGGATCGCACTTCCGCAGCAGTGGGACAGAAACACGAAGACGGAGCTCTCTTTGACGAGACTGCTACTGCCTACAGCATGCGACGCAAGGCTGCTCAAGAGCTTCTTGTCGGTGCTCTTGTAGAGTCCCATAGCAAGGCGTTCCGCGTATACACGACCCGCGTACAATGGACAACTGTTGGTGAGACGGCTATCGTTGGTAAGTTTACACCCATCACCATTTTTAGAACCTCATCTAACATAGCGACAGATGAGCTTGCCATTACTCCAGAACTCGACGAGCCACTTCATATTCTCCAGCGGAACTTTGACTTCCTCGTTAAAGCTCTTTCCACTGCTGTCTTCCGTCGTGTCTGGCGTGAAGCTCTCAGCAAACTTCAAGACCATCTCTGGCAAACAGTCCTCATGCGTCAATCCTTCACAACATATGGCGCCACCCAATTCCGTCGCGATGGTGTCGCATTGGTTGCCGTTGTTGAACGTTATATCCCCAATGGCTCGTCTGTTCTTGACAGCCTGACTGAGGGAATGCAACTGTTGAGTCTGCCGGTGGAAACTGGCGAAGCGGGCGGCCTGACGCTCAAGGAAGCCAGTGATCGAGTGTTCACAGACAATGAAGAGGCTCGTAAGGTGTTGGAAGAACTTCATCTAGCGGAGTTGTCGCCACAGAGGGCAAGGAATATTCTTCAACGTCGTGTAGAGAACAACGAGAACGTCGGGTGGTAAAGAATAGATTGAAATTGGGTATATTATCACACATTCGATACCTCGTTTCAAAGGTCCTTCGTCAGTGCCATCCATGTGTTGAAACTCTTCATAACCCTCTATAAGAATACTGTTTTCCCGTTGCCTCTAACCGTTGAACCCCTTCTCATTTTGTCGCGTTCACAAGACCATCCTTGTTCCCTCTCATGAAATTTACTTTGTTTATTTGTTCAGAGCTCGCATGGTCATCTCAACGACGATGAAAGTGCCCGCGCTCACAGGCATAGCTCGCGCAAGAGTAGGTCCAATACCCTTGAAGAAACCACCCGCACCCTCAGCGCGCCATGTCTTGGCGAAGCAATCTCGCATGGTACTGTATTTCTGATTGGCGCCAAAACCGTCTGTCTGCATCTTGCTCTTGATCACGTCGAAGGGATAGGAAGACAGCCACAGGACCTCGCCCGCAAGACCACCGTAGAGAGCGATCTTGTAAGCGGGGATATCCTTGCGGTTGACCTTGTTGCGGGCAGCGTCCGAGTTCATCATGTATTCAAAGGCAGTGAACCAGGCGCCGTAGGCAAAGGCCTCTCGCCAGATGGTGACGGCCTGGCCGCGGTAGACGCCGCTCAGAACACCATTGTGCGCTCCGAGCTTGCGAATGCAGTCGCCGGGTCCGTCATACAAGCGTCCAGCGCCGTGAGGTTGGCTCTGAAGACGAATGCGGATGTGCTCGATAGGGCCGGAGAGGACCGAGTTGGAGACACCAGCGAAGGCACCCGCTGTGGCGTACTGCGAGTAAGACAATTCGGCGCCGTTGTTGCGGGTCTGGAACCAGCGCTTTGCGGCGTTGAAAGCGCCGAACTGGACGGAGACACAAGCACCGATGCCAATCAGTGGTGTGAGTGTTCCCTTGTAGAAGGCGAGAGCACCCTCGTTCTTGTAGATTGTGGTAGCGGCGTTGATGGCGGAGGAGTATTGGGTGGTTGTTTGAAGTCGGACCTTGACGATGTCGAAAGGTTGGCCTGTGAAGAGAGTTAGCAATTGGTTTGGATTGGTCCTGTTACACGAAGAAGCTCGTGATGACTTCATGGTGAGAGCTCAGCTTATCTCCTGAGCCTGGTCTCATTTCACGCCTGACGCCGAGCTTCCAGTTTCTTCCGCAATTCGTATTTGTCATAACATTGGAGTGAAAGAGCGATTGAACATACCAATTAACACCTGTGCAATTCCACCAACAGCGCCAGAGAACAGATCCTTGGCTGTCTCAACCGCCGGGCTCTGCTTGGTCGTCTCCAACTCAAGAGCGTCCATCTCTTCAATTTAGCGGGGGGGAAGCACAAACACCGTCTTTCTCAAGTATCGAATCTATTGCCAACAAACAAATAACAACAACACCAAAAGATGAAACAAAGAATCGGAGTAAGCAGCTTGTCAGAGATAAGCCAGCAAAGGGGAAAGAAAAAGATAAGAAATTCCTATCTACCGTTAGGGCGCGCGTATCCGTAACGATATCGCAATCCGGGGTTGATTTTAATCGCGGAGGGCACCCGGCAAATGACGTGCTAGCATTACAAAGCCGGTAACGGAGTTCGGGTTGTCGCTGTTGGGTTTTCGGAGATGAGATAGAGTGGTACAAGTACAACTCGGAGCCAGCCCCGTGATCATATGGTAACTAAACGCGGGGAATCATACAATTTACCACTAATTCTACCAATTTCTTCTACCGGCATTTTCTCCGTATACCGTTCAAGAGAGGTCTCCATCTAACAATTCTATCCCCGTATCCGTACGTAGCGTAACTATGTAGTAGTTTGGTGGGATGGGCATTTAGGAAGGCGGCCCCGACTTCGGGCTAGTGATTACCGGAACTCGGGATCTGCGTTCTAGAACCGCGACAAACCGATACCAAACAACTTACATATAAAAAGTCCACTTTAAGAGCATCAATATGACGATAATTTATGGATAGCTAGGGAAAGTACGGGTATTTAGAATCATTAATTTTTAACAAGATCATATAATCTAGATCTATGTAGCTGGAACACTCGCTTCTATTTTCACAACCACTTCTCTCCTCTCAGTATCGTCTCGCTCCCTGTTTCTCGTCTTTCGCATCTTTCAGCGCCTGCGCGTGCTGCTCAATTGCTTCCTTGAGCTTCCCTACCACTTCTGGCTGGTTGCTGAACGCAGTTGTGAGTAAAACATCGAGTTCGGTCTCCACCTTGGCAATCGGCTTTACCCCAGGCTTCCTGTTCTGAGAGTCGTTCATCAGAGCGCCCCAGCGATGCGTGAAGTTGTAGATAGATTGGCGCAATAACTCGTCCAGTTGCTCGTTCATGTCTTCGACGGTCAATGTTTTCGCTGTCACAGACGGGGTGCCTCGGGACCATAGACCACCACCGATGATGTTTGAAAAGAACCCAACCCAGTTCTGAGGACTAAGCGTATCCCAGATATGAACAAAATGCTGCATTGAAGCACCGTGGTTTCGGATATCGCCAATCTCCAATGAAACCAGCTCATTCTTTATAATGAGCAGATTCTTCACCATGAACAGGTCAGAATCCGTGCCAGCCTTCAATGACTGTATCCTCGCCTCTGCACGTTGGAGCACCTGTATAGTTTCCCGCACGATGTTAAAGACAACCGAGCTATTCTTCGACTGTATAGAAATCAGCATAATGCTCAGGGTTTCAAGTTTATATACTTACTGATCTGTCTTTGGGCATGCAATTGTCGTACATGCCCAACAGTTTGATGGCCTGCTTAACCAAAGGATGGGCATTTGACGATGCTACTCCTCCTACCACAGGTCCAATCTTCAAGGAAGCGTCTTGCATGGGAGCTTTAGCTATAGTTTTCGACACCTCGGCCTCGAACACAGTGTCTGTCATGGGCCATAAGTGATGCGCCAAGAGTTGCGAGGTATATTGTTTGCACTTGATGAAGTATGGAGACTCCTCATCATCGAGATCAGCACCAAAGTATTCATTTGCAAGCAAACCCACAACATTGCACGTTGTCTCCAAAGGTGCCGTCTGCAGGACAGTCTGGAGATTGGTCACCAATGGTGTCAAGTTGCCAGGGTGAGCAATGGTTGTGTTAATGGGTTTGATGGCCTGGAACACAGAATCCGCTGCTTGTGTCCACACAGGATCCACATCAAAGAGTTTCATAAACAGGCTTTCTTCGTTATACATGCGCTCAAAACACTGCTTGATAAAATTGCGTGATGCTGTCTCAGCTGACAAGCTTTTGACCTCTTTGTGGAACTCGGCAATATCAAATTGTGTTAGCACCTTGAGGTCGCGATCTCGAGTAGTCAAATGGGTATGGAGGATGTTGTTGGCTGTGTTCGCGTATGTCTCGAAGTGAGTGCAAGATTCGTTTTTCTGGCCATATGAATCGTATGCCCGGCGTACAATTTGGTGAATGTTGGGGATTAAACCGTACGAGTCCATCATCATATCTTGGAAGCGACCGTACGCAAGTGCATGGCGAGCCGATTCAGACTTTGTAGCGACGATTTGTCGACCTACTTCGGGGGAAACCTTTTCCAGCAGGGTCTTGTAGCCATGCTCGAGAAGATGAAGGGCTTTTGTTAGAAGCGCAGTATATCGGGCAAGGTAAGTGTCGCGGTCGCGGTATGTCGCCTAAACGTATGAGCACATGTGTTTTACAATAGCACATAATTCTTACATGGTTTTCCATAAAGACGATGCAGGCGTCAATATTCTCTACCATCTCTCCAAAAGAGGCATCGTCTACCAATCGGCTGGCGCCCGGTGCATTGAGACGTCTTGTCGCGTTATCCAGGTATGCGTAGTAATGAAGATCTGTCCCAACTTCGTCTGCCAGCGCTTCCAGCCTTCTTTGTTCCTGCAAGAGTTCCTCGCATTGTGATTGGAAGGTTGATGTTTGCGCTTCGACGGAGCCGAATGAGTTCGATAGCGAGGTAAGAAGTTTCAATGTCGCATTCGCATCTTCGATAAGTCCATCCAAGTGACGCTCTGTCAAGGAAAGCTGATCGCGATATAGTCTAGTAACAGTCAGATCGGTCTGGATAAGGTCGGTCTCGTATGGCGGGGCGGTCGTACAGATATTCTTGTTGACTGGAATTCAGCAATTGCTCATCATATAATTCGAAACTGCTCATCTCATGCGTATCAACATCATAGCTAGATTCCGGGAGCAGCAAAGCCTCCCATGCTCTTGTCTTCTTATCTGTCTTCTTGGGTTGTGGTCGCGCATCTTTCGACAGCTGTTCCTTGACGACGCGATAGAAGTCAGAGTATGAACTAGCTCGACGAAGAACGGTCGGTTCAGGTGGAGTGTCGGTATCTTCGATGTCTTCGTAAACGTTTGGCAATGGCACGACAGGTTCGTTTATTTGGCCCGGTTCCTAGCATCATACAGTGAGCTTCAACCAACTTGGGTAGTGGGGTGTTGCTTCGTGGGGGGCCTACATTGGGCTGCTGCAGTAGAGACTCTTTGCGACGATGTCCATGACTCTGATTGTGGCTACTAGAGTGACTCTTCTTGCTAGTACCCAAATCGGGCATCAGCGTATACCAAGAGTCCTCATACATGGTGTCGATAGAGCTCAAGGGAGCTCAAGATTCGAGGGTTCGCTGGAGCTGTTCTAGAAGCCACGCAGCAAGCGTTGAATGCTAAAGTCGGAGGCGTCAGCTCCGAACCGCCGATGACGGGAAAGTATGGGGCAGGTATCCGTGCGCTGCGCTAGGGGCAGTGCCTACTGCCTGCAGGGTATGTGGCGCGTGCTCGATCTGTGGCGTAGGGTCCTCTTTGTGGCTGTCGACTGCTCTAGACCTGCCACAGTCCTAAGAATTTTGCTGACCATTACTGCGGGAGCTTCAGCTCTATGACCTCACAACATTTTCCCTTTGATTGGGAGGCAACTTTGTAGTCAACATTTCTGGTGCCATTTGAACTATTCATCAGAAGAGTCCATCAGTCGCATTGACTCAAATTGTTTGTTCTCAGGTACATTCATAATGAACGTCTCTCGAGCCGCTCTTCGACGGGCTGCTATTCGCTCTCAAGCTCGCCAGCCTATCACTCTATCTCAGCGCCAATGGGTTCGTCGTGCTCATGACTATGGCAGCGAATATTCTCAACCTCCTCCCAACCGCGGGGGTAAAATTATTTCAATCACAGCTGCTTTGGCGGTAGTTGCTACTGGAGTTTACTTTTATCCTACACTGACTGGTCAGTCTGCGGCAGCTGCTGAAGCTGAGAAAGAGTTGGCCCCAATTAAGGCCGAAGTTGAGTTTGAGAAGCCTCGCAAGAAGGTCAAGAGCAAGGAAGAGAACCGAGATCTTATCAGCTCGCAACATCTTCAAGTCAAGAATGGTTGGGAGCACCCTGGAGTCTATGCTTGGGGTTCCAACGCTGGCAAGGTTATCGATCCAAAGTCCAATGAGAAATATGTCAAGGCACCTCGAAGAATCTCCTATTTTGACGACCAGGTTCTCCGAGACTTGAAGTTGACGTCTATTTTCGGCGCAGCTGTCACCGAGAAGGGTGATTTGGTTCAATGGGGTCTTGGCTACAACCAAAAGGACCCGACCCCTGTGCCGACACTTACAGGCAAGGACATTGTCAAGATTGATGTCTCACTCGACAGAATTATTGCACTATCAAGCAAAGGCAATGTCTATTCAATTCCTGCGTCTCGCAATGACCAAGAAGGTGGTCTCAAAGAAGAGCAGCAAAAGTCCTCTTGGTCTATCTGGGGATCTGGTGGTGCACGAGAGAACATTCATTTCCGCAACTTGACACCATCTGGCCTAGCATATGGTGAGACTGTGAAGGAAATCAGCACCGGTCAGGAGCATTGTCTTATGCTTACCTCCAAGGGCCGTGTTTTCTCTGCCGCAGCTAGCGCTCTCGAATTTCCTTCCAAGGGACAACTGGGTGTTGCTGGCTTGAGCTGGCACAACAGGCCTAAGGGCCCTTACGATCAGCCTCACGAGGTCGCCACTTTGAAGGGATTCGAAGTGGCGCAGATTGCAGCTGGTGATTACCACTCGGCTGTTCTGGACAAGACTGGTCGCATATTTGGCTTCGGTGATAACTCTTTCGGACAACTGGGAATTGATACCGACTTTGGTCTTGCGGTTTCCGACACCCCAGTCATGGTCCCTACCAACATGTCTTACGCCAACACTGGACTTGTTCCAACTGTGACCTCTATAGCGGCCGGTGGAAATAACACTTTCTTCACTGTTGATGCGAAGACCAGCACGATTCCCGGTAGCGCCAAGGCTCTTGCTCCAGCAAGGAGACTCCCGCCTGTGACCACCGACTTGTGGGCTTGTGGCCAAGGTGTTTATGGTACATTGGGTACTGGTCGATGGTCGCATGTATCCGCCAAGCCGACCAAGGTGAAGGGACTCTCTTCCCTATTCGAATTTGACGAGAAGGCCAACAAGATGATCCCCATCAAGCTCAAGTCCTTATCAGTCGGTGCCACACATTGCTCGGCCATCATGGACAACGTCACTGAGATCTCAATCTCGGGTCAAGGTTCAGAGAACGAGACTAACTGGGGAGCTGATGTCGTATTCTGGGGTGGTAACGAGCACTATCAACTTGGCACCGGCAAGCGAACCAACGTCAACGCGCCGGCGTATATCGCGGCTCTAGACAGCCCAGCCGAGACTCGTAAGGAAGGCACTCCAGATTTCCATCGACTGTGCGTGGCTCCTCGAAAGACAGTCCGCCTAGATGGTGGAAAGGGCCGAAAGGTTTCGTTGGAGCAAAAGGTTGAGTGTGGCAAGTATGTGAGTGGTATATACTCTGCTGTCTGAGATGACATGCCATCGCGACTCAATTTGTAAGAACAGCATTACTGTATTATCAGGAATATATAATCCATGTATTGTATCTACGAGGATATGATAGGGCGTTTGGGGATGAAATTATTGGTTATGGTTCGACTATTGTACTTACTCGGGCATAAGAAGCTATGAAATTGGTATATTATCTCAGCTGACCATGGAATCCAAATATGCGTATCCACTGAAATCCGAATGACAGATAAGTCGTCATCTGGATGTCTTGGTTAATGGAATGAATTCTGTGTAACAGCACGCGCACGCCAGTGTATGTCAAGATGATGAAGTCAGCGGCCAAGTGAAATTTGTTACTCAATAAGATATACAGAACTGTGCTGGTTTGTCGATCTTCCCTACTGGTATAGACTATCTGCAAGCTTCATCCGAACTCGCCGTCCAGACTTATACAGGGGTCCGTGAAACAGAAACTATTTTGGTGAGATCCCGGACTAATACGAGGATTAATGGAGTTGACACGCAAGCTCAGAGGCTCAAGAAATAGAGTATTACGAGTCAAAGTCAGATAGATTTAGAAAACTTTCCAGATCACGAAGGACTGTCATAGCTCAGTTATACAAGGAGTTAATGGTCGGAGTAAAAAACATGCATTCTCCACGTCATTTTATGGAAATGATGGGATCCACGATTTAGAGGCTAAAATAAAAATAGACAACCGCCACGCACCTAAAATTATCCTGGCCACGCCCGAAGAGCGCCTCGGATGTGGTGCATGGGAAAAAGAAAGAAAATTGCTACTACGTAGTAAGCCAGGCACTGGCTGCACTATCGATTATAGATTCTAGATTTATCTCGAGTCGAGAACCACGGGATCGGGTACAAGCAGCAGCACGTGTCCAAACAAACAGACAGACCTAATCTGTCAAATATCACTTGTCTAGAACAAATAGAAGCCCGATGCCTGTAGATCAGATGGCTCTTAGGCCTTGTACCAGGCCTGCAACAACTGAAGCAACAGGGGGGGGATACCCGTAGCGACAGTTCTAGGTTACATTGTCAATTATTCTTGGAAACGGTTTTCTTTTCCCCCACGTTAAAACGTACACATGCCTCTCTCTAACGTTAGTTTAGGGACACTTGATCAGGTCACGTCATGTCGTTCCTGGCCCAACTTTAGGGCTGTGAGAGGCGTTGATTCTGATTACTCTTGTTCCCTAGTATAGACATGTCCTATAACAATGATAACTTGATATCATACCTACCTACCCATCTATCCGTACTCACTTATAACCTACTCATCCCTAGTCCCTTCCTTTTCTTGTTACTCCTCTGCTTCTACTTCAACGGCTCCTTCCCCTTCTCCTCCTCCTTCCTCCCTCCTCCTCCCTCCCTCTTCTTCTCACTTATAGCGCTCCCCCAATCTTTCCGTTTGCGGTATCCCCTCCGGTTCCGCTTCCACTTCCCTTTTCCTCTACTTCGTCATCCTCTGAGACTTCATCTTCTTCTCCATCATCTCTTTCTCTCGCCATCTTCGAATCTCCCATGATCCCGAAGACATAAGACGGTTTTGCCATCGCCCCAAAACTCCCATTCGCTTCATCCTGACTTAACTTAATTCCGCCCCCCTCATCAACCACACGGATCCGATCCCTGCCCGACCTCCACTGGACAGGAGGGCCCGACGCTATTCCACTTCTTTCGCCCAAATCTCCGTCGCATTTCCTTCTTATACTTGGGCTCTCGCCGCTGAAGTTGTTCGGGCCTCTGGTTCTGGCGAAAACTGCCACCAACCACAACTTTTGGCGCAACTTCTCCGAGGCTTCACACCTGTCTTTATCAAACTCCGGCGCGATGGACAGGATCCCCAAGTTTAGGCGCAAACCGAAGAACCCCACGATCGAAACCGCCGTCGAGCGCTCCAGCAGCGACACCGTTGATAGCATTGCCAGCTCCGAGCTACAAGCAGCAAACCTCCAGTCGCAAACACAGGGACAACAAGTCCCAACTCCAAAATCCAAACTCTCCAAGAGGGCCGCTTTTCGAAACTTCCGTTTGCGCAGCTCCACAAAGAGAGCGCGCGACAGTCCACCCGTCGAGCTGCCTTCCAGTCCTCCCCCGGCCGTCGTGAGCCACGACGGCGTCAAAAGTCGACCCGTTACGGCCGATGATGATGCGCTGGACAACCACAGGGAAACAGGACCCCGAATTCCTGCATTTTTGGAATCATCGATGCAGGGTATTTACCCACCCAAGCGTGACTGCGGTCTCGGGCGCATTAGTCAGGCACTAACATTGTACAGATATCGATTTCAAATTCCAGGAGTTGACATGGGCCGAACGAAACCGAGTCTTGGAGGGCATAAAGAACGATGCAGAGGACGACTTCAAATGGGGAACTTTCAAGCAGGTTGATGTCCAGGAGAAAGGCTTAATGGATCGCTACATCAACATCAAGCCTTGGAACCATAATCGAATCAAGCTTCAGGTGCCCGAGAATGAGCTCGACTACGTCAACGCCTCTGAAATCACTCTTACCTCGCCCTCGGATCCGACCAGGGATCCATTACGGTATATTGCCATGCAAGGTCCGACTCAGCCTTCGATTGACTACGTCTGGCGCATGATTGCCGAGCAGATGTCTTCACCTGCTGTCATCGTACAGCTGACAACCATGGCTGAAGGCGGTGCTGTCAAATGCCACCAATATTTTCCCGATGATCAGAACCAGCCTACTTGGACTCTGAACGAACATGATGCGTGGAACGATGACTGGCAGGCCCATGTCACGTACGACTCATATGAAGAACTCGCCGATGGTGCTATTGAGAAGCGCAAGCTACTTATGCAGCTCAGTGGCGAAGATGAACCTCAAGTTGTGTGGCACCTCCTCTATCGGCGATGGCCTGATTTTGGAGTGCCTGAACTGGAGGATCTTGACAGTTTCTTTGAACTTATGCGCCTTTCCCGCGAACTAAGCGCACCTGTGAACCCGCGAATAATCCATTGCAGTGCCGGTGTCGGTCGAACTGGCACTTTTATTACACTCGAGCATCTAATGCGTGAGCTTGAGCTGGGCACTTTTGAGAATTACGACGAACCTGAGGAAGGGCCAGACTTGGTATTCGAGACGGTTGATCTTCTCCGGGAGCAGCGTGTTGGTATGGTTCAGGGTCGTCCCCAGTTTCTGTTCATTTACCAAGTCATGAGGAAACTATGGCAGGATAAATATGGCGTCGATGAAGATGGCAACGAGCCTGCAGCTAAGAGGCTGGAGGTAGGCGATCCATTCATTGATGACTCGCTATCCGGCTCGACGCAAGGTAAAGATAGTACCGGTGTTGACAATTGATGAGAACCCATAGTGGTCTACATATCTGGCGTTCATTGCGATATTAGGGAGTTGCGGCAGGGAGTGTATCGGCGGGTTTGAAGCAGGATGTATGTGGTAATGTTATGGTTCGAGGATGATTTCTCTACTCTATTCGGGAACATCTATTACGAAGCACGCCAAACATCTTCTATTGCTCTGCGACGAGACCATGGAGAAGTACAAGCTATCTCGTGGAAGAGTATTCGTTGGCCTGGAGAGTGTATGATGAAGCATGAAAGGGATACAAGGATTTATGATAAACATAGAGCTCGCATCTCATAATGGGGAGATGACGACGGTCGGTTCAAAGGTGATCAAGTCAGGATGACTTGCAGGAGGGTTTTGTCTACGGAGCAGTATAAATGATACCAAGCACACGGATATGGGGCTGGCTGTGAATAGGCACCATCATGTGTATATAAGATATGCTACAATTAAGGGAGCTAAAACAGACACTATTTGTTCTGGCAATTGAATTATTCAGGGACAGCTTTTGTATTATGGTTTTCTTCTGAAGATTCTTTCTATTGTATCCTTAAATCATGTCAAACAGGTTTCTGTGTCCAATCTAATACTGTTCTCGTCGCCTGCCAAGGAGTATTCTCTCAACTTCATTACCACAATATCCTCGTCATACTCGGTTCACTCATCGCTCTCAAACAAAATATCAAACAATTTTTTTAATAACAAAGGATAACACTTAAGCGCTAATCACCAGTGTCACGGTTTCCTTCTCCTTTTCGGTCACGGTAACAGTGGCTTGGTTCTTGTCTGTGACTGTCACGGTGAAGTAGACGGAGACTGTGGGGGTGCCGTCGACGACGATAGTCGTAGCGTGGGCATCGTCACCAGTACGAGTGCTTGCTACGGGCTTCGAGTCGCCGCCGCTTTCAACCTTGGCTTCTGTGGCTTTGGGAGCTGGGGCATCGGTAGGTTTGTCTGGGATGGGGATGAGTTCTACAGATGTAGGTTTATCATCGCCATCCTTGTCCTTGTTGCCATCGCCACCATCGTCTGGGGAGGCAGTGGGTTCAGCCTCATCAGGCTTCTTGATGGACTTGGTCAAGGTTGTGCCGCCGGGGAGAGCAACAGAGGTGGTCTGTTCGGTGGCGGGGGGAGGAGTGGGTGGGAGATCCTCGTAGGCCTTTGTAGGTTTGGAGTGTGTCTCGGTGGGCTCTTTCTCTGCAGGCTGGGAAGGCTGCTCCTGGGCTGGTTGGGTCTGGATGGGTTGGCTTGGTTGCTCTGGTGCAGGCTGGCTGGGCTGGTTCTGGGCAGGCTGAGTGGATTGCTCGGGAGCAGGCTGAGAAGGCTGTTCAGTTGCGGGCTGCGTAGGCTGTTCGGGTACAGGTTGAGGCTGGCTTGTCTGCTCGGGAGCTGACAGGGTAGGCTCTGGTACAGGCTGAGGTTGCGAGGGCTGTTGATATGCAGGCTGAGAAGGTTGCTCAACGGCGGGCTGACTCGGCTGTCCAGCTGGCTCTGTTGGCTGTACTGGTTGTTCCTGGGCAGGTTGGCTCGTCGGCTCAGGGGCCTCACCATCATCGACAGTAACGATGGTTGTGACTGTGACCACAGGAGCTTCTGGCTGCTTCTCGGCGGCGGACGTAGTCACTGGCTGCTTGTCCTTGTCGGCGTTACCAGGAACAGTGTTGTCCTCGCCACTGTTGGGACTTCCACCGAGGATCTTAGCCGCGGTAGCAGGGTCCTCACAGACGATCTTAATACCACCTTCGAAGTTATACAAAGGCAGAGCAAAGCACTTCTCACCCTGGGCTGTGCAGGGAGTAAGCTTGAAAGCGCTGCTGTCATCGCACACAGCGGTCTGTCCATTGATACAGGCAGCCTGGCCCTTCATACACGAAGACTCGGGGGTGAGCTTGGCGAACTCCTCGTTGTATGTTCGCGCATCGACGACGTTGCTAGCGTAGGCGGCCGCGGGGATAGCACTAGTGCCTGTGGGAGCTCCTGTCTTGATGGTTGGGACACCGTTGGCAGATGTTCCTGTGGGAACAACCTGAGGCGCGGACGTAGTCTCAGGTAGAGATGGGTCAGAGACGACAACAGAGCTTGCTGGCTGTGAAGGAGGAGCTGCGGGTTGAGTGTTTTGGTCAGGGACTGGAGCCGGGTAGTTGGGCTGGGCGTTTGTAGGAACAGGAGCTGGCTGCTGGACTGCAGAAGTGTCCACGGGGGCAGCAGGTTGCTGAGCCGCAGATGTAGTTGGGTTACTAGGCTGAACAGGGTGTGAAGTAGGGACAGGGTTCTGAGGTTGAGCAGGCACAGGAGGTTGAGCTGGTGCCGTAGTCGCAGCTGGAGTGTCAGGCTGTTGAGCGCTGGGAGTCTCGACAGGAGCATACGACTGCTTGACTTCAGAGGTCAGAGCAGGGTTGTTAGGCTGAGCTGGTTCAGAAACTGGGATAGGGTTCTCAGGTTGAGCAGCCTCTGAAGTTGGTGCTGGCGCAGGCGGAGGTTGAACATCAGAGGTTGTCTCAGGCTGAGGATCCTTAGGCTCAACTACAGACACAGTCTCCGTTGTACCAGCAGCAGGATCTGTCTCCGCAGCGGAGGTTCCCTGGGCATCTCCTGCACTTGTAGTGCGAGGGTTGGGGTAGATGTTGGAAGGATGCTTGGGGTTGATGGGAAACGATGTGTCAGCAGGAGCCTGAGTAGTTAGCGGGACACTGAGAGTTGGCTCATTGGCAACACTGGTGGTCTCATCCTCGACAGCTGTGGTTGCAGGCTGCTCTTGACCAGGGACAGTAGCGGGAGAAGAAGGAACTTCAGGGGCAGTGGTTTCTTCAACGGCACTAGGCTTGGTCTTTTCTCCATCTGTTGGCTGAAGTGTACCGAGATCGAGAGTGGAGGAGAGACTCTGTACGTCAGTGTTCTCTGGCTTTTGGGCAACCTCAGTAGTAGGGACTTCAGGGACGGCTGAGGTTACCTCTTCGACAGGCTCTGAAGTGGGAACCCCGTTCACGGCAGTAGGAATCTCCTTAGTAACAGAGCCAGTCTCGGTGACAACGGCACTATCCACGGGAGCATCGTACTGAGGTGTATCAACCACTGAGGTCGGCTTTTCAGCTTCAGAAGTGGGATCTTTAGGCCCGATAGAAGTGGTAATAATCGGCGCAGAAGGGTTCTGTGTGAAAGTTGGCTTCTCTACGGGCTCTTCAGTCGGCTTTTGAGGTGCTTGACTCGTAGGCTCGGGAACCTGGCTCGTTGGCTGGATGGGGATAACCTCAACAGGTTCGACTGGCTCAGAGTAGGGGTTCTTTTTCTTTTCGTCTCCCTGGCTATCTGAGAGTAACGGGTTCGGCTCAGGTGTAGAGTTAAGCGTCTCGAAAACAGGTCGTGGCGTAGTCTGATCTCCGTCGCCAGAACTATGATAGATTGTTAGATGTGAGTCCTCATATTCTTTCTCCACGTCTGATTCATACCCGTATCCGTCGTGAGCCGCAGTAGGGGCTTGTGAGTTTTCCATCCGAACGTCAAGAAAAGCCACGGGCTGTCTTTTTTCTCTGTTGCTTGAGTTAGGTCCAGGAACTGATGAGATGGTCTGGGTTGTAGCGTACATTTTACCAGTCCACATAGGGCCAGCCTGGGCGGACTGAGCAGTCAGAAGGAGTGAGATGGCTACAGCGAGCCTTGTGCTATTACACCGCATCTTGATTTGTGGTGTAGAGATGTAAGAGAAGTAAAGAGTGTTGTTCTTTTGGTCGAAATCGAAAGATATAGTCGTAGTCGTGTATCTCGTTTGTCGATCGTTGGTGAGTCAAAGTCTCGTATAAGTCTTTTGTCGTCGAAATGATAGTAACACGAAAACAGATCGCCTCCGCCCAAGTTCAAACTGATTAAGAGTATATAAAGTCGAAGCAGAAACAGCAGCGTTAACCTCGGAATTGTTGTTCAATGCCCTGAGACCGAAACATAAAGACACACAAACTGCAGAGACAAGGAAAAACCGGCCTTGTTCACAGAATGGAGGGGATGAGAGGAACAAACGAACAATAGGAACAAAGCTGTGAAAGAAAGATAGATGGATGAGAGAGAGAAATAGTATGAAAGAGAGTCACACAGAGAGAGATAGGAAATAAAAACTTGACAAAAGGAAAAAGTGAAAGTCAGAGTCAGAGTCAGAGAAAGAGAAAGTGATTGTGAGTAGGTAGAAAAAGTGAAACCATTCCAGAGGAAGTAGCACTCTTGTTAATGTATATGCACTCTAACAACCAGTCATATTCCATTAGCGCCAGAAAAAAAAAGGACGACAAATCGCCTCACCAAAAACGACTCTCATCTCGTATCGAATCTCATCTTGGTCAACTTTAGTCTCTTGAACCATGATCCTCTCCCCTAGTCAAGGCAAAGTATCACCACGCGCCCAGCGGAAGTACGACCCCAGTAATCATCCCCAAATAAACCCCAGCTCCTGCCCAAGCAAAACGAATTCACCAGTAATTGTATTATTATCCGATCATCTCAGCCAATCAAGCTCGTCTCGTCGTTGTCGAGTTGTGCTATTAAAGACTGGCTCTAAGCGCTCTGTTTCATATCGTCTAATCGCGGCCTGTTCCCATTGGTCGTGCGGCTCCACAGCGGCCCGGTGCAGGCCAGGCTCAGGTACCAATCGTCTTTACTCCACTGAACCGACCTGCGGCCTTGGGGAGCTTTAGTGCTTGTTACAGGGGGTGTTTTGGTGATGCCCTCAATATACGGCCTCGTGGGGAGACTAGACTACCTAGGGAGGGAGATTCATCCAAGACAGCCCAGGGCAAGACAATACCATGCCTTATTCAAGCCTGGTCGACCCATAAATGGCCTTAGTGGTCTAGACCTGATCAGCCCTTTTCATTTCCCCTTTGGACATCTCCTCCTTGAGTGGCTAGTCAAGAAATAAGAATAGACCACCTCCAGAACCGTCGTTTTGGATCCCTATATCATTTGTCGATAGCCGCCCGTAGTCGCAATATCGTTAGCCGCGACCCAATTCACGGACCATGGCAGCGTGGTTGAGTACTCACAGCAACTTCCTTGTTCTAACATCGATATCCAGATTTGCCATTGCTATCTTGACTAATCAATAAGTGAACGTGGCTTGCTGAAAGTACAGAGCGGGTTAGTGTATCACGTTCAGCTGCGCCAATATCAAAAGCAAGCCTACGTACCTAGATAGATTTGGCTTGTTAAACTATCTAAGCATGGCCAACTCGCCGAGCCTAATTATGTCTCGAATCCCCGTACTGCCAGACTCTAGATCTTCTTTCCTATAATTTTCAGTTTTTCGAAGAAGAAATATCAAACACAATGGTAGATGAGTCTTGGGATGTAAGCACCTCCCGAACCATTCCAGGTATCCTCGCAGAGTTGTACCTAACTCTTTACTAGGGTGTCCTCACATACATGCGTGAGCGCAATGACCTCTTCGACTTTGGCACGCTTGATCAGATTCTAGAAATGGACGATGAAGGCTCACGCGAGTTCACTGTAGGCGTCTGTGAAGGCTTCTGTGACCAGGCAGAACAGATTATTGCAAAATTGGAAATAGCACAGTAAGTATGACACGCTTTCATACGATGCGATCCTACTCTGACTTCTCACAGTAAAAGATCTGATCTCCGGGAGATCGGTGATTTTGCTGACTACCTCCGCGGCTCAGCTGCAACAGCTGGGGCAATAAAGGTGCATGATACAGCGCAGAAGCTGAAATATCTTGCCCTCAATAGGGATGAGAAAGATGAAAGATATATGACCGACGAGGAGGCTCTTCCCCGCGCTGAAAAGCTTATACATGGCTTTCGACAACAGTCTCAGGAGACGATTGCCATCCTGCGACGACTAGTTCACACGGCATATTAGTGAAGGGACAAGATATATCACCTTGAGAGAAACACTTGAATAGCCAGGTTAATATCTGATGCAGTTGTGGACATCTAGGTTAGATAGGCTTCTAAGTAATCGTTTAGGAAAGCGCTAATTGCAACAATAAAAGAAGCATTCGTGCAACCTTTAACTTATCCATATTAGAATTATTATCTATGCACAAAATACCACAAAGTACACTAATAAAGAGATGTACTAATAGTTGTTAAAAGTAGACTTAGGCCAAGCATTGCAGGGTTTTAAGTTCCTAGACTACTAAGGTATTTATGGCCGGGCGACTAAGTTACATGTAGAAGGGGAAAATACATATTCCTATAGACGGATCTATTTATTTACTTTAACGTTTCTAGTTATTAATTTATCAAGTTAACTAATTTTCCTTACTTATTTCGCGAAGCTAACCTGCGTGATAGCGGACGAGCATATGGTGAGCAGTAATTGACCAAACCATATTCCATACCCCACCATAGTAAATCCAATTATACCTGAAAAAGGATCTCTTTTCATCGATGTAGTTTAGCTATTCTCATTGCTTCTTGTTTCTACCATGGTTTCAACCCCCGGTCGCTCTATTCATGTTGTTATCCGTACAATATTCCAAACATACCTGCACTAAACGCCACCCACGTCTAATGCTGCCGTTAATGCTTCCTTGATCCCTAAAAACGCAAGCCTTGCAGGTGGTTACCTTTGCCATGACCCTGTATCCGTACCACCCACTGTATCGCCTAGCCACTTTGCAAGGATATTCTTCTCGTCTCTTCCTGGCTGTCAAAATCTTGCTCAGAGGCCCTCTTGTCGTTCGTTGTCTTATCCAAGTCCAAGTCATCGACATCAGCAACCTCGACAATCTCTTGAACAGGTCGAGTACTGATGCACTCGAGAACTACCCTCAGCTCTTGATTGCCCCTTACATTGCCCTCTTCAATGTAGCTCTGCACAACCATATCGTCTGGCCAGTCCCAGATATCAGACTGTATAATCTCGTCTTGAACTTGCACTAGCTCACTTCGTGGTATCATAGGTTCCGCGAACGCACGGAACGCGCACAGCGTTTCCATCATGTCTAAGTCGTACGGTATCTCGTCCATGTCCTCCATCTCTTCCTGTACTCCTGGCGAGGTCCATTCACGGACCAGCCACTTCATTAACTCCGCCATCTCGCCAAACTCCCCTGTATATGCTAACGCCAACATTAGGTCGTGGGCGTAGGTTGCCATCACCGGGTCTTCTCGTGCCCGCATCATATCCAAGGCTGACAGATGAATACCCTCTCCCGGCCGCAAAATCTCTCGCTCTTTGATCACAAGCGAATGAAAAAGGCCCTTCATCCGTGCACCAGTCATCTTGACCTTGGATACAGCTGTGGTTTTCAACAAGTCCTTAACTTTCTCAGTTTTAGCACCAGCCTCCCCCCTGTCATAAACAGCATGGAGCGGGTTTAACTCAAGACTGTCGGCTTCCACTGCAACCGCTAGCATATCCATCTTGTAACTTATAATCTTCCGCACCGCTTTTGTGAATCGCCGGAAGGTATAAAGAGTCATCCCATGGGAATTATCGATGCGGTCCGCAAGATATAATATCAAACGGAGTTGTGCCTCGAATGTGAGCTTCAAGGCAGAATGGTGCTGCGACAGGGTCTTTATAATGGGTGACCACACCCAAGATCCCCAGTTCTGACTGTTACGGCTTAGGCGAAGCTCTGCAAGACGAATAGCGCGTACCAGGTATTTGCTTTTCGGATGGGGAATTTTAGCAAGAAGACTTGTGTAGGCTGAGAACACTGGTAGGGGGATGTTCTTCAACATTTCAGCTGTAGTCTGTGGAGCTATCAAGTTGTCGTAGCTGTGCCGCTGAGTGCTGCCCGCCATTAGATACTCGTGAGCTGCACCAAGCGCCGAGGCATTTGCTACCAGAATGCAGAGACATTGTTCGTTTGGCTTCACTCTGCTCTGCTTCATCATCTCGAACAGTTCCCGTGGCGATGGGGGCTGCAGCCGCAGCTTTTCCAACTCTGTCAGATTCGTCTCTTCGTGTGTTTCATAATTCAAAGTATTGTCTCCTGGCAAAGTGTTCTCCGCAGGATCAGCTTTGCGGGCATATAATTTCTGGAACATAGCTGCATATTCGTCTTCTTTGGGCTCCATACCAACTTTGGGTGGATGGTTGAATTGTTTCCATGCCTCGAAGGCGTTCCGTGTCGCTTTGATCGATGCTGCCCAAACCGAAAGCTCTCTATCCGGGGCGAGTGTCGTCCGCTGCTGAATCGTGGGTGTACCATCTTGAGCCAAGCCTTGTAGAACATCCAGAGCAACGTCAACCTCTCTTCTAGGAAACCCTGCTTCCTGCATCATCATCCCTGCTCGAACAACACGGGACCAGCTCTCTTCAGGTTCCATGGCCTCGTCAATGCCGTCCTCTGGCCGCAGATATGGCGGCCAGACTTTTGACTGTCGCCTTACGTTACGTGTATCATCTCTGTTCTTAGGCATCCCGGCTAGTACAGCTCTGATAGCTTGAAACCCGTTTCGGTCTACTAACAGGGCTTTTGGGAGGCCACCGGACATTCTCAGCAGAATACGGAGGGCCTCCCAAAGATACGCAGAAGGAACCCTGTATTTTTGCGGTCCAGAACCCATACGGCTAGCAATATAGCCGATTGTCGCGTTGAAGAATTTGGATTGTGCGTAATAGGTCTCTTCGGCAATCCCAGATTTGGCTTCAAACAGAGTGATGAATTCCGCGGTGTTTTCAGCCAAAAGTGTCAACCGCCTTGGTTCTATACGCCGACAGTGGAAAGCAAGTCGTTCCGTGATGTGCATAAAATCGTCTGTAGAGATCTTATCCATTGCAGCTCTCGACCGTCCTTCATCGTATGAGGTCGGCCGTGTCTTGACGGCCGTGAGACGCAACCGTCTTCTGACATACTCCATTAAACCTTCCAATGTTGAGACTTCCCTTATGTCCGATCCGAGTCTCAGTAGATACTGGAGAATAAAGATGGGTTTTGGAAATTGATCTGCCAGAAACAAATTGCACCTCTCTTCATCTGTCCTAGCAAAAAGAATGTCGTGGTAAAGGTTCAACTCCACCTCAGTATGCCCATTATGCTCAAGAAGCTCCATCAATGACTTCCATTGTTGCGGCGAAGGGAGCGCTTCACCGATATCCGCATTGTTGTTGCTATCGGCTTCGAACTGTCGCTTCAGGTGCAATTGGATGAGAATAATCGGGAGGCGCAAACTCCGTATACCAGCAGCCTTTAACTGCATCTCTCGAGGCGGCGAATCTTCGACAAGATATCTGCGGAGCAGAGCTGCAGGACTCTCATCCATCCATCGTTTTTGCATCCGCAGTTTTCGCTCGATGGGCTCGCGCAGACCAGTTGGCTTGTACTCGTTGGTCCGACGGTGCTCTCGCCTCAGGTTTCCGTTCGTGTCGGGATTGGAAGCATTTTGAGAGGTCTGGAACTGGTCCGCTTCGATCTTTTTCTTCTCCCATTCGTGCCCTTTTAGTATTTTCTGCTTTCGCTGGTGATTGCGCGAACGGTTCAATTTGTCGTCGTCTCGACGGCCGTCGCGGATCACTGCCTCGAAGCCATCGATATTTTCGCCATTGGACACATACCGCCGGGTCTGGGCTAAATCGAGAGTCTGGAAAGAGGTAATTGTCAGCTTAACGTCTCCAGCATTGTCTTTCAAGACATACTTTGGCTTGGATCAACACATGATGCGACAACTGCCACCCTCGTCCCAGCTCCCGAGTTGCCCTCCTCAGCATTTCTCCCTCATTTCGTTCCAAGCCAGAAAGATAGCTTAGATAGGATGATACAAGTGCAAATAATTGAGAGACGAGCGAGGAATGTTGTGCAGTGACGTAGGAATAAGAAAGAGTCGAAAATAATGTGCAAGCACCAATGGAGATTATTGAATTATCAGGCAGTTTTGATTGGCAGACAATCCTGGGGTGACCCAGTTATACTTACGGCTGTGCCTGTATCCTAGGGGAAGCTTCCATGAGACGTTATGATAGCTTCCTTTTCTGAGGACTACTCATATCGAATTTATCCAATGTTCCAGCATCCGTGGCTATATCCTCATATTTTGTTATTTCCACCTTTGTTCCAAGACTACGCTTGTTTTTCTCATTCCTTTCTACTTTTAGACATTTCTACATTTCATAGCCACCTCAGATACCAGCAGGACTTTTCGTTTAGATTTACTCGCCTTGCGACTTGTTCTTCTTCTTCTCTTGCTCCTCTTCAGCCTTGTCCTTGCGCTTCTGCACCACCTCCCAGTTGTAAACTCTGGCTATAGCGACCTCCATGGTCTTGGCTTGGTTAGTGGAGGCTCAATTTCGTAGCTAGAGTTATGTAAACATACCGTGATTTGTTCGCGGAGAAAGTCCAGATCCTCTTCACAGTTCGACAGGCTTGTCTTTGCTGTTGATAGCTTGGAACTCAATAGCGTCTCTGCCTCGTCTATGGGGTATGAGAGCATCACATTGGCCTGCGGAATGTTAACTTCTGGTTACAACTTCACGGAATGGTTGCATTACGCCTAGCCAGATGTAAACCTCCTCGGTCGCGGGAATCTTCGCCTTGGAGTAGAGAGTGTCGTTAAGTTCGAATGTTGTGTCTATCGCCTCATCGTCATCCTATGACCAGCATCAGTATTGCTGTATGTATAGGCGTCGCACGTGCGCACCTTTCTTAGCTTTAGGAATTTGACTGAGTCGAGAGTCTTTTGGATATCGGGGATCTTGTCCTTGAGGCCGCCCATTCGCTTTTGCAGGTTCATCTCCATGAATTGGTATTTCCTACCCCGCCATCCACAGTCAGTGCCCGTTCCCAAGTCTCGGATAGCTCAAGGAGAGCATTTGAGAGTATTTGCAGTCCTCTAGCTCCTCGATATAGGTGAAACTCACGATATCATTTCTTGGAAACTGCGCAGAGTAGGCTCGACGTCGTCTCGCGTAGTAACGTAGTCTTCGACCTTATCGACGAACGGGGCATAGGGGATCCCCCGCGGGTTGGTAGGTGTCGCATCTTTGCTGTTCGTTGTCAATTTCTGCGTATTTCTCTAAGGACGGAAGCTGAAGAGGCTTTTTGTGAGACTCACCCCGATTCTACCTCTTTGCCTTTTGACGCCATCTTGTCGTTGTTATTATACCCAATTTAAGGCGAGGTCTGTATGAAGCTGGGGGTTAGGCGTAGGCGGGTTTTGCGACTGGACGGCATTTCGTCAGTGGGGTCTCACCTTGCTTTCGGTGAGCGGTCAAGGTGGGGCAGTCACCTTGACTTACACCTCACGGAAAACTTACATCATCAAATGCTTCTAAAGTTGTTGTACCGGGGAAATCTAGAAGACAGGGTGCGTCATTTTCATTCTCAGTCAAGCTCCTACTTGCTACATGAATCACGCAGATATGAGGTAAGATAAGCATGCAGATTTTGTGGATGTATACACAGTAACCGGAGGGTTGTGCAAATGTTATGCATAATGCTTCCTAAAAAGCCCATATTGTTAATAGAAAGCCTAATATGTGACTTATTGCCATGAGAGAATGCTATTCTAGTCTATAAATAGTCCCACTTGATGATTAGCGCCATGGTTCAAAATGCTGCCTTCTAAATGCCATCTTTTGCGTTTAATTCATCAAAATTCATCGGCATCTGCCTCCACATGCTGCGCACAGAAAGAATATCTTACACTTCTCTATAAACGCTGACGTGAATTTCCTCCCGCTGGCAGGAACTAGACTGCTCCTCAAGGGCATATAGAAAGCTCGCACACTGTCAATATAAGCCAAAACTGAAATGCTGAGACGTTGACCGGGGCGTCTTCTTCCTTCTTCATAAACATTAATACCAGAAGCCCAAGATGAATTTGTAATAATACCGAATCCCCTATTTATGGGCTTCAGAAAATTTTAGCCAGAATCGCCAAATGGGTATCCATGCAGGCAGGCAGATGTGTGCCGGCAATGTGTGCTAGGACCTGGTTTTACCTCGACTACTATGCATCTCATAAATGCTAAATGGTGAAGAAAAACTCTATAGACGCCCTCAACATTGACTTGAAGGAATATTTAAACTCAGATTGAATGTTCTTCTCGTGTTTAAAAAGCTCCTTGACATGGCCTTTACCTCGATCTTATCCTTCACTTTATTCTACCCAATCCTTCTTCACCTGGAACTTCTGCTTGATCATCTACCTATAAGAGTATTCTATCAGCACCTACCACAATGACTCCTAACAACAATGATCTATACCCCTTCCATCGCAGGTATGAAAAGTTCCTCAGGGACCATCCCCCAGAGGAGTTGAGCCGGGCCATATATCGACAGCGTCTTATAGGGGGGGACGATATAGAGAGATCTAGGTTGCAATGGTTAACTTCCGTCTACTTCAAAATCACGCCTGAATGGCAGAGAGTTCTCGATCGGTTCCCTTCCCATCTGCAGAATTTGGCGAGGCATGTAGTGGATCAAGTTAGAGACCGAATACCGGTATCATGCCCTCCAGAATACAACCACTACCAAGGCAGCGTATTCAACGCACTTGTCTTGGAGGTTCTGATAGCGTATCCCAAGCCTGTCAACGAGGACTTTGAACGTCTGGTCTCTGAAAGTCGAGTCCTGAAGCAAGACCCGGTGGGAACTGGCAGACCACGACCCAGATCCAGCCGGCTCGAGAAGGAGGAGGAGGATGCTGCTGCTGCTGCTCCTCCTGTTCCTCCTACTCCAGAGCTAACACTCCGTGAGTTGGTAGCGACCTCTGTCCCTGATCAGGAAAAGCCAAGTCGACCAACTGGTAGGGTTGCCCCTGGTCCTCCCAAGCTCACTGATCACACTGATCCCATCCCGGAACCGGCGTGGATGAAACGGTTATTGGAATCCGACAATGAAGACAACGGTGATGACAACAACGAGAAACAAATTTGGAGCGACATCTTCGAAACGGACCAGGCAGATGACGCCAGGCCTAGGGCTCCTTCATTTCTTTGTACTTCTAATTCATCTCCGTATGGTTCTCCCGTCCGCACTCCATCTTCACCAACTTCTCCACAGCCCAAAGCCGAAGCCCATTCGATCTCAACTACCAACCCTCGAAATGGATGTTGTGGTATGCCAAGGTGCTGTATATAACAGTGTCTCTTCCGCTCTTTGAGCTGCAAGTATTGGGAGGTGAAAGGGGGGGTTCAAGATATATGGTGCAACAGAACGTGGTGGATATTCTGTGGGATGGTGCTTTCGGATATACGTTGAGCTTCTCCGATGGGCTCTGGTTTATGGTCTTTCCCCCCTATCATTTCTGTAGTTGCCGATGTGGCCACGGATCCGAACTTTTCTTGGTGGTACAGTTATAATTGTACTTGGCTTATAAAGACAGGTCTACCAAGTCAGCAAGAGTAGTCATTGGCCGAGATGAGAAAGTGTTTGAGAATACTCCTGAATTGGTATCATTTCCAATTAGGAAAAGACTAAAAGAGTAGCTTTCTATTCTCAATTAACAGCTGTCAATACCAATTGGTTGTCTCCCAAAGCGGTTATATCGTTTATCAAGTTGAACATAAATCGTACAGAACCGTCTAATCATAAGTCATGGCGAGGTATACCAATGCGCATAGTTTAACCGCACGTTCTGCCCTAATCCGTACGCTTCTTCATATCTCCCAGGTCACCGATGTCTGCACTGTTATCCAGCGCATGGGCGTTGTTGGTTGAAGCTTCGTGTGTGTCGTCCTCGTCCCATTCATCGTCGATTTGGTTCTCGTCCCAGTTATCAACCTCTTCTTCCAGGGTTCGAGAGCGCGAAGTTCCTTCAACAACGCCAGTTTCATGGTCCTCGCCGAGCTCGACATCGCCGTCGTCTTCACCAGGGACAGCGCTGTACCGTCTTCGTCGCTTGCGCTCGAGCATGCGCTTGTGGTACCAGGAGCACAGACCAACACCCAGCAAACTTCCTATCACATTCGCCACAATGTCGTATAGATCAAACTCTCGGCCATTGTCGATGAAGCTTTGGACGAATTCCGAACCGACGCCGAGGACAATGGTACAGACTACCAGAGTCATGTTCATGACACGTCTACGGTTGGTGTCGACAACCCAGTAAAAGACAACGCTGAGCGTGAAGAAGGTGACAAAATGCAGCACCTTGTCGTTGACATATTGGCCGAGTTGTACTGTAGTCAAGCCGGCGTAGGCAGCAAGGAGGAGCAAGAGCACGAAGACACCTGAAGTAGCTGTTAATATCACTCGCGAGAAACGAGAAGACTATATTGTATTCCAGAAATGGTCGATCATTTAGTTGACCATTGAAACAAACAGAAAGCTACTCGCGACACTCTTCGTAACGACGTACCTGCAACTGGGAGTCGTATTCTCATGATGAAAGGTAACTAGAGTGGAACCCGATGGCGGAGGGGTTGCGATGGGACAGAGTCAAATGCCCTGATGAATGTGATGGATTATAGATTATGGGATCTGACGCCTATTGTGAAGCTGAGTATGTAGGCTTCTAAACAATTCAGTGCTGAGGCAGATCGTAACAGCTATGCGTTTGGCGTGAAGAGGCTGGGATTCAGAGCTGGGTCAAGAGAAACCGAACGTGGAGCTCTACGGAATAGAAGAGTGACGATTGCCATTGTGGCTTGACTTATCTTCAAGTGGCGGTGCACAAGAAACTACCTATTTACCCTACCCTGGACGACAGGGGTCGTAGTGAGGTTGCCAATGGAAGTCGAAAGAGAGTGGACGACGTGGGCACTCGCTCATGCAGCCCCAGACCCCAGGCGCAGTAGCTCGGTTGCTCATTGAGAACCTGGCGTTCTGATTCTTTTCTCTTTGGCGCTGGTGATCTCATGGGTGTCCCCGTTTTGAGGCTTGCCAGGCTGCCAGGCACAAACGCAGGCCCATTCGCAGACACATTGATGCTCGTGCCCCCCATATTCCCCAATGCAGTGTATCAATCACCTACTGTATATTGATTCTGGGGTGGTCCAGGAGGACCGCGTCTGTGTTTTATCAATACTTTGGTGGAAAACGAGGGTATCAGTCAATGATTTGTACTATCTTGCTCAAAGGCTTTATACATAAAAGTAATATTCGGCTGGCTATCCACTATGGTTGCTGTTTTGAGAGCCGTTGCGACAGAATTACTGCTCGAGCCAGACAAAACTTATAATAGAATTGCAGTAACCTTATATAAAATACACACACATGGCTATTAGTCCGCAATTCCGCATCTTCCATTGTTTAACAAATTCCTTTGTTCAGACATACTCGGATACACGTGATCTGCTGACAAAGTCTCCCTTCGGACCATCACGCTCGGGGCCGAAGCAGGCTCTTAAAATACTGTACGGAATACATTACAAGCATCTACTCAGAGCAGCAATCTTTGTCGACAACTGAACTGTCAGGTTAATAAAGACGAACCATATCAAATAAACACATCAAAAGAGACGTTGGATTTCTGAAGCCAACACACAAACATTGACTTCCCCTACAAAACGCTCTATAACTTCAGCGTTTTTAGGTCTCAGGTACCCGCAACTCCCCCGCGAGAAACCCCCCCACGAGTCGGTCCAGCGCGCGCCAGCAGCCAGATCACTCAGGGAAGTCTCCGCTTCGGGAAAGGTACCTTACAAGGCTCCCCCCCAAATCCTCAACCTCACCTCTTGAACAGACGACAAAACGGGACAACGCGATCCATCAAAACACCACCTTCCGTGTAATCGTTAATCGCCAAATTTTATCTGCCATCTCTACCGATGACCCCCGTTTGTTCCATGTGGTCTTGAGCTCACCCATTGCTCTTGGTTCGGCAGCACGCGAGCGCATCCTCTTGCGCATGGCGACTCGCGCCCAGTCGTCGCTGTCATCGCCCTGGACCCATCATGTCCATCACAAACGGCCAGCCCGCCTGGCACCCTCCCTACTTGCAACATACAAACAGCAATAGAAGTATATCGCATCTCGACGATGTCCCTGCACGCACTCAGACCCCCGTTGATAACTCAAGTGCGCTGATGCCTGAGGCACAACTTGATATCGAGGATGAGAACCGACGCGCTCTATTTGCAGATTTGTATCGCAAGACTGAGGACAAGGTCGCGCTGCTATTCTCTGAAGATGGCTCATATAACTATCCCGCGATTACTGCTCTGCGACGCTCTCCGCCCCCCTCCGCACATGTTATCCCTCCTACGACCGACCACGAACCTATCAAGGAACCCCCCTTAAAGAAGGCGAAGCGCACCATCGACGAAGACGACTACGATGATGATGAAGATGAAGAAGAAGAGGATGAACCCTCACAACCGGTGTTCAAGCCTCACTCGGCTATCGCCCCTGCCAATACGTTACTCTCGCCGTCCAAATCAGGGAGCTCACCTGTTCACTCGGTGACATCACCGGGGAAGCATGGTGATAAATCTAAGGATCAAGACGGTTCGCAACCGAAAGACAAAGATGGCGAAGATTCGATAAAGAAACTAGAGGAAGCGCGTACGGCTACCGAAGCCGCCGCCCGGAGGAGCTTCCACACTATATTCCATACCCTTGAAAATGACCGAGCTGCTATGCTAGAACAACAACAACTTGAGGATTCTGAGAAGCAGTTGCAAGCTGAAATGGATCACAACCATCACCCAGTCGCCAACCACAGCAGTGTTGTTCCGAACCAGGGGTCCCTTAGTAGCGCAAATCTCGGTGCTTCCAGTCTAACATTGAAACATCTAATCGCTCGCATCGACATGAAAAGAGATCAGGTCCGCGCCTCTGACGCTGAGCTTCGACTGTTGATGAATGAGGTCCGCAAGAATAGGAGCAAATGGGCCAGCGAGGAGAATGTGAATCAGGAGGAGTTGTACGAGGCCGTGGAAAAGGTCTTGACGGAACTGAAGGCGCATACTGAATATTCCACTCCTTTCTTGACAAGAGTCAACAAAAGGGATGCCCCTGACTATTACAATTGTAAGGCACAACGAAAGTCTCGCACCACTGACAAAACTAATACCCTTTCAGTCATCAAAAACCCGATGGATCTTGGTACCATGACCAAGAAATTGAAGAGTCTAAATTATAAATCCAAGGCAGATTTTGTTGTGGATCTTAATTTGATCTGGGACAACTGCCTCAGATATAATCAAGACATGAATCACCCATTACGTCGTATGGCAAATGGGATGAGGAAAGAAGCAGAAAAGCTTATTCCGCTGATCCCTGATCTTGCCATTCGTTCACGGGCCGAGGTTGAAGCTGAGGAACGACGGAAGCAGAACGGCGGAGATGACGACGCAGGAGAAGACTCTGATGACGAGCCGATCATGTCTTCGCGGGGCCGCAAAGCTGGCGTCAAAGGTGCAAGCAAGGCACGAAAAGCCCCGAACGATCAAAAAGAAGATACACCAGCAATCGACCAGAAGCCCATACTTCAAGTCAATGGACTCGTGGGTAAGGTTCGTGAGGGTTCAGAAGTTGACGGAAGCAACGGCTTTGGGACGCCACCGATTACTGGGTCACTTACACCTGGCGGCATCAACGGTCATTCGGGAATCGCGAGCAATGCCGATGCTATGGATATTGACGGACCAAGCATCAATGGGTTGGCCCTCAACTCCGCGTTCGGGGAAGCTGTTGAACAAGTTTTCGAGGATGAGGAGTATAAGGTATGGAAGCAAACTACCAAGAAGGACCGCGCGCTGGTGGCCAAGGAGCGTTTCCAACTCTTCAAAGACAACAAATTCAACACCGAGGCTCCCGCTCTCCTTCGCACCAAGGCCGGCATGCGTCGATTCCTAAAAAGGCAGAGGGAAGCTGAGGCAGAGGGTATCATCACCAATGCTCAAGCTAATTCGACAGCTGTGGCCTCCGATTCGTCGACAACGAAACCGACCGAAACTTTGGCTGAAGAGATTGAGGAAGAAGCAGCTAAGGTGGTTCCTGACTACTACGACACCTTGAGCAACATTCCTGATATTCACCCAAAGCTTCAATGGATTGAAGACAGCGAAGGGCAGGTGATCAACCAGCATGAGGAGTTCCTCCGTCTAGTACCAGCTGGGACATTTGTGGCACCACCAGGGCGTTTTACCAAGAAGATGGACGAAAACATTCATCAGATCCAGGAGACAAGAAAGCTTGCGACCAGGATCTCAGTCATCAAGCAGATGCAAGTCCAGACACAGGTAAGAGGTTTCCCCCCTATACAACACATTGTTTTTACTGACAGTTTACAGGTGTATACAAACCAATTCCCGAAGTCAAACTCAGACCCCTTCGTGGAGCAGGACATTGAGCCTCATTTCATTTCTGACGATGGCCCTGTGATGGCAACCGAAACATGTCAAGAAGCCCTCAAGCGATCCATTGCCAAAGTTCTCTACCACACTGGATTTGAGGAGCTCCAGCCTTCAGCTATGGACGCCTTTACAGGAGTTGTGGGAGATTATTTTCACAAACTGGTTCGAACTTTTAATCTTTATAATGAAGCAGAAAAGGAGCCAACGCCCGCAACCGTGCCAGGTGCCAGATTCCAGCCCAAGTTTACACCCGAAGAAGTTATCCTCCACACTCTGGACGAGAACGGCCACGATATCAGTTCGCTAGAGTTATACGCCAAGGATGAGATTGATCGACTGAGCACCAAGTTGGACGCTCTTCACGAAAGGATGAAACTGCACCTCACGGACTTGTTACGGCCTGCTCTATCACAAGATGCTGGTGCTGATGGAGTTGGAGCCTTTAAAGACGGCAGCGAGCAGTTTGTTAGTGGTGACTTTGCTGAGGACCTTGGTGAAGACTTCTTTGGTTTCCGAGCTTTGGGTCTGGATAAGGAGATGGGACTTGACATGATCTCCGTGCCCTTGCATCTTCTGCAAACCCGAGTCCGCAATCAATACCAGATGCAGACACAAACCACTGGAGAGACGGCCACCGATCTCTTCGACCCATTGTCAAATTCAGAGCCAGTCACCAAGGAGAACATTCAGGACCAAGTTGGCCTGGTCAAGAACTTCTTCCTGGCTAAGCTGCACGCTAATGGCGATCAGCCCCTTGTGGAGGACGAAGACCTGCCTACCAAACAGAAGAAGCCTCGTCCTCGTTTGGGCGCGAGTGGAAAGATTGTTACTGCTCAGAAGCGCTCTCCTAAGGAGCAGCTAGCTCTCGCCAAGAAAAAGAAGAAGATGGAGGCCGCCGCTGCTGAAGCCAGAGCTAATGCTAATGCATCGCCTGGCAAGGGAGGTCCCAACGCTACCCCTGGCAAGAAGAAGTCTATGACTGCTACGACTGGTTCAGCACCTAACCCTGCAGTTCTTGCCTTGGCTCCAAGCATGGAAAGACAAGATAGCATGCAGAGCCAGGGTAACAACAGTCAAACAGACAAGGACGACACCATCGGCATGATGAGCCCAGAAAGCATTGCTCAGTAGGCCAAGCAAAGCTCCTGATAGTGCCATAGTATATGAGAAATGATGGCCACCCGCAGGTCTCACTCTCACGAGTACCAAGAGGATCTTTACTAGTTTGTTTCTTTATACAAACTCAAGTTCGTCGTTAGTTCCAAGAGGATCTCTGACGTGGAAGCGCAGTCTCGGATTGTCCGGGTAGTGCCGATCGATGCCTTTCGAATTTACCTATAAATCATGTACTATTTTTTTTTCCTGCATTTACTTTTGATGCCCCTTCCGGCTTTCTCATACCCCCGCAGATATGTTTTACAGACCCTTGAAGCTGGTCTTTGGTTTTATTTTTCTTTAGTTTCTTACTCTGCATACGAATAACCACTCAATAAAGCATCCGTCCATGGCGTTTCCAACTCCTCTTTTCCCATTTCTTCTTTTGTGTTGAGGAGGTCGACACAGCATATATCTACACGACAGACGAGAATAAACCTGGCCCATCCACCTACACCCAATCTCGAACGAGGCGTACGATGCGGACAGACTTGTCTTGAATTGATCTGGTCAAACCAGAAGCAGGCGTGCTGTGTATTGGCTTTCTCATTACCCGGCGTATGGGAGGGGTTGCGTTGGATGGATATTATTGAGGGAGGTGTAGGCAGCTAATGGTTCTTGACAAGCTGCCGTCTCCATTATATACGGACCGTACTATTTCCTATTTTGTTCGGTGAATTAGTTGGACGGACTGGGTACGAAAAAGTTACAGCAGTCATGGATAAGACGGATGCATGAGACGGATGGATGTACTTGGATTGATCAGATGGAAATGAGATGGGATGGCATGGCATGGGATATGCGCTCGGCAGGCAATAGATACAAATACAGCAGCGGGCAGTGATTAAATACGGAGTTCGAACATATGAGATGTTAAAAGAGGTGACGATGCTTACCATTCAAGGTGTAAACTGCCTAGGGGATATCAACTGAGCCTTGAACGACTGTTTCAATTCGCACTTTCATGGAACCTGCAAATGCGGTAAATGCTATAAGGACCGCTTCAAAACGTAGCCAACGACTTCGTTAGTTAGGTTTTGTATGGAACATTTAATTGATTAAACATTGTGCCCTATAAGCAGCCTCGATTCGTCACAACGTTGGTGTAGCTTCGCCTTGTTACAAAAGTGATATGGGACCATGGAGTCTTCAGACATTCAATCTGTGATTTATTTTGGTTGTCTGCTGCTGCTCCCTAACGGAGTGCAGATTCCAACTTATCCTGAATTCATACCTTGGAGGTAGAATGTCAATATAGTTGGAGAGAAGGTGAAATAACCATCTTAGATATCATAAACATAACCCAACTCCCACTTCCTTTTTTCCAGCGAATCCATCTATGTTGAAGGATGCTTGTATATCCCGACCTGAAAAAAAGCCCTTTACCGAAAAAACAAACTAGGTATTTGCGCCTTGTTGAAATGCATGCTTGTTGAACGTTTCGCCATTTGCCTCATCCATGTTAAATGCGTGTTGAGAAGAAAGGCATCACATCATGTTGAGGGATGGATAGCCTTTGAGGGAGCAGTAGATTCTAGTGCCGTACATCTTAGATGCCGGCATCCAGACGCCAGCCCTCAACGGGAAGAGGGAAGGCACCACACCAGGAAGCAATCTCCTTCCTGTAGTCGTTGATCTTCTGGACCTCGCCGCTGGCAACGCGGGCCTTGAAGTCCTTGAGTTTGTTGGCCTCCTTGGGGAGAGCAGCCTGCTCCTCCTTGCAGATCTTGATGGCCTCATCAATGTACTTGCCAACGCGCTCGAACTCCTTCTCACCGAAGCCACGAGAAGTCATGGCAGGGGTACCGATACGGATACCGCAAGGGGTGAGAGCGGACTTGTCGCCGGGGATGGAGTTCTTGTTGCAGGCAATGTTGATCTGCTCGAGAACAGCCTCAACACGGGCACCGTCCAAGTTGTGCTGGCGGAGGTCAATAAGGACCATGTGGCTGTCAGTTCCGTCAGAGACGAGCTTGTGGCCGAGGGTCTTGAAGGTGTTCTCAAGGGTCTTGGCGTTTGCGATGACCTTCTCCTGGTAAGACTTGAAGTCAGGGCTGGCAGCCTGCTTCAGGGCAACGGCCAGAGCAGTGATGGTGTGGTTGTGAGGGCCACCCTGGTGTCCAGGGAAGACGGAGAAGTTGATGGGGTTCTCGAGGTCGTAGAGGGTCTCCTTGCCAGTCTTGGCGTCGACAGAGCGGACACCCTTGCGGAAGAAGATCATGGCACCACGAGGACCACGGAGGGACTTGTGGGTAGTGGTGGTGACGATATCGGCGTACTTGAAGGGAGTAGGGATAACCTCAGCGGCAATAAGACCAGAGATGTGGGCCATATCGACAACAAGGTAAGCACCAACAGAGTCGGCAATCTTACGCATACGCTCGTAGTCGATGAGACGGCAGTAGGCAGAGGTACCGGCAACGAGGACCTTAGGGCGGTAGAGGATGGCGTTCTTCTGGAGGGTGTCATAGTCGATGATGCCAGTGTCGAGGTCGACACGGTAAGGCATGGTCTCGAAGTAGGTAGAGACAGCAGAGATCCTTTGATGAAATGTCAGCATGTGTGAACTTAATCAAGTGCCAGGATGGTTCATGGTCAACTCACTTGCGGGCAGGGGTCTGGTAACCATGGCTCAGATGGCCACCGTGGGGAAGGTCAAGACCCATGAGACGGCCATGAGGAGGCATGATGGCCTGGTAAACCTGGAGGTTGGCGGGGGATCCAGAAAGGCACTGGACGTTGACACCCCACTTCTCGGAGTCGAGGTGGAAGGCCTCAAGGGCACGGCGCTGGCAGAGAAGCTCGATCTGGTCGATGTGCTGGTTTCCACCGTAGTAACGAGCACCGGGGTAACCCTCGGAGTACTTGTTGGACATGGGTGAACCAAGGGCATCGAAGACGGCGCGAGAGGTGATGTTCTCGGAGGCGATGAGGATAATGGACTCGCGCTGGCGCTGAATCTCATCCTTCTGCGGTGGGTGTAAGTCATTGTCGGACAGTCAGGGTGCTCAATTCAGTAGAACGTACCATGATGGTGGCAACCTCAGGGTCGGAGTCGAGGAGAGACTTCTCGAGCATCTAGACATGTGTGAGTCAATTGATATGGCGATACCCTCGTAACAGTAACGAGGGGCAATGGCGGGGGAGCTTACCTCCTTGTGCGTCTCAGAGAGCGCATACTCAGCGTTTGTGGGAGACATTGTGAGGTAGTTTGGTGAGATTGTGAGAAAAGAAACAGACAAGTTGTTTCTCTAAAATTTGAGAGTGAGGTTGAGGAGTGAGTGAGGAAGAGGAGGAAGAGTAGAAAGCATGCGGGCGGGTTCAGGTAAAAGTAGAAGAAGAAGCTGCTGGCCGTAAAGGTCCGGTCCCTCTTTCCCAAAGAAAATTTTCCCTTTTTTTCCCCAGTACGGGTTCCGAAGACGGCCACCAGAAAGTCAGATAGAAAGAGCTAGGAAGGCCTAGCGCGTGCGGCAAAAAGCTCACCTGTGCCGAGCCTGAGCCTAAAGCTCCAGCGGCTGAGCCTCTCACGCCTCTCAAGGCGACAAGAGGGTGAGTTGGCGGGGTCAAGGTTGCGGTTTTTGGAGGTGCGGGGTACTTTTATTGGCGGGTCATTGGAAGTTGCTAAAAGTCGATCCGTTCAACCGTGTGTCATTGGCCCTGTTGGGCTGTGGCCTACCCTGAAGACGGTTCCTTTTGCCTCATTCTTTTTCTCCATCATGACTCTTAGACTCATGTTGCAGTTGCGTTTCAATTGAATATAGCGAATTACGTTCAATGCTTAGTTTTTCATAGTTTGGGCTGAGTATGTGGCGAGTCAATTCACCGTCTGGTCATGCACAGTACGTTGAAAGACCCTGCATGTAAGTGGCACATTCTCAACAACGCATGCATCATTCGTGATACTGTACAAGCCGAATCACCTCCAGCATCAGTCAATTGAATATCCAAACATCACTTTAGTCAACTCCGAAACGAATTTAGATTCCGAAATACGACAAAAGTCCGTATATAACTTGACGAATTCTCCCGATGTTGTGATGATGCTCACGGCGTGTCTTTCCGTCGACCCGATCACGTTTCACTTCTCCAACACAAAGCACCCCGCGTAAAGATACCGCCTGGCGTTGAACAAAGTAGAGTTCTCGTATATACCAGTCCTCAAAACAGTTGACAATTCAGTGGTCGTTAAGATTGCTCAAAGGATTCCATCAAGGTGTCTCTGTCATGCTCAGATGTACATATTCCGTATTATCAATGTCCTCAGCCATCGAATAGTTGGTATGGCTCAGTTGGCTAGAGCGTTGGTCTCATATCTGGAATCAGATTGACCTGATTAAACATCAGGGTTATCCAAAGGTCGAGAGTTCGAGCCTCTCTACCGACATTATCTTTTGCTGTTTGTGTGAACTCTTTTGAAGTTGATTACCTTTTTTTTTGGTTGTTTTTTTGCGTGGGGATGTAAAGTAGCCAATCGGGCACGAGTCTACCTGATTACAAGACCCACCGACAGCTACACGGCAATGAAGGTAGCCACAATGTCAGAAACTTACGAGTAAGGTACCACCGGTATCTGAGGCTGATGATGAGGCAATGTATTTCAAGTCTAAACCAATAGCCAAGCTGTTTGTCGATTGGATCAGATGTGAGATCAGAAAGCTCTTCATCACTACACCAACACTCTTCTGGGCGGTCTTCCTGTTTTCCTGCGTAGTCTGGTCCATGTTCGACTTCTTCAAGGCATCTGAGAAGCCCGCTCCCCACAGCAACAGGATTCACATCCTACCGCCAAAAGTTGGTATGGCTCAGTTGGTTAGAGCGTTGGTCTCATAGCAAGAAGCTGTGATTTGGCCCTAGGTCAGAGTAATCCAAAGGTCGAGAGTTCGAACCTCTCTACCGACATCAGCTTGTTTCCTTGACAAGTTTCTCTTTTTGCAGTAGCTCAAAGATATCGCCCAAGAAGATACAGAGTTACGGGAAGCTTAGCCATATATACGTGAGAGTACCATATGAGTGGTTGTTCACGTTCAAGGGTTTGGATGTGGATGCAGGCATTCATCTACCTTTGTATATGCAGTATTTGAGTAACTCGCAATGAGCTGATGTTCCCTGCTTCTAAGGATAATGCTCTCGAAGAGCGGTTTAAGATTTGCCTGACTTTCGTGAAATAAATTCAGTTCCCATTCAGGCGTTGTCGAATTGGCTCTGTAGACGATCTCACACATTTTTGCAACACATCCTCAGGGCTCCTGTCAGGCTTCGAGTATCCAGCCCGGCAATACACTAACAATGGGACATGACTTAAATAGATGGTCGAATCCAGTGTATATGACCATTGACGCTCAAAGTCTGAAGGGTCGAGCTCGAGTATCTTTTTACAGCAATACATTTTTATCTGCAAGATGACGAAGTGGGTGAATCTCGTTTGAACACATTTCCTCACAGTTATGAAGACCACTAACAAATATGAACATCGTGGGAATAGACACCGAGACGATATTGAGCTTGATCAACCAGTATGATGACCTCTCCTTATGCAAGACTCTATTAATTATCTTTAAACAAGAGAACTCACTTGCAAGGCCCTAGTGTTTTGTACAGTGACAAACATTAGAGTGAGGAACCACGAATCTTAACCACACATATTAACACGACTGGCTGCAGCTTATCAGTGCGCCAGCAAGAGAATCTCACAGTTGGACTGAATGCCAAACACAGCGTGTAGACGGGTTGACGGACATGTTTCACTGCATCTTTTCTCCCTCCAGTCTTAGAATAATCGTAACTGTTTGTTCCACGAGCATGTATCATTGCACAAGGTCAGCATCACTGTGACTAGGCGGTTTTGGTTGCAGGTGAGACAGGCAGGAGGTATGCGCTCCTTGTTCGGTGCACTCTGTGTGCTACCGAGTGAGGCAAGGGAGCTTTGCTCTGCTCTGCTCTGCTTTAACCTTTGCGTTGCGTGTGGCTGTTAAAAGCCAGCCAGTTCTCGAGTCAAGGGGTGCTCCCAGGTAACTAACAATCCATTGTGGCGCGTGATTCTGGGTAGTACCGTACTTGGGATTCATGGTCGGAATGTGATTGACACTTGATCTCACAGCAGTTGTGGGTTGTGAGATGAGACCCTGCTAATCCAATATGGGTTGAGAATATGATGATGATGAGCTACAGGGACTGTCTCAGGGAAATGCTAGGCCGTTATACAGCAATTCGACTACGCTAAAGACTGAAACCCTGTTGGATATCGTTCTAGAAGAATTGAGATTGGTATGAATAACGAAGGTTGCCCTTGCCTTGTCAGTCGACGAGTCTGCTCAGCCAACCACGAACAAGACTACTACTTAGGCCAAGACAGAAGGAGCTGTAAACATTGATGGATATCTAAAATGAAATGAAATATGTTTCAGGCTTCCATAGTAGCATATGTTATCGCTATTCGTTGAGTGTTCTCGCCATGGGTCACATGACTCTGTATGTGGACCGCAGACCCGTCAAGGGTTTGAAGAGAGATTAGGTGCTCCCCGACGTCCGCGCTAGGAGACATGAGCTCTCGTTACCGACGGACCCCATATAGTGGGCCGGTAGTTGCTAAAAATCCATCCGTCGTCAGGTGTTCGTTAGGGGACCCCCTTGTAGAGAGGTTCCAGAGCAAAGTCGGTAAAGGACGGATCCAGGAACCGCTCCAGCTATAACTGACATACTGACAATCATCATGTTGCTACGGAGTATATTTGCCTGGCATATTGACTTTAACTCTAATTAAGCCTGAGTTATTATACTCAACTGCCTGTGAATTGAGCGTGGAGGGAATTAAGAGGCTGGGAACGAACCAGGGGCAGGGGCCTTGGGGGCTGCAGTCCAAGAAAGCTGGCGCGATCTATGGACGGGGTGGAGAGATGATAGATCCTGGATGAGAGGTAGTCTACGGAGTAAGGTCTACAGAAACGCCCATGCCATGTCCTGCAGGGCCTAGGCAGGTCTAGCATCTACGCAACTGTACCGAGTACGTACTGCAACTTAGACGTTGGGCCTTGACCAGATTGGCAAATCTCCATCCAACCATCTGTCCGTCCATCATCAGAGCAGTTCCCTCCCAGGTGCAGCACAATATTCAAAGGCCCGTGTATTTCAACCAAGTCGTATTATCTAAATACGTCACAGAAACTCACACCTATTTCCGAACCTCATCTCATCCTCGAATCTACCAAGTGCAGTGCAGGGCAAGGTAATATATCCGGTTATCAGATCCTCTGAAATAGGTTCGGACCGGGACGACTTCTTTCCGCCACGAGTTCTCGTATTTAAAGTATATCGTTATCAACGAGAATTGAAAGAGAAGCAGCGTCGGGGCGTATGAGCGGGAGGAGCAGTAGACGCACAATCTGACACAATCCGAGACAATACGGGCAGCCCACTCTGTTGGGCTGCTCGGCGAATAAGATTGCTTACATATCATGTCCTCACAACACACAAAGACCCAGACCTGCAGACAATAAAAGGAAGGAAGAAGAAAAGCAAAGTTGCATAAATTGGGCGTCGAAGGGTGGTGTTGTCCCGTGCGGCACAGGCCAGGCCATGGTGGTTGCTTTGTATTAGCCACGGGCCTACCTAGAGCTGACGCTCAGCCCGAGTTCCTCTCAAGTTACCAGGGGGGGAAGCAGGGGGAGGAAGAGGAAAAGTCAAGGCTAGAATCGCTGCAGATCCCATCGGCAACGCTCTGAATCCGATCGCGGTGGGAAAGGAAGCAAGCGCTTGGCTGCTGTGCGCCATATGTGTCACGGTACAACGTTCGGAGAACGGCAGCGGGAGCTGACTGTAAGGTGCTTGACAAAGGCTGCATGTAGCCTTGTCTGGGTAGACAGAAGACTTAGCAGCGTCTATTGCTCGAGGCAGAATATATCCATGGTTCATTGTTTCGGAGAGTCTATGCTGAATAAGGTAAAATGGAAATACACATGGCTATGGCTTAACGAACCTTGATTGATCATCAACGTTCAGATAAATAGACACTCCTGCGGCCAAGATGTGTTCAAAGGGCTGGAACATATGGTCGTACCACATAGCTTTCACTACGAGATATGTGTCTTGGCCCTTGGGCCATAGGTAGGAGATCTAACTCGGGGCTCTATTTGTCTGGGCCCATGTACGGATATGCGATAGCAAATCTACGTATAGTTGCACTGCATATGATGCTCTGACCGGGTTGTATGCTGCACGCTATGTACCGCATTAAACAGACTTGCATAGGAACAGGGTAGTCTCCGAAGTGCTAAGTCACATGAATGTTGTCGTCGATATGTACCCCAAGGTTGGGGTGAATCACAGCACAGGGGGATAGGCTTATTGTCACCATTGAAAGGATACTCGGATTAGAACTCAAATCACAATAGTAACATCCATTATAATATTCCCACTACAAGACAAACAACATGGTTTATTTGACGAGGAACAATTGCGTCAGCCGAACCAGGGAGGCAGGTCTATACCTAGGTAGTAAACAAAACATTTCGAAGCATCAACTCTACGCAACTACCTAAACCTTAAGCTCTAGGGTAGCACACTTTCAGGCCAGTGGAGTATTGAAGACACTCACACGAGCTCATGTGGTAATACTGGTTGCAGCATATTCGATTAGGAAATAACAGCCTTCCGTTGCTGTGTTTACAAGTTGATCATTGAGTTGATATGTAAAATATTGATAATTTATCGTGGTTTACCTGTTCTAACTTGAGCAACATATCTGACGTGTTGGGACTGTTGCTTGTTGAAGCACATGATATCTATCTGTAGATCATGTCAAACCACATTTATCAGGCATTACTGGCTGATGCAACCCTCAACTCAACTGAACCGACTAAAATCTGTTAAAAGTATCCGTATGCGTATCTATCTGTCTTACCTAAACATCCATTTGAACCAGCCAGGGCCACCCCAGGGCCTCTAGGTCCTCCCCTCAGGGCAGTCTACAGTCTAGCGAGGGAAGGAAGAAAAAAACTGCAGGCTCAAGCCTCAAACCCAGGGCACCCATAATCCATCATCATCATCTGTCCCATTTTCCATTTTCCCTTTCCCCACTGCACAGCTTCGCGTCTCCATTCTTCAAGCCCCCCTGGCCCCGGTTGATCCCAGAACCAAAAAGCCAAAGCCAAAGCCCAGGGCCAAGTCCAACGCCCACCCTAAGCTCTTCTATTCAACACACGCCCTAGGCAGAGTTTACACACGCCTCCTCCTCATCCTCCTCCCCCAGAGGCTGCTCTCTAGCTCTTTTCGCTTTCACCCCTTGTCCCACCTTTTCTTGTCATCTCCCGTCCCCCATCGCCCATCTGCATCGTCACGCCCCAGACGCCAAACTGCAAACTGCAGAGTGAGTGCAGACCGTGGACAACCGACAGCAGATAACAGACATCAATCAGTAAACACAGCTTGGACGAGCCCTGAATCAATTGCGGCCATGGATACCCATCATGACCATCTCATCCCCGTAATCCGCACAATCCTCCACTATTTATCCATCGACGAGCCTCACCCTCAAGCCTTGCTCTGAATCTGCTTTGTTCTGTTCTCTTGTTGCTCGCAAAGGGTACCCGCCCGGTGGCATTCATCGATCCATCCACACAAAATGTGACTCGCACAATCTGCGCCCCGTGTTCCCTGCTGCGTATTATAATAATTGTTATTATTGTTATTCCCTGCCACTGTTGGATTTATACTTATATTGCCGGGATTGCATTCAGGCTCCCTAAAGCGATGAAGGGTATTGAACCTAGCTTCATACTTAACTCATGCTCAAAACAGCCACCATCTTCAACCAACTTTATCTTAGACTCTTGCCCTGAGGCTTTCCCTGGTGTGCATCCCCAGACCGCCAACAAGCGCGTTGCCGCCCCATGGTAAATGGATGGCATCACCTCGACCTACTACGTAGTAACCTCACCTAATCAGAGATAGCATCTCATCCATCCATTGCAGCGGAGAAGCTATACGTCTACCGATTGGCTTCCTTTATCTGTCCTTTTCTCTCTTGTTTAGGCTAGGCTAGCCAGCCAGCCAAACGGGACCCAGGGCGTACCCAAGCACTCCTGGCACTCAAGCCAAACCATGACCGCTCCCCTTTTAGCAACGTCCGCCCTGCGCGTGCGGCTGAATCATATATGTATGGGCCGCATTGGCCATCTCTTACGGATTTATTCAAACTCAGGGAATCCCGTGATGCTGGACTTTGCGAGCGAGCCTCTTGCACTCGGCTTGTTAACACTGGCAACTCAAACTCCTTGCTGTCATTGCGCGGCTACCGTTACGAAAAAAAAGTGGTTTTAATCGTTTCATCGTCGAGCCTTATTTCCAAAAACCAAAAACCTGCAGCATTACCTAAGCAGCTTATACGTACTCTATACATTGTTGTTGAGTTGAGAAGGAAGTTAAGGTTATGTATGCACCGTGATGCAACACAATTTTCCTCATGTGGTTGCTTTTCTTACATGCCCTGTGGCAGCATTGAGAACTGAGCCCCAGCTTGAGGTTCTCTTATTCCAAGATGAATGAATCATGTATTGAAATGGGATTGTCGTCACAACACTCCGTACCTAATAGCTATTTTCCGAGAAGAGAGTTCATATCGCGTTGATAGGTCATGCCGGCCAGCAATGACAAGCAGACAGGCAGAGACAGGGCAATGGCGCTATTATACATTTGATTTGGGTCCCGGGAAACCCCTTTTCCCTCCCGCTCGCTCGCTTGTTTCCATGGTCCATCCTTTCTCAGGCTACCTACCCAGGTTCCTTCCCCCCTAGCTCCTCCCCTCCTTCCCAGGACCCAAGCCAGCCAAGCCAAGCCAAAATAAGCCGAGGGCCATGCCAGCTCCGAAACGGCCTGGGCTGTCAGGCTCAACAGGCTGCTTACCAGAGGAAGAAGGAGATGGGCCGAAACACGTGGGAGACTTCCGGAACAGCTTAGCGGCGACTCCGGCAAGCGGTGAAAAGATTAACCATTCCATTCGTCTTTTCCTTCTGGTGCGAGCAAGCGTGCGCAAGCCACCACCGCCTCATTCTAATCGGCCACTATATGGAGTCATGTCATCCAGCCAGCCTCCAGCCTTCTCAAACATCGCTTAATATCATGGTCACTCATTGTATTGCATCCTACAGTTGCACATGTTCGTTTGTTTGTTCGTCTCTGTTATTTGTCTTTGATTCTCGTTAATCTACGTCTGATATCTGATATCATATAGAGATATACATACATATATCCTGTCTAGATATCTGCTCAACATATATCCCGTGCCTGTTGAAGAGTTCTGGTTCATCCTCAAGACCAATTACCTTTAGGTATTGGGATAATCTTACTGACTGACCCAGAACCTAGTGACATACCGAGACAGCAGATTGTTCTTGGCTGTTGAAAGAACAGCACAGCACAGCACAGCACATGGAGATCGCCATCTTGGTTGCGTTACAATCCCATCACTCTGCCGTTGTCTCACTTCCATCCCTAACCTCAATGTCGTACTCAACCAACCCTACCTAAGGTGACAGGGCAGTACGTACCTTACCTTACCTGACCTGGCTGGAGCTGCCAGGTCTTGGCGCACATTTCAGATGCGCCACACAGAGATGGGGGACGTGCGTTGCGTTGCTGGATTTAATCGGTATCGTTTCGCTTGGCACCCCGAGATGAACACCACCGCAGCGTCGGTGCGTGCGTGCGCGACTTTACCTTTTTATTTTTGCTTGACTGTTCGCGACGTGACAGTCAACAACAGTCAACAACAGTCGTCAACACTGTTGCATTTGACATTGGCACCGCGTGAACATAGCCAGCTTTGCCTGCGGGTAGAGAGTTGCTCCGTCAGTCTAATAATAAGGTAGGTAGAAATAGTTGTATGGTGAACTTTGTTATGACGTTTATTCATCCGCCCCTCCCTCTCTGATCAGCGTTAGACTACGGAGTACCTGCACAACAAAGTGTTATTTCGAGGTCAGCGAAGGACTGCACGAGATACCTACCGTAATTGACATGTTGCATGTAGAAAGAAAGAGATGGAATGAGATGGGAAGTGACTGACAATACTACTACTAAATAAACAGTTGAATGTGCTCAAAAATTAGTAGAATTTCGCAACAATCTTAAGCAACCCAATACCGTCGATCACTCCCCTTGGAGATTTTTGCCTGGGTCCTTGCTCTTGTGATGAATCGTGTTTGTGTCGTGTCGTGCCGTGGAGCGGAGCGGAGCCTCTGTAATCGTAACCATTCCCTCCCTCTTCCTTCACAGTCACAGTCACTTTCTTTCTTCCAGTTCCATTCACCTCCCAGCTAAAAGCTTGCCGAACGCGCCACTGATCCGTCCGTCGCAGACTAGAAAAGACAAGGGACCAGCTCCATAATTATCTCATACCTCATCCCATTAGGCTTAGAGCGCCTCAACTCTCCATGCCCGTCAAGCACTAAGCCCGTTCTGGACAATGTGCCCTGTGCGTGGATCGGTACGTACCCCGAGCGGTACGTGCCTGTAATGGAGGTTAGCGGGAGGTAAGCTGTAAGGTGAGGTAAACCGGCGCCACTGGGCTGTAGTGGAGACTAGAGGTAGAGGCTCCAGAAAGCTGTTGCAGTAGGGTGTGATTTGCGGGTACAGCATCGGAAACTGAGTGCCACGGGCGTGCACTAACCTTGAGCGCGCGTGCGTTGAATGTTGAATTGGGTGGGGGAGTAGAAGAGCAGGGGAGTCAGGGAGTGCGTGCGTGTGGGTGGGTCCCCAGTTTCTCCTACTCACTTCTAATGCTGCATTCCACTCCACGCCCGACCGTGCGCTTAAATTGCCCGCTGGTCGTGGGTTAGGTGAGTACAGGTAGACGACGGGTTTGCTCAGGTCCTTTCTCCCCATCCTGTACTCCTCACTTTCTTCCTCTGCAACGCATTCCATGCCCGCGAAAGGCCTCATCTGTCGCGACTTGGCTTGCCTGGTATCTTATCACCTTATCATCCGCCCGTCTTGTCTGGTCTTGTAGGCCTGCATTGGCATTTCTTTTTACCGACATATTACTTTCGCGACGCCTCAAACCCCAACAGCGGTCTTGTTGTTGTCGTTTTTATTCTATCGCCCTTGTCGCCCCGTCTGGTTAAGGGTCGTTGTCGTCAACCCATCACGAACACTTGAACTGCTCCCGGTATCGAGCCGCTCCTGATTCACCACCGCGACGCTTTGAGCTCTCTACTATTAATTCGATCCTCGCACCTGTCGCACATCAGCTGTCCGACCCCCCTGCCATAGCAGACCCATCACCGCTTGAAGTGCCGACCTAATGGCGAACCATCACGCGTCGCCGACCATGATGCAAATGCAACAGCATCAGGGCCAGGTGCCCCCTCCTCCACCTCCTCCGCCGCCTGGAGTTCAACCCGCACACTTTGCGCCGTCACACCAGATCGCAGCCATGAACGAGGCCGTGTGGCTGCAAATAGGTTAGTTGGCGCGTCGCGTTCGCAAGACGACACTGGCTAACGCACATCTAGGGAGCTATTCAGAGGTCTTGCGCAATCAAGATGAAGCCATGCAGGCTTACGAGCGCGCCCTTCAGGCCAATCCGAACTCGACCCCGGCCATGAACGCCATTGGCTTACTGCTTAAGACTCGTGAAGCTTTTGACAAGGCCCTCGAGTTCTTCAGGGCCATTGTGCAGCTGGACCAAAACAATGGTGAAGCCTGGGGAAACCTAGGTAGGTGCATTTTTGCAATGCGACGACTCAGCGCTGACCAATATTCTAGGACACTGTTACCTAATGACGGAAAACCTCCAGAAGGCGTATGACGCTTATCAACAGGCATTGGTCAACTTGAGAGATCCCAAGGTACGGGCAGTCTCATAGCTTCCAACCTTGGCATGGAATGTCATATACTGACAACGCAATATAGGATCCCATGTTGTGGTACGGAATAGGAATCCTCTATGACAGATACGGTAGTTACGACTATGCCGAAGAGGCTTTCTCTCAGGTCATGAACATCCAGCCCGACTTTGAAAAGGCAAACGAGATATACTTCCGACTGGGTATTATATATAAACAACAGAACAAGTGGTCGCAGAGTCTTGATGTAAGTTTCTTTCATTTTGTCCACTCTTGATGCGCCTCGCTCACAATCATAGTGTTTTAAATATATTGTCAACTCCCCTCCGGGTCCTCTGACGCAGGAAGATATTTGGTTCCAGATCGGCCACGTTCATGAGCAACAGAAGGACGTAAGTGGTCCATAATCGCATCTACTGCTGTGACCGCTCTAACATAGCATTAGTTTGATGCCGCCAAGGCAGCTTACCAGCGCGTGCTGGATCACTCCCCAAACCACGCCAAGGTTCTTCAACAGCTTGGATGGTTGCACCACCAGCAGAGCAATACCTACGAGAGCCAAGATCGCGCAATTCAATACTTGGAGAAGTCGGTCGGCGCAGGTAAGACACGATTTTGAACCGCTCAATAGTCTGTACTGACATGAAAAAGACAACCAGGATGCTCAGAGTTGGTATCTCTTGGGTCGATGCTACATGTCGCAGCAGAAATACCCCAAGGCTTATGAGGCATACCAACAAGCTGTTTACCGAGATGGCAAGAACCCCACGTTCTGGTGTTCCATTGGTGTCCTCTACTACCAGATCAACCAGTACAGAGATGCTCTTGATGCGTATTCCAGAGCTATTCGCTTGAATCCATACATCTCTGAGGTCTGGTATGATCTAGGAACTTTGGTATGTTTGGCCAAGAAATCGTTCCGCCGTATCATGAACTAACTCAGACACAGTATGAAAGCTGCAACAACCAGATCACCGACGCTCTGGATGCCTACCAGCGTGCCGCCGAGCTTGACCCGAACAACCCTCACATTAAAGCAAGACTGCAGCTTCTTCGGTCAGGTGCCACAAACGGAGGTCCACCTCCTACTGCTCCTCAGCCTGCAGATGTCCACCCACAAGCTTATCAGGCAGCTGGCCCCGTTGGACCTCAATGGGGAGGATCAACTCAACAACCACCACCATCTGCTGGTCCCCCACCACCTCCTCAAGGCCCAGGAGAGAACTGGGCGGGTAGACTGTCCAACATCAACCCTCCTCCCCAGCCTCCAAACCCTTACGAAGCCCGAGGTGAACCCTTCCGCCCGGGACCTGGACCTGCTCCACCACTGCGACAACCTAGCCCTCAGCAGCAAGAGCAACTTCGCCAGCCTTACAACGACCCTACTCGAGGTGGTCCTCGCCGTGGCCAGACTCCTCCAGGCCACCAATACTCTCAACCACCCCACCCCCCTCCGCAGTCTCAGCCTCCTGCCCCTGCCTCTGAGCAGCGACGAGTTGCAAACCCCAACTGGGGCGGAGCGACACCTTCAGCCTCAGCGCCTCCTTCGAGCAACATGAACGGTCCTAACGGCATGGCCCCTTTCCGACCTACTAACAGCCCTCGACCTGATGGTCGACCAATTCATGATAACCGCATGCCTTCACCAAAGTCAGCATATCCTCAGCACCAAGCACCTCCGATGTACCCCCAGCACCCCGAGATGGCTCCCCAAGGAGCTGAGAATGGACCTCCAGGACCACCTGGCCCACCGGGACCACCGGGACCACCACCACCTCCTCCTCCAGCTGTGGCTGAGGCTGCCATGCAAAGAATGGACGACCGTCCCCCATCAGTTGGACCCAAGAGAATGCGAGAGTGGGAAGAGGAATCTGCTGCCAAGAAGCAAGCTAGTGAAGAGAACCGAGTCCGTCTGGATGACATGCGTCACCGCAGACCTTCTACACCTCCTCGCGATAACTACCGTCGCAACTCTTCTGAAATTCGACGTGCTGATGATACACGTCGCCCTGAGGAACCGCGTCGCGAGGAGCCCCGCCGACCTGAATCAGCACCTCGCCATGTCACTGAAAGCTACCATCCATCGGATGCTGCTCACCATCCTCCAAGCCATGCTCCTGGGCCTAGCCACTTGCCACCAATGCAGCAAGGACCTCCTACGCCCATGTCTGGCGTTGTTCACGAGAGGCCACCAAGTGTTGCGCCGCCCAAGGAGGATCGGCCACCAAGTCTGGAGCATGCTCCCCCACCTCGCCCTGCTCCCACTACCGAGCCCGAAAGGGCAGCGAGAAAGATGGATGTTGACGAGGACTACGATGACAGCGGAGAGGACGAGAAGAAGGCGGCCATTGTCACAAATGGCTCTGGACCCGGCTCCGCGGCTGGAGACGCTAAAACATCCACTCCTGCCAACGCTGGTGTAAATGGAGTTTCTGGACCTGTCCCAAAAGTTGAATGAATCATAATTTGACTTGCTGCTTGTTAGTTATGAGTTGAAGACGTCTTTTTTCATGCCGAATAGTCTGTCTTTTTTTCATGTATACCACCTATTATTATCGGGGCGTGGTTTCATTTGTGCGGATGGAGAGGCTCAAGAGATGTTTAAAACCGGGATGGTCTTTCTTGGCTACGATATCACCGGCGAACAAGATCAATATGCACATTAATTTCCTTACTTTGAACAATAAAAAAACTCAGTTGTGTCTAACTATTCGGTATGCCGTATTGCTTTGACTCGTGCTCAGTGAAATTTCGTTTGAAAACATTTTCCACCATCACCCTAAGCCGAACTCGTCCTGGCACTTTCAGATAGCCAACGGTCACGTGAGCTTATGCTTCCCTGTCAGGGCTCTTTTGACTCTCAAGACCTCGGTCTCGGTGAGTGCCAGGCAAAGCAAAAAGCACGGACCACACGAGAGGACTGTATCGTTATTCCCAGCTTGTAAGTGCCACGAAAGGCATTGATTTTGAAGCCGGGACATTCCTAAATTTGAGATGATGAGCCCTATGCTGTAGACTATGTAGGTTGAGGTCTCATCTACCTCAGCTCCTTCGTAGCCTGTTGCAAAGATTCGCCGCCAGCTGGATTTGTTCTGTTGTTAAGGAACGCTTGCAGGCAAGTCACCAAATAAACGGGCCATCCACTGCCACAACACCAGCCACACTTTATCATCACGTGAATTTCACGCTAGGGTTTTCGGTACGCACATTATCAAAATTCACTTTGATTTTTATCACTTTTGTTCTCCCAGGCTTTGACAACTCAGGTTCATACTAACCCCCTCAAACCACACAGCCCGCCCAAGATGAGTGTGAGTTTGGCCTTGACGACGACGGCCTTTGTTCAGGACTGATAATGTGAATAGCACCGAAAGTTTGAGGCTCCCCGCCACGGCTCCCTGGCTTACCTGCCCAGGAAGCGCGCTGCTCGTCACCGTGGAAAGGTCAAGTCGTGAGTATTTTCTGCCACAGGAAAAAAAAAAACTTTCTGGCGATCTCTCCCAGCAGGCAAAGGCAATAGCTAATGCATTGGGACAAACAGCTTCCCCAAGGACGACCCCAAGAAGCCCGTCCACCTGACGGCCGCTATGGGTTACAAGGCTGGTATGACCACCATCGTTCGTGACCTCGACCGACCTGGCGCCAAGGCCAACAAGAAGGAAATTGTTGAGGCTGTTACTATCGTCGATACCCCACCTGTACGAACAATGCAGCCCGCTTGGCTATGTGCCTATGGCTAACATCTTATAGATGATCGTTGTTGGTCTTGTTGGATACATCGAGACTCCCCGAGGCCTTCGATCCCTCACCACCGTTTGGGCCGAGCATCTGAGCGACGAGGTCAAGCGCCGATTCTACAAGAACTGGTACAAGAGCAAGAAGAAGGCTTTCACCAAGTACGCCAAGAAGCACTCCGAGAACAACGGTGCCTCCATCACCCGCGAGCTCGAGCGCATCAAGAAGTACTGCACCGTCGTCCGTGTCCTCGCCCACACTCAGATCCGAAAGACCCCTCTCAAGCAGAAGAAGGCCCACCTTATGGAGATCCAGGTCAACGGTGGCTCCATCGCCGACAAGGTTTCCTTCGGCCAGGAGCTCTTCGAGAAGCCCGTTGACATCTCCAGCATCTTCGAGCAGGATGAGATGATTGATGTCGTTGCCGTCACCAAGGGTCACGGATACAACGGTGTCACTGCCCGTTGGGGTACCAAGAAGCTTCCTCGCAAGACCCACAAGGGTCTCCGAAAGGTCGCTTGTATCGGTGCTTGGCATCCTTCCCACGTCCAGTGGACTGTTGCCCGTGCCGGTCAGATGGGTTACCATCACCGAACCTCGGTCAACCACAAGGTTTACCGCATTGGTAAGGGCGACGCTGACGACAACGCCGCCACCGAGATCGATGTCACCAAGAAGACCATCACTCCGTACGTTACTTACTCCCCTCCACCTTTCGCTAACCGCCTGATCGCTAACATGTCACAGTCTGGGTGGTTTCGTCCGCTACGGTGAGGTCGCTAACGACTTCGTCATGCTCAAGGGTTCCATCCCTGGTGTCAAGAAGCGTGTCATGACCCTCCGAAAGACCATGTTCCCCCAGACCTCCCGAAGGGCCCTCGAGAAGGTCAGCCTCAAGTGGATCGACACATCGTCCGAGTTCGGACACGGTGCTTTCCAGACCCCTGCCGAGAAGAAGCAGTACCAGGGTACCCTCAAGAAGGATCTTGCCTCCGCTTAGAGCGGTCGTTTGTTTCCTTTTGTGTCTTGACCATTCCATTGCACCGGTGTCGAGGGTTGGTTCGTTACGCCTTGCGTTTGGGCTGGGATTAGGTTTTAAACTAGCGTGGAACGTAAAAAGAAAGTGTCCAGCTGGAAGAGGGATGGCTATCAAAAATTCTAACGAGATTCCCAATGTTAATATGACTCTACCTATGCTCTCCGGTGAATATGTGTTTGACTTTGCTTGCTGCTTGTGATTGAAATGCGATAATCTAGCTGTAACAAGCCTATTCACAACAACTATATTGCGTTAGCGATATGCAAAAGAGCCATCTACAATTACAGTAGAGATTTCATGCTGAAATTTAGTGGATGTAGTCTAATTTGCGTATATGTGTTGTTGAGGACCGCCGTTGTCATAACGATGTACGTTTCTAGAGATCTACCTTGCTGACCTTGTTTACTTGTGCAGCGTAATATGACTGGACCGGTTTCTCTACCACGCTTCGTCTGCTCAGTCGTATAAGTTTATAATTCCTTTCACTTAGTTTTATCAAAGTTTGACTGATATCTAGCGAACCAGCTGTATCAATTTCAACAGACTTTCTTCGTGCGTTGCTATTATCGACGGTGATTTAAAAGTTTGAATCCCCATATGAAACTCTCTTTCAAAGTGAAATATATAAAAGCCGGTATCTAAGCTTTCTGCACGAAAAAATATTGAATATCTCGACTTGGCATGCTTCTACTTGCGATCAGTACATGCACGTCACATCTCAACTCTCGCACGCACTCCAACATCTTTCTGATCCTTGTTGCTTTCCAACTTCCTATATCTGCGAAATTCGGAAGCCTTCCGTGCTCTTACATTGCACTCCTTCATCTCCCACAGTCATGGGCAAAAATAAGAACAAGGGTGCTAATAAAGCATCTAACCAATGCAACCTTGCGGCCTTGCCCTTAATGGTGACACTTACCACGACCTCTGCTATAGCAAAAGACCCAATCCTTGGATATAGAGTCCGAGTCCTTCTCTACGACTTTCTGAATGTTATGAAAGATCCCAATTCTGAGAAGCGCATCAACTCTACAACTAACGAATACTACATCAGTGGGCCATATTTCGACGAGACACAGGCTACGACGCTCAAGGCTGCCATCATAGACGTTGATCTTGGTGAGAGTGACAAGGCCGATAATCTCGATCAAGTCTCATATCAAGGGCAGAGCTTTGAAACAGCGGTTCGGGCTCTATTAAGCAGTTTCATTGACAAACGTCGCGCAAGCGGCGACACTCGACCATGCGGACCTCATCACCTCGGTCCTATGTATGCCAAGCTCTTTGGTATTGATATGGACGAGTTGAAAGATGCCAAATTCCTGGGTCGATTGAGAAGGGCAGGATTACAATAAGATATCTTTGCTCGACGCCTGTCTAAGTGGATGGACCCTGATTGGTTCAAGTACCTTGTCGCGAATCTCAAATCTGACGTCACCCCCGCCCTCCAAGCTTGTATCAGATGCGCATGTGCATCTTTCATTCGCCTTGACGCCTGAGATCTCTCCCAATGACACTCCGAACCTCTTCTAAACGACTTCTAAACCTGAATCTTGGCTCTCTTCTTCGTCATAAACAACCTCTACTCCCTCGAACAAATCTTCGAACTTCACAGCTCAACACAAGACAACTCAGCAACTCAAGACCCCTCAAAATGTCAAACGACGACGATTACATGTCCTTCCTGAACAAGGCCAACCAGGACACCGGTGCAGGGGCGTCAACTCAGGAAAAGACAACCTTCAAGGCCAAGGACCACGGCGTTGAGGTGCCCAAGGCTATCGCCGAGGTATGCAAGAAGGCCGTCTACACTTCCGACGCAGACGAGCCCTTCGAGGAAGTGTCTCTTAAGTGGCAGGGCAGCAACGGTCTACCTAGCGAGAGTAAGCCAACACATACATATATCTAGAAACTAGACCTCATACTAACACTTTGCAGCTGAATTCGCCAAGCTCATCAACCACTCCTCCCCCGACTCGGCAGACATTGACATCCTCGACCCTCTCACCTGGGACGCTGACGGCAAGTACACCGACGTCATCGACGCTGTCCGCGAAGCTTCCCAAGGAAACGACGTGCGCGTTTATCAGGTATCTAGGGATACCACGAGGACCGAATATTGGGTTGTGTCTCATTTTGAAGGCAAGCTCATCGGTGCCAAGGCTCTCTCTGTTGAGAGCTGAGCATGTCTGGGGAATGTATTGATGTTTTGAGCGTTTAATGTGAGATATTCACGAATTAGCGTAATAGAGTACGCCTCAAATCGATTATAATTACTGTAATCCAACTGTGTTGCTAGCTCTTTCAACAGTAGTTGCTTGCCGAATTGCTTAGCAAAGTAAAATGATACAGAGGATAGTTGTCCCATATAGCGGATAGAGAGAAGTTCTGATAATTTCCCACTTTCTCGTCTTGGCCTACAATTTTCAGAATTATATGACAAATTTTAATAAATTCATACAAGTTTTGTCAACCTTCATCCTAAGGATATTTGGGAAAGCTATGTTATTATTGTAACAGAATCACTTAATACATTCCGGGTTACCTCATCATATCTCCAGATTCTAGGTACCCTATAGTGAGACACTCCGATCCAACCATAATATGGCACTTACCTCCTCTATATCTTGTGACCGATCTTGTTGGTAGGGTTATGTAGAGTATCATAGGGTTTATATGCTGCAAGTCGCACAAAAAGGAAACAATGCCAGACTGTGAGGAATGGAGGATGGCTACGATTTAGCCTCAGATAACACGAATGCTTACCAGAAGGGAAGAAAGAGGCTAATTTCATTTTGTCCATTCCATGTATTCGTTACTCATAAATGCTCCCTATAGAGCACGGTATCTCAGTGACTATGAACTCCTCTTAAAGTATGAAAACCCCAGTTGAAACAAAAATACCCCCACCACCTGGAAATGCAAAAAAAACCAAACATCGAGCCACTCTTTTAGTCCCTTTATCATCTCAATCTGCGCGCAACATGTCTGGCGGTACTGGAGAGTCTCTTTCCATACCTGGGGCGAGACCAGGTCCGCCAATGCCACTATCTGGCGGCTGTAGTATGTTCGAATCTCTGCTCCTTTCCGGTTGAGCAGTTGGTGTCCTCAAATCCAGATCCATCTGGCCTGCCATATACGGGGCTTCTTCTGGTATAGTAAGACAGCTGCTGGTGTCTGACATCTCGACGTCATAGCTATCTGATAAGATGCTATCCAGGCTTTCGAAGCTCTCCATTCTTGGTGTCGGTGCTGTAAGGAAGGTAATGAGAGGAGCTTTAATGGCAGTCACAGGTGTCTTGATTTCATCAACCTCATTGGTCTTTGCAGCTTCAGCCCGCAGAGCAGCGATGGAGCCTCCTATGTTCTCATCGTCATCCTCTCCCTCTTGGCCAATAGTCCATACCCATCTTCGCTTCTTTTCTTTCTTCTTACGTTTCGAAATACCCTTTGGCCCTGACGGGGAGAGTGGTGTACTGGTTGCGGCCAACCCTGTCATCCGGCGGCGCATATCCTCGAAAGGTCCAGGGGTTTGCCCTCCGTCTTGGATCTCATTGGGGTGGAATGCTAGGGCGAGATCAATAGCACTCTGAGGCTGGGGTGGTACACATGGAGGAGAGTGTGGCGAAGCCTCCTCAACAAGGAGGTCAATATGTGATTTGGTGTATTTGTTTGTCACAATCTCTTGAGTAAGGGGATTGTTATAGCACACTCTTCGGTTTGCCTTGTCTTGCAGTCGGCGTGACTGTCGTCGGGGAGATGGAGGAGGGATGGCAGTGGGCGGAGGGAGAGGCGAGTTGCGTAGAATGCTGTGAAGTGACCGAGGATGTGTGTAAGGTGCTTGTAGACTCAACTCGGCAAGTGTATGTGGACGAGAGAGAGTACGTTTTTCAGGCTGGAGGAAGTCTTTTCGGCCCGGGGCAGCAGAGATATCAGCAGGCGAGAAACTAAAGGCCGTAGTAGTGCTGGACTCGACTGGTCCGGCAGAAAGGGGAGGCGTGGCTGTCATAGTGCTTGGGTAGTTGATCTCCAACCCTGGATGTGGTGATGGTGCTGTTTCAGATGAGGGAGTTTCTGGATAAGAAGCGACATAAGGTGTAACAACTCTGTATTTCGGGTCCTTGTGTTCCACCGGAGATGTAAGACTGAATGCTTGAAGAGTATTGATGGCAGTTATGGGTTCAGGCTGAGACGGAGTTGCTCTTTCGATGGTGGTAACATAAACGTTTGAGAGAGTATTGAAGGCAGTTGGGTCCTTTGGGTCGACCGCATAACTCCTTGACGACCTTGTGGCCGGGCTGCATGCTGTCTTGATCTGAAGAGAAAGCCGAGGCTTCTTGGACGGAGCTTGAAGAGACGCCATGATGTCGAATATGGTCGTCTAACGGGTCAAGGAGATTGATATACCAAAGAAATAGAGAGGGTGAGTTGCCAAATATCTCTCGTTCCGTTGCAGGTGGCTGAATCTATCAACCAACAGACAAGCAACGTCCAACAGGCCTGGTTTGGGACACTGTTACCGAGAGACCGGAACTGGCAGGGATTAAAAAAATGATACGGAGTCAAAACGCAGAAACAACACGAGCAAACAACAAGAAACGAGGACAATGCGTCTATATAGGATGATGTTCACTTAGACATACATCCCACCAGGTTGATGGTGGGCGGGGAGACATAGTTAGGGCAATCGTCTTCTATTTGGCCCAGTCCAGGCACCTAAACAAGCGCCCCTAACCATGCATGCAGCATGCAGTGTGATATTCCACTCATGGCGTAGACGCGGAACTCTCGGGGGGTTGAGAAGGATTTAGCCATGGGTGGTGAGTTGACGAGGATATGTCACTGATGGGTGTTGTGGTTGGCTCATCTGGACAACTTGGTGGGAACCGTCAGAGGCGCAAGCGCCCAGGATGAAGCGTGATCCTAGTAAGCTTCTAACCAGGCCCAATCACGCGGCTAACAGGTCGGCTCTTTCACTCGCGCTGGCGTCTATGCAAGAGGGGTACTGGTGTCCCCTCTCTAAAACCGTTGGAGGATCGGCTTTGAGAAGTTGAGCAGAGAATGACTGGTCGATGGGTTTTCTTATTAGAATGCTGAATGCCTCTTCCGCATGTATAAGTAAAGCCGGTTATGGTTTTGTCGAAGGATTCGAAATGTCGGTATACTTGCTTGCAAAGAACAAAGGCCGAGCGACAGTGGGGATTTTGCTCAGCCATGTTACAAGCCATGGTTCAAACAAGACCCGCCCTTGTTTCCAACGCTTCAGCTATTTCGGTTGAAACTGCGCTTGCTTAGGGCTGACTCAAAGGCTCCCATATATTCGAAACAAAAAAAAAATAACGATGACAATGTGATTGAAAGTGATTGTTGATAATGGCCAAAGTTCAAAGAATAAACTCAAATCGCGGTCAGCATGGCTTGCCCTCTCTTCAAGTCTTTCAAAGGCTAGAGTTGATGTGATTGGAGGGACCAGACAACCTTCTTTCTCGCAGATCTGGCAATCACTCGGGCGGCTACAGCGCAACTGTGGATGGTCGAAAGGTCTAACGTTCGTCCGGACAAGGATGGAAGCGGGGAATCATACTCGATAGTAAGAGTGAGACTGGCTTGGATTGAGAAGTGATCGGAATCCAAGCTGGGGTACGGATACGGAGTAGTCGAGAAGTAACTGGACTGTGTCCCTCGGTTTTTCCTGCGAGGTTGTGAATTATTCACTTTAGCCGAACACCGCGTCTATTGTTTGTTTAGACTCCAAAGCAGGGATGAGGTATTGGTGTTTGCAGGAGAATGACTGACATGGCATCGTACATTGGGAATCTCGCGTATTGCCAACTGCACCTGCATCTCTTTTTTAGCTTCAACGGCTAATGTCATCTTGTTTTATGCAACTCCACAGCTCAATGACTATAGTGCTCGATGGAGCAAACTTGTTGAACGCGCTTGTTGAGACTAAGATGTAGGTATCACTCGGCCGGGGGGAATATTGTGGAAGGGAGGTGTCGTAGACAGCTGGTTCCTTTCTGCAGTAGCTCAAGTTTCGAAAGCAACCCCAGTGAGATTTTGTAGCAATTGAGTCGAGTGTGATTCATATCGTGGAGAAAACCAATCATTTGATAATAAACAAAGCGAAAGAGACAATGCATATAAGTCACATATTCTGGATGGGTGCTTGCTTTACCTTACATGCAGGCACGCATTGACACCTCAGGCACAAGTTGCAGCCGCCAAAGCAGGCAGGAGCTACACTTACTCTTCGATCGATCGAATGTAATTATTCAGTGAGAAATTCGTGCCTGGATATCCATTCTTAGACTCAATTTACCTTCCAATGATAGTACCTTGGAAAAGAAAACCGAACATTGCAACTTCGGAGTTGGGTTTTTGAGGCACCACTAATTGCTGGTCAAGCTGGCTACAGCACTCCGTAGTCATCTTCAACTTTGCCCATACAACTTCACCCGCTCACACCTGAAACTCAAGCCCATGACCACCAATCCTTTGCCCCCAAGACTGGCAGCCATAGTCAACAATGGAACCGCCAAACAAGAGAAGGCCTCGAAGAAACGATGAGCGAATTATCTTGCAATTTGTTCGTTCTAGCCATTCATCCACCAATCCACTTGGGTTGCCCCTTGTTAACTCGTTCGACAGGACTACGATTGTTTTTACGCTCAAGTCTATGAAAATCAAAAGCCAGAACTCAAGAAGCTACCATTGGGCGTCAAGCAAAAGAACTGTCTAGCAACATGCAATTACAACGCCCGTGCTCGTGGTCTCACGAAGCTCATGCCTGTCTCCGAAGCGAAACGGAAGTGCCCAGAGCTCGTTCTTGTAGACGGCGAAGACCTTACACCTTTTCGTGACATGAGCAAAACTCTTTTCAACTTCTTCAAAACCTTTTCGTGGAGCCACAAGGCCGAGCGCCTGGGCTTTGATGAGGTGTTCATGGGTACGTCGTATTGTGATTTCTTATCCAAACTGTGGTGTTGACTAAGACCGTGCCCTTGCAGATGTCACTGATATCATCGAATTCAACCTCTCCTGCCTTAATAGAGCAACCCTGAAAGACTCTTTTTTCTATATTTCTAAAAACGATCCTGAACGGGGCTTTAATTGTGATCTAACGAGCCCAGCGGGCTGTGTTGAAGGCACAGCCTCGACGACCCTTGACCTTGGCGACCTTAGCAACCCAGCCTATCTGCGCCTCATACTAGGATCGCATTTTGCCCAATTCCTACGCCTTCAAGTGGAAGAGAAACATGGATTCACATCCACTTGTGGAATATCGACTAACAAGATGCTTAGCAAGCTTGTGGGTAGCAAGAATAAGCCTCGGAACCAAACGACCCTGTTAGCAATTACTCAAGACGAGGTAATTGACTTCGTAGACACCCACAAACTGCGCAGGATACCTGGTTTAGGATCCAAGACTGTGCAAGTATTGGGGACTCATATTGGCGCTGACATGAGTAGAGGCGTGTCCGAGGTCCCCGAGTTGAGTGACAATCCTGTGACAGTAGGCGATATACGCCTCCATCCTAGCATCTCGCCTGCAACAATAGAAAGTCTATTAACAGGACCTGGGGCGGAGAAAGGAGTAGGTTCACGGATTTGGGGCTTGCTACACGGAGTCGATACGACTGAGGTCAAGGAAGCCAGTGACGTGCCAAGTCAGATCAGTATCGAGGATACTTACAAGGGCTTAGACGCCATGGCACAGATTACAGAAGAGCTCCATAAGTTGTCGTGCTCACTCGTTCGAAGAATGAGAGTAGATCTTCTCGTACCCGATGATGGAGCAGAAACTCCAGGAGCACAAAAATGGATGGCCAGACCAAAGACCCTGCGTTTATCACTCAGAACATGGGCATATTTACACTCAACGGAGGGTCAGAACTATGGTCGTGTTTCACGCTCAGGGCCCTTGCCAAACTACATCTTTGCCCTGAAGGATGATATAGGCCAAATTGCAGAGCGACTGGTTTCTGAAGCCTTGCTGCCGTTGCTGCGACGCCTGTCGCCAGAAAAGGGGCAGCGGTGGAACTTGCAGATGCTCAACATTTGCGTTGCGAACATGGTAGTTGGTGCTGCGGATGACAAGACGGGAGCAGGCAGGGACATATCTGTCATGTTCAAACGCCAAGATGAAACGCTGAAGCCCTTCCAAGTGATGGAAGATCTGGATGTCGCGCAGAGCGAAGATATAACACAACCAGTGTCAGAAAGCGAGGGCGAGGATGAAGAAGACGATGATTGGGATATGGGGGATAATACATCATGTCCTCTTTGCGGACACTGCATTCCACTGTTTGCTGTGCCAGCACACCAGAGATATCATGAAATGGAAGATCGTTAACATATCACTGTGCTGTGTATGCTTTTGGCAGTGGCATTTTCTTGGCAAAGAAGGCTGCCACTCTTTGTTCACATGATAGTCACAACCAACCCAACTAAGCTGATGGCAGATGTCGAATTTGGATGGGAATGTCCTTCTTCTCACAATGGCCAATTGTTTTGCGAATCAATTCCCAGATATCACGCGGCCCGTCTGGTGCTCACCGATGGCTCGACCGAGATACGGTAACACAATGCTCTGATTTGTACGTTAGTTAGCCACGACACACCGGGGAGCAAAACCGAGGCCTTTTGTGTGATGGGTTGAAGCGTTCTTGTTTTGAGGCTGGTTTATTAAAAAACGTAGAATTGATCTAGACTCTATGAATAGGTAGCTTCGTTGATAGCTTGGTGCCATATGTTTGCGCTTCCAGCACTCAGATAACGTCAATCAGTGCTTCTTTAAGCTCCTACTTAGCCCCTTGTCTAATTAACTGCCCAATGCTGAACAGCCTCCGGATCCCGAGTCGCACAGCGTTGCGGAGTTGCAGCCCCCTCTCAACCAGAGTCAAAAGGTATCTTTGTCTGTCACTTGATGGATACGGTAAACATTTCATGAAGAATTACCATGGGCGAGACGCAGTGATACAGCATGTAAGATAGTAGCAAACATAAACTACTGTCGAGTTCCACAAATACCCATATCCAGGATATGCAAGGCTTTGGCTTACGTAGCCAAGCTGAAGCGATTCGCATCCTGACTCTCCATCTATACACACATAGGTACCAGAGTAGATAGAAGACTCGCGCAGTGAGGCAAATGACTCCATAAGCATCGTACATTGTGACACTTCTGTATCCGCGTTTGCCCACCCCACCTCTAGCAGTAGACGAGCTCTGACTACAGTGGTATATAGGTAGGCTGGTAGATATTGATCATGGCAATATAGAGTACTAGCAGTGCCAGTGCCAATACCAGTGGCAGGTCACATCCGACTGCCAGCTGGCGACACTGCCAAAGGCACCGGTGAAGCATCATCCTGAAGGTGCACCGCATTCACTCCTGCCATCTTGATTTCGTCACCTTCTTTTCCTTCTTTTCTTCCTTACCTTCCTTCCTTCCTTCATCTCTTTTTCTTCCACTCATGCAAGCGCCATCTATTCCTTTCCTCCCCATATCGCTCGCGGCTTCCAACATGCCCAACAAGGAAGATACTGGAGCAACCACGCAACTAGGACTAGGACTGCATCTTCATCTTTCCTGCCGTTTGGCATATTGCATTTTTCTTTCTTTGTAGCTCCCCTCTATTCTTCTTCAGACTCTTTCTGTTTGCATCGCATCTTCTTCACTTCATATAATCTCCTTGTTCGTTCTCCTTCACTGTTCGATCGGCTTTGCTACTCCAGCTGCATACGGACTGGCCGCTTGTTTACGTCTTCTGTTTGACTATTCACTTCACATGATTGAGATGCGCTGTGCGAGCAACAGTCCGATCTCTAGAGAATAAGAAGTGTCAAACAGTCTTCATTTGATGGTATAGCCTCTTCTCTCTCACTAATATTCAGAGCCCGACCTTTACCAACTTGACCATCTGGTTGTTCTAGCCATCGGTATACACCACGTTCATATTCTCACGATCCCTACCGGTAAAGAAAGCAACCGGCTCACTTGCGGCCTACTTTACCCAAGTGCTCTTTGACTTTGTTTCCATCTATAAGCTCATCAGATAGCTTTCAAGGCTCTAGCCAAATATTTCATCATGGGCCGAGGTGGACGAGGAAGCCCGGTCCCTCGCCGACCAGTTGACCTGACTGGCAACTTATCCGTCGTCGAAAGAAACGACCTATCGACTTTGATCACAGCCATTACAGAGAAGCTTCACAACGATATCAGCGTCATATTTGACTCTCCGCCCGTCACACCTACTCTAGGAGAGGTGGGGGATATCGGTCATCATCACTGGTTGGCTTTATCGCTCCAGACGAATGGAAAAGAGAATGTCAAACCCGGATCTCCTTCTTTAGGAAAAGGTGTACCAAAGGTAGCGGCGGCATCTCAGCCAAGTGCCAATGCAACTCAGCCAACAGATAAAGAGGACTCGGAAACCATCACCCCTCAACTGAGAGAGCTTAAGAAAGAAGCTCTCATCTTTTTCCGAAAGTGGCAGTCGATCTTCCTACAGAGGCTGCGCGATATTAGTGTCACTGAACCCACCGCTCCTCAATCTAACATGCGTGGCCGTGGTCGTGGTAATGCGCGAGGTGTACGAGGTGGTCGTGTGGCTCGGGGTGGGAGAGGAGGCGGCCGTGGAGGTCTAACCTTGACAACAGGTAAGTCAACTAGAGTCCTTGAATGTGATGCAGACTCAAGATACTCAACACTGAACTGGTCTATATGTACAAGTACTAATATCTCCCAAGGCCCTCTCAGAGTACCGCCGAACCATGTTGATCGGGAACTATCCCGACAATTCCCCCCTATTCCAACGTCCCTCTGGACTCTTCCTGTGGACAAACGCAAGCTATTGCTGCATATTTCACTGCTAATTCTCATTTCTCTTCAAGAGTATACTGCATATGCTCGTATGACCCTGCTCAATCTCACTTCATCCCTGAACCTTCCATTAAAGTTCCTCCATGAGGAAGAAAAGCGTCTTGCGCAGGGTTTCAGTCAACTCGCTGTCGATACAGCTATTGAACAAGCCTCGGAGCCAAACCAGGAAGAGAACAAACCTATTCTGAAATCAAAGGCCCGAATAGCAGCCATGACAGGTCCTTTCAGACTGGGAGCACAGCTTATTGCTGTGGGTATCGGCACTGGTCATACCGGGCATGGTCTCCGACTGCCCACTGCAGCTGGTCTGTTAGGACCTATGGCTGATAACGGTCCATCCACCGGCTCAATGCTTGGTATCTATATGACGAGGCCAACCGCCAAGATGATTGAGTCATTCTCTCGTGAGATCCAAGACTTTGGTCTCATTCCTACACGTCCTGGTGATCAGGGCGACTATGTGGATGCAAAGGCAATTTTACCCACTTCCCGTCGACTTCGCCTGGTCATCGCTGTGAACGGATGGGTAACTGACAAAGATGATCTTACTGGCCCTTGGAAGGTCCTTGGTGATAATGGGGAAGTGTATGTTTTGCGATGGGAAATGAACGTCCTTACCAACATAGGCACTGCACTCGAGACGGTCGTCAAGAGCTCAGCTTGGACTGCGGCAAAAAAGGCCATCGCCTCACGAACAAGTGCGTTTGATATTGAATTGTGAAGTTCAAGAACTAATGAGCTCCTAGTTTTCTCAAACCTCATCGAAGCAACCTGGCCAACCGAGCTCATGAAAGTGAGCAAGATCATTGACAACCCGTGGAGCATGGGAATGGTACGAGCTGAGAAAGCTGGCACTGTTCTCGCAGATGCAGTCATGCGCAGCAAGATTCAGGGTGACCGCCCCGTGTCTCTAATTGGGTTCAGCCTAGCAGCCCGAGCCATCTACGTTTGCCTGATGATACTTGCTGAGCGTCGCCAATTTGGCCTAATCGACTCTGTTGTCTTGATGGGCACACCGGCTCCCTCTGAGAGTCGGGTATGGCTAACTCTGAAGAGCGTCGTAACTGGTCGTCTGATCAACGTATACTCAGAGAGCGACTACCTTCTAGGCTTTTTGTATCGCACCTCCAACATTCACTTTGGTGTGGCCGGCCTTCAACAAATCCAGGGTGCAGATGGTGTTGAAAACCACGACGTTAGCAACCTTGTGAACGGACACTTGCGCTATTCGACTCTGGTAGGAAAAATCCTCAAGGATGTTCATTGGGAGGACCTGAACCTTAACGCCTAGAAGGCGGGGAAGCTGCGCAGAACCACTTAGAACGAGAAAAGTGTCGGCATCATATTAGGCAGGACAGGGTGGAAGGATATTATCTTTGCTGTTGAACGCTCAGGAAAATTGAGAGAGCAGAAGTTATGTGAAAGATTAACGCTTATGAGTGGCATCTTATGTCTGGGTTCCCGCAGAGATCGGGCAGATATCAACAAGTTTTTTTTTACAATTCGCATAGCCTTTAACTCCCCTATCCCGAACCTTGATAAAGTGCAACACTTCTATCCCTTATATGCTAATGCCTTAATGATACGTAACTATGTGTGCATCTGTATGTCTGTATGCTCTAGTTGAGGAATGCCAAACAAAAACTTTTGGCTATATCAAGCAGATGGGTAATCCAAATATATGTCTATCATAGACGAGATGCAATATCCTTTCTTCCTCTTCCTCTTCTGCTTGCTCTGTGCTGTCATACCTATCTAACAGCATCCGCCAGCTCTGCCCCTCGAATAACTCTACTCGGTACTTTCTCATCTAAGTGACTTTGTCTTGGCCTGCTGGCTGCATACAGCTTCCTCCTCCCCTAGATTATTACACCATGTGGTATCGTACACAATGAATTCCTTTGCTTTTGTTTTTTAAAGTCTGTCTTCATGTCCCATCTCGCTTGCCCAAGGCGAGGATAAGGCTTAGGTTGAGATATAGTCTTTCACCATCTCCTGTAAAGAGTTGTTCATCAGAGTAATTGGTTCCTCAAGGACTCACTTCTCAAGTAGGTGGAGTCGTGCCAAGCATACTGGGGACTTGCTTTCGAACGAGGCCACGCGCACCCCGTGGCTCTACTCGAGGCATGCCCTGGATAGACCGAGGCTCCCGCATCAGGGACCTATCGAGACGCGCAGGAGTTCGTGTCACAACAGTCCGGTACTCTCCTGGAAAGTTACCCTTCGGTAAAGGGACTGAAGCAGTCCGCCAGATATGGTCGGATGTATCACCAAGGAAAGCGGGAACTCTGCTATTAGAACCACCGCGCGGAGGAGCATAACCGCCAAAAGTTGAGGCACCGTGAGAGGCGCGGAGTGTTGACAGTCGGGAGAGACCTGTCGATAGTCCACTACGGCCTCGAGCTTTCTTAGCCAGGATGATTTCATCGAACAATCGGATCGAAGCGTTATTGGCTGGCTGCATCTCTCGATCATGAATAAACTCATTGAAACCTGTTTGAGTTTTATGTTAGAATCGAACAGTCTGAACATTAAAAGGGAGTACGTGTTTAGACTTACACTGCGTTTCTCGCATCATCGCAGCATAATCGTGCTGATCATGCGGAAGACTTTTGATAAACCCGTCCATATCAAAGGCATACAGCTGGCCATTGGACTTTTGCTGCTTTGAAGGTCGACCGAGGTACTTGCGGTGTGTATACAAGAGGCTTGCAAGACAGCGAACAAACGCCGCCCGAATGCGGTCTGGATGGAAAGCTTCAGGGCAGACAAGAGAGCAATGGCCCAGACACCTGCCATGAGAAAAGACCTTGCAGCCAGTGCACTTGTAAATGCCATCACCTTCGGCGTGATCATTGCAGATGTTGCAGATTGAAGTGTTGTCCTTAGGAATCCAGTTGAAACAGTGACCCTCGACCCAGACCGTGGTCTCTGTGTTTCGAACAGGCTGGATCTGCATGCTAGGCATGATAGTTGACGCCGCAATTGTTGACTGGGCGTATGTTGATGGCGCATAACCGTTCCCATATCCTCCGCCACCTCCCACAACAGAGTTCTGGGACTCTACCGATATCGCTGAGATGGATAAGTTGGCCTGGTGGCCATTGAGGAAGGGGAGATTCGGTTTGTGATACGGAGGTTGCTTGTCGATACCGAATGAAGAACTGCGTCGCATCTTTTCCTCGCCGAAATGCCCCGAACGCTTCTCTCGAAGAGTAGCCGCCAGGGCAAAACCGGAATCACTACGAGAAACTGGCGTAGAAGGCATGGGAGGGAAGTTCACAGAAACAGGGGATACAGACGATTGAGGGCTAGTCTTTCCCGACCTGCTTGTACTGGGCCTATCTGATTTGCCATTCTCAACATTTGCCGAGGCAAAGGCGTTGAAAAGTGGCGGTAAGATTTCAGTTGGCGGGTTGGGCTCTCCAAAACCTGAAGAGCTTTGCGATACCCACTTACCGAGAGTACTTTTGGAGGTTGAAGATCTGAACAGTGAGCCATTTTCAGTCGAGAAGGCGTCGTAAGGGAACGATTCCATAGCATAAGGAGGAGGACCCGTTGCAACTCCAAATCGAAGCTTGTGCGGGGCTGCGACTTGTAACAGAGACATAAGCTTCCTACGTGCCTGACGAGGAAGCCGGACAGGTTGTGCAGTAGCATCGATAGTATCCTGGTCCAAGTCAACCAGCACATAATCGTCCTCGGGAAGCTCAATATTGTCGTAGCGTCGCTCAATGCCCACGATGTATGGACAAGGCGCTTCCAGAGCTGATAAGAGTCGTGCTGGAAGTATAGGAATGAAGATACTAGCCCACTTCAGGGGGTAGAGTAGGTTTGCCAGCGCATGGCAAGCAAGGTGCAGCATGCTGGTGTGAGAAGAGAGAAAGATGATCCGAGATTCGGACATGGCATATTCGAACAGAGCGACAATGTTCTCGAGCGATAGGCAGCGAAACAGGGCATAGAGGTCAATGGATCGCGAGCCGGGAATCTCATTATCTGCCTCCTTGCGAGCGTAGAGTCGCAATTCTCGCACCCCCAATTCAACTTGAGTTTTGGAACCGAGAGGATTGAACGCCTCTGTACATAAGTTGACGACATATCGTTCCAGAGGTTGCCAGCGGCCAACCCTAGGTGAGCTGGGGGGGATTCTCAGAACACCGCCATCCGTCATGGGCGTAACAATAGCCTTAAGCCATTCTTTCCAGAAGGACATATTGGCTACGTCTCGACCCAGTATACCGTACGCACGAGGCGTCCAAAGTCCGCTCTCGCCAGCAGTAAGACCTTCAATTTTAGACGCAGCGCCGTGTCTCAGGGGCCTAAGCATATCTGTCATGAGTGTAATCTTTTCTTCCACCGTACTGATCTCGTCTTCGAGCCTCTCACGAGCCGGAGAGCCTGATGGGATTGTAGGCAGTTTTGCAAGAAGTTGTGAGAGGTGAGTTCGTTCACCAGCTAAGCGAACTCCCAAGCTAGCTGCCAACTCTCGCTCTTCTTCAGACATGTGGCTCTGCCGCCACTGCTCGCACTTCTTCTCCACGTCTTCGGCTACCTCAGCATTGAGAGCAGTCCAGATGATAATGGTAATGCCGTACAACTTGGAGTTGTCGTCTGAAGTCATGGTGAAGCCATGCCATGTCGATCGCGGTCGGTCATCGGATGACACAATTTGGATGTCATTGGGGAAAGCAAACATGGGCACGTAGTCGGGAAACCTTCCACGTCGTGAAATTTCATCTCCAGCCTCCTGAGGCGGATATCGATCAAGGAGAACCGGTTCGAATCGTCGTTTGAGGGGGTGCATATCGGGATCGGTGTTGAGAGGTTCGGGAGGTGGTATTACGGAGTTGTAGTTGCTGAGTCGTCTGGTAGTTCGGATGGAGGCTGCAAGTGGGGGTTAGCAAATGTCTGTACTGTCTTGGTCATATGATGGAGCCAAGGTCCCAAGTAAGAGAGTACTGACGTGCGCGGCCTGTGCTGATCCTGTTGCTGGGTTGCTTGCGCACGCTGTTCATATCCCTAAAGCTCATCTTGCGGCGGATGCTACCCTTAATGCTCCTGAGAGGACTCAGTCTGCCGCTGTCGCTTTCCTCTGCCTTGATCCTCTCTGCCCGAGGGTTCACCATTGGTGCCCTGGCTTGTACTTTTGCTCCCGCACTGAAGCTTAGGTCCTCAAGAAAGACCTCTCGCTCGGCTGCGAACTTGACCAAAGCCTTGTCGAAATCGAAGTTATCCATGAACATAGAGCCCTCGCCAAGAATACCGCTAGGGCCAGGACTTTGGCCTGTGCCATTGGTGTTGCTAAAATTGGGAGGGTTCACAGCACGGATAGTGGCGCTACTACGGTTGCTCTTGGTGTTGCCATCTGTTTCGTCAAGAGTCTGTATAGAGAAACGGTCGGTGAGAGATATCCTAGACGTGCGGCTGGCTGAGCCCTGGCGTGAGTGCCGCGCCTTTGTCTTTGTTTGGTCGCCATTTGTGTATTCATCGTCAGATTCGCCATCTTCGACAATCGTGGACTCGACAGGAATAGAGGCGGGTGCGGGTTGGGAGTTGGGATCGTGGTAGGACACCGACTCTACGCCAGCGATCCAGAAATATTCGGCGAGAGGGGTCGAAGAGTTCTCCATGACATGTCAATCGTGATGTGTATGCCACAGAAGGGCGAAATTGGAGCTAGTGAAGGAGCGTGAGTGAGAGCAATCGAAACAGTTGCCGAGCCGGTCTGTTCTGCTTCTGTCGCTTTGATTGTGGCCTGAAGACGTGGGCGATCGACAAAACCAGGTCGGGTTGCTGGGGTTGCAGTTAGGTCATGAACGATAGCACCAGGGCCTTTATCAGGCGAGTACGAAGACCGCGATAACAGCAGATCCAACTGCGGACGACTTACGGCCAAGGAAGCTTTGTCTCTTTTCAAGGTCGAGTGTGGGCAAAAAAAAAAAGGAAACTCGAAATGGGTTTAGTAAAAGGGATGCGATGAGCCAGTCGCCCAGCGCCGGTCGTTGACGGGAGCCAACAGTTAGGTTTGAAGGTGGATGAACGGGGCCAACGGTCAACTGAAGCCCAATAGATTGGGAGGAGAGGAGAGATGCAAGAACTCCAGGAAGCCACCTGAGCCAAATGATCAAGAAGAGGAAAAAGAGAAGGAAAGAAAAGGAAGCGGTTGTGATAGTGGAAGAGCACAGTAAGTAAGGTACGTAGCAGGATGACCCAGGAGAGAGACCCAACGAGGATTCAGTGTCGATCTGCCCTGTGCTCGCAACCTTTCAAGGTAAAAGGTAGTGGTGGTAGTTGCCTGATGAAGAACGTCCGGTGTGCATGCCTACTACTAGGTACAGGTACAGGTACAGGTACTTGTGGGTGTTGATATGAATTGCTACCATGAGCCATGACAATATCGAGCAGACTGGGGGCGTCGATGCAATGCAGGGTACCGTGTGAGCTGTGCCCCCGTACCTGGAGGTTCCCGTCGTTTTAGTGAGTGATGAGTGATTGTAGGGTCCAGGCTCACCCACGTCCAGGCCCAGGTCCAGGTCCAATCTATGGTCTTTGGCCCTCTCAAAAAGTTGGAGAAGGACGACCTAGCTTCAGCTTCCTTCGGGTGACTGACGGTCCAGGGGCTGCCACACCGAACACGCGCCTAAATCCGTGGGGTTGCAGTGCCCGGACGGTAGGGGACCGTTTTTAGGGGACCACTGAGAATTGCGCCAGGCTCTGGCTGTTGGCATCCCGTCCATTGGATACTCGCCCATTCATCCGCTGAAGAGGTCGGATAATAATCACGGGCTGGACTATCTACATTATTATCCTTCCATCCATCATCCGGGATCTAACAAGAACCAACCATTCAGTCACCATGGACACTCACCGCTGACTTCTGTCGCTGATACACTAGACTTCAAGAAGTTCAAGTCCACTCCATCACTCAAGATATTTGTCTGCGGTTGGGCTTGGACCCACAGGGATTATTGCATGCATTGTAACATCTGCAACAGATTCAGCAACAGAGATGAGATGTCGCCAACAGACCGAAGTAATAATAATCAATCGATCGCTTTTGACTGTACGGAGTAGATACTCCCAAACCAGTTGTACGTACTTTTTTTTTGCATTTGTGCATGGTACCTGACAGCTGGCTGGTCTAGATCTTTTGCGTTGTTGTGATGTGAACCGATTCCGCAAACAAGCAAGCCGTCGATCTTGAGGCGCACGCCGTCGCTTTTCCAAGCTCTACCATTCGACAGGTTCAAACATCAACGGGCAGCCATTTTAACGTAGACAGATGCAGTCAGGTCGAGTTTCTCTCTCAGGTACCATCAGCCAACTTCAGGGGTTTCAGGATAACAATGAACGAAAACCTCGGCGCCAACGGACCCCACGGGCAACGATGGACCATGGAGGTAAGATGTCTGTTTTGCTAATGTTCCTTTCATTACTAGACCAGGGTCAGTCATGTATCATTCGGATATGAATATGAACGCTTCACCCCTCCGCCCATTCTACTCTGTTCGTGTCTGTTCGTGTCTGTTCGTGGTGGGTACAATAATTGCGCCTATACGGATAATGCGCTACAGACGAGCCTACCAGGTACTGTATCTCTAGCGTCAAGTCTTATCCCAGTCAGACATCCAGGAGCCAAACTTCATGGGTGTCCTCCCGTCCCCATATCATACCCACTTAGTCGCCGTGTCTGCTCCATCAGCTAAGGATCGAGGTGCCACATTTAGCTGAACGAGCCAACATTCTCCAGCAGGCTCACGAAGTTGTTGGTCGGAGTAGCAATACTGGGCCATGGGCTTACAAACCACACGATCAGAGATGTGAACAAAATCAGATCAAGAACCCAGAAGTGAGGATCGTTCACTAAGGTAACGATCCCGATGGGGCGGCTGGGCGGCCACGCTGCGAGTGCAACACTGCAGACAATAAAGGCGTCAAACCAGCATCGATGGGTTGGGTGTGCCTGCGTATGCGTATGCGTGTGTGTATGCGGTATGCGGTATGCGGTATGCGGTATGCTGTATCCGTCTGCACCACCATCCTTCACACGGAAACACACATGCTTGACGCAGTTGCCAGATGGAGGGGACGGCACTCATCACTGCTGACTGATGAGTTGGCTTGTTCTATGCCATGCCCTCCTTTGTGCCTGATATGAGCCAGACTATGTTTTGAGCAGCGTGATGTGCTGTTGTTTTGAGATGAAGGGTGGCCTCTGTGCTGTGTGGCCCAGCGAGGGGAGTGAGACAATGTCCATGGTCGTACAAAAAAAAAACAAAAAAACAGGAACACAGCCAGGGAGGGACTTGGTCTTAACATTAGCCTTGGTCTATGTCAAGCCCCTAGTGAGATCTCCCATTAATATCGCCCCGTTCGAAATCACGGCTTGCTCAACGGCTGGTGCGGGTGTGGGATAGAGTGCTTTGTGTCTGTGGTTTGAAACACTCAAGACATGTTGATTGTACTTGACGGGAAGAGGGACGCGGTACCGTTAGGTTCAAATGTGAGCAGTCGAAGGAAACCCCCGATTGGAGACAGTTTAGCGTATTGCTCTGTACCTACTCCGTACATTGTAGCGTGTCTTCCTCGTGGATGATTGTCCCGCCCTCACCGTTTTTGTGCAGACAAACAGCAACAGAGAGGGGCGTTGCAGACACTCCAACAACAATATCAGGTGCAGACTTTGATTTGGCAGGACTTGCTAGGGCTCGGTCATGCTAACCTGCTGGAAGATGCAGTATTGTCTTGGCAGAATGAGAGTATGTTTTTTTTTCTAGTTGTTGTTGTTCATCTGGTGTTTCGATGAGCGTTATTTGTGATGTTTTTGTTTTTGCTTTTGTTTTTGTTTTATTTTATTTTAGACTGCGGGCATTATGTTGCTTAGGCATTTTTTTCATGATAGAGTCGTGGATCTGTATTCTTTTCTTATTCCATAATGCAGGGGAATTGAACTGACGTAGGGCCTATCCATCTCATGTTCTGTGGATGTTAACGTCAGGTGTTAGTTGTTTGATACCTACTCTAAGCCTGGAAGTGGGCTGTCGGTACTCCGTACAGGTACATGCGCCACTCGTTACTTCCCAAGACTTGGCGTCGTTCTTTCGGATCGACGCTCGCGTTGTACAAGGGAGGCAGGTGAGACGCGGATACTGACCAGTCTCGAATCCTAAAATCGCCAAAACCCTGTGGATCGCCATGATGGAAATGGATAACTCTTGCCTTTTACAGAACTTGACGCCGGTTTTGAAACGAGGTCATGATTTGTCAAGTTACTCGATTTTATACTAAACCATCACCAATATTCGTTGAATCTATTATATTCTACCTATATACTTACTAGTATACCTCTTTCTCACAAATTCACTATTACAAGTCCTCTATCTTTATGATATTTTTCTCTCCTTTTCTATTTTACTTTTATTCTTCCAGAATGTCAATCACTAATAAATATCAAATTTGATCCAGCCATTGACATTTGAGGCGTCGCCAAATCGGGCATCGTGTTCCTTAGCCCCAGGATGGCACAGGCCCAAGCTGAACCCTCCCTACCTCTCCAGGGGAAAGGAAAGAATGGATCAGGATGTTGTCCTCTGTTGAATAATTGCACCTCTGTTCCTTGAAAGACAGTCTAGACTGATGGAGTTTTTATATAAGCCAGTCTGATCAAGTCTCAGCTATACCGATAGATGCTCATCCTGGTTGGCTCTATGCAAATCCAACATCAAGTAAACCAAAAAGAAAGATACCTCACGGGTCTGTTGACTATTCCAAAACCTTTCTTTTCACATCTAGGCCGTATCTAAATAAAGGTGTCCCCTGACGGGCCTCACGAGAATACGAAAGCACGAGCCAGCCTCTGATGCAGGTACGGAGCACTAAGTTAGGTAGGGAGACTGACGACATCCAAGACATGACACGCGAGTAGGATTCGGACTAATCAACCCAGGTCAAAACACACGAAGCAGACACGCTTCTAAGCAAGTAAATCCACTCTGCAGCACCCACTCAATCTTGTGTTTATATAAACACTTGGAGCTCGCGTTTGGCCAATCCAGATGGCTCATTCGGGGCTCCATCAATAAGGCTAAAAACTGAGGGAGAATCGAAGAAGACAGACAAATATGAACTTGGGGGCTTCAGCCGTTGAGCCTACCTTGACCAAAAGCAAACGGAACGATTCCCTCTTCTAGGCACTCAGGGGGTTTCTGGCCTTTGCTATGCTGTGCTGTGCTAAAGTTAGAACTTGTCAGTCATGCGTCCGTCAACCCGACGATTGTCATTATGCTCATTCAAGTGGCTGCTTTGAAATGTTTCAATATTCTTGTGAACCTGGTCTAGTATTTAGGCTTGATATCATCATACATGACTACGCAACTTGTCCAATACAGTCATATTTGATCAACCAAGCGGCTTGATATCTCAACTCATCACAATTCAGCTTTGCCTTGACAGTTCTACTACGGAAGCCACAACAACGATCTGTGTTCACTACTCATATCACTTGAAACAATGCTCATGATCATTTCCCCTTGAAAACGTCTATTCGATCTTTTGGACGTTACTTTGTACGTCTACTCGCGAATCGACAAGTTCGGGGTAATGAGCTAAACGCATTGCCGTCCCTATCCACAGCACTTACACCTCGACGGCGTCGTTTGTTTCAGGTTGCTCTCCACGTTGGACCGTGTGTTAAGTACCTGAACCTGACCTTGCCTAACTCTGGACTTATCGCTATATTATCGCTGCCCATCCCCTACAGTACGGCAATGCGGCTATCAGAGATCTTAGTGCGATGCGATACGTTGTTCCGTTTAGTTTTTCCTCATCCTGGTTGATCGCCACGCCCTGACCTGCTACTAAGAACCGTCTCCTTGCCCTGGTCGCCAGGGGTTCGTTCTTTGCTTGTGAACATAATATCGTGACATTGAAACAACATTTGTTTAGGAGTAGTATTAATAGAACTTCTACAGAGTGCTTGTCATGTCATTCAATCATCCAGGCAAATCATGAAAATCTCAATCAAATAATTCTATGTTGATGCTATACTCGCTGAGGTCTTTTTGTGTTTAAAATAACTGCCAAGGTCTCCTGAGTACTAACACCTCGCCGTCGATAAATTATACTATGCGGATCTTAATCAAACCCAACTATCTAAGAGGCAGTCTATCGTTCATGAACACACGTAGATTCTCATGCTATCGCGCCATCAACTCCGAGAACTTCTATGCCGTAAACAACAGCCGGTATAATAGTACTCCTAGCGTTCCCGGGCTCTTTCATTTAATGTCGCAGCTTCGTCTCAGTCAAATATATTACTCATAAAAATGGGATTAGTTGATGAGGATGAACCCAGCTGCGGTATCCCCTTTGGACTCCTAACCTTTAGCGTTCAGTCAACTAAATCAAGTAGATCAACCTCATGAGAACCATGGTCCTAAATCAACAAAGCCCGAGACATCATTTAATAAAATAAAGGGGGGCCCATGCCCTGGTATCAAACTTGTGTCCGCACGGCTCATAAGTCTCAGCCCTTATCTTGCTTGATCTTTGACCCACGTTCTAGATTATGTATAAAGTTTGAGACATGCCTCAAGCGAGTTCAAGCTATCAAAAACGCTTTGGCGATACTTTGACTTTGGTGGCCCGTTGTTGGCTTATCCGCGCCTATTTCTCGGCGTGCACGTTGCCCAAATCTCAAATCTTCGATGAAAGTGTATTTTGGGTTTCAATCTGACAGATCAAAAAGCTCATGTGGCAGCATACTTTACAGGAACAACGGTTATCATGCCATGGACCTATTGTGTTGCATATGCCATTCTCGTCTGTGTCTGTACCAATGCTCATGGGTATCGTTTATTCGTCGTATAACAGAAGCTCTTCATCGTGCCGCTCGTCTCGTACCTAGTTTTCCAGTAGCAAGGTATCCTCGGTTTCCCATCTCTCCTCTCCATCCAATCCCAAGTGACCCAAAGATGATCCTTCCGTCCGGTGTCACCTCGACCCCGTCGGCGCCGTCCTCCATGACCACAAAGCAGACCTGTTCCACCTCGCCTGGGTGAAGCACCGGCTTTGCGCTCCCGCTCGCTTCCCAATTGCAGTCACGATACCGCAAACCAGGCTCCGTATCCAGCACCACCTTCTCCAGCTGCACTACGTCCTCGCTACAGTTCTCCAACTGCGCTTCCAGAACCCATTTTCCGTTCCCCTGGGTATCGTCAGATCCCAGCGAACCGACCTTTGTGCGCACGATGAGAGATGCCTTGCAGATGAACTGGTACAGCTTGCGGAACGTTCTTGTGCGTCCACTTGTCTCCGTCGCTTCGTAGTAGCTCACTGTCACCGCAAGCACATGGTTGCCCTCTTCCTTAAGATCGAACGATACCATCTTCTGTAACGTACTGCCCGGCTCGAGATCTGCCTCAGGCTGTCCGTTGGGCGGGCCGAGCTCGAGGCGCTGCACGGCGCCCATGCCGGGTGTCTTCATCTCTGCTTCTATACGCACATCGCGGATGTTCTTTCCAGCGTCGGGTGTTAAGTCATTGTTCGCGCATAGCGTACAACTGAACGTCTCGCCAACATATGCGGATCCGAACGACACAGGAAGGTTGACAATCGGACTGAGGAGGAAAGGAGACGGATTCGAGACTGTTTGGGAGTGGTAAGCGAGCGATGCCGGGATCGGAGCTGGTTTAATAGATGCGCCGGTTGAGAAAGGAGGATCGATAGGGTGTTGCGTGACGAGAGATGGTCGAGACAGTCTTGCAATTGATTATACGTTAGCGAGAAGTAACTTTACAAGCTGTAGACCTTGTATAGCTTACCGGAGAACCTTGAGAGAGATAGAATGGGGTTCCTTGATGGGATCGTGGGAGGGGTATCTCTGATGGCTCATCTTGCCATAATTCACTCAAAGCACGTGTTACAAGTTAAGGAAAATGAGATGCTCTGTGTGTATGCCAGTTGTTGCCAGTTGTCTTATACGACAAGTGTATTATGTAGATAGAAAGGGAACCATGCGATGCGACAAAGGCCCTGCGTGTATTGCTTATCGATAAGATCCCGGCCCCTCATCCACGATTGAGGAGGTACCTAGTAGCATCATGCCGAACTATATGCGATTTCCGAATAACATCTTATCAAATGTCTAAAGCTCACATCTATGATCTACCCTTTGAGTTAGTATCTACATATATTACAATCGTGTATCACGAAAACTGTTCTGTCGTAAGTCGTGTCAGATAGCAAGTATACCATAAATAACATCACCTTCTTCACAGCGAGTGTACTTCGACCTGCAATATAGTCATTACTAAAAAGCCAAATTTTGCGACCTACTAGATAGCAGAACTGCTATTTCTTAATCGCTTCCATACGAAGATGGGTCGGCATAGGTTCCTACTAAACAGTTCGAAATCAAATGCGAGACCTGAATCAACACCCTTCTTTCCACAATACAAACTGGAGCGTTCACGTACAGAGCCAATGAATTCCCACTTTAGTAGCAAGTCTTGCTCTTAGACATCCGGCTGCTGCTACGATCGACTGTACAAGTCAATGACTACAGCCTAAAGTCCCGGTGGAGGAGGAACCTGCAAAAGATTAGCATGTACCGAGGGGGGAGATGAAGGATAGTATAGAGAGCGAGTCAATACTCCCAGTATCTATATCACATACCGAGCCATAGCCCCCTGAAGTTCCAGGGGGAGATCCGGAGGGTGGAGGAGGTGGCGGCGCCGAGCTGGGTGGCGGAGGCGGAGGGGGAGCCGCTTCACTCGGGGGTGGAGGTGGTGAAGCTGACTGACCAGGGGCACCTGGGGCTTGCGCCTGTGCCTGGACACCGTAGTATTGCTGATACATAGCGACATAGCTGTGGGCAATGGTTAATAGCTGAAAAGCAAGCAGAAGGATCAGAACGACTCACTTAGCATAACCACCGTAGGCTGCATAAGGGTCTGCAGTGCCATAGTACTGGGCGTACTGGGCAGCATAATCAGCAGCATTAGTAGGGCTGTTTGCGACAGCAGGTGCTGGGCTATTAGAAGCACCACCAGAGTTGGCTCCGTAGCCGCCATAGCCACCATGGGAACCGCCGTGAGAGCCGCCGTGGGAATGGTTGCGGTCGCCTCCACCGTTATATCGATCACCGCCGTGTCGGTCGCCTCCATAGCGGTCACCACCGTAGCGAGGTGGACGGCTCTTGAACTCCTCATATTGTTCCTTGACGTTGGCGATCAGGTCCTCGCAAAGCTCCCTTGCCTTTTCGACCATATTGGCATCAGGCCCACTGTTGATGTGTTAGTGTTGGTTCTCACACAGCATACATAATACTTGCGTGACGTGGAGGAACATATCCTCATCGCTCTCGTGGTTTGTGGCTGCCTCGAGATATCCGGAACCGCGGCCCTTGATCTGCACACGGCAACCGGTTTCCTGCTGGATGTGCTTTACATAAGCGCCACCGTGTCCAACGACCTGAGCACGCAGGTTGAAACCATGGACAGGCTCCAAACTGATCGGAATCTTCTCCTCGGGCCACTTGCGCTACACAGAAAATGTCAGCATAACTCGTCCAACCCGTTCACCTCAAAACCCTTACTCGTCCAAACTCATCACGCTCGACCTGTTCCTGGTCTCGTCGGCGGAAGCGTCTTTCGTCGACAAGCTGGGGGAGCTCCTGCTGGATAAGCTCGTTAATCTTGGCGACAGCAGACTCTAAACCAGCCTTGCTCGTGCTCGTGATGTGAAGATACAAAGGTGGGCTCTGTAGATGGTTAGAAAACGAATGATGCAGAGCAAGATGTTTCTTACAGCGGCCGTTGCCATGCTCTTGTTAGGATAGTAATTGCCCCGGGTGGTGACATCTTGCTAAGTCAATAAAACATCCTACTAAGAAAGCATAAAGGAATTGCGTACCAGCACCGGTATCGTCTTTAATCTAATCAAGCGGGAGTCAGCAGGAGCATCGTAGGGGGTGTTGAAGCGAGCTATCAAGCTATGTAAGCATGATATCCTCGACTCAAGCAACAAGGTAATCCGAGAGAGCGCTTCTGGGAAGATCAGTGGACTTTGAATCAAGAGTATTTACCATTTTTTGTGTTGACCCTTTAGTAAGGAGGTAACGGTTCCTCAGGTCATTGACTTCGATATCCTGGATGTAATCACCATCCGCAACGTACATCTCACCATCAATCGCGGGTGCTGTCTTGTTTGCGCTCTGGGGTGTCGAAGATGGTCGCGGTGGTGGTGATTCCGTGTCGGCAGACCTGATCGGAGGCACGTCGACGTGTTGGATTCCTTTCCGAGCTTGGAGCTGCGCATTAATTCTGGCCGCAGCAGCAGCTATAAATCATGTCAGTGGATATCCACAGGAGAAAAGGCTGCCTCCAGTGTATCAAAACAGAGCCAGGATAATGAACACATACCAGCGGCAGCGGCAGCATCGGTTGGAGACTTTTTTATCTCAGGGGTCTCATCTTTTGCAATTGGGCTACGGTCTCGACCTGATTCAGAGCGACGCGACGGGGGAGATCGAGAACGACGGTCGAATCGTGACGCCTTTCTGGGTTCCGGCTCAGTCTGATCGAAGCGCGAGCGCTTCACCGTTCGGCGTTCGGTATCATCCATGCCGGGCGAATGCGCAGAATGATCGAGATGTCGAGAGTCGCTTGAGGATGCGACACGAAGAGATGTGTTTGTTGTAGTAAATTGTAGCGCTGCTGAACTATGCCGAAGTGTGGCTCTAAGATCGATAGTCCGTGTAAAAAATAGCAACCAAAATGCGCCTGTGTTGAAGTGGAGTTGATATTGTTCAGCGAAAGAAACAAAGGTAGATTGGTAGGGGGTCCATTGACAACGCCTCACAGACCACGCGCACGTCCTTCATAGCAACCTTCCGCCACATTTGATGTGGCTGGTGGGCTACCCGAGACCGGCGATAGTTAGAGGACCGATGTGGGGAAGAAGTTGGGACGCCAGGCACAGAGATAAAAACCATGCTGAATGTGACAAGTAGTTGAACAAGGTGATTCATATTGCACCGATAGAAGCACATATGAGCTTTGTCATCTTTTGACTTGTAGTCTTATTTGTAAATGATTAACATATGAGGGCCCATTGGACAATTGGTTAGTGAGGCTTAGCCTTGCATGGGTTCATCAATCTGGGGAATCTCAAAGCGTGAAGCATTGAATCAGTTGAAGCTTTCTAAGATGCAATATACAGTACACAAAACAACGGCCTCATGCGAACGTTAATTCGGCTTTGATTAAATTGAGTTAGACGCATATGTATGGTAAGTTTAACTTGGAAATACACATACAGCAATTGTCAAGCTGTAAGAGACCTCAGTACCTAAGCTTACAGTTCTGTGCAAAAGTTCTGACAACAAGCTAAATACCTAATATATAATAATATATAAATAAATTATATATAAATTATAAACTTTATGTAATATTATTAAGAGATTATATAAGATTATATAAATTAAAAAGAATTTATTATAATTAATATAAGATTATATAAAATATTTATAGAAAATAGAAAGTTGTTTAGAACTTTTGCATGCCCACTGTACAGCGGACCCCTGCCGAGCTCATCCGTGCCCCCGCAAACACCTACCCGTCTCCTCGTTGCCTCCGGTCACCGGCCTATCGGTGGCCTAATCATTTTTTCGGCATTCCCCTCGAGCTACCCTCTTCCCAACATTGAGTCACCTTCATCTCTTATTCCGTCCGACCAATTGCTATTTCTTCATAGACGAGAAGCTTCTTGTTTGGCCAGAGAACCCTTTCTGTTCTCCCGTCTCTGCAAGATGGCATCTCTCCGGCCTTTGACTGCGTCCCTGCGCTGGGCTGCCTCCGCGAGGGGCGTCGCCGCCGTGCGATATAGCTCCTCCTCGACCTCTGCCATCGCCTACAAGGCCCTTCGCCGCCGCTCTGCTCCTCTCCCCGTGAGCGATAACCCTCCTGCCTGGTCCGCCCAGTCTGCCGTCTCCAACATTCTCTACGAGACTCCGGTCCCCTCTACAGCTCCTCCCAAGCGCCATATTCTCAACTGTCTTGTTCAGAACGAGCCCGGTGTCTTGTCCCGAGTCTCCGGTATTTTGGCTGCTCGTGGTTTCAACATTGACTCTCTTGTCGTGTGTAACACCGAGGTCGACGATCTCTCTCGTATGACCATTGTCCTCACTGGTCAGGACGGTGTTGTCGAGCAAGCTCGCCGACAGCTCGAGGATCTGGTCCCTGTTTGGGCCGTTCTCGACTACACCAACGCTGCCCTCGTTCAGCGCGAGCTTCTCCTTGCCAAGATCAACATTCTTGGCCCCGAGTACTTCGAGGAGCTCCTCCACCACCACCGAGAAATTGCTGCCGGCGAGGTTGAGGTCGACTACGCCCACGAGGCCATTGAGCGCAGCATCTCCGATACTGCCAAGGATTTCCACCCCAGTAAGCTGGCCATTAGTCAGGCTCTCCGACACAAGCATGAGCATCTGAAGTCCATCACCTACTTTGCACACCAATTCGGTGGTAAGGTTCTGGATATCAGCACCAACAGTTGCATTGTCGAAGTGTATGTTAACTATCCCATCTTATACATGTGATTCTGCAAGATACTGACATATCATTCTAGCTCCGCTAAGCAATCCCGTATCGACTCATTCCTCAAGCTCATTGCCCCCTTCGGCATTCTCGAGTCTGCTCGCACAGGTCTGATGGCTCTGCCAAGATCTCCCCTGTCGGAAACCAACCAGGAGTCCCTTGCTATGGAGGCGGATGAGGTCGTTGATGCCAGCCAGCTTCCTCCCGGTTAAACTAGATACCTCAATTAGTGGCTCAGGCCAATGGCGTTTTCCAGCAAAGGATCTGGTTTAATTGATTTAATTCCAAAGACTATTTTTTACTATTTGTACGCCAATGCTCCGTTTTTCTTGTATCGAAGTAATCATATCTGTATGGTGCCTTTTCTTCTTATTCCACTTTAGAAGTTACCCTTGTTCACGACAAAGCCCTCAAGCGCGGCTAGACGATATTAGCGCTTCGTTCTGATAAATACGGAGTTAGACACTTACAAACAGCAGCCCATAGGCGGTTCTCAGCTTCAGGGAACACCAGAGATCGAGGGCTGTAAAAGACCTCGTCAGCAACCTCCTCAGGGTGTCGAGGAAGACAGTGCATGAACTTCCAGTCCGCTTTGGCACCTCCTCGCTTGGCAAGATCGTTATTGATCTGGAAGCCAGCAAAGTCCTTGATTCGCTTCTGGGTATCAGCCTCCTGGCCCATAGAAATCCATGTGTCTGTCACCAGGATGTTGGCATCCTTCACTGCCTCCTCTGGTACGTTGGTCTCGACCAGCTTGCCGGGTGAAGAGACACCATCGGCAGCGGAGGTGATGAGTTGCCTCATAGCGTCAGGGATCTCGTATCCCTTAGGGGCAGCGACCGAGATATCAACACCCATCTTGATACAACCGATTGCCAGATCAAAGAGAACATTGTTAGCATCGCCAACCCAGGCAACCTTGAGGCCATTGAGACCAAGAGTAGCCCCCTTGGCACTTGTTGAGGGGAAAGTCTCATGAAGGGTGAGGAAATCGGCAATGGTTTGCAAAGGATGGAAATCATCAGACAAAGCGTTGATAACTGGGACGTTCGAGTGCTCAGCCAGAGTAGCGACGTCAGAGTGAGGTCCAACTCGGGCGACCATGCAAGAGGTCATGGATGAGATGACTTTAGAAGTGTCATAAAGGGACTCGTTCACCTGATGAATGTTAGCGTATTTCTTTTTGTTTGACTGGTATCTGAGTACTTACGCCCAGCTGAATATCATCCTTACCAAGGAACATAGGATGACCACCAAGCATGGTGACAGCAGCTTCAGTAGATACTCGAGTGCGGGTGCTACGCTTGCTGAACATCATAGCAATGGTCTTACCAGCAAGACCAGCATTAAGATAGCTCGCAGGGGCCCCACCCTTGAGAGCCATTTTTCGAGTGTTGGCATCGCGAACAAGATTGGCGAACTCGGTAGGAGTAAGGTCAGCAATAGTCATGAGATGCCTCGGAGTCGCGGCTTGTGAGTATGCTCGCCTTTGAAGGCCTGCAGCAGCTCCTTGAGCGATTCGGAAGGCTGAAGTTTTCATTATGAGCTGTGTCTGTGTGCTGAATGAGTTGATGAGAGCTGTATAGCTTGGAGTGAGCCAATGGGTTTATGATTGGGCTGTACTTTATATCTATCAATGGTAGGAGAACGAAGTTTTTTTTAATTAAGCTAATAGCTGGAGTAGGTCAAGATGAGTCGGGGCAGGAGGAGTCACTATTGGAGGGTCATGTCTCGCCTGGTTGTTTCCTCAACGACAAGTGGGAAGAGCTCAGTATGCCCCGCTTTTATCATGAGCCGGTCTCGGGCGGCTGACTCTATCTCAATTATACTACGTAGTAGTATATAGACTATATATATGATATGAGTCTCATGTATTGCTCACAAACACAGATGCCGATGTTGAATATGTGTCAAGAATGCATTGCTGTGTATGGGTAATGAATGACTGACTGCTGTTCCAAAATTCCAAACGATCCAAGGGTCATTGAGCAAGGAAACCCCTCCGTTACCGGCAGCTGAATTTCCAATGGTAATCGTCCTGTTGGTCCACTGAGTCTTAGGCAACTTACACCAAGATTCATCCTGAGAAGCATGGAAGCCATGATGCCTAAGCAGCCGTATACCAGGTAATTCATTTTTTTTTTCAACATGATTGTTAACCAATTACCATACTATACCATGTAAATACTTAGCTTATACTCTTACGAAAAACACTTTTCAAGGTACCTTACTTACCTACCTATATAGGCATCAAGTATCTAATACTTGGATAATACCATGAGTGTCAGGTCAATCTAACACAGCAACATTAACTGGCACTTATTAAATTCTCAGGCATATGCATCGAGAACTTTGAGAGTTACTAGCGTTCCATGCAGGGTTCCATTTCATGGAAATTCCAAGGCAACTGTTTAATGGGAAAATGACGTCGTGCTCAAGACCCTCAGGCCCCCAATCCTAAATCCCCAGGTCTCAGTGGAGGGTCGGGTGCCTGTTCCTGGTCTAGGCCGACACAGGCCAATCACAGCAAGACCCGCAACATCCTTATCAGTCATAACCACACACTTAAACCTTGCGGAGGTGGACTTCACCCGTCGATGACGAGTCCCTGCTCAGTCTCAGATTGATTACTCTTCTTACATCAACTTCACCTCAACTCATCTTCGATAACGACGCCTGTTCACTATCAATCCTATAGACCAACAACTCTCGACATCGCTGCGACCTCTTCTGACCCATTTGCGCTATATGCGCGCGCCAAATTCCATCAAACGGCCTTCCTCATCTACCCAATAAGCCCAGGACAATGCCGGCCGACGAACACGAGCACCTCGTCTCGCCAACGCGCGAGGAAGAGGAGCCCACCGAGTCGTCGCCTCTTCTTAGTCATAGCCACGACGTCCAATCTCACGATGTCGACGAACACAATGAGAACGAGGAGCACGATGAAATCACAGCCCAACCTCAGGCGCAGGGCCGGAGTTTCTGGCCACGACGTGACGGCAGCAAGACCGGTACCAAGTCTTCCTGGCGATGGCCTTCCATCGTTGCTATGGTGGTTCTTGGCATTATCGTCATTTTCATCATAGTTCTTGGTTTCCTCGTTCCCCCAGCCGTCAAGGAATATGCCGAGAAAGCTGCTGTTGTTGAACCCACCAACCTGTCCATCGAAAACATTACAAGTGATGGCATCCGGGCGCGTATTCGCGCAAATGTTTATCTTGATGGATCGCGAGTCGACAACAAGAACTCTCGCCGCATCGGAAAAGCAGTAACTGGCATTATGCGAAGACTTGAAACTAAGGAAACGACTGTCAATGTATATCTACCTGACTATGCTGATGCTCTAGCTGGCACTGCTGTTATTCCTCCTCTGGTAGTGGATATTGTCAATGGGCATACAAACGAACTGGATTTTGTGGCAGAGGTCAACCCTGGCGATCCCGAACATATCCGCAAGATCGCAAACGACTGGCTAGAAGGAAAATTGAAACAGCTGAAGGTTGTGGGTAAATCCAAGATCCACCTTCAGTCAGGAGTTTTCCCGCTTGGTTCTCACGACGTGGCAGAATCCATGGTCTTTGAAGGTCAATCTCTCTATCGTTCCTTTGCCACCCTGTTCTTAGGAAAGAAAACACTACTTTAATCAGAAAAGCAAATTTACCCTTCCAAAACTTAACTGACACTATCACAGCTAATGAGATCCCGTCTATGCCTGAGTACAACATCGAACGCCTGAATCTACACGATCGTCCTGTCGACGGCCACGGACGGGAAGTTATCGAGGCTGACGTATCCCTAAAGGTTCATAATGATTATCCAGTATCTTTCCGAGTGCCGACTCTCGGCTTTGAAGTTTTGGTGCCGAATTGCGACTCATCACTGCCTTCTATCAGTGTTGCAGATGCTATTACGGATCCTATCGATGTCCATGCCAAGGCAGACGTTCAAGCTGACGCCAAGGGCATCATTCGTGATATTCCAGAATCTCTTACGAAAGCATGCCCCCACTCTCAATCGTCTCCCTTGGACAATTTTATGGACCGATATTTCCACGGTGAAGACGCCAAGGTGTTTGTGAGAGGAAAGAAGCTCAATGATACCGACACTCCAGATTGGATCTCGGATATTCTTGAGAGCATCACAGTACCAGTCGATTTCCCCGGACGATCATTTGATAGCCTGATCCGCAACTTTTCCCTCACAGATGTTGACTTCAAATTGCCTGACCCTTTCGCAGACGTTGACGATCCCGATGGTTCGCCTCGGGTATCTGGCACAGCACAAGTCCTAGCAGCTCTACCCCCTGAGCTCAATGTGCAACTGGGAGTTGACAAGCTCCGCGCCAATGCTGATCTATTCTACGAGAAGCGCAAGATGGGAGTTTTGAACTTGGATCACTGGCAAAGCGCCAACTCGACGCGAGTCGAAGAGAACAACGAGACTTTGCTCAACATCACCTCGCGACTGGTCGATGTCCCCCTGAATATCACTGATGGCGACGTATTCAGCGAAGTCATGCAAAAGCTATTGTTTGGCGGCGGTGATATCACACTCGACATTAAAGCCGAAGTTGACGTCAAGGTCAAAACCGTCCTCGGAATCTTGACGGTGAAGAAGGTTCCTGCAGAGGGCAAGATTCCAGTAAACGGTCCGTCATCGCTGTGGTAATCTCTTGCACCCCCCTGAGGATGAATAATCCCCATTTACGCATTGAAGTATTTTACTAAAACGCCTCGCGACCATGTCAAGGGCCAATGCTAACTCATCCCCAGGATTTCCTGGAAACGCACTCGGGAAACTCAAGCCTCAGGTCGGTGAGATCGAGGTACTAGAAACGACTGAGACGGGGATTCAGATGAGGGCCCTCGTCAACCTCACAAACCCGACACCATACGCAGCAACTGTTCCTTACCTTAGCGTGCATATTCTCCATGACGGTGAGCTTCTCGGCGAAGCCATATCAAGAAACGTAAGCTTCAACCTGGGCAAAAACACCAATCTTCCCGTGTATGCGACCTGGGATCCTCTTCGATTTGGCGGCGAGAAGGCGCATGAGATTGGCCGCAAACTGCTATCAGACTACGTGTCTGGGGAGAATACGACTTTGACGGCTCGAACTCATAAACGAAGTATTCCCAATGTGCCTATAATAGGCGAGGCATTGTCCAACATCAACATCACTGTCCCGACACCACGAATAACTGTCCCTGGCGAAGATGAAGGCGAGAAGCCGCACTTTATCGCAGACGCTACCTTTCACCTCTTTTCGTCAACGGCCTCCTTTACGCTTCTTTCTCCTCTACTATACAACACTCTATACATAGAACATATTAACGCCACGGCTCTTTACAACCACACCGAACCAATCGGCCAGATCGTCTACGACGAGCCGTTCCCAGCAACGCCTGGACGATCTCAGACCCCACGCCTCCCTGTCGAATGGTCTCCCAGCCGCGTGGGCTACGGCAAGCTCAAAGAAGCTTTGGGCGGGTCGCTCAAGCTGGATGCTGTAGCTAACGTTACTGTCAGGCTGGGCAGCTGGACTGAGAAGATCCATTACGTAGGCAAAGGCATCGGTGCGAAGGTCAGCCTATAGACGATCGATTGCGAAACGCTTTGATACAGAAATGTTAGGAGTTGGAGGTTTTTGTTTTTTTTGGGAATTGGAAGAACTTGGGACAATTGAATAGCGTGTTACTACATTTACCTATAGAAACACCTAGAATACATGAAATTGACTTTTTTCTATTATTATTTTTAAGGAGAACTACTCAGCATGTTCAGCAATCCCCAAAGCTTGGCATTGAACAATGGCTAGGGTCACATGTTTATCATTACTAGCTCTAAGGTATAATCATGTACAAATGAACAAGACAAAGTACGCAGACACAAAGGCGTCTGCTCATTCACAAGAACATGACAATATTCATCAGAAACCCGCAACCTATACGATGCAATCCATCACATTGAGACAGCAATGATTGGAGTATAAGAAGCCTGCGACTTTCCGCTTCAATATTATCATCTTCATACAAACATTCATCTCCAGGTTGCAGGCCCAGCTAGAAACTTGAACAATTTCAAGGTAGGTCTCACACTCACTGTTTATCTACTGATTATTCTAGGCATTACCACTTCGACAATCAATCATGTGTTCCGCTACTCCTGCAAAGTTTGACATCGACAACTCTGGTGCACCCGAAAGCTCGATGCCAAAAGAACTGAATCTGCCGTCAGCCAGGAAGCAGAGCCACGAACAGTCTAACCCTGCCCCGGCTTTGGAGGACATGGTCGAAGCTCTTCAATCAGAGATAGAAGAGGCGATGAAGGAGTTGAAAGACATCTGGGACGAAATGTCCATTGAAAATGCTAAGCTCCCGACGATTGTGGAAGAGGTATGAAAAAGGGGCGTGATGCTTCACTTGAAGCTTGCGATTCGTACTTCAAGCCTACAGTGAACTAAGAAAGTAAAGAGATGGGACTCGTCCGGAACGAGCAAAGAAAAGGAAATCCTAGGTATAGTCAGCCAAATACGAATACCTTGAATCTAAAGCTTCACGCAGTGTCAGCAGGAAATAACATCTCAAAATTGAGCACATGAGTAAAGGGTAAAAGCACCTTTTTTTTTGTTGATATGAATTGTCCATTGCCGGTATTACTATTCGTAGCCTTCCCAAAAACACCAAAACATCCTGTGATAAAAGAGTGAATCATGCAAGTCGTACACCAGCTTCCCGTCGCTTTTTGAGTTGCTGCTGGGCTGCCAGACTCATACCGGCAGATTGGGATGCGTCAAACATGCTCTGGGCTTCACGTCGCTTCTCATCCTCGATCTTCTTGAGGCGCTTCTCTGTCTTGCCCTTACCGCTTCCCTTGCCGTGGAACTGGTGGCTGAGATGCTTGAAGGCCTCCTTGGTATCGAGGGGACGACCCTCGTCGTCAGTGTACTTGAGTTCGACGTTTGGCTTGTATCCAGCCGAAAACAGCTCAGCCATGCGTCGTGACTGTTGCTGATCGCGCCAAGTGTTCTGCTGGCGTGCCATTTCCTCGCGCTCCCGCTGTGACATCCTATCGAGCTTACCACTCATGCGGTCACGCTCACGCTGGTTGCGGGCCTGTTCGTCCAACTCTTCCTCCAAAAGTCGCTTGCTGGCGAGGAAGTCCTCTCGGTTACGCAAACTGCTGTATTCGGAGTCGCCCCGTGTGTCTTCCACAAGACCACGCTCTCTTAGTAGCGCTAGAGCTGCGCCCATGCCCTCTCCAACGGCCTTTTCTTCCTCAACACCTGCCTCTTCCGGTTCCTCAACGGCTGATGATTGAGGCTTCTCTTCTTCAACAACCTGAGCATCGTCATCCATGGGATGGTCCTCTTCAGGTTCCGGTGATTTCGAGACATTCTTTGGTTTTCTGGGCTTGCGTTCTTCATCCTCGCCAGGCTTGCTTAGACCAGCAACAAATTCTGATACTTCACCAAGAACAAGGCCTCCCTCTTGTAGCTCCGTAGGCTCTGGGTCGTTATCTTCTTCTTTGAGAAGTTTGGCGATATCTGCAGGTCGAGTCTTCTTCCGTTTCTTAAGGGCATTCTTCCGTTGGATCGCGAGTGTTGCTTGGAGATCGTCATCATCGACAAATGTGTCATCAACTGCTTTTCGCTTCTTAAAAGTAGTGTCTTTTGAATCGATGTCCATGGTGTCTTCGGCGGGTGCTGTTTCCGTCTCCACAGGAAATAAATCGTCGTCGTCAGTGGGCTTTTGTCTAGTGCCCTTCTTGTTCTTCTTCTTTTTGGGCTTCTTGACTTTGATTTGTGAAGGGTCAATGTAATCTGAAGAAACAGGGGCATCACCTATACGTTGGGAGGTTAGATTCGAACAATTTCGTTGATTGCACATAAGCGGCTTACCAATAATATCATCCAAGCTCACGTTCTGGCCGTTCTTGGTCTTGTCCACTGGCTTTTCCAGAATATCTGAGAGTTCTGCGATGACGCCACTTGTGTCGAGTGTGAACTTCTTTGACTTTTTGCCATCAATCTCTTCATCGTAATGTGACAAAATACCACGTTCGCCCTCTTCATCATCGTCGAGAGGGTTGTAGCCTGGTTTCTTCTTCTTGGTATCGAGTCTCTCGGCAAGCTTCTCAGCCTCGCGCATATTCAGGTTCTCCAGCTCGTCGCCGTCTTCCTCGTTCTCGTCAATAGTTGTGTCCTTGAGGGTAAGGATCTGGTCGTCGCCATCGAGGAAAGCCGATGTGTCGTGTCCGACTTTTATGCCTGCAAGATCCTTGGAAGTATACTGGACTGCGGCTGCTGCTTCGGCCTCGGCGGCGGCCAGCTCCTCTTCCAACTTTCTGACTTTGGCGATATTCTTCTGTCGCTTCTTTTGGCCTACCAGCCAGTCCTTGGCGCTGAGGTCGCCACCTTCATCAGCGTCTCCGAAACCCTTGCCTTCCAGTAGTGCATTACGTTGCGCCAGCTCTCGCGCCTTTCGAACGGCTGCTGCTTTCTCTTCGCGCTTCTTCTTGGTTTTCTCCGCCTCTATAACCTTGTTGTAGTTGTCGTAGGCCTGGGCCTGGCGACTCTCGAGCGTGCTGGGCGCATCGCCATCGGCGTACATAGACTGGTTTTGGGTGGAATTATCTGCTCCTGGGACAGGCAAAGGCTTCATGCCCAGGGAGATACGAATTCGATTCGTCTCTTCTATCGTTGCGGCGTCCATCTTGGCTGTTCGAATTTCGATGCCGATATATGTGATGCAGTACGGCTGTGAACTATGATGGAAGGGTGACTTTTTGGTAGGCAGAAAGATAGGCCTGAGGTTGATGAGCACGGATCACTTTTCAACGCGACAGAGCGGGACCAATCCAAAAGACGTGACAGATTCCGCGGTTGGGCCGGATTATGTAATCCAGATTCGTGCTGAAAATTTGTGTATTTAAATCTCAAGCTGATCTCTAATTTTCCTTTTTCTTTCTTCAAGCAAACACGGATCTGTGCCTAGCGATCCCCTGCTCTTCGGAGTCAGGGTCGATTACTTTGCAGCTCGATAACTTATAAGGAGCCATCAACTTGTTATGGTGTCAATCATCCTATCGACAGGTCCAAGAGTAACAGTTGCTCCAGCCGCTTCATTCGTTGCCGCAAGGCAGCTTGAGTGTCGGGGCTGTTGCAGCGAGAAGCTATATTCCACCCCCCTTTTCCGAGACCGTTGGTTAGTGAGGTTGGGGAAAACCATGGCCTACCTACATATCATAATTAGCTATTTTGCAGTGTGTGAAGTCTGTTTGCCTTGACTGTTGATCTACCACATGTTGATTGCGACGTGATTGTAGAGGCCGTAAAACTTTTTTGCGGACCCTTTGCAAGGTTGCCCAGCAACGTGTGTGATCTAAAGCAGCTTAACTTCCATGCCTTGTCCGTCAGAGAATTATTGTTCTCTTGTTTTCTTGCATGTGCAGGTTGTGCTTGACTGTCGAAACCCTGGAGTCAAGTCTTCTTCTGGTGGCTTCGGCTCTTGAATCTGAATCTGGGGAAAATGATACTCTATGACAGAAGAAACACCCAATATTTCACGATCTACGGCCCGTCTTCGGGGCTGGTACCAAGATGCGACTAGATCGCATATAACGACGGCGGAGTGTCCTGTTGTCAGGGTGCATTTGAACTTTCACAAGGCTCACAACCAATAATGCAACTACAGGGTAGGCCCATTCCGCATACGGAGTACTCCAAAAGAAGTCATCTTCAACGTCAGATGCCATGTCACAACAGCCGATAACCGAGGGCCTGCAACTTGCGTGCATACATATTGCATTGCATATTGCGTATTGCATATGGGATGGGTCGCACTCGGCGCTTTATAAGCCACGCGATATTCATCCGTCCACTGCCGATGCCTGTATCTTGGAACATTTGGGAATAGTTTATTCTACCTACAGTTTTAGTCTGGAGTTTCCAAGTCGCAACTTCATGGAGAGAATGTGGGGGAAGGGACGGAACGAAGCGAGATACCAAGGCTCGGCTCACATGTGAAGGGCTCTGCTAATAGGTACAGAGTACTTTTACAAGGTATGTGAGACCTCCTACCTATTGCAGGTAGAGTAACTAGGTAGGTAGTCACAAGTAACATGTTGTTTACCCCACATTCTAAGTTAAATGTTGGAGACTTTGTTAGTGAGCTCATCGTAAATTCGGAGAAAGCGTCACAAGAGCCTAGAGTCAGCTGGATGCTCATGTGAGTAGTGTATACTACAGAGAGCAGAGAGCAGAGAGGTTCTTTAAGTGAGACACTTTGAGATATCAATATTTCTCAAAGACACTGAAGTCGTCATGAGGTGACCAAGTGACGAGTTTGACTCCAATATCACACTACAAAGAGTAGAGGCGAATATCAACTACAAACAACAACACCACTACCTAGAAATTGCATCAGACTAACAGAGGCCAACTCGGCTTCATTCTATTATTCGGCCCTTTGAACCACACCGCACTATCCCCCCAAAAGGCCTTTGTCCGTGGTTCACGATCTCTTCAGCTTCCGGACTTCCAAATCAGGCATCTGACAACTATACCCTGGACATAGCCAACTCGTCAATTATAGAGAATTTTTGTTAGAGTCGGCATGCCGGTTCTCTATAAAACCTTGATGATGGATCTACTCGATGTTGGTGATCCAGTCTCATCACTCTCAGTCAACTCTACCGCCTCTTTGATACATCCCATCATGTACTTTGTATCTTCTGCCTTTCTACTCGGCTCGTTCGCCCTCCAGAGCGTTCTGGGTCGACCTGCCTTTGATGAACGCAGTCAAGTTCTGGAGAGACAATCTTCTGTCGACTCTTTCATCAAGTCAGAGAGCTCGGTTGCCATAGAACAACTTCTGTGCAACATCGGCTCTGAGGGCTGTAACGCCAAGAACGTGGCTTCTGGTGTTGTCATAGCATCTCCAGACACTCAGGACCCCGACTGTAAGTAGGCAGCAGCTCAAATCTGGTATATTCATTAATAGATCATAGACTTCTACACTTGGACCAGAGACGCTGCTCTAGTCTTCAAGTATGTCGTAGACAGATTCGTCAACCAATACGACGCTGGCCTGCAGAAGCGCATCCAACAGTACATTGCCTCTCAAGCTAAGCTCCAGGGCGTGTCTAACCCCTCTGGCTCACTCTCCGACGGCTCTGGTCTAGGAGAAGCCAAGTTCGAGGTTGATCTTAGCGCTTTCACTGGCGGCTGGGGTGAGTTGATCGACATGTTTCAACCCCTAGTCTCAACCAAAGACTAACACTTGCAAAGGTCGACCCCAGCGAGATGGCCCAGCTCTCCGAGCTACCGCTATCATCACTTATGCCAACTGGCTGATCGATAATGGTTACACTTCTACCGCCTCTGATATCGCGTGGCCCGTCATCCGCAATGATCTCAACTATGTAGCCCAATACTGGTAAGTATCAGAGTACAGCTTTCTACAGCAAGGTCTAATAGTCATAGGAACCAAACTGGGTTTGATCTCTGGGAAGAGGTTAGGGGAAGTTCATTCTTTACAACTGCATCCCAATACCGAGGTAAGTTTCTCCAAAACTGCCCCTTTGAAGTCTGCCATATATGTACTGACTCAAATTACCTACTTAGCCCTCATTGAAGGTGCCGCCCTAGCAAAGAAGCTTGGAAAGTCGGGAGACAACTATGCCTCCATCGCACCCCAGGTTCTCTGCTTCATGCAGACTTACTGGATTTCTTCTGGCAAATACGTCGACTCCAACAGTAAGTATCACTCTGTCCAAGACTCTGGCGGTATAAGATATTCACACTCTCTTAGTTAACGTCAACGATGGCCGTACCGGAAAGGACGCAAACAGTATCCTCACCTCAATCCACAACTTCGACCCTGCTCTTAGTTGTGACGCTGCCACTTTCCAGCCATGCAGTGACAAGGCCCTTGCCAACCACAAATCTGTCACCGACTCTTTCCGCTCGTGGAACATCAACAAGGGCATCTCGCAGGGTAGTGCCGTCGCTGTTGGACGATACATTGAGGACGTCTACTACAACGGAAACCCCTGGTATCTCGCTACCCTCGCTGCGGCAGAACAGCTCTACGATGCTATCTACGTCTGGAAGCAGAAGGGATCCATCACTGTCACGGATGTCTCTCTTTCTTTCTTCAAGGACCTTGTCTCTAGCATCTCTGCCGGGACCTACGCTAGCGACTCTGCCACCTTCAAGAGCATCACCGACGCTGTCTCCAAATATGCCGATGGGTATGTCAGCATCGTTGCCAAGTACGTGGGCACAAACGGCGCCCTTGCGGAGCAATTTGACAAGAATGACGGCCACCCCCTTTCCGCTACGGACTTGACCTGGTCATACGCCGCTTTCCTCTCAGCCGCCGACCGTCGTGCTGGTGTTCTTCCTCCTTCTTGGGCGAGCGGTACAGCCGCCGTTCCTCAGCAGTGCGGAACCAACACTGTCGGTGGCTCATACTCCCTTGCTACTGCGACTTCATTCCCACCATCGCAGACGCACAGCGGCGGTGTCCCATCCCCTACAGGCACTCAACCATCAAGCTCGCCCACTTCTACAAGCTGTGCTGTCGCCACATCTGTGGCTGTTACCTTCCAGGTGACCATTGTAACCAACTTCGGCGATACCATCAAGATTGTTGGCAACATTGCTGCTCTCGGCAATTGGGACACTTCCAAGGCTGTCGCCCTGAGCGCCTCCGACTACACCTCCTCGAACCCTGTGTGGAAGGCCACAATCTCTCTCAAGGCAGGACAAGCTATCCAGTACAAGTACATCAACGTTAAGAAGGATGGCTCCGTTACGTGGGAGAAGGACCCTAACCGCACCTACACTGTTCCCCAGACCTGCGCTACAAAGGCCACTCAGTCTGACAAGTGGCAGTCCTGAGAGGACGACTGATATCATACCATGACCAGTTTTCCTCTCACTTGTCGGTTAGGCTGAAACGGATGTTCTCTATGACCAGTGACGCGGCTTTGGTGACGGATGAGGACAGATCTAGGAGCACAAGGTATAGCACAAGCACAAGCACGTATTAGCACAAGTTGTATATTCTTACTATTGACTCATACGTATGTATGTATCTCCAGTGAATGTTAGTGAGCCCGATACTGATAGAACCCGTAATTTTAAAAGGCCCCCCTTTCTGCCTTGTCTGAAAGCCTCCATCAATTAACTACCAGTCCTGGTAGTCAGTGACCTGCAGAAAGTTAGCAAGTTAACTTCACTTGAGCTACACACCCTCAATATACCAGGCCTTGTTATGGTTTCATAATAGTCGTGTTAATTCTATACCTAACCTTGACCACCTTCGAATCCATCATAAACAGACATGTGACTACCTCAGCTCAATTGCCCATCTCTTTGACTAATGTCAACTGCAGAACCCAGAACTTTGCCGGAATGTTTGTTGAATATGCTATATCCCAATCTCTCCTTTACCAATGCCCGTAATCATTTGTGTACCAATATCCCCTTCTTATCTCCTTCAGCGATTCCTCTACGCAAACTCATCATCCGCCTCTTCAATCTGGTTCTTGACGCGCACCAGGATCGTTGTCTTCCACTTGTCCAACTTGCTGATCTGGTCGAACTGGTACAGTCTATCGGTGAATTGCTCCTGGCTCTTGGCCTCGATGGCCTCGCATAGGTCAGTCAGGAGCTGGTGCTCTCGCTGAGCGCCAAACGAAGGATCCATGTCGCGGTACTTTTCGAGGGCCCGCTGGGCAGCAACCAGGTCGCCGCTGGCAAGGTGGCATATGCCTGCCTTGAGGAGATAGTCCTTGACGCTGTATTTCATGAGGTTGTTGTTGATGGACTGCTCGGCCACCTTTTCGTATTTCTCAATGGCCTTGTAGTAGTCGCCCTCGATGGCAGCCACGTCGGCGACCTTGAGCCACAGTTTGTTGGCCAGACTGTTGCCTGTGTCAGTAATCGTGAAAGAAAAATCGCCAAAGTCAGACTTACGCTGCCGCATTGTCGCCCTCGTACCAGGTGGCAGCGAGTTCGTAGCTTTCAATCGCGCTCTTGGCATCCCCAAGATCCACCTCGTACAACTCGCCGAGGTTCTCCTTGTGAGAAGCCGCACGTCGGAAGTTACCCTTAGCACAATATCGGTCGACAGCCACATTCAGGCATTTCGCGGCAGCCTGGGGATCGTCTTTGCGGTAGGCCTTGAAGGCATCGACGAGGGTGTTGGCGGCATCATCGGGCTCCTTAAGCTTATCGGTCTGGACTTGCGCGGCCTGTTCGAAAGCCTTTCCGGCCTCGAGGTCTAGTGTCGGATAGTGTCAGCTCGGTTTTGGAGTGCCGCGACAAGGCGGTAAATGCGTACTCTGTTGTTGCATCTTGAAGGCATTGCCGGCCTGGATAAAGAGGTCGGCGGCCTCTTGGTACTTGTCTTCTCGTCCGCCAAAGAAGCTAAAACCACCACCGGCGCTTTGAAGCTGCTTCTGAGCCTAAGTTTCGCGAATCGTCAGCATAAGTTGGATAGCGCCTGGCGTTGCTCCCCAAGCCAAGACCAAGGCGGGGGAGGGGTTACTGAACCTTTTGAAGGAGAGCTCGAGGGTCTTGAGCCATGGTTGTGTAAGTTGGTGAAACTGGGGTATCAAGTACGAGTGGGGACAGAAACAAAAAGAGAAAAGTGACACGTTGGAAGAAGTTATCAAGAGCTGACTTGGAGTTGTAAGTAAAGATGGCGAGTGGTGTTGCGGCGTGGTCGGCGGCTGAGCTATGACGACGGCCACCTGAGCCACAGACACCCAGCATAGACATTTAGTGGGCCGCCGCAACCGCTATCGTGACACCACAGGTCTCTTAAAACGGAATTCGACGCTTGAAGATTCTATCATGAGTTGAGACCTACAAGTTATAAGACTCGATTGGTATATCATCACCTGCAAACGAGATTCACAATTGATATCGAATACACAGCAAACCTCTGTCGATTACTCAACATAACTCAACACCATGACAATTTGCGCTTCTTGCCGTCTCGCCCTGCGGCGCACTATTAATACACACCCTACGAAGCCTATGATGGCTCGTTCAATAACTACAAGCTCATCGACCGCTGCCTCGATTCTGGAGAAGCCTACGTGGTCTGTTCGCAGTCTGCTTCCCTCTTCGCAGTCCTCAGTACCAGCAGAGAAGATCACACCAAAGCAATTACACCACCTTCTTCGTCTCTCAGCCCTACCGCTTCCGACAACACCTGCCGACGAGACTGCCATGATAAATACCCTTGAGAGCCAGCTACAATTTGTTCGCGCTGTGCAGCGTGTTGATACGACCGGCGTTGAGCCTTTGCGGGCGATCCGCGATGAGACACCAGAGGCTCGACAAGAGGTGACGATTGGTCTTGCAGAGCTACAAGAGGCCCTGGGCAAAGAGGTCCGTATAGGACATTACCAGCGGGCAAGGAGAGTTAGAGAAAAGATTCAGTCCAATGCGGAGAAGTGGGATGCTCTAAGCACTGCAGGCAAGACGACAGGAAGATATTTCGTGGTCGAGAGTGGAAAGAAGGACGTCGAAGGTGGAGAGTAATGGAGATACGCATTTCGAAAACTAATATGTAGAATTTAATGGAAATGCGGTGATGATACCCTCTTATACAGAATCCTCTAGAGTTTATCATGCTTCACTACATGCTTCTGTAGTCGCATTTGGTTGAACTTCATCAGAATAGTCTGATATTGTCAACACTAGCATTCTACACGCATCGCTATCAACTCATAATCTATGCTCATAATCATTAAATCCACATCCAACCTTCGAACCCTTTCTTGTCTAGCTTGCGGTTCTTGTTACTCTATGACTTGGTCTCCGATGGCCCATCCTTGGGTTTTGGCTTTGGCACCTTCTCATATGCATTTGGACTCGGCGCTCTCTTCTCTTTTCCTTTTCCGCTTTGTCGTCCCCGTCCGTGATTGTGCCCATGGCCATGTCCGCAACCCTGACGTTTACCCCCTGCTGGTTGTGCGCCGTCGCGATCAGAACCAGAGTCTGAATCAGAGTCGGAAGAAGAGGATTCGTCGCTGGATTCGTCAACCGCTTTGGGCTTGTGGTAGATACAGCAGACTGTTGCAGCCTTTGTTAGTATTTATCCAATCAATATCAGGAGTGGGAATTCGTGATGCGCACCTTTTGAGCTCTTGCGTCCAAGACCCTCGTTATCCACCACGTCTTCTGCCCACTGAACCGATCGCCCATTTGAAGCATGCGCGCCTCGAAGTCTCAGGATCTGGGGAGCCTGTTCTCTTGTCTCTGGTGTTTGCGTTGGGGTCTCGGTCTGTGTTTGCGAAGGCGCTGGGGCGCTTCGTTGTTGCTGTCGTTGCGACATGATGCCTTTTGTATGCAGTCGATGTAATCGCACGAGGGATTTGATCTGTTCCCTTACGATAGAAATAGTGTTGGGAAGAGAAACAAGAAATCTTGTCAGGTGCTTGTTCTTGGAATCGTATGGCAAAAGGAAGGGAATGAATTGTCATCGGGTCAATCGATTATGGAGGGGTGCAAAGAAAAATCCGGGGTTGGGCTGGGTTTGCCCCACGTCATTCTTGGGTGATCGTCAGGGCATCCACGGCCATTAATTACTGAGCATCCGTATAAGGCAAAGCATTGGTACTTAAGTTACTTGAATAGGTACCTACTAGGTATAGTACCTACCTTAGTAGGTATCATGGGCTCTTGTTTATTTGTACAATCAAGTACAGTTATCAAGGCTGTCTAGAGTTCTATATTATACAAGGTCTTGGTACAGTTCATACTTTTATGTGTTATACAGTTGCCATGATCATCCAGTGCCAAATCTTACACTCATTCATCATATCGCTTTAAATCGTACATCTCCAACTCAACGCTCAACTGGGTGCTGCAGCCCTCTTTACAGCCTTGGCGTTCTTCTTCGCACCCTTCATACTCCTTCGCGGTCTGCTCCTCTTGTGTTCCGGTAATACGCGAGGTTTGTTGTGAATCCATCCTTGTATAGGCTGGCGAGTACCGACGAATCGGCCTTCAGGGCTGTAAACTTCGACCGCTGGCCAAGAAGGTTCTAGTGGAGGCTCAGGCTCTTTGCGCTTCTTTACCACAGGTGCTATCGATGTATCTCTTCGCTGAGACTTCATGGCGGCAAAAGGATCAGATGTATCTACTCGTTTTTGTCTGGCCCTCTCATCGAACTCGGATTGTTGCTGTTGAGTAAACACCTTCATAGCAATATCCCGAGCGCGAACTTGAGCGACAAGCTCAACATAACCGACACCTTCAATAAGGATATCTGTCGATAGTACCCTGAACGGTAGCCTGTCGACATTCAAGCCAACCGCATTTTTCCTTGTTAGAGGCCCAGCCCTCTTCCTGGTGACATCATGAGACAGCTTGAACGTTCCCGCATGTTTCATCTTGTCTCCAATACCAGGGAGCATGATGCTGGGAACACCCATGGACTCCCTCGTCTGCTCCTGGAAAGCAACAGCTTTCTCTGTTTGAGTAAGATGCTCATCCAGGGGCGTAAAGTTATATGCAAGAAATACCAAATTGGGATTCTTGGGTGTGATGCGGATAAGTCCTCCTCCTAAAATGAGAGACTTGCCAGGCGTCATGGAGGTCTGCTCAGGTACGATGCGCTTTTTCATGATCATGGATTGGCGACACTCCTCCTTCACAAACAGATCCAAATCGCTTCGTGCTAGACCGGGAAGATCGATCAATTCGCCTTTCCCGTTTCCAAAAGGCACTCGAATCGGCGATGCTGTTGTACCGGGCAGCGAGGATACTAGAGGCATGTCGGGGTAGTTCTGTGCTGGTTGAGGCGGTGGCAGCAAGTCTCCCACATCCATATCATCCTCCTCAATTTCTTCAGCAACAATCGATTCCGCGTTGATGACCTCCCGAGGATATGTTACCACCGATGCTCGCCCAGTATCCTTAGCCGGCCCCATCCTGCCCTTGGGATAGACAGCTTCAAATAGCTGAGATTTACCCACGTTGACCTTTCCAACCATCCACCCCGCACCTCCGCGTTGCCAGATATCTTCTCTAACATCTGTGCACCACCAGGCCCGCTTTGCACTAACACACCTGACATTACCAAGTCGAACCCTGTTTCCGAGCCGCCCCAGGGCGTCTCGCAGCACTTCGCGCAAGTAGGGCATCATGGAATCCACGATTTCTTTCGTAGGACCAAGCAGATCACCACGAGTGATAATAAAGCTCAGTTCTGTCTGGCGATCCTTCTGGAACTTACCCCCGCGCGACCGGCGATTGCGAGTCCTTATGGGGATATCGCCCAAAAGAACATTTAGTCGAGGGATGAGTGACATCGGGAAATCGGCGGCGTCAATAACATGGTATATGTGGTTGTACTTGTGTGGTGACTCCTCGATCGTTTCGCGCAGTGACTCCACGGTGGGATGGTACATGGCAACCTTCGCTGTATCGCTCGTCGTGCTATAATGCTGCAGATTGTGACATCGGTCGCATACAGGCTGCTTGTCTTTCTGAGGCGCTTCTGTAGGCATATTAGCTCTTGCATCATCAGTGCTGAACTAGTGTACATACTGGGTGCAACACTTCCCTCCGTCTCAGCTCCGGACACCAAGAGGGAGGGATCTAAGCCAAGAGCTTCCAATTGGCTTTGGTCCAGTGTTTTGAGAACATTTTCGACAACTCCATCCTCTTCAGTCGCTGTATGTTGATGTTCAAAAGCCTTTGGGTCCAACCACTTCTTGACTCTCTTACTCTCGGAATCGAAGTAACCTAGTAGCTGTGGGTCGGTGGTTTGTGTAAAGGCGCCGCATCCCGTACAATTCAATGGTAACTTTCTTCGAGGAACTTCTGGATTGAAAAGGGAAGGTGTTCTTTCTGTCGTTGCTGGCGGCGCATCATGGGTTGTCGTCGCTTCGGTATGATTAAATCGTCGAGTATAAATGGTAGTTTTTAACGGTGCCGCTCTTGGTGTTCTATAAAATCGACTTGACGCTCCAACGGCTGGACATAAAAATAGAGGAACACTCGATGAAGCAGATGCTTCACCGATACTGAGAGCCCGATTGAGCCATCGAGCTGACAATGCGCGGTGCATTGTGTTTCCTTCGTCGTGAGATCAAATTTGTTGTCGCAACTAGAAAAAAGTTGGACTTACACAAACTGATTGTCCCAAAAAATTCTTAGGAAATCAACCACATATTTTGCTACTCAGGTATCCATGTCAAAGTGGCATTTGAGGGACAGACCCACCACCCTCCGGGTCAACGCTCGGCCCGCAGTCTTCAGTCTTCGCAGCGTTAGCAGGGGTCTCTATGATTTTCTGGGTCTAGAGGCGTCGACTTTTCGAGGCATTGCGACCACTAAACCGGTTCGATTTAAGAGACATCTGTGTAGGGCCTTTGCAGATCAAAGGTTTGGCAGTTCAAGATGAGGTCTCTCGGTGAGCGTTTCAACAAGCTTCACAGGGTGAGTCAATTCCTCAGTAATGGGCCTCGAGTATATGGCTAACAACTTGTATAGAAGGTAGATATTCCCATACTCGGCGAGTTACGATCCATTGCTCACGATGTGAACAGCTTGTTTCCTTAAGATGCGGCCCTGGTGCAGCGATTCTCCCCCCAGAGGTGACCAGAATACATATGGACTTTGCCAAGAGCTTCAAGAATGGCCATATGGGTGCCAAGTTCGTTACACATATCGCACTCAACAATACATCAGGCTAATACGTAGCAACAGGAAGTTCTGGCTTGAGAACCTCCCTCGATTAAAGTACCACAACCCCTCGGTTCCTATGATCGTCAACCGTCACAACCGAAACAACAAGAAACCTACACTATCCATCTACCTTCGCAAGCCCGACGCTTCAACTCCCGCACCAGCCACTCGCTCTCAGCCCGCCTCATCACGCGATAACCTATCCAAGGCCACACCACCAGACGCCGACGAGAAGATCATCACCGTCGATATGACCGAGAAGCACTCATCCCACATTCTCGAATACGTCCTCGCTGAGACTCGCGCGGTTCCTCTGAAACCCACAAAGGAAGAGATTCGGGAGATGCAGGAGATTGAAGCCATGAGGAAGCAGGCCGATGTTGACCGAGCACGCATGAGGAGTTTGCGCGAGGAGAAGCAGCGAGAAGAGGACATGTTGAAGCGAGCTCGAGCGGCTGGTGGTGTTGCCGAGGAAGAGGACTCGTAAACAACCTTGGAACGGAAAATATAGGAATGATGCTGTACAATAAATGTGTATGACTTGATGCCACATATTTGGCAAGTGTACTAGTTGGAAATATCAAAAGCTTACCACTAATTCTGTCTGAACGCTACATCCTTTCTTCTCGATATTGAAGGCCAGCAGGCTCAGACACATTCAGTAGTACAAATAGAAGGTATAATTTATGTTTTGGAGGTGTTAAGTAACAACCGTACTTCTCACAAATCATCCCCGAGTTAAGTCAAATAATTACAGCTTCTAGCTATAAGAACCTTTCAGGTCATGCATGTAGATCTATACTCCCTAAACCCCTTGGATTCCCTGTCAAAACTCCATTTAGGAAAAAGAATGCCTGTTTCGTAATCTCGTCAAGTGCAGCACCTACTTTATACCAAAGCCCTCGCTCTCACGCACGGCAGTCCATAACATCTTTTCTAGCCTCTCCTTGGACTCGTATCGTGAGAGGGACAGCATGTTGAAGCATGTTCGAGCAATGGGGAACCTGCCTTCATCCTCACCAAGGCAGGATATCTTAATTGGCAACACAGCAGCACCCATGGCAGGAATACGGTCGCTACCAGTAATGAACAGGAGAAGTTTGCGCTGATCCTGTGAAGAGGCCGCCTGGAATGTCTCCCAGAACCAGTCGATGACAGGCTCAGTGCCGTCTGGCTTCTTGCTGCCCCAGTTATCGTACTCGGCCACTCCTCTCAATGAGTTGATATCAAGCTCCTCATCCGAACCTCGCACTAGGAGTTCAATTTCTTCTGGCCTGAACAGAGAAAGGGCATTGCCTCCACATACAGTATAGAAACCTCGTTTGAAGGGCTCGAACTGTCTTGTTACCGACACATCGATTACGTGCCGAACATAAAGGTCGACGTATTCACGACGATTGCTATTTGTAACTGGAATGCGCTCGCCTCCAGGACAAAGAGGAACCTGGACCTGAGTACCATATCTATCCGTATCAATAACGAAATCGAGGCAGAATGTTTCTTCCACGTTGCCCTCATATTCAAGCAGTTGCTTTAGTCCTCGAGCCAGTCGAGGTCGGTACTCAGCAAGGTCTTCAAGATTGTAGCGCATGGGAGGTTTCGGATGGGCTGATGCCCCAGTACCATGTGTTGGAGCAGATGCGATAAGTTTTCGAAACGCAAAGGGGGGAAGAGTCACATCTAAAATGGTCGAGTTGTAGATGGCGAGTCCCATGACAACGCCTACCAAGAAGAACTGATCTGAGGTTTCAAACGCGTTTGGGTTGAAGTAGCAATACTGTGAGTCTTCATCGTACAGAAACAGGCCTATTGAGTGTTAGCTGAAGCACGTATTTCTCGTGTTGTTTTGCCTACCATGCTCGGGATTGAAGACCTCTCTAACAAGAAGCAAAAACCATTCTTTTCGAAGACCACCTGCATCCACTCCTTCTTCACCACTGAAGGTAATGCGGAGACCCTTCTTGATATCCTCGCTTCCACTTCCGATCACTTCACTGACTGCCTTCAGACTGTCATCAACTAAACAATCTCGGCGAACATTCAGCTCCAGGAACTGGTTGATAGCCTTGCGACTCATGATACTATCAAAGAAGGCGTCCCGAGCCTTGCTTTGCATCTGTCGACGTGCATCGTGCTCGAGAATATGGTTTTTTGCCCAGATGCTCAGAAGGAAAGGGTATTGACAGAACGTGAACTTACTCCTCCGAGCTTCCCAATTCTCGAAGTCCGCGACCAAGTCCGCATAATCAATCATTGAGTTGTAGAAGTCACTCGTCGGCAGAATCTGTCCATGAGAATGAACACAGGCTCGGTTTTCGGCGGAATTCGGGGGAGTGTCTTCATTCCTTCGGTTGTATGGCAAATTATTAGCAGCGAATAAGAGTGCTAAAACTCGCGAAGAAGCCTTGATTTGCCAGTCTTCAGCATACATGATTTTCTTTTCAGGCTCCTTAGCTTTCTTTGATGAGGTCGTGCGGTTGATCTCATCATAGAGGTAGGCCCCTGAACGGCCTTCTTGCATTTGTGGAATCAGTCCAGCGGTGATGTCTACTTTGACTTCTTCTTTCTTTCCACTCTGCCGGATCATCCTATAGGTCAGGAAACCAGATGCAAGGTCTTTTGTCCTAGCAAATCGAGAAGGGTGATGTCTTCCGAACCAAGTGATCAACTGATTATGGCACTCAGGTGACGAGTTGGATATTAGGCCCACTACGCGCTTGATGATACCGGAATGCTGTCCTGACAGAGGGCCAGATTCGGGAGTACTGGTCTTCCTCGGCCGTGTCGGAGCCATGCCAGTAGGTGAGTTGCGTTCTGGTTGTAGTACCCCACGGAACAATGTTTCGTGCTCGTGCAGGAGCGGGTTTTCCAAGACTACCATAAGAAACCTCAAGTCTGCTGGATCTTTTAAAGGTCTTCCAGGCCTCTTCAGCAGCATTTCTGTCGCTTTGAGCAAGACCCGTCGAGCATGCTCCTGTCCCTGTAGTAACTCTCGTTCGATCGACTGCAGTTCCCGCTGAGGAGGCGTCAAAAAGCTTTGTTCTTGACGCAGCTCTTCATAAACTGCCAGCCATTCTTCAGCAGGATTTACAATAGTAGCGTACCATTTCATTAGATCACCCCAGCTCATTTGTGGCGTCTTTGTGATAATTGGCGCATTAGCAAAGCTTCGCTCAACCCGGTGTGCCGTTGGTCTTCTAGGCCGCGATTCCTCCTCGTTTGCCATCCACCATGTCCCGTTCTCAGCAAAATCACCCAGAAGCAGTAGTTTGGGGTCAAGATCACATGTACTGTCTTCAAGTGACGGCATCTTTCGCTCCTCTCGCTGTTCACGAGCCGTGTGGTTTCCTGAAGGATTTCGACGATGGGGTCGCTTTCCCCAAGGCTCGTGAGATGGCATGGGTTTGCGGCTAGTCGATTCGCTTCCACTTTTAATGGGAATGCGATGGTTGTGGGTTAGGAAAGAAGTGTTGATGCATTCGAAGGAGCCGAAACATGCAGCAACGTAATCCTCCAAAGGTTTGAATATTCTTTTGGGGTCGCTATCAGTTGTATTTGACGTTTTCCTCTGTTCTTTTGAAATGTTGTATTGCGGCCTTGTCCTTATTGGCGGTCTTTCCGTGTGCGAAGAGGAAAATGATCGTGACATTGGCGCAGAGTTTGTGCGAACAGGATTCGATCGTAGTGTTGGCTCCTCATCAAACACATAATGAGAGACATGTATAGTAGGGGATTTGGAAGGAGGCGATGCTTCCTGTTTTGAATCTATTGGCGCAAGTTTCTGGCCAGCAGCTTGCATCCGATTGCTAAAGGATAACTTGTTTTGCACAGGAGGTTGCGGCGGTGGTTCGGTAGGAGGCTTCGGAATCGGTTGTAGTCTCTTGGTCAGGAAGGATCGTATCGATTCGTGAACCAGTCGCTTCGTTTGTTCAATAGAGATATATGGAACTAGTGTACATTAGCAGGTATTTTCGATCCTTCCCTTGTCGGCGTACCTTGTGCTGGGCCTACATGGGAAGAGCTTTGATTTGCGTCCCGGCGCGATTTCGAGCCATCATGATCTGCACTCAAAGGCTCCAAATCATTGACCGTCGTACATATGGTGCACTTGAACACTTTGAGCTCCCTTGGCCAACGTACTAGGGAGCCGCAAGTCATACAACTCCCGGTCGCAAAGTCCTTGCTCCCCGCAGGACCATTTCGAGTATGGGATGGGTTCCGAGTTTGAGTCTTGGGCGCTTGTCGATGCATCACAGCATCATCGTCGGCGAAGCCCAGATCGGGCGGAGGTGCGCCGACCGAGTTCTGCCTCTTTTTCTTGCTGCTGAAAAGAGAAGGGAAAGGCTGGCTCATGGAGCGCGTGTGCTGAGGTCGACGTGGGTGCTTAGAGGATGGTCTCGAGGGATGCAGGTCAGATTCGTCGTCGGAGCTTGAATCGGCGTTGGCATTGGAGAAGGAAAGATCGAGGCGATTGCTGTTGGACTGGTTCGGCAGATTGGACGAGTAAAGAGCGGGCAGAGTCGTAGGCGTGTGTAAAGCTGTATTGTGTATTCGGCTGATGAGGTCACTGGTAGAATTGTTGGGTTGAGACCCACGACGACTCGACCAGGGAGCCATTTCTAGGGAAGCTACTAAGGATCAAGGGAGGCGTTCTCGTGCCTAATAATTGGGCACCTGGGTAGGGAAGAGTTTCTGTAGAAAAAGCTCTAACTTAGAGGCTCAGGTAAATATATGGCTTAAACGAAGGAATAGATCGATTCAGAAGTCAGAATAGTTTGTCCAAAAAAAGCATGATGATGGTGATGATGATCCAAAGGGAGTATATTCCAAACTGTAGTCTGGAGTTGACAAAAGACAAACCCAGTTCAGGTCAGGGATCTCGGTTAGATAGACACATGCTTTCTCTACCCGGTCTCAGGGGATGAAGAAGAGAAAGAAAATTCAGTATCAAAACGGAAGTCGTGGAACAAAGACAGATGAGTGCAGTCAGAGCCCGTGTCTGCGGTCAGTGAAACAAGCCCGGTTTATACATAAATGCATGCATACAGTATTAGATATCCCATATTTACGTAGGTACAGTGATGTATTGGGATCCATAGTTTAACTAGTAGCTATTCAATGTCTGTGAACCCAGTAACCGTAAATCACAGATGCGACGTAACGCGTGGCAGCCGGAATTTGACCTAATTTGTTTTGACGAATTCATCGAAAATCTTTCCTTCTTCCTCCGTCTCTTTACACGTCTCCGCGATACCCGGAAGTTTGGGGCCATAATCTCCAATCGAATATCGTATTTAGACGCCGAGAAGCAGGGGTTGATGAGAGCCTGCCTCGACGAATACGGGTGAAGTGGAAGTGCCATCATAAGAAGAGACCAGTGCGGAATGGACCGTACGAAAGAAGAGATCAGAGTATATTACAAGCTCCCTTTTCACCGCAAAACAAACGTTGTTTACCTATTAGGTTTATTTTTCCTGTCTCTTTTAAAGATCTCGTATTGATATTGCCGTGGTTGGGTTCAACTTTTAGCCTGGTCCAATGATCGTGAAGCTAATGGCCGCATCTGGATCGAATCACTCCTAGTTTCTCGTATTGATTGATTTAGCTATGACAGGTATTATCGAAGTTAAAGGTAACAAATCGACAATTGTCCATATTTCGGCTCTATCAGACAATACCATTCAACAATCTCTGGGAAATACCGAGCTGCAAGTTTAATAAGCCCAGGTTACGGTTACAAGAAGTCAAAACGAGCCGAAATGCAGAGTCCCCGCAAACGACTTGACAGCTGACGCCAGCGGCCGCTTAAGCGTTAGTTGAAGCGGCCGAAGCCGGCTCCTTTTTAGACGGGAACTGAGCGTGCTTTCCACTCCGTTCTTATCTTTTAAGCGAATGGGGAAAGAAAAATGAACACCGTCCTGTTAACCAGAGATCAAACAAACAGTCATGGTTTAGTCATTACTTGTAATGGCCTGTAAGTAATTACCAATCTTGGTGTTCAATCCATGGTTCCATTATATCCTGACTCCATGCTATGAATGTCTCAAGACTACCAAAACAGAAAAAATATTCAATGTATGAACACAGCAAGACGTGATTGTCCAAAAGGATCAAAGCCACAGCTGTTCTGCGTGTCTCGGTTCTAGGTCGAAAACAGCATCAATCTCTCTTACCGTCTCGCTGAGCCACGATTTTTCCTTCTCTGCTACACCAACTCCTACCAGCCTGATCTTACTCGAGGGGATCGTTACCCCATCTCGTGTTGTGCCGTGCAGAGTGAGATCAGTTTGGCCCTGGATAAGGTTCAAGTCGCCTTTCAACTCTGCTAATGTTTCATTGTGGCCATTTCGGAACTCAAATGCACAATGGCCGTAGTCGATTTCCACGGCACCTGAGTAATCCAAGCTGAGTATCGTTGTAATCTTCTCGCCTACACGAACAATCTTTTTGAGTACTACCCGTGGTCCTCCCATAGCTTTGAGCGGTACATCAAGATGTAGGACGCATGTCGATGAAGTGCCCAGTGCTCTCACAGCGCATTCTTCGCTTTCGAGCTGAAGGCTGGTATCATCGTCGACGATGAGGCTTCGAACAAAGGCATGGCAGGTAACACTGTTGGTGATATCGATCCTCTGCTCCAGGACGGCAAGATTTGTTCCCCAGAAACTCGTTTGGATCTGAGGTAGTCTGATCTTGCCGAAACTGAAACCGTTGAATGATAGGCTGGCATTCGTTACATCTGTGGTACTGGGGATGGTTCCTGTGCCGACCAGACGGCCCTCGATAGCGAGATTGAAGGAGCTAGATCATGTGTTAGCTAGAGGACTAAGTCCCTCATTATTTGAGAGCTCACTCTGCTGTAGCATCACTAATCTTAAACCGAGTGGTTTCGAGTTTAGCAAGATCTAGCAGATGCTGTACCACAATATCCACAACGCCGAAGGGTGAATAAAACGCCCTTGCAGGCCGAGACTCGGGACTAAGAGCCGCTCGGGCATACTCTTTGAAGAGAGGAGAGTCGGAGACAATCATGATGAGTGAAAGAAAACGTTGGTATCGATGGATCTGGTTTCTGGTTGTGTAATCTGCATCGATGGTTCTAGACTCCCTTTCGGAGACGATGACCAGCAAGCAAATTGCCAAATGGGAGAGCAGGTCAGTAAAGAATAGTGAAACAGGTTTTCGCAATGGGGTAGGCCTGATTTTATTTGTTTTCATGGATTCGGAGTTTGAGAGCTGAATCGTCGTGGGTGTCAGCTGCTGTAAGTGCTCGTCAGGTGTAAGCACTGCGTCTTCAATAAGACTCACGTTGAGCCCATACTCGCTTTCATACGCCTTTTTGAGGTATGTAGGTCCTTGTTTCAAGAGTGGCCTAGCTTTTGTTGTTCCTTTGATTACTCTCACAAGTCTGCCATTCTCATTTTTGCCATGCAATCATACATTTTCATGCATACTTGATGCATACAGCCATCCTTGGTGTGAGGGCTGACGTGCAAAACCAATCATCGCTTAATGTATAAAGGCGTAGTATTCCTTTTAACCCAGTGCTTATGATTATATGTAGGGCTGACAGGGCGAAATCTTAGTTCTTATTCCATCTTACTCATATCATCGAGGCTTAGACCGCCCACGGCCATACTCATATAAGGCTCATATCCATGATTGGGTATTGTCCGTTTGTTTTGCTAATTGCTGACGGCAGCACCCTCCGTTAGAGCTTGGAAAATAGCCTCGACAGCACTTTGCTGGATCCAGCTTCAACCGCACGGCGCTGCAACTTGCAAGTGGTCCAAGTTTGTTATTGCCGAGGTCGTGATTAAGGACAGAACAGAGGCACTGAAGAGAAAGGAGAAGGCATGCTGATTAGCTTCAGATCTCGAAAGCCACATGATAGAACCCCTCCGGTGTTTCATAGTGTTACTGTCCATAACTGAATCATGATTTGTATATTGACTTAGCATTTCTACGCATAGGCAGAAGCCAATGTATAGTATGACTTCTCCCACACAGGTAGATAACTGGTGCAAATTTAATCGCAATCAGGCACAAGAAGTGTTTACCATTGTACTAAGAAGTGCAATCGAAGAGTTTGACAGGCTGAGATGAGTTATGAATATGTGCATGAACTTGATCTTACCCGAGACCCTCTCTTTTGCCTGGATAGACACCATGAAGGATAGCCAGGGGCATTTAGACGGTAAAGATTGAAATGTAACTTGAAGTACTGATTAATATAGTCCTGACTCTTCTACAGGGCACTTATCTAGAACAGTGCCAGTTTCGTAACGTATGTAAAGAAGTTATTTGTGTGGGCCACATAGCATGAATACTAATTGAACATCAATATATTGTCATAAGTGGACATGAGCATCTGACAAGATCGTGATGCAAAATACCTGACGTCACTATGGATCCCAAATTGAACTTATTAGACATCCCTAGTTCTTTAACTATATCGTTCTCCATGCATCGTTCAATGTTCCGTCCAGCTAGAGGACAACACAGAGCTGGTGATTCAGATACCACACTGAATCACAAAGGCCGGGGACAAGTCAGCAAGACCGCATAAGATACAATTGGATTACACAATGGACATGGAGTTTGGGGATAACGACACGCATCATTCATTTAGACGTGCCTCGGTGGGCGTTTGGCATAAACATAAGGTCTCGTCTCACATCACTTAAAAGATTGACGTCTTCACGTATCTCCCGAGCAATTATCTCGTTTTGACGGCGGCAAACATTGACCCTGATGCAAATGATTCCGAGGTTCTATGACCCTCAAACTCCCACTGTGTCCCCACGCAACCCAGTCACACGAGCGAAACGCATGGTAGCAATTGCCCTCCATTTTTTATGAGTACATGCCGATACCCTTCGCCATGCATCTCATTCGTAACCACCTAAAGGAAATGGGTTCGTTTAAGAGGGGGGAGCAGCGCCACGGCCACGGCCAAATCCACCACGGCTGTATTTCATAGTTAGCAATCCGTTCCAAGAAACATCCACAAGCAAGACTGTAACTCACAACTGAGGAGCGAACTCGCCGGGAGCACCACCCTCCTTGCCCTCGCCAGCATCCCTTCGTCGGTATCCACCCTCACGGTCACCTCGGTCACCACCACGGCCACGGCCGAAAGGTCGTCGCTCGCGCTCGCCCTCACCGAGCATGCCACGGGGAGGAGCGTGCGATCGTTGTTGCTTGATGTGGGTAGCGGGAACGATCTCAGCGGGGAGGTGAAGCCATTCGCGGAGGTAGTCGAGACCCTCGGGGGTCAGGGTGTAGTAGTAGTATTGCCAAGAGAACTGGGTCTTGACATAGCCGCGAGAGTTGAGCGACTGCAGAGCCTTGATAACGAACAGGTTCTTGGTGTCGATATCGGGGTGCTTGGGAAGGTTGAAGTCCTTCTGGGCGACGAGGACACCCTCACGGAAGAGGTACTGGCGGAAAGTGTTAGTTATGGGCACTTATTGTATTATACTGAGTTGAATTATGCAGCTCGCAATTCTCCGCCGTCGTCGCTGCGCAATTCGAATATATTGGTTATTACCTCGTGGATCTTCTTGCGGTCGGCCTTGGGAATCAACATCGTGGCGGTATTTGCTGCTCGTCGGAAGGGTCGATGTTGGAAGGTGGCAGGTTTCGGAGGGACGAGCGAGAAATTGATAACTTTCGTGGGTGGGCGAAAACCCTACAAATGGAAGTAGCGACCTAGTCTAGTGGGGTGGGGAAGGTGCAAATGTGGCTAAATTCACGTGATGAGGAGAGCAGCTATGGCTGTGCTGTGTGGTGTGGCTGTTGAGGGGGCCACTTATTTTGCAGACTGGCTATACTCCGTATGTGCATGACAACCAACCTGGCGGCGAATCTTTGCGACAGCGCTTTCTCCCATTTCAACCTTCAACGTCGTCTTCTGTATAACATTCGCGGTACAAACCATGGCTTCACAAAACCTGAACGTGCTGGTGACCAGCTTTGCTGGTCTTGGACTGCCACCAACTCTTGTCCTTCCTCTACCTCCATCAACCACAGTTTCAGAGTTGCGCGAACGCATCGATGATCGATTACCAACAACTCAGTCAAGACTCATCCTTACGACTCTATCGAACAAACAACTCCCAACATCATCAGATTCTCCCATCTCCGACTATCTTTCCACAACCGATGATGAGTTTCTTTCCTTACGACTTGCTGTACCCCTATGCGGTGGTAAAGGTGGTTTTGGATCACAGCTTCGCGCGGCAGGTGGTCGCATGTCCTCACGTAAGAAGAAGAGCCAAGAGGATCACGGTTCCAGCCGAAATCTGGATGGACGAAGACTACGCACTGTGAACGAGGCCAAGGCTTTAGCCGAGTATCTGGCTATCAAGCCCGAGATGGAGAAGAAGGAGAAAGAGAAACGCCGTGAACGTTGGGAGCAGATCGTTCAACTCTCAGAGCAGAAGGAAGCAGAAATCAAGTCGGGGAGTAAGAGTCGCCTTGACGGCCAATGGGTCGAGGATAAGGAAGAGAGCAGCGAGCGGACCAGGGAGGCGGTTTTGGCTGCCATGAAGGCCGGCAACTACAAGGATAACTTGCTTGGTACTTCTCAAGGCTCTAGCTCTACTCAGCCGAGCAATGACCAATCCGGATCGGAGGAAGAGAAGGAGGCTTCATCAGAGGAATCAACACCGCCTCCTGCGGATGAAGCCAAGACTGGCAAAGGCAAAGCAAGAACATTTTTCGGCTTTGACGAAGACGACGAATTTATGAGCTCAGATGATGAGGAAGACGCGGATGAAGACGAGAAAAAGTGAAGCAATCGCTCATGCACGAGTACGTTGTTGCGTTCACACATAGGCCCTTGCGATTGGTATCTGGCCAATTGCGACACATATTATGGAATTACGGAGTATGGGATTGTTGGAGTGTTACTAGGAATTTGGATTACCAGCGCTTTTAGGTCAAGCCTCACATAGTTAAAATGATACCAATAATTCTCATTTGATGATCTATGACTCAAAAGACGTCATCGTAACTGAGAGAGCCAAATGGTCAAAACACAACAGTCAATATTTGGGGTTAGCTCTGAAAGCAACTTCACAAATGATACAATTGCAGTGTGTCTGCTCTGACTCTTCTAACAATATCCACTAATCCATATCTACAGGTCGGACTTAAGCGTCGAGCTTGACGGGGAAGTTTCCAGCCTCTGCGCGAGGTGTTAGTCCAAGGTCAAGATCAATTGCCAGAGTCAGGTTCAAACTTACCGCGCTGCTCGTCCCAACGCTGGTACCAGCCGGAGGGGCAGAGGGATCGGTAAGACAGCCAGAACTAAACACCAATTAGCACAAGCTGTCGCGGATAGAATTGTTATTCGAGAAGTCGTACCTGGCGGCAGGGCGCAAAGTCCTCGCCCTTGGCGATAATGCACTTGTGGTAGTCGACGTAGTTTTGCCAGCAGTGCTTGGTCTGGTTCATATTGGGGAAACGAGCATCAGTGCCTAAGAGATGTCAGATCAGATCGGATCGTAGCCATCGGTGCAAGTGCAATTGAGTTTCGTCCTCGGCATCGCGTTATCGATTTCGCTGTCGTCGCCGAGAATTCGATGGTGGCTATGGGATCGTGCTTACCAGCTGCGCGGAATTGTTAGCCTCGGGATCTCATCATGTCATTTTTTCGAGCCCCCAGCTGCAGCGGGATTATCAGGGACCATTGAACATACCAGTGACAAACTTGAAGGGCTTGGTAACAAGCTCCTGACCGTCGTCCGACATTTTGGATGGATTGAGGGGGGAATTGGCTTAGAGAGGAGAGGTTTTCTGGGGTCAATGACAGCGAGTATGGAGCTCGGTGCGTTTTGGATGGAGAGGTTGAAGGCGTCGACGTTGTCGGCTCGAATCAGGTGGTTCGATTTCCCAGCAGCTCGGTGTTTGCCTCAGGCCGCTTCGGGCCAATGGCGTAAGGCATCAGGATTGGTGGGTCCCGCTGCTCGCAATTGCACATCAGATGTTCGTTCGGCCAACTCCAAACACTCCTTCCAAGGCCGACAATTTCCAATTGAATCACCACCTCTGGACCTCTCTTCGACCCTCTCCACTCCGTCCAAAATGCGTTCCACCGCTGCTCTCCGAATGTTCAGGCAGACGCCTCGCATGATGCGACCCATCCCCGTGAGTATCTGCAATCCAATGGCTGAGGGAACGAGCTCTTTAGCCCTCGGCTCAGTATGACATCAATTTGCTGACCCAGGTTCGTGTTACAGAAGGAGGACCAGGCTGGTACGTAAAGTTGAAAGCTTTCGACGCTTTATAAAAACGACTCGACACTTCGAACGCGGCTGCGCATGTATGAACTGGGCTGGACACTGACCGGATTCAAGGCCACACTATCTCCCAGCGACTCCGAAAGCTCAAGCAGATCCCTCCTGAGCTGTACCCTCTCGGTAAACAACAAACGATCAATTGAGCCCGTTTCTCTTCTAACTTGTGTGTCTAGCCGTTGTCGTTGGCTTCGCTCTTGGCGCTGCCACCTACTCCATCTCCCGAAAGTTCATCGTCGACAAGAACCTCCGTCTTTCCCGACAGGGTGCTGCTGCGCGCGCCGCTGGTAACAGCCACGGTGGTGAGGGTGAGGGCGAGGGTCACTAAATTTATGCAAGAAGACAAGGGGAGCTCTGAGCACTGATATTGGTTGCATGTCCTGGGTAGGGCAGTACTGTACATTTCAGAACAGCACAATAGTATGGAAATCCATTCGGCATAAAATCTTGAATATTGGGTGATTGATATATGTCTCAACCTTGTCCACTAGCAACTGTGAATTGAATGCCTTGAACGCCTTCGCTATGCTGGCAATAAACTCAATAACAAATATCAAAATTTCCTTCTCATTCAGGCTTTGGTCCTGCAACGTCCAGTTGTTCCAATCCTTGCATAGGGTCAGGACCAGAATCTTGCATTGCATCCGCATCTTCTGTTCCATGTTGCTCAGCCAGCCATCCTTCCTGTAGGACAAGTCAGTGATGTTCTTGATAAACTTGAGATTTTGAAATACCTTCTCCCAGATAGCTGTCTTACTACCCAGTCCATCCTCCGCACTCTTAGGCGCCTTGGCTTGTGATACCTTTAGGACTTTTCCGAAAAACTCCGACTGATCCATATTGTCGATAGCTTCCTTCGCATCCGCAGCATCCTCGTACTCGACATAGGCGAATCCTCTGTGAGGCTCTGTAGAGTTTGGCGCGTCAGGTTTTGGCACCTTGACCTCGACAATTTCACCAAATGGGATGAAAGCGTCCAGAACATGACTCTGGGCCGCCATTTGAGATAGACCACCCACGTAGACAGTTGCTTTCCATCGAGCTGCGTCCGACATCTTTACTTTGGATTATAGGGTTTTAGAGGATTCTGAGAAATTGATTGGTGGTAAAGTGAGCTTCAAAGTCTTTGACGTTGAACTCATAACTCACTTGTTTGCTTGAGATATTGTGAGGTTCTGTGCTTATCACGTGACTGCCGAAGCTTTCAGAGCTTCAACTTACACCTTGACAGTCGGAAGTTCTAAACAACCTGAGCAGGAACACCAATATGTGTTGCTGAATACTTCCTTGCATGTTAGTGCTTCAGCTCCGAGTATTGATAGTTTTCCCTAGTAGGTCATTGTTACTTGTTCCTGTACTTCAGCGTTGCTGACTTGTACCCATGAAGTCATCTCCCTTGTACCTTATCAATAATGCATTGAGTCTCAACTCTCACATAAATTACATTTGCTTGTCGCTTTGGGTTTTTGACCAAGGTCATTGAGTCTTACAGCTATGACTCTTCGCATATCGAATTCTCGTCATAACTTCTATCCGCTTCTTAGTCGCCAGGATACTAAACACAGGCGACCAATTACCAATTAGCTTTAAATTTACACTTGAATAACTCAAAATTACAACCTCGCAAATTCTATAAGAATCTCTACTTACTATCAATCTTTCCTATGGCCTTTGACTATATCGATTGACTGTTATTTGGCCTCGTCGAATGCCTCTTCACGTGATGATAGTCTGAGCCCCACCTTCTAGACAACTCAGGGGGCACGGACGTGGCCACAGGGAGCTCAGGAGCAACCTAACGGGGGACGGCCTGCAATCTGGCATCATACCTCCCACTACAAGACACACCTCCCACCGACCTCGCCCTGCTTCGTTCTCCATTGAAGCATTACTGCGGGCAGAGGTGACATACATCGAGAACTGCATGGCTTTTGCTCAGCCATAATTGACGATTTTCTTGCCTTATAAGCCCTCACACCATATTTCAACGTTATCCTGAGCTGGTCCTGTCGTCGCATTAGTCCATAACTCCCCGCCATTGCCATCATGGTGCGCCTTCGAGAGATTCCCCGAACGGCCTCCTTTGCCTGGTCTCCAGGTGCTGGCAAGCCTATTCTAGTCACCGGCACTCGTGCAGGAGCTGTTGATGTCGACTTTTCTGGCGAGAGCAAACTTGAACTCTGGGATCTTGCTCTCGACGACCAGCAGCAGGGCCTTGAGCTGCAACCTGTCGCTAGCATCAGCACCGACGCTAGGTAGATACTCAAGAATCGCATAGAAAACACCATGTTCTGATCAACCCTCCAGGTTCTACGATGTTGCATGGGGTCCCCCCAGCGAAGACCATCCCCGGGGTATTATTGCCGGCGCTCTCGAGAATGGATCATTGGATCTTTGGGATGCCGAGAAGCTCATTGCAGGGGAATCAGATGCCATCATCTCCCAAACATCAAAACACAGTGGTCCTATTAAGGCTATAGAATTCAACCCCTTGAAGCCTCAAATTCTTGCCACTGCTGGCGCGAAAGGAGAGCTGTTCATCTACGACGTCAACGATATCGCCAACCCCTTCCGACTGGGAAACGCCGCTGCGCGATCCGACGATATCGAATGCCTCGCATGGAACCAGAAAGTCTCACATATCCTGGCTACGGGTGGAAATGGTGGATTTGTCACCGTTTGGGACTTGAAGACTAAGAAAGCCTCTCTTACTCTCAACAACAACCGCAAAGCTGTCAGCTCCATCGCCTGGGATCCCAACAACTCAACAAAGCTCTTGACAGCAACTCCAGATGAGATTAACCCTGTTATCCTGCTATGGAACCTCCGAAATTCCAACGCTCCTGAGAGGACACTACAGGGCCACGAATCTGGTATTCTCTCCCTTTCTTGGTGCCAGCAGGATGCCGATCTCTTGCTTTCATGTGGCAAGGACAACCGAACTATTGTGTGGAACCCCAGCACTGGCGAGCGATATGGCGAACTACCTGAAGTCACTAATTGGACATTCCTTACCCGTTTCAATCCTCACAATCCCAACCTTTCAGCGACTGCCAGCTTCGACGGAAAGATCACGGTGCAGACCCTTCAGAACACCAACCCTGACACTTCCAAGGCCGCGGCTGAGAAGAACCTCGATGATGAGGATTTCTTCCGTGCTGCCCAAGATCAGCCCCAAGACGCCTCGTGGTCGTTGACCAAGGCTCCTAACTGGTTCGAGAGGCCTGTGGGTGCTTCCTTCGGCTTTGGTGGCAAGATTATTGTCTTCAGGCCAAACGCTACTCAGCCTGGACAAAAGCGTTCGTCAAAGATCATGATCACCAACTTCTCTATCGACTCCGATATTTCTTCTGCCACCCAGAAATTCCAAGAAGACATTGCTTCAGGCAATATCACTGAAATCTGTGCCGAGCGGGTTGAACATGCCAATACTGATGAGGAAAAGGCCGATTGGGAAGTGATGAAGACGCTCGTTGGCGAGAACCCTCGTGGCAAAATCGTGGAGTACCTTGGTTTCAACAAGGACGACCTCACGAACGGCAGTGCAGAGGAAACTACTGAGGACGCTGATGACGACGATGAGGATGACGATGAGGATGACGACGATGAGGAGGATGAGGAGACCAAGGCCTCAGCAGAGGATGCCGAAGACAAGAAGAAGAAGCGCGTCTCCAGCTTCTTTGAAGGCACTGAGGGTGATGGTGATGACTTCTTGTCCGATCTCGCGGCTACCAAGGGTGCGAAGACTGATAATCCTTTCCATCTCTTCAGCGATTCCGATACCACTATCGAGAAGAGTATCACCACTGCTCTTATGCTGGGCAACTTCACCAAGGCAACTGAACTATGCCTCAAGGAAGATCGGTTCGCCGACGCATTCTTGATTGCCAACTGCGGTGGTCAGGAACTTGTCGAGAAGGTCCAGTCTGCTTATCTCTCACGTAAGAGTGGCATGCCCAGCTACATGCGTCTACTAGGCTCCGTCATTACTAAGAACCTTTGGGATGTTGTCTACAATGCTGATTTGGAGAACTGGAAAGAGACGATGGCTATCGTCTGTACTTTCTCTGATCCCAATGAGTTCTCTGATCTCTGCGAGGCCCTGGGTGACAGGATCAACGAGGAAGGTGACCGAAAGGATGCTTCATTCTGTTACCTTGTCGGATCCAAGCTAGAGAAGGTGGTTTCTATCTGGGCTGACGAGCTTGATGAAGCTGAGCAGGCTGGTTTGAAGGAGGAGTCTGAAGATTCTACCTTCTCTGTTCATGCTAGGTCTCTACAGAACTTCATTGAGAAGGTAACGATCTTCCGCCAGGCTACCAAGTTCCAGGACAGCGAGACAAGTTTGACTTCAGATTGGAAGCTTTCGGTTTTGTACGACAAGTACACTGAGTATGCCGATATCTTGGCTGGTCACGGCCAACTGGAGACTGCTCAAAAGTACCTGGATCTTCTCCCATCCAACTACCCTGCTGCAGAACTGGCAAGGAATCGTGTACGCCTGGCTACAAAGAAGCCTGCTGCTCAGTCCGCTGCTCGAGTGCCAGCTTTGGCAAGCCGAACATCGTCTAGAGTCCAGCCTACCGTTGCTTACCAAACTCCTGTGCCTCTAACTGCAGCTAATGGCCCGCCTGGAACGATCACACGGGATCTTTACAGCAACATCATCCCTGGTCCCGGGCCAGTTGCTCCTCGAACAACTGGATCGCCTGCACAGCAATACCAGCCTCCCACCAACCCTTACCAGCCACAGAACAACTTTGCCGCTCCTGCACAAACTGGATACGGAGCTGGTGGTGGTGGTTATCAACCTCAAGCTCAGTCTGGTTACACTCCCGCTCAGTCTGGTTACGGTGCTCCTGCACAGGCTGGTTATGGCGCTCCTGCACAGGCTGGTTATGGCGCTCCCACTCAACTTGGCTATGGTGCTCCTGCTCCCCTTGCGCCTCCTCCAATGGGTGGTCCTCCCCGAAACACCACCCCCTCGTCCATAACACCTGCGGCGAATCGTAAGGACATGGATAACTGGAACGATGTCCCACTCGTTACCAAGGCACCTCCAGTACGCAGGACCACGCCTAGTGTTCAGGGCATTGCTTCTCCTTTCTCTGGCCAGCAAGGCGTAGGCGCGCCTCCCCCGCCAGGTGCATCTCCTTATGGACAGCGAACTGGCTCGACCCCTCCTCCTCCTCCTCCTCCCAAGGGACCAGCGCCGCCTCGAGTTCAGTCACCCTTAGCAGGTCCCCCGCAGAACTTCCAGTCTCCTGCTGCTGCCAGCGGCCATAACCCTTACGCACCTCCTCCCCCTGCTGCTGGCGCCATCCCATCACCAATGCCCAGCGTCGTCGGACGAACAGCATCGCCTTACAACGCTCCTCCTGCCGGAGCACCTCCCACCAACCGATATGCTCCCACCCCTGCAGCACAGCAGCAGCAGTACAATCAGCCCCCAGGATCGGCGCCTCCTCCCGGAGCCGCAAACCGTCCTCCTCCGGCCGGTACATTCGGAGCCCCCCCTCAGCAGTCAACTCCTCATGGCCAGTATGCTCCCTCTCCATATGGCGCCCCTCCTAGCCAACAGTCTGCGCCCCCCACTGGGCATCCCACTGGACCTCCTCCGATGAACCGACCTGGACCTCCTGGTGGCCCCCCTGGTGGCCCACTCGCCAACTCATCTTCCAGGCCAACCCCTCCTCCCCAGTCGTCAACCCCTCCGAAGGCCAGGCATCCTGCCGGTGACCGATCGCATATCCCTCCCAACGCTCAGCGCCTAGTGGACCTTCTGAGCCAGGACATGCAGCGAGTTGCTTCCAAGGCTCCTCCAACGTTTGCGCCTCAAGTCAAGGATACCCAGAAGCGACTTGGCTTACTCTTTGACCACTTGAACAACGAGGAGCAGGTGAAGCCCGACACGATTGCGCAGCTTTCTGAGCTTGCCAGTGCTATTGAGGCCAAGAACTACGAAGGTGCACACAAGCTGCAGGTCGAGATTCAGCGAGACAAGACCGAGGAGTGTGGTAACTGGATGGTAAGTTTTCCAACCTCGAGTAACATGAGTACATAACTAATTTATGAACAGGTTGGTGTTAAGAGGCTTATTAGCATGAGCAAGGCCACGCCATGAGTGTGGTTTTGATTATACAATATGTCTTATTACATCTGGCTTATGAGGTGTGCATGATGGGCTGTGGTTGTTGAATAGTTTAGCGAATGGTGCATGATTGGGAATGAAATTCACGATAACACCCACGCTGAACGCTTAGTAGATTAGAAAAGTATATGATGAGGTTATTGCGTGTCTGTTATCCAATTTACCCACTTCCTAATTCTATGTTCCATTTGTGAATTCCAAACATCTTCACGTAGTGACACAAGACTTAGGTGTGCTGTTCTACTTCAGTAGTATTGTTAATAAAAGAAACAAAAGCAATCGCAATTAACACTTTGAAAGACACATCAAAATAATGTGGTTGATGTAACAGTTGGTGCATATCAAATTGCCTCGTGCCATCAACTCAGCGTTGCTTCTCAAATTATCCTTCAAATTACATCTTCGCTCAATAGCATCGTATTGCCGACCAGTTTCTAATTAATAGCAAGACCATTAGTTTGACTTGGCATGAAGAACCCAAGTCTAATCCGTTAAATTAGTAGAGACTTATTGTCCATATACATTTCTGTTAAACCCGGAGAAGCTGTGTTAAAAAGTAATAGATATTCGAAAATGTACTGGTCTAGGGTAAGAACGGTTGAGCTTGCCCTACATCATCATGGCCAGCTGGCATTTGGTCCCGCCAAAGCTCCCACTCTCCACTTGGTGAAAGCACCACATCATTGTCACTCGAACCCGACATCTACACCTTCAACAGACTTTATTGATTGAATCATCGAGCCATGTCGGAGACAACGCAAAGCCCAGAAGACGCCGCTGCTCAGCGAGCTCTTGAGCAGGCCCGTCTTCGCAAGGAACGCCGTGAAGCCAAGCTCAAGGCTGGAGGGTCTGCAAGACTGAACAAGATCACTGGCCTTGGAGGCCGTGTTCCAGGAGGTATTACTCGAGCTCTTTATAAATCGAGTATGTATAGATGCTAACCGTTCGTTATAGACCCAGAGCCTGCTTTTGCATCTACTACCGCAACAGATGCTCCCTCCCCAGCTCCAGCACCAGCTGCATCAGCTTCTGTAGCATCTCCCACCGCCGATCATGCCGACCCTGATGAAGTCGATATCTCGAACCATTACTACGAACCTAAGCGCACTGCTACTTCCCGCACAAACGCATCTGAAACCCCGGAACCCGCTATCTCAGAGGACCAGCTGCGGCAGATGATGCTTGGCTTCGACCGCGGTAATGCCAGCGGCACCGCTAGTCCCGCACCTGGCGGCGCCGACGAGGACCCCATGATGAAGATGATGTCGCAACTCATGGCCGGTGCCGGCCTTCCTGCAGGCTCCATGCCCCCTTTCCCTGGTATGCCCGGCGCAGTACCTGGCCAATCACCCCTCGTACCGCCTACCGCCGTGCGCAGCAGCGCTTCTACGAACCTCTGGCGTCTTCTCCATGCCCTTGTTGCTCTGGGCCTTGGAATCTACATCGTCATCCTCACACCTTTCACTGGCAGCAAGATCGAGCGCGAGCGTGCCGCCCTTGCTGGTACAACACCCGCGGATCCTCTTATCGCAGCAGCCGAGCCCGAGATGGAGACAGAGCTTGAGCATCGCAAAAAGCTGTTCTTCTGGACGTTCGCTACTGCTGAGACCCTGCTCCTTACAACTCGGTTTTTCCTGGACAAGAGAGGCAGCCCACCTACTGGCATCGTGGGCACCGTGGTGCAGTTTTTGCCACAGCCCGCTAAGGGTTATGTTGAGATTATCATGCGTTATGGACAAATATTCACAACGGTGAGAAGCGACATGTTGGCGTGCATTTTTGTGCTGGGAGCCGTGGCTTGGTTTAAGGGGTAATGAATAGGGGTAGATAGCGTATTGTCACATGGAAATGGAGTTACAATTTCAGACCCATAGGTTGATTCGTAAACAAGTCTAGCGTGAGGTTTGAATTATACATTATAGTATCACACTGTTCTACAAGACATGCCTATTATACATATCGGATATATCGAAAGGAAAAGAATTTGAAAAAGATGGCTCAGATCAGCATGATATCGCGGTCCTGAGATGTGTCCTTGCTAATTCGCCTACTTGCTGAGAACCATCTTCAGGAGCTTTCCGAAGACGCCCCTTACTCGTTCAGGGTTCTCGGCAACACAGGTGAATACAATGGCAGTACTGGCGGCGAATACAAGCCGTTCTCGCCACTCCTTGTCTAATGAATAGCGTCGAGGCAATACGGTGGCCAAGGCACGGGGGGCAACGAACAGCGCAATGTCCTTCCTTCGGCCTTCTGTCTCAAGCATGATACTCCAGCCACACAACAGACAGCCTGTACCGACACAGATGCCACTGTCCATGTGTTGACGACGCTCGATGGTTGTACCACCAGGGAGTTGTGGCCCTATGCGTGTGCGGCTGAGACAAACTCCGTAGTAAAAGAGAGTAATAAACGTTGCGAGGAAACTCGACGAGCGACATGATGAGATTAAGGCTCGGCGCAAAGCTTTGCGGGAGGGATTTCGAAGAGCAAGGGCGAGTGTCAGAGGCAAGTATGTAGCCATTGACCACTTCCAGGCACGAAAAAAGCGGCTGGCAGCATGATACTCGCATGAAGGCCCGCTTGCCATGTGGACCATCTGACAAGGAATGGGAACAACAACCGCAGGATCTCCCCAAGCAAGTGGCCATCCATAGTCAACGCACATGCCTTGTAAGAGATATGCCTGTCCGGTCTCCTTGCCATACTGAAACTCGCCCGAATGGCAACGTCGAAGGGCCTCAATAAGCCGCAGGTCTACGGATGCCGCCGAGGTGATCCATTTGTTATAGCTGCGGGGAAGACGTTCTGGGTGGTAAAACCAAGCCCACATAACAAGACCTGATGAGGCGGCAAAGACTAGGGGGTCAACGAACTTGGAAACGAACCGTTCGGTCTATAGAAAGGATCAGTAACATTGAATGTTTGGGAGTCAGGAGGAGTGTAAGAACTACCTTTGACCACTTGTTGGAAGCTAGTCGGCGGGATTTGTGTCTCATCCACAGATCACCAACAACAACGTCAAGGGCTCGAGTGACGGCAAACAGGGTTAGGTCCATTGTTCGACCAGCAAACTTAAGAGTTTGAGGCTCCGCCTCAGGCGAACCCTCTTTCGGTAGCACAGTTTCTGTATATGCTCTACCCTCGTACGAGTGTAGGAGGCGGAGGCCAAACCATGCAGCAAGGAATGTCGACAGCCATCTTGCTAGCCTGGGGAGATTGGATCAGCAAGGCTGTCGGCATATAATTAGGTAACTACCGACTTACCTCAAACGACCTTCCTTACTGAGACCTTTCGCAGTTTTCTCTAGAATGCTTTTCAAAGGTTCCTTTCGGTGTATTAGCTAAGAGCGTGCCAAAGAAATATCAATGCGTCAACGAGGCTTGCCGGCCGAGCCCGCGGCCAGCAACATCAGGAAATCAGGGTGGGGTGTTGACGACCTGTATGAAAATATAAAAAGTACGTGTAATTTACTGACCTTTAGAAGAGTAGTACCACCAGCCAATATGGCACAAAATGTTGGAAATCGTTGTGGGTTGAACCCTGTCTTTACTATATGTGCTGCAGACTTGATGAATGAGATGTCGTCCTGATCCGGGGAGGTTTGGCTGGACAGTTTTCGCCTCCTCTTAGCAACATGTTGCAACACTAATGTCAACAGCCGGGGAGCTACGGCAGATGCATAGCCCAAGAGATAGGCGCGAATCAAGGGGCGGAGGATCTCGGGAATAGGATCGAGCCTCAGAGGCCCTTTGCGGGCTGGCCGCACATCAAATGCAGGCATAATGGCCCAGCATAAAACAATATCCCGAAGCAGGGCTACGGCACCTGCTGCCGGTGAGACGAGAAGAGGGGGTACTTCAGAAGGTGGGTATCTGGAAAGATGATCGCGGGGATCCTGGATGCAAATGAACGGTCAATGACAGAGCTACCCCTGTGAAGCGTAGTAAGAGGATGAAAAAGATGGTGTAAGGAGAACCCGAAAGAGAAGAGTCAAAGATCCAGAGTAGTAACGGGACATGAAAACATGATGCACTGGCAGATTGTCCCAGGGATTAGAGGTCAAAACTCAAACGGTAGGGGCAGCGAAGATATTTGAGGGCTGTTCTAGTAGAATAAAATACGAGGAGTTTTGCACGATCTCAACGCCCTCCTTGAAGTTGTGTGGAGGTGCGGGTATGCATCGCCGAGTTCTCAACTTGAGCCTCGGCTTGATAGATTATGTTGTGTGTGAGAACTCAGCATGGATTGTATTCCTGAAGGACAGAGACCGAAGGATACATGAATGGGTTTGCCTTGACAGGTAATAGATCGTACGACCCCTGACAAGGCTATACAGGTGGTATCTTGTAATGCAGCCACTTGGTGATCCAGTTGCAAATCATGTATGAAGTGATGTTGGAGGGTGGAACTAACCTAGGTAAACAATATTTCTTTGAGTAACAGCTCCGGGAATGGGCTGAGTTTGAAACAGCCTAGTTGGAACGTAATAGAGTAATAAACGTAACGTGACCTGGCCCAATGTATACGGATACTGTCCGAGCTGGAGGGCTGATGATGGTTGTGATGACGACCCGAGAGCTCAGGGGTTCAGGTGAACTCAATGTCGAAAATAGCTTAGGCCTAGACTCGGTACTTGGATGCAGCTTCTGATTCCAGGCCTTCAACGGCTGGGAATTAGGGTAGAATGGGGTCGTGTCAGGTACCTAGAACGGGTACTGAGGTGTAAGATTAAAGTAACGGTTGAGTGAGGTTATCACTACCGTTAGCATCTGTACGTACAGCAATTTGCATGTGGTCAAAGGCAGGTCCCACTGTCGGCCCCTATCTGATCCCCAATTCTGGGGTACAGGGATCGTGCAGCTGCCGTTTTGGGTAAAAGGCACGTGCTCACGATGGGGACTGGTACGTAAATTTTACTCTATAAAACCAAGTAATTGATAATCCTTCGTGATTGGGGAGACAATATTCATCGTAAACCGTCCTTTGAACGAAAACACATATATATGCCGTAAGACCGGTATAGAGAGTTGCTCTATCAGGAAATAAGACAACTTACAGATAGCCAGATGTTGCAGCATCCGATAATTGTCTAAGCCTGAGCCGTTCCGCATTAGTAACAACATGAAGTACGTTTCTCGCATAGAATTAAAATTGTTCTCGAAAACAGCCACCGGCAGGGGAGCCCCACGATGAATTTCGGAGCTTCAGCAGGTTTCGGCTCTTCTTCCTTGCCTGATTTCCCCTTGAACCATAATCTCAGTTGGCATCTTTCCTTTCCAGGGAGGTCTCTTTCTTGGGTGGCCATAACCCCTGGTTAGCCCTGAGTATCATACTGGCACGGGCCGATCATGGTCACGAGTCAAGCCAAGAGCCAGCAAACTCAAGCTTGTCACTTTTGACAGGACAGGCTGGTGCATGTGCTTGTGCTTGAGGCGATGCTGATAGACTAAGAAAGAGCGTAATGTTGTTGGTTCAGCCTCAGCGTATTACGTAGTACACCGTATTGCTGACTAGACATAAGTAAATGTCAAGTGACCGTGAGCAAATCTGCAGTCAGTCTGCTGCGTGCAACGCCAAGATGACTAGATTCTCTGGTCTCTCAGAGACTCAGCAGATAGGATAAAAGTCAGGATGTAGAAGCCTGGGATGAGAGCCAATGAAAACGGGCGGATCTGTCTGTCTCATGAGACTTGGCTGGACGAATGGGGTCACAGTTGGAGCTAAAGGTGTCGTCAACCAGATCGCAAAAAAATCAGATTAGAGCTGTTGGGGGGTCTTGAGATGAACTCGAAGCATGTGATAGTCCCATAGATGCATACGCTGCGGTTGACCGGCAGGTTATGGATATAGAGATACGTCATGGTACCTCAGGGTACCTCAGGCGATCCCTACCGGGAGGTTCGGGGCATGTAACGACGAATGTGTTGACGAGTTTTGGTAATTGTTGAACAAGACGAGGGGACACAAAGCTCTTTATCTACTTTTTCGGCTCGAACTCGAATCCTCGAGCCTCACTCACGATCCGTTTTCATAAGAGCACCCAGGCCAAGGGTTTGCAAAGGCTAAAAGACTGTGGTCGACGTCGATGAAAGTTGCAGGTGACATAGTGACCCAGGAGGGGAATATGGGGGCATCAATTAGGTACTAGAACGGATCTAGTTGAGGTAGATGCTACTTGGGAAATAGGCGCATGAAAAGTTCCGAGGCATCTCCACATGGTTGAGTTTGATGGTGAGCTTGCTCAATCCAAATCGATTGGTCCAATTACCGTCCAAGTTCCATTCTTGAGCGCGCTTCCCCAAAAAACCCAGCTACTTTCCACCCAGGTAGCAGCTACTACTAACTTCCGCTTGCCGCACCGTTCCTCTGCATTCTGCACGGCACTCTGCACACAGGACAGTCGCGGTGGGCTCCCGCCGTCTCCAACCTGCCAAGTCCTATCCCGCAAGGTACCTACCTACTGACTGGCACCTACCTCGACTCCACCTCATACCTGAACCACTTTACCTTCCTAGTACTCCGTACCTACCTTACTTAGTACCTAAGGTAGTTAAACACCACCACCATCCTTCCCAACCATCCCATCCCATCCTTCCCGGCCGCTACCATTTGACCTTTTACAAGGCATTGGGTTTCTAACCTTTCCAGGCCAGAAGCATAGCTGATATCCTATGAAGAGGCAGAAGTAGCCGGGCCCTAGTCGCTCCTGCTTTGTCTTCATCTGGGAGTCTGGTAGACTACACTGGCGTGATGTGACGCATTGATGCACGTTTTAGCACATGCACTCTCCGTCCAAACCAAACTTCAAACTCCCTTCTTGTGTTGATCCCCTGTCGCTCTTGTTCCTCTTCTTTCTCTGGTCCGAGCAGACAGCTTTCTCCAACTGAACTACCTATACATATGTACACATCGTATACATATACATCAGATCGACGACTTTTCTTTCCGCTTCAACTACTACTTCCTCTTACTTGTAACGACAAGTCTCAACCACCACCATAATTACTTGACGTTTACACCAGAGACGCATATAACGAGATCGTATACTCAGTAGTACCAGCCGTCAAGTCTTCAACTTCTCGAAATTTTCGCCAGCATACACATATCGATCTGCTCCTACCCGTGTTCGAACGACCCGGCTTCTGCGCCCCGACCGCCCTCATCATCAGTGGCTTCTTTGCGCTTCACATCAAGACAATCCGCTACAACGAATCCCACTGATTTATCGACCCAAATGATATTGTGTATGATGTGCTAGACAGCTTCTGGTCCATTTATTACTGGTCTTTGTACGCTTGATGCCGGACGAAGGATTATACAGCTTTAACGACATTGTCTACTACAAGACGGAGGATTCAAGCCACGACACGCGAACATCAACACTTTTCAATCCACCAAAAGCACAAGTTTACTGCGGCTCGTTTGAAACCCAGTACGCACGAACAGCAGAAAGCTCAACATAATCAAAGACGCATCCATGCTCGCCGTACAACACGCTCCGAGGATGGGTTCGTCGCAGCCGCCCTCAGATGCTTTCATGCCCTTTGGCTGTATGTGAACCCTCGTCCAAATTTTGCGCCGTGTCCCTCTGAGCGCCGATCTCGCGACCAGCCTGCTAATCTGAATATCTTTCTAGACTCATTCGATCCTAATCAAGATCCTCCTATTAACAATCCGCCCGAGCCCGCGCCTGGTGCTCCTCTTTTGTCAGATAATGACAGCAGACTTTTGACCTCCTTCTTCGACGACATTCATGCCGATCATTTCAACATGCCCTCTTTTGGCGAGGGGCTCAACTTCAGTGATACTTGGCTTGATCTTCCACCACAATTTATGGGATCTAGTACCTCATTCGGTCAACAGCCGGGACCCTCGCTAGCCGAACCATTAACTCAAGGGCTTCCCCATGGCCTCAACGACTTTCATGGTATGACGTCCATGGGATCTAATATGATGCCTCCCCCACCGCCGCCTCCACCTCATTCGCAACACCAGACTGAGCATCGACATACTCCTGACGATGTACTTAATGCGGCCGCTACACTTATTCAGAATGGCTCAAATCAACGACAAAGTTCCAATGGAGTCGATGGTTCATTGCAGAGGCACCTAATAGGCCCTCCAGTTGGCCACTTGAGGCACCAGCCGCTAGAGGAGTTCCGTGAAGAGCATCGACGCAGCGTGGCAGCGAGTGAGCAAGAACATTATCCGGACTGGATGATGAAACCTCATGAAAAGAATCAGCATCGAGGAGCACCACCAGCCGAGTACCAATGGGGTTCCGATGCCAACTTTGACCGCCTCCAAGGCTACACTCCAACTTCAGAAAAGGAAACAGGAGAATCCCTAGCCAAAGAACAGCTGAAGTATCTTGAATGTTTCGAACCAAGCAAAAGTGCCGACAACACGCGGCCTAGCAGTCCGCTTCAGATCAAGGCTCCGCTCCCACATAGCAGACTATCTGAGCTTACGAAAGCGCATGAGGCAGATACACCCCCAAGGAAAAGGCGAAAGAGCAGAAACAGCAAGGATGTTCCTGAAGAAGAAGCACAAGAAGAGACAGGCACGCAAAAACCAGCACGGAGGCGAAAACCTAAGGCAGAACGCGCCGGCTCAATCACAATGGCTGTTGCAGATGAACCTTCAGGCGGAAAACGTCGGAAGTCAGCGGTCAACAATAGCAAACTATCAAGAGAGAACCTTTCGGAGGAACAAAAACGCGAGAACCACATAAAGAGTGAGCAAAAGCGACGTACTCTGATCAAAGAGGGCTTTGATGACTTATGCGACCTGGTTCCTGGACTTCGTGGTGGAGGGTTTAGCAAGAGTACCATGCTCACAATGGCGGCAGAATGGCTTGAGGATGTGCTTAAGGGAAACGAGGCATTGGCCGCCCAGCTTGCTACTCTGGAAGGGCGCACATAAACCCCAATCTCGATTGGGTATACCATGTGCCATTGTATCAATGTATAGACGTGCGATTTCAGGCGACTAGTTTTTCATTTCTTACTCATTTCAGGACTAACGGAGATTGGAAGGACATCTCTTGGTGCCCACTGGCGTTGATGGGAAGAAAGTGCACTCTCGGTACAGATATTGAGATGGTTTCTCAAGGGAGCTGAACGCCGCAGGTTGCTGGCGCGGTTGGATACCCAATATGAGCGTTAAGATGTGGTAATAACGATGTACGGACGGAGGTTAGAAATACTGGCTCGGATATCATGGCAAGATGGAGTAAGCAGAATTATACGAGAAATGCGAGAATGAAACGAGTAACTAGGAGCTGTAGTTGAATGACCAGTAGAGAGAATCTCTATATGGGGCGATGATTATTATGTTGAATGGAGTGACGTGCACATCATTGTGTGATTGTTTTGCAGCGAATCAAGTAGCCGATGTTCAGAACGAACGATTTAGAAATCAATTAAAGTAAAATTATATGGACTCTTGGACCCGTTGTGCAGAAACAAGCAAGGACAGGGCTGAAGATCCATGGGTTGTTTCACGCAATCTAGGTGTTTGAAGACAACCTTGACGAGGATAAGCTTATGAGTTGCTAGCAGTAGCAGAGCACGGATACAATACGCAACTTTGAAGATGTATCTGTCAACTCTCTGGGATCGCGCGCGGGGCATCTCGTCTAAGCCTCAGGGGAAAGACATATCCCCAGTCTCTAAATTACTGGGATTGTTTGATCACCAATGAAGGATCTATGGTTGATTAAGCTCGGGATGGAAATCTCGATGATCATTGGCTATGGGGAGTCATATATGGTTGAATGGCTAAAACCAGCTGAGCGCGGGTTTGAGAAGGTTTCTTCTTTGGGATTTAGGATGAAGGATTCGTCGGATATTGAGTGGATGGTTAATTGCTAGGTAGTATTGGAGGGCTGTGAGATACGTAGAGTATAAATGGCTGCAACGTGGTGGACAACTATTGTAATATACTACCTTCGAAGTCTTCAGTTGTCTTGCTTTTCTCTCTTCTTTCTCAATATCGACCATCTACGTTCTCTGATCTGCCTTAATTTTCACTGTAACTTTATCATCTTGACGCTGGTTGTCAACTATTCACTTCTGTGATCATGAAGTTCTTAACCTCTCTCCTCACCAGCGCCTTCGCTCTCTTCTCAACGTCTTCTGCCTCAGCCATCGCCAGACACGCTGAAAACACTCCCTATTACCCACAAGATGCCGAGCCAACTTGTATCACCCCTGGTGCCATCCCCAACATCACGGGTTCCCAGATCCGCAACGTCGGCGTCGTCCTTTTCCAGGCTTTCGATATGATGGACGTCTTTGGTCCTCTTGATCCCCTTCAGCTCGTCTCCCTCAGCGTTCAGAAGCTCAACCTTCACCTTATCGCAGAGACGCTCGATCATGTTACCACGGCGCCCGTATCCATGAACAAGTTTGACTCGAGCTTCTTCCCCACGGTCCCCCCGACTAACACCTTTGATGACGATCTTGATCTCGACCTCCTTATCGTACCCGGTGGCGGTGGTGCGCGTAACCCGAATCTTCAGGCTGTCACGGCTTATATCGCCAAAATGTACCCCAAGGTTAAGATCTTGATGACTATCTGCACCGGTGCTGGTGTTGCGGCCAGGGCGGGTGTCCTGGACGGACACATGGCGACGACTAACAAGAACGCCTGGGCAACTATGAAGGATATGGGACCCAAAGTGAACTGGGTATCTCCCGCTCGTTATGTCGTCGATGGGAAAATATGGTCTTCGTCAGGTGTAAGTGTCTTATAACACCCTCTTCGTGCAGACTGGTCTAATCACATATTCTCTCCTAGGTCACTTCCGGCCTGGATCTCATCTTTGCTTTCATTAGCACTTTCTGGGGTAAAGAGCAGTCTGAGCGTATTGCCGGCATGACCGAGCATGTTCCTCGTGCTGCGACTGACGATCCCTTTTCAAAGCACTATAACATCCCGCCCACGGAGGCCCAACCATGCTCCCAGGCTTGAGCCAAGCTTCGAGTATATTGTTAACGCCAGACTGGAAAGTTGCTGTTCAAGGATACTCATGTATATAGTGGTTTAGTCAATATGAATTGATTTTGTTGAATGTCATGATACTTGACGTCTTGTTAACATGACATAGTTGCAAGTGCCATGATAGATTTACCTTTCCTATCCGTACCAAAGGACAATTAGACGTGAGTTGTAGCCGAGAACTTATCTGCCGTTCGTGAAATGAGTTCGAAAGTGTAGCGCATATCCCTTAGTCACTAGGAAAACCGAACAAGCGAAGCATCCATCGAGTCTCAAGCTCACATACATGATAAGTAAACCTATTTTAAATCCTCTTTGCGAGTTTTCGTACGATCCCATTCTACGCCAAATCAGTATGGTACAAATATCCTTCTCACTTCAGGTCTACCCGTCTTCGCGTCCCAATACCCTTTTAACGCCAGGCTCTGCTCGCCGTAATAATTAACTAAGATCCATCTTCTCCTCACCGTTGCTCGCGGCTACGCCAACTGTGAAATCGACTGCGCCGGTGTTGCCGATCAATCGCTTCTCTGACTCGCCTACGAACTTGACGCTGCGCGCGGGATCGTAAAATAGCTGGAAGCTACGTTGCACGTCGTTAACCTCGACCTGCTTGGCCTTTCGCTTGGCAGAAACCAGTTGCGAAGTGCTGATTAGGTTGCTGGCGTATCGGAGACCCGCCTCTTGACCGATCTTGGTGAGCAGAGCGAGGGCATCGGGGTGCACGTCGATCTCCTCTTCTTGCGCTCGGATCGAAAGAATCTGCTTGATCTCTTCGGGGTTATAGTAGTGTGTGTTGATGATAACAATTCGGTCCAGGAAGTCGAGGGGAAGGCCGTGGGGGCTGCGATAATCGGTGCCACGAATGCGCGAGTTACCTCGGTTGCTGGCCATGATGACCACAGGGGCAAGGTCGTCCTCGAGAGCTCGGTTGATGTATGAAAAGCACTCAATGTCGAGCATGTGAACTTCGTCAATGAATAGCACACCAGGAACGATCTCGGCCTTGCCCTCTTCCTTCCATTCGCCGACCTTGGTGTTGATCTGATCTCGGATCTCGCTGCGAATCTCTCCTGTGTCGCCCGAGAAAAGAGCCAGGAAGCCCTGCGTCCTCGAATTGATGACATCGATCTCGTGTAGCGTGACAGTGTGTACGACCTCCTTGCGCTTCTGAAGCTCTCCATCGGGACACTGGAGGAACTTGGTATCAACACCCATGGCATCGTAGTCGCGAGATCGGGCGTAGGATCGGCCGAGTTTGGTAATCTTGCCGGATGACTTATCAATCGAGATGATATCGCCCGCCATAACGCGTTCCTTGGTCATGGCATCAATCATTTTGCTGCCCATGTCGTAGACAGCCTCCATGTCGGTTGTCTTGATGGTAAGCTTTCCTTGCTTTGCACTGCCAGTGACACTTCGGTCGATCTGAATCTCAACAACTTCTCCCTCCATAATTTCGCTCTCCTCCTTTATTCGGACACCGATCGACTTTCGAAATGCTTGTGTGAGGGCTTCGGTCTTTGACATCTCGAGCGAAAAGATTTCTGATGCGGCGAGAGTTGTGAATGGGACATCTGGGCCCAAAGACTGTGCCATACCCATGGCGATGGCAGTCTTTCCGGTGCTGATCACAGGTTAGTGCGCGTAGCGAGGTGAAAGCACTGGGCAAACAAACCTAGGAGGTCCTGCAATGAGAACTGCCCGGCCAGCGATCTTTCCATCCTTGATCATCTGGAGGATAACAGCAGCGGCTTTTCGCGCCTTCTCCTGTCCAACAAGACCCTGGGAAGCAGCTCTAGGCTCAAGAGTTGTCGCGTCGACACCAAGGCCGCGAATGTGAGAGTGGGCTGCGATGAGGTTCAGACCTCGAAGATCCTTGGACTCTGACACGGTCATCACAGGCTGTAGAGTCCATTGTAAGCAATTGATCGTATTAGTGGAAAGTATCCATGACTTACGGCAGCCATCTTGTCGCGTGTTGTGCGCAAGCAATGTCAAGAATTATAAATGGTTGAGGTGTAAGGCTGCGTCAGTGATGAAGAAAGCCTGGAAGAATGAGGCTGGAAGCTAGGTCGCGAAAGCTGTACTGAATGAGCCTGCGCATACGGATACAGTTGACAAGAAAAAATGCCAGTAAGCGACTGGCGCTTAAGCGCCACATATCTAGCGCGCACCGCCACATAAGCAAGCCAGACAGCCATGAGGTTGTACCTAAGAACAAGAGTCTTTTAGACTATGAATTTGTGAGTATTTATATAAGCACTTATTCATAAAGTGGGACATTTTGAAGCATCATGTTTGATTTATCTGGGCTTGAAAGTTTAGCCCTTCCTACGCAGGTACTTACTAGTGAAAGGTCTGTACTGGCCTCCATTATGCTATGTGCCTTATGGTACCTACCTGTGTGCGGAGTACGGATACCTGATCTTAAGAAAGTGAGGGCCCCCAATAGAAGGGCAGAATGCACATGAAGACTCAGGTCCACTTCGGCAGTTACTGTACTGCAGGCACACGCGAGATTCCATGCTTCAGCTCCACTCCACTGCTGGAGCAATCAAACGCGAAAAGCCCGCTACTGTCGCTCTTGCACATTCAATCTTTAACGAATGTCAATTCCGTGATAGAAAGTAGGTACTCCATAACGGTTATAGATATATGAACATAAGTGCTTTTCCATCGCATATGGGCCGGACATACGGATAGTTTCATACTTGGTAGCGATTTGTGATAAATAATAGAATACAGACAATAGAAAACAGAAGATATCTCGAGTTACCTGACCCTGGCGGGAAGGGCCATTATAGCGTCGATTGCTCGTCCAAACAATGAGGTAGGTAGGTGGTCATACGAGCGGGCAGTCAACCATGCAAGTACGGAGTAGACTTTCTTCCTTACCTTAGACTCCGCATTAACCTCCACAGTCCCGTCCCGTAAAACGTACATCCAGTGCTTTCTAACGTTCTAAACAAGAAAAAACCATTCAACTGTTTGCACTTACCGAGTATATCTGCGATTACGTCGTTTACATTTGGGTCGGTACATATGGCATACCCAGGACCTAGATATAGGTACTACTTTACCTATCTTAATTCTCCTTTTGCTTTTTTAATCACATCCTACCTAAGAAGCAAGCACGCCCTCACTTTGTGTCGCCACTATTTGCTTTTTTATCCGTCTCTCCTTACTGCCCCAGTTCTTTGCCCATTTCCTCTCCGTGTTTCGTTATTCCCCTCGTTCGTTGTCTTTCTCTCGTTATCATCCAACGGTCGTGGCTTTGATTCTCTCCCTTGAATATCTGAGCTGCTTCTTAACTAAGCCGTTGCCCCTCTACGCCTCCTCCACGCCTGACCGCCTTAGACATTCGCCTAGACGCGACGAATCTACCTTATCGACTCCTACGTTGCTAGGTGCACCGCTGAGCATAAGCTAGCGCCATCTTCATTCAATCCCCTTAATCCTCACAATAGCGCAGCTCCATCGCCATCCTGCAGCTGAGTCGGCGTTTGCATATTCTCTAATAGCGCACGTCATCGGTCTCGTCTCAACTTCTCGTCCTGCCCCATCGCCGAATGCTTACGCCTTTGCCTTACTGCCAGAGCCGCCATGGCTGGTAGGCGTGAAGGGAATTACCCAGGGTCTTCTGGCTCCTACGACCGCGCACCAGCCGCTTCCCACAATCGATTGGCCGATTACCGCGACCGATCATCAGAAAGATACCAAGGTTCCCCGCGAGAACTACTCTCCGATCGCGAAAGGGAAGCAATTTCATCTCGGGACCCAAATATCAGGCGTTTGGAAAATTCTACTTCCAATCGGGCGATTAATGCCGGAGAACATGGTAAGATCTGGAATCAGCGGAAAGGGCAAGAGAAGAACATGACTTATTCGGTGCGAACAGGATTAAGGACGCCCTTAAGCACGTCAAGTGGCCGAAGAATCATGAAGCCCGGCCAACAAGCCATGATGGAGCTTCTCGGTGATATGGCCCATCACCGAATTCTACTGTATCAAGTCGAGGCCAAGCTACAGAGGACAAAGCGTGAGCTTAGTCAGTCAAACACAAAACCGACTGAGTTTGCTTCGGTGGAGGATCTAAAGCGTAGGGAGGTGCAACGATGCGAAGATGAGAAGACGAAGCAAGAGCAAAGGCTCGCACAAATATACAAGAAACTGCAAGCGAACTTCGATTCATTGGTTAAACAGCTACAGCAGCAACAACCACCCGCAACCTCCGACAGGCAACACGAAACACCCTCCCCAGTGAAAAAGATCCAGGGGTCCATATCAGAGCTTGAACCACGATTAGCAGAACTGCAGAAAGAAATAACCACATGGATGGAAACTCATGTGCAACGTGAACTCCAAAAGCTCAAGGAGTCCGATAACAACGAGATTCAGTATCTACAGAGTAACCTCGATGAAGAAAAACAAAAGACTCAGCTCCTGGCGAGCAAATTGGAGGAAGGCCAGCGCCAAAACCGACTGCTGGAAGAGAGGCTCAGCCGACTCGAACAGAAGCTCGTTGGCATCGACTCAAAAATAGGAGTGCAACTATCGACAGAAGTTGACGAGAAGTTGAACAGGAAAATCTCGAACATGGACGAGAAGTGGAACAAGAAAATCTCGAACGTGGACGAAAAGCTGAACAAGAAAATCTCGAACATGGACGAAAAGCTGAGCAAGAAGATGTCAAGCGATGACGAAAAATTCAGCAAGATACAACAGTTGCAAGAGTCTTCAGATGACCATACGACACAGTTGGCAAGTCTGAAGCGTAGCGCTTCGATTGCTACCAAGAGCAGCACAGCAGCCTCCAATGCGACTCTCGAACAGATTAAGAAGACTGTCGAAATGCAAGGACGCAATATCAAGTTTTTAACAACTAAGCAAGATACACAGATGTTAAAACTTGACAAACTTCAGATTTTGACAGATTCAAACAAGGCGGATGTAGAAAGCAACGGAGAGCTTTTAAAAGTACAGGATGTTGCCGTTGCAGAACAGCGCAAAAAGCAGGAGTCCTTTGAAGAGGAGATTGCGTCCGTGAAAAGCATGTCTCATGATCAAGAAGAAAAATACAAGTTGCTGGACAATACTGTTGTCAGTTTGAGTTCCACTGCGAACGTGCTCTCACACGCACAAGAGTCTCTGGTAGAGGATGTCAACTCTCTGGACTCATCTTTCAAAGACAGCAAAAAATCACACGACATACAGGCATCAGAGATGGCTTCTTTAGAGGCACTTATTCAGGAGCAGCAGAAGAAAAGCAATGCTTTGGAACGAAGTGTCGCCTTTCTGCAAGACACCACTGCAGGCTGGTCGCATCTGGATTTCAAAAGACTGAGTGAAAAGGTCCACGAGTTTCCACCTGCAACGGGCCTCAAACGCCTTCTGGAAGAACTACCACCTGCCACGGACCTTCAACGCCTTCTGAAGGAATTGCCACCTGCTATGGACCTTAAGCGCCTTCTGAAAGAACTACCACCTACCAAAGACTTGAAGCAGCTTCTTACAGACGTGCCAAAGTTAAAGGAATCTATGTCAGAAGCCATGGTACGCTCGTCGAAGACAATAACAACCGTGCCAGTGTCTCCACCTGCGCCTGCGCCTGCAAATATGACAAAGGAGATAGTCTTGCAGATGGTAAACCCCAAGGTCCAGGAACTAGGGAGGCTCTTGAAATCAGATCTTTCACAGAAGTTTACGGTCGTGGCTGAAAACTTCGGTAAGACCATTGATGCAGCGAACGCACGTACATCCAAGTCTGAGGCAGATGTCATGGAGTTGGACAAGCGCGTCTCGGAAATTGACAAAACCCTAGAGGAAGGCCAGAAGGAAATGAAAGAAACGAGCGAGAGTCTGCAGAAGGCCTTCAGGGAGCAGACGACTGAAGTCAATTCGATGAAGGGCTCGATTGCCATGGCTTTTCAAGAAGTTGATAAGACTCGCAGGGAGGCAAAAGCTGGGACTGATGATGTGCAGTTCCAGTTGACACATATGACTGACTGGGCAAAGAATTTTGGCTCCAAGCAGTGGCATGACAGTGTTGCGCAGCAAATCGCGGCGTATGTACCATCTCATCTCACGGGACAACTAGACAGTCTTACTACCCGGGTCAGTACCCTTGAAAGCCGGGGCAACGACTTCGAGGGTGCCAACAAGAGGCGTAAGGGGGCCAATGGCAGTCCGCTGGCGTTGAACGGCACCTTCTGAGCAAGCTTCATCATGTCTAAGCTGGAACTGGCAGCTGTACGAAAAGTGTCAGGAGGATAAGCACTATGTCTGGAGGATCTCATGTCATACGGGTGTTGGTTTGGGAGACCAGGGTTGCTTTTGGTATGCTTAAACTGGGTGGGCGATAAAGGATGATGGTAGCGAGGTAGCATTATACCCTTAGGGACACGGCGTTCTGTGGCCTTGATTATTGTAAGTAGGAAAAGACATGTATTTGAATGTACATTAATGACACGGACCGTTATAAGTTCGAGTGAGGCTAGTATGTTAAAGGCTGAAATAATTAGAGAGGTTACTTTCGGAGCCGACTCGGAGCCGATAAATTATATTAGCGACCAAGACCGACCCTAAGTAACGTATGAGGAAGGGGAAACATGGCAGACGTCTTATTGTACCATGACTGTGCTTTGAGGTAGATTCCCTCAGTGTGTGATGGCACAAGTCAGTAGAGCGCAGGCACGATACTGCACATGAGCTAAGGCTATCTAGCCTATTCCCGTCATGATTAGAACAAATACCGATGGACTTATGATATCATTCGAGGTTAGATGAGTTAGATTAATGGCGGGATGGTAGGGTTGATTGGTCGGCTAGAAGGTTTTTTATTTCATTTTAACATGGGCGAACGAGTGTTGATGTGGTTGTTCATGCAACGGCTGGCCAATATCTCGGTATTCTGCTTCTGATAATGGTCGTTGCGAGTAATGCACCCTTGGTTAAGATAAAAACATACATAGAAGCATCATTATCCAGGCTGTACTGTGGCTATGTGGGTAAGCAGTTCAGTCGACGGATTAATAGATAGAAAATATACACGTTTATGTTGATACCAAATTATATACTTAAGATACTATGGTGTGCAGGCATAGGGTAGTCAACGAAGCTATTGTAGCACTATAATAATTGATGAAACAGACCAGGGACGGGCCAGGATAGGGGACTAGAATAGATTCCCCGACCATCAGCCACATAAATTTAAACCAATTGAAAAGAAGCCACAGGCGGACATGGCCGGTGACATTCCCATTCAAATCGAGTCTGTCAGGGGAATTGATCCCCCAAAAGAAGGGGAATCATATTAACCCACTCCTCCTTCTCCACTCTCCCACTCAGGATCGGCCCTTAGTTCTTTCCTACCTTACCTGACCGCTGTCAACTCGAATGCAACTGCAACTGCAACTGCAACTGCCACTTCACTTGTCCCACTGGGGTGCCACTGCCACTGTCATCGCTATCGCTACTGCCACCTCAACATAACTAGACCCTCAGACCTCCAGCTCCACTGCAATTAAGGAAAGATAAACAGAAACAGAGACAAAGGCAATATGAAAGAAAGATCCCGACCTTTTTATTATTATTGACCTTACCTTTGTCCATTTTTCAGCCTCAACCAAACAAACTATCTCTCAACCCTCTTTGTCAATTGCTAGGTCCGCGGAGCGTTTGGCTCTGATCCACAGCTTGCTGTCGTCTCGTCTCCGGTGCGCGCTAATAGGCACTCTAATCTTCCTCCATCGTGTGCGACTGGGCCACTTCCATGCCTTGTCGCTCAGCATCAACCACTACCACTATCAGCCACCATCGCCATCGCGACAACCCTGCGAACCAGCCTTGAATGACGCATAACCCGAGAATCACACATTTCCAGTGATTTGCGTTATCCCAAAGTCCTACTTTCGCACAGCGATCCGCCTCAACACATCTATCGTCGCGTCAACAGCCTCCCTACGTACCCCTCGCGCGCGTCACCTACGATTGCCAAACCTCATACCGCACCGCGCCGCAACGCACAATACTACACCTTTTCTCTCTCTTTCTTTTTCGTACTGCATCGCACCGTGACCCCCGTCTTCGTCCCTCCGGCATGCTGACATCCATGAACAATGGAAGCCGCGACGAAGACGGTTCAGCAGCTCACCAAGCGCATCCTGCCCGAGAAGCCTCATCACCTCTCCTACTCTGCAGATTGGCGATACCAAATCCCTGCCAACGAGTCCCGATCGAAGCATATTGAGGAATGGGATAACACTCGCCTACAATACTCGACCCTTGTGTCGGAAGCCGATCGCGGCGTACTCCTTACAAGATCTTACTACGACATGCGTGTCGAGCCCCAGAAGCCCGTCCCTCGTGATGTGGGCATCCTCGCAAAGGGCGGCGAGAAGAAGAAGCTATCGCTGAGTGACTATAAGAACAAAAAGACTTCTGGTGTTACCTCGGACACCTCCACCCCAGAACCCCCAAGCGCCAAAAAGCGCGAGTTTGAGCGCGCATCCGCAGAGCCAAAGTCTGTATCCGAAATCAGGAAACCCGACTTACAGCGCCAAAGGGACCATCACCCTGATGCTAAACCACAAAAACCTCCCAAACCTCCTGTTGTTGATATGAGGTAGGCTACGCCATCCCACACATCGTGTTTGCCTGGGTGATATGATCGCTCCATTACTGACCCTACTGCAGACTTCCTCCCAAGCCACCTGCATCCCTTCCACCTCGGCCCGTTTCACCCGACAGCAGGAAACGTGCAACCAATGTCGAAGACGATTATCGCTCGCAAAAACGGCGAACGGATGTACCTCGCCCGGCCGATGACCGCTCGCGACCGATCCGGGACGAGCCCCCACGTCGAAAAGATAGAGATTCTCTAGCACCTTCCGATATCCCTTCGAGAGATAAATCGGCCAACGCATCATCGCTTTCCAATGGACGTAGCATCCTCAAAACCACTAATGCTTCTTCCGTACGGAACCCTTCCCCAGTTGGCCGCGCACGTGGTGATTCAGTCAATGGTGTTAGGCATGGCGCATCAGGGAGCACAAAGGGTACACCAGCCAAGGCCGACCACGCTTCGCGATCATCTGTACCCCCGTTACTTTCACCTCTCCATATAAGCTGGGACAACCAGAACTCGACAGACAAAGGTGATAAGAAGAGAACACGCGAGGATGACGCTCCGAAACCGAAGACCAAGAAGCTCGAACCACCGCCACCACCCAAGACAAAGAACGATGCAGCCCGAGACAGGTCTCCGCTCCGCCTGCCTACGCTCCTGTCGCCTACACTGCCAAGCGCTCTAGAAGCTGAGCTGTCGCGAAGAAGGACTGCAACTAATGCGACGGATCACGGAGCACATGACGACCGGGACAGGGATGAGCCCATGGAGGAACGACTTAAGTCAACAACAGCAAGAAAGGCACCTGTTGAGCACGAGGAAGAGGAGGAAGAAGACTCAAGCCCTAGGGAGAGAAGACGACTTGTTGTCACTCTGCGAATATCCAAGCGACTGCGGCAAACGTTCAAGCGCATATTGGCACTGCCTCCAAAACGCAGAGAACGTTCAGAGAGCACAGAAGCACCGCCAGCTAGCCAGGCAAAGAAACGCCCTGCGCCGACAGAGAACACCGGTGATACGATAGCTGTAAAACGACCCCGGCTACCCTCGGTTTCCTCGAGTCTGCCACCACCACCCTCGACACCATCTAAGAAGGGTGCTGCTATGTCACGTGTTAGTTCTAGTAATTCACAGGCCCAAACACCTGGTGAAGCAGCTATGGTGACCCCAGTGCCTACTGGATCCTCAGACCGCCCTACCACCAATGGTACAGATGTCACTCGTGGCGATAAGGCCGATTCCCGAGTATTTTTTGAGAAACACACCCGATTTTCTCATCTAGGTCGACGTTTGAAGCACGAGGGTGACGTCGCTAACCAGAGGTGCAATAAGCTTGCAAACAGCGGCGATACACGCGGGAGCGACTCAAGTCGCAAACAGTATTATGCACTTGCAGTGGAAAGCACCATTGCTTTTATGTCCAGTTTTTATCTTCTCAATGTCAGCCGTAACATGCAACACAAGGCCTCTGATCCAGGCTCCTGGGCTAGCTTGATTAAGATGGTCGATTATTTGCAGAAGGAAACACGCCGCGACATGAAGCGGCATCAACCTATCTACGCTCTTGTCCTGATCTTGCAGGCTGTTACTGCGGACGAATTTCTCAAAGCATTCCCAAGCTATGAGCACATCTCAAAGGAGGATCTTTTTGCGCATCAGGCCATTCGTTACCGCAATTGGCCCCTTGTTCGTGAAGTTTATGAAGGCATCAGTAGCTCACGTCTTCGTGCCGATATCATGCCTTGGTCCACAGTTGAGGAGGTCTGCCAGGCTTCGATGCGTGTTATTCGTCAATGGTGTCAGGACGAAAATGTTGAGTGGTCACCCGAGTTTGATCCCAAAGAGGCCAGTATTCGGGTCGCTCGGTAGAGGGAATTGTCTTCCACACACTTTACGAAATCATTTACATATCGGTCAAACAGGTAGCATGGATTTTGCTTTGGCAATTATTTGTGCCTGTCGACCAAGTACATGTATCTCAAGGATCACTCGTTGGCTTGCTCATTTGCCATATTCACGTCAAGGATGGCCGTGAACTATTTTACACTCGTCTCCCACCTCATTAAGGTGCTTGGTAACGACCACGGCAAGTTTCTATTGTTTGTACTATGATATCCCCGGATCAAAACGGAAAGCGCTCTATTTTATCTGTTGTCTCGTCTCAGACGTGGTGTTGCGTTCTTGTATGTGTTTGTTGTTGATTTATCTTGCAGGACAAGGGTTGCTTTGCAGGAAGGACAAAAGATAATGAAGGGAGGGAGTAAAGGAGCATCTGGCGAAAAAAAAGGGAGTGAGAGGAGGGCATGTTTACAGGGGATAGTGTCATTAGGTGCATACATAAACTGCATGGAACGAGGATAAGGGAAATAAACCATAGCTTGAGGATCAGGATTTGGCTTGGCCTGAAGGGCTTCAGAGTGTCCGAGTTGACGATATGGACGGACCTTCAAGCTATCATGAAGATTCAAGATCACCCACAAACGTGTTGTTTGCGTGACATGAAATCGAAGGTCGGCTACAGGCAGAGCATACTGATGATATTGGATTAGGTGCTTTTGGGTTCAACTTTGCAAAATTATGGTGAGAAATCCATGCAGGTTAAGTTTACGGAGATGTTACACTGATGGCCACGAACCTGCCGAAGTGTTGGTAGCAAAATATAACAAAAACCAATTCAATGCTTCAACATTTACCAACAGTCATCACATTCACATCATATTTCAAGACAAATGTTTTCAAGAGGGATGGATATATTTTTTCTGTCCACGGCTATACTAAGATCAATTGTCTAGTAGGGAACTCGAGCCGATGATAAACAATCTCGTTTTCATCCCCTCTGACAATCTCCCCGGGTTTTGGTATTTTTTACTTCCTTTCATTTCCTTGCTTCATTAAAACACGCGGCAGACGGGTGTTGTCATCATATCGCGTCTAATTAGGTGTGGTTTTGGTTCCAGCCCCTCGAGCGCTCTACGCTTACTTGGAGGCATCGACCTTGGCAACGTGGGCCAGGAGGTCGAGGACACGGCGGGAGTAACCCCACTCGTTGTCGTACCAAGAGACCAGCTTGACGAAGTTGTCGTTGAGGGAGATACCGGCCTTGGCATCGAAGATGGAGGAGTTGGTGTTGCCGTTAAGGTCGGAGGAGACAACGTCGTCCTCGGTGTAGGCCAGGACACCCTTGAGGTCACCCTCAGCGGCCTCCTTGATAACTCGCTTGATCTCGTCGTAAGAAGCACCCTTCTCAAGGCGGACAGTCAAGTCGACAACGGAGACGTTGGCGGTAGGGACACGCATGGACATGCCGGTGAGCTTGCCGTTGAGCTCAGGGATGACCTTGCCGACAGCCTTGGCGGCACCGGTGCTGGAGGGGATGATGTTCTGGGCAGCGCCACGGCCACCTCGCCAGTCCTTGGCGGAGGGACCATCGACGGTCTTCTGGGTGGCAGTGTAGGAGTGGACGGTGGTCATGAGACCCTCAAGGATGCCGAACTTGTCGTTGATGACCTTGGCGAGGGGAGCCAGGCAGTTGGTGGTGCAAGAAGCGTTGGAGATGATGTCGGCGGAGCCGTCGTACTTCTTCTCGTTGACACCGACGACGTACATGGGGGCATCGGCAGAGGGGGCAGAGATGATGACCTTCTTGGCACCACCGTTAAGATGGGCCTTGGCCTTGTCAATGGTGGTGAAGACACCGGTGGACTCGACGACGTAGTCAGCGCCGGCCTCGGACCACTTGATGTTGGAGGGGTCACGCTCGGTGAAGAACTTGATGGTCTTGCCGTTGACGACGAGGTCGTTACCGTCGTTGCCGACCTCACCCTTGAAGACACCGTGGGAAGAGTCGTACTTGAACATGTAGACCTGTGAGAGCCATCGAGGTTAGCTTTTGAGACTGATGATGGAATGTACGTGGGGCAATGAGGGGCAGCTTGGCGGGGTATGAAGCAGCTGCTGTGAGGATTGCTCTCTGGCACTGCGCTCATGATACCAAGCTGGCGGAAGCTCGCAATGATATCATGACCCATTCTCGATGTGATGATGTGATCGGAGTGAATCAATGATTTGCAAGCTTCTGCTAGATCATGATATGACTGCAGGACAGAGGCAATTCTCACAGGGCAAGCTGAAACTGAAGCTTGTATCGCCGTGCATCGTATATGGGATCGAGCTTGATCGAGACATCGTCGGAGAGGTTAACTTACGGCGTAGTGAGGCTCAATGAAAGGGTCGTTGACAGCAACAACCTCGATATCGGGGTGCTCGACGGCGTTGCGGAGGACGATACGGCCGATACGACCGAAACCGTTGATGCCGACCTTGATGGGAGCCATTTTGATTATAGGATAAGATTCTGATTGGAAAGAGTTAAGTTAGATGTTAAGTTCCTTTTTATAGGATGGTGTTGATGGGAAGAAAGAAGCAAGAGAAGAGCTGGAAGCAAAGGTTGAGGTGAGGGGGTGGGGTAATTTATATGTATCTGAAGTGTTTATGACGGAGACGGAGGGACAGCTTTTTTCTGCTGAGGTTGCCACAGGGAAAAGGGAAGGAAGGGAGTGGAAGTGGAGGGGGAGGGGAAGGAATGTGGAACGTCGAACGTCGGTGCAAAGGAGGGGCAGAGGCTAAAAAAAGAGTTGAGAGTAAGAGAGTAGAAAGCTTGGATTGTAATTTGCAGTCTCTTTACTCCTTCTCTCTCTCTCTCATCAATGCCAATGTTTCGTCTCCAAAGCAAATTGACGTGTCGTCGTATCGGTTGGATGATATGCAGCATGATATGACCTGTGTAGAAGCAAAAAGGGAAAGACAAGACATCATGTTATGATGGTGATGTAGTCGTGATGGTGATGATGGAGGGGTAGCTAGCAGTAGCTACTAGATAGCTGTTGACGTACCAAAAAGGTTGTTTGTAGTAAGAGTTGTTGTTGTGATGTTGAAGATGATGAGAATGAAAAGGGAAGAGAAGAAGTTTGAGGAGGGAGCGGGCAGTACAAGTACAAATATGAATTTCCGGCCGTCGGATTATTCACTCACTCACTCACTCACATCAACTCTTTGGCTTTGGCTTTGGCTTTGGCTTGGAATGTCTACACCCACTTTAGAGGCACCACCACACCACATCATCCCACGAGCACACGCCCCAAGGACCATGGACAGGGGGGTTACAGCAGTACCTCTACAGTAGCTTGTAGCTACCTAGCTAACAGGGGCCAATGGATAATGCATCATTCAATATCGGATGAGAGGGTGGTCCAAGGTGGTCCAAGGTGGGAGCTCTATTTTTTCCTGTCTCTGCGCCTCTACTCAACGCAATCAGTTAGAGCCCATCATGACCAATTCCACAGCCTTGTTTCGTTATATCACAGAGTAAGTAATCAACCCAAGACTGAGTCACTGCCAGTCTCACTCACTCTCTAGATACTTACAAATCCATGCATCTTCTTCAAGAACCTCTCAAGGTCCCCACTAATGACGAGAGCTTGCGTGGTGGGGTGATGCCCTGGAAAGATACATTCCCTCACTATGTGTCCCCCACCAAAACTTCAAGTATCTTTTCTGCCCCTCCATGAGGTGTCATCTCAGTTGATTCCATCGCCCATCCCCCTTGATATTTTCTCTAGGTGCCGCCGAACAACACACCGTATTCTACCGTGCAACTCTCCGTGATACCTTATCCCAGACCTAACAATTCGATATTATCCAATCTTTCTTGGCCAATGCTTGTATGAATGCGTCACTTTAAACATCAGATGTTTTTCTTTCCTTCTACTATCCTATCCATCAACCAAACTCCTTCTCGCCTCCGGAGACTCCGGTGAGTGGACATGTTTCTGCACCACCTCATGGATCGTCCATCATTGGAGTAGCCTTTGACGATTGATATGCCTCTTACTCTCTATCTCTCATGCTATCATCATTAAACGGCTGCCGCCGCCCACGCCACGCACGTCCCTTGTATTCAAAGCTCGGTTCGCTCTATTCACCCATCACAGAGCCCGTCGTACGGTTCCAGTTTCGAGGACCTGGCCTGAGCAAACCAAGTTGTAGTCTAGGTCTAGGTATGCACCATCTTTCGACATGATTCTTTCTGTCTCTGCGATAATAAATCTTTTTCTTCTTTAATTTCCTTCTTACGTTGTCCCTTTTTTGGCTGCCCACTCATATACCGGAGTCACCTTAATAGAGCTAGAAGCTTCACCCATCACGACGGTAACACTACATCAGGCCTAGTACTTGATCTTCGCTCGAGTCTAGCTGCGGGCTTTTTAACAGTTGCTTGCGTCTTTTTACGCAATGCGGCGGGGCCTGCGTTGTTCTGGAGTCTAGGGTTTTGGGGCTGTCAAGTCGCGGGGGTCATTATGTTACAAAAAAGAGTATATCTTGATGATAGCTATGACAATTATATCAAACAATTATCAAGCATTAAAGTAGTCACAGTACACTACCTATCAATTCGCCCAAGACATACTCATAGCTATCTCCCAAACCATATGCCAAGAAGCTATCTAGCCAACGCAAACCTCCATCTGTTTCACCTCGACATATCCATGATCCATCCCTCTTACGGTGAGAGGGGAGGCAATTGTTGAGGCATCACCAGCTCAGCCCAGCTCAAGGCTCACCGAAAACAGGGCCTCTGTCGGCCCGTTGATAGGCCACGAGCTTCGACGGACCGACTGGATTCGCTTCCTCTCTTTATGAGCCTGCAAGTCTCATACAACATAAAACATATCATAGCATCACATCAGATCAGATTAAATCAGTCCATCTCCATCTCCATCTCCATCTCCATCTGTCAATTCCATCGCCAAACACAAAAATACAGTATCCATAAATCCGCTTATCTTACATCGGGCCTTTGCCTGGACCCCCTCGGCGTGCGCCTCTTAAAACCGCTGACTGATGATATTTAAAACGGGGATCCTAGATCTGTCTGCCCTATTATTCCTACATGTAAATAGAACACGGACCCTTATGGCCTCATGTTTGCCATATCTTCCCATGGAGCTCCTCGAATCTCACCGAGATTCCTCACCTGAGATCGAACCTCTCCTGATCTGAGCCCACTGAACCCCTGCTGTAACTGCTTCGATCCCCTCTCCACCATGATCCTTGGGCGAATCCGACGTCAGTCTGGACCTGAGCTAAACCAGGGGCCAGCATACATCTTCATTATCAGTTCATGATATCGATCCTTCTACGGGCATCATTACTCGAGACACGAATACTAGTATACTACTGATAATACGAATTTCACACGGCCAGAGCACAAAGATCGACAACTCGTCCAAGGTAGCAAGCCCACTTACAACTTCGTCATGTTACGTACAGAAACTCGTCGTCGAATCGATTCCGAACCGTTACAATTCACTTACATACTTTTAACTTACACTGTTCCCGAATAATCCCTGTCCATGCCCCGATTCAGCCCGTTTGTCGCCGGGAGGCGCCCTCTGCGTCTGCCTCTCGGTGCTTAACCGTTCGGCTACGGCTGCGGCTGCGGCCCCGGCTTCCGCTCCACCCACCGGAGCATCACGGGATCACGGGCTTGGGTCGGCTCAAGCCTTGCCCTCCAAACGCGCCAACGCGCCAACCTCCCCCCGTCCACCCGTATAACCCCATACAACCCCATTGACATCCCCAGGCGGCTCCATCATCTTACTCCATACTCACTACCCCGGCTTCTCAGCCTCTTTTCGATATCCCACTTGCCCGGCCTCACCCGTTCCCGGCGTGCATCGGGATCCCCAGGAACAAGCTGCCACGCTATGCCCCATCATGTCCATCTATCCCAGTCTTTTCAGCCTTTTGGCTGACCTTTTTGGCTCCTAGTCTCTTTCTTTCGTCACCTTCCCGCGGCACCATCATGCACAATCGTTGTTTCTTGACCATTGACCGTCATGAAACCTAGCCAGACCCGCATGATCAGCATACCCCTTCTCTCTTCGACATGTCGTCCAGCGTGGCCAGCCATCAAGTGTGTTTAGCTCGCAACCTTGTCTCTTGACCGGAACCACAAAGCCGAAGCTATCGGTATCATGTATTTCTCCCCATGCGGGCAGTTGAATTTTCAGGTTTCCATGTAAATCAGGACCCACTCGCCGGCCATCATGTCTTTGAGGTATCATACCTCCACTTACAAGCCCGTAGTGTGTTTGCATATACACATACACTGGCCGAGTACCGTATGGACAAGAACATGAGCCGACGGATCTCCATTTCCGAAACATGATAGAAGTCGTCGTACCCTTTGGAACTGGAGCTTGCTAGTCGCCAATTGTCTTGCTGTAGACCAGATAAACGCCGAGCCACACCAAATACCGGCCCGGCATGCGCTACCTTATTTGTTTCCTCGGCTGACCTTACATTTGTTTGCAATGCCTTCACTCAAAGGCATCAACATGTAAAGACCAGTCTCGGCCCTCCTCCACAGCTCGGAACTCGACCGCGCCCTCTTGGAAATAACCAGCATCCTTCCATGCCTTCATCGTAGCCCCGTCGTACGGCCCCTGTTTGGCGCTTCCATCACGCCCATCTGCCCATCGGAACTCCCACATGGTTCCCGGCTTCACCGCTGCCTTTTCCTCATCGTCGTGTTCGTCGTTTGTCTTTGCAGCCTCTGGTTCAACCCAGTCCTCTCCTGTCTCCTTACGGTATTCGCGGATTAACAGCTCCCTTTCTTCTTCGTAAATCTCTTCATGGTCTCGGCTCAATAACTTGTCTGCTGCTTCTGTGATAGCATCGATTGAAGCCTTGATCCGCTTCTGCTCCGCGTCCTCAGTCTCCTCGCCACCGTCAACATCCATGCCTTCCGCATTTTTGTTCATCTTCTTGAGCTTCCACTTAGGGATCTTCTTGGGTTTGGCTTGCTTTTTACCAAGTCGAGCCAATGCTTCCAGTGGCGTCTCAGTACGTTCGAGGTTGAGGATCAGAGTCTTGAGCAGATCAGACACAAGGATTTCGTCGTCTTCCAGACGTTGCTTCCGCGCCTCAGCCTCGCGCTTCTCATGCGCCGCCGCTGCTTTCCTCATTTCTTTCTTGCTGAGGCCCTCTAACCAGTTATCGTGAACAGCATCAGGATCGCCACCCTTACGAACGTAGTTGCCTTCTTGGTCAAACTGACCATCCTCCATCTCCTGCTTAAGATTGAAAGCTTCGACTTTAGGCGCATTTTTCTTAAGCCCCCCCGCGCCGACCTCTTCGTCAACGCCCTCTTCTTGTATGGCAAGCTCTACATCTGCTTCGTCGTCGCTGGTTTCGTGCCCGTCAAGTCGGATACCTTCCTTGTCTCTGCTGCTGTTTTCTACACCAACGATCTGATCCGCATCAAGGAAGCGAACTCTATCTTTCTTGCGACCACTCTTTTCGAAATCGCCATCCTCAGGAACCTCTTTCTCCCCTTCAACATCATCTGCAGCAAACATATCGTCGTCGTCATCGTCGCCAGCTGCAGTGCCTGGAGATGTGGGTTCGGTATTGGTGGCATCATAGTTGTCGAGTTGCTCAAGAATATCGACTTTGCCTCGCTTGCGAGTCTCAGCGCGCGCGTTGAAGGTCTCGTTGTCTGAATCGCTGTCGTAGCCATCCAGATTGACAGCGCCGCGCTTGGTTGCTGCAGATACACCAATGACATCTGCGTCAAGGATAGCGTCTTCTTCGCGAGCGTCAGGCGCAAGTGTCGAGGGGTTTCGGACGTCGAACTTGACACGAGTTGAATCAGATTCGTCTTCGTTGTGATGGGTACGCGCAAAGTTCTCGCCGTCGCGCTTAGGGCGAGCTGCTGAAAATCGTGACGCCATGGTCACTGCTGAGGTGTAAAGAGTGCCAAGATTATGCTTCTTTGATCTGTAATATTGAAAGGTGACGATTGCTTGGTTAGTAGTGAGTGAAAGTGAATGATGAATGAAGAATGAAGCTTCAAGAAGCTTGGACACTAAACTTTCTAGGCGGTCATGAGTAACCGCACTATGCTCATTGAGACAATGATCCACCCTGTGGCCGCTCCATATTTCTGATCATGGAAGAGTGCTTCTTTGTAGACTATTACAGTCCCATGCAAAAGTTCCGACATAAGCTCACTAAAGAAATATACAATAATATAATATAAAATATTCAATATTTAGAATACTTTATATAATATTATTATAAGACTATAAAGAATTATATAAACTAAAGAGAATTTATTATAATTAATATAAGAGTATATAAAATATCTAAAGAGGAGAGGAAAGTGTCAGAACTTATGTATACCCACTGTAAATATGGTTTAATGATAAATGAATATTGTTATAAACAAGCTTTATGAACTGTCTAAACAGCTGAGTCTGTTGCAATCCGGTCAACTCTTTGCTACGGCACCTATCATGATTCAAAGGCGGGAAGTTCGGTACTTGATTATGCATGGACAGAGCCTGTTGTAACAATCCGAACAAAGACTTAACCTTGTGCATTATATGATATGTAGAACGTTCTTAAATGAGATTTATATCGTATATTACAGTTGATTGTATGATAGAAATTCTTCCAATATGCGTTTTGTCTGTCATAAATCAATACCTGCAGTTGCTTGTATTAGTGCCTTCCTCAATGAGTGCCTGGCAAACTGCGTCATCAAGAGCTGCCTCTGTAGCCTCCACACGCCCCCCACGTTACCTGTGGATTTGAGCCTTCAAACGTGCATGGACAAGCTCGCTCTCTCAACACCTCAACTTTACACAGTAAACCACAGTCAACTTCTTCAACTATTTAAGGACTCCCTTCCAACGTTAGACAGAAGCATCTCTAGCCCAGTCGCTAGATAACTGATCTGTTCATTGACCGCCTCTGTATTTCAAACCTCGACCGACTTCACGCCTAGGACATCGACGAATCGATTGCGCACACGAATAACCACTATCACCATGGTTTGCGACTCAGACTCCTGCGATATCCGAACCCATTTGCTAACAGAAAGGTAGTACTCAGGCTTTGGCGGCGGGTACGACCCCGCTAACCCGGAGCATCTCTACAACATGGCTCGCCATGGACGACGACCCATCATGCAACGCTTCGACGAATACTACCGATGCTATCCTCTCATTATGGCCCCTGGAGCTGAACGGCCAGAGCTCAACTACGGATCCAAGATCATTCTGCCACCCTCCGCTCTCGACAAGGTGTCCAAGCTCCACGTACAGTGGCCTCTGCTTATGGAGCTGATCAACGGCGAGAAAGGATCCCATTCACATGCTGGTGTACTGGAATTTATCGCAGAGGAGGGCAGGGCATACATTCCTCAATGGGTAATGGAAATCGTTCTGGCATTGGCAGGCCTTTTTGCTAACGCAGACTAGATGATGGTAACTCTTGGCATGGATGTGGGCGACATGATCCAGATCCGTACAACATCTCTGGAGCTGGCCAAGATGGTTAAGTTACAGCCTCAGTCTGTCAACTTCCTCGAGATTAGTGATCCCAAGGCAGTACTGGAGAAGGCCTTCCGCAACTTTGCCACCCTGACCAAGGGTGATGTTTTCAACTTCTCCTATAACGACGAAGTTTATGATGTGGCCGTTCTTGATGTCAAGCCTGAGACGGACAAGATGGGAGTTAGTATGATCGAAACCGATGTATCGGTTGAGTTCGCGCCACCAGTCGGTTACGTGGAACCCGAACGCCAGAGCGGAACAAGTACCCCCAGAAGCACACGAGGCGGCGTTCCTGCCGGAGGTCTACTTCACAACCAAGGAACCATGGCTCAGGCCATCAACTATAATGCAATCGCTCCGTCAGTAACCAGCAACGTGACCAACTTCCTTGGGGAGGGCCAGAAGCTTGTCAAGAAAGGCAGCAAGGCATCAACACCCAAGCCAGCCACTCCTGTTCCCACAGTGGAGATACCCGGAATGCCTAAGCGGCGCGACGGTGCTCCAGCAGCCCTCCGTCTCCCACCAAACAAGCTTTTCTTTGGATATGAGATCAAGCCTGTCAAGACGGACGCTGATAAGGAGCAGGAAAAAGAGAATGCTAACAAGCCTCAATTTGCTGGTCAGGGCCAAACTCTGCGAGGTGCGGTCAAGAGAAAGGGAGATGGAGATGACAAGACCAAAGCTCCTGAGAAGAAGGGCACCAGTGAAGGAAACAGACTGGACGGTCGACGACCGAGGTAAATGAGGTATTACCGATAATTTGAAGCGGCGTTCGGGCGGCAGGGAATGTATCTTAGAGCTTGATTGAACCCATACTAGGTGGCCTGTGATAATTGATGCTTATGGTACAACAGTGCCAGACAAATATTTTGCGAATGAATAGGAACGCGCCCTGGTGGTACTTATTGCTAGGTATATCTATATGAAGACAAGGGATGACCGACAATGCACCATTCTTACCTTTATTCATTATTACATGGTGCAATTGCTATTTGCTTAATTGAATCAAGTTGAATTTATTCAATATCTCGCCGAGATAGATAAAAGGTACACAGATAAAAAACTCAGTTGGCTCCCACACGATAGGTCACAATATCTCTCAATAATGACAAAGTGGCCGATATTATGCTTTTGGCCTTGGGATAAGTATAAATACAAGCAACTCTCTCTGCTAAATGCATCCTTGCCATATTGCTATCTGCTTCAGTACTCGTATGCAGACAGTCTTAAGGACCGTTGTCAACCCCCATGGTAACAATACTTTTATTCGTAGTAAAATATCGGTTATTTGACAATCAGATACTTGATAAAGAAAACAAGCAGTGAAGAGGAAGTGTACACTGTACAAAGGACTACTTCTCTGAATCACAAACCGCGAAGTCTATATTAGGGCAGAGTCTGTATCAGGGCAAAGTCACATCTTCTTTTCTCCTTCACCGCCCCCTACAACATCAATTCCCTCAAGATAAGGTCCCATCACCACGAGCCTATCTCCGGTACTTGTCAAGATGCGTTACCGTTCTATCGCCGAAGTTCTCCAGAGTCCGGGGTTGACCTGGGAGGATCTCTGTGAGCAGGCGGAGAAACAGATGGAAGTGAGACGAGAGAAGTACCGAAAGCTACAAGCTAAGCGAAGAATGATGAGAGAGAAGTTGAAAAGGGAAGCCACCATGACTGTATGTATGTTTCAACCCTTTGCTGTTGAGTGCGAGCTAAGTATTAAATAGGTTCTTCCTTCCAGCGGAGAGACAGCCATGGACGAGACAAAGAACGAGAGGTCAAAAGAATCAGAGGTCAGATATAACTATATAATGACGATGAGGATAAAATTTGACCTTGTATTGTAGGAGGGGGCTGGAGCCATGGAGGAACAGAACGAGAAGTCGGTCATGATTGAAGAAGGCAAGCAGGTGGATTCTACCAACGACGAGACATCTCTCCAGTCTTCGGCCAAAGAATCATGAGCAACCATCGGCTAATGCTCTCCTGTAAGTTGCTTTGGAGGCAATGTGCCAACGATGACAAATTCAGGTCGAATTTTGGGTTTCGCCTCAAGATCACCAGACCCAATTAGCCTTTCAAGCAGCCTAATTTGTGAACATATACAAGAGCAAATCCACATGATCACCATGTATAGCACAGCATGTGAAAGCTAAAAGAGTCATGTTGATATCGCAATGACTACCTACCAATCCAGTATCTCAGAGTTGTATGTAAAGCCTCCCTCTGCGTCCTTCACCAAGATACTGCCAACTCAAGCCTTCATGATCACCGCGCTTCCAAGTAGATGATGATTACGGCCACGATGCGATGTTAGATCAATCAATAGCAAGGTTACGGCCAGCAAGCCAGTTGTCGAACTTGGCATCAGCGGCAGCAGCTGTAACACTGCCAAAAAGTTAGTACCGTATCTCAAATACCTGACGAGCAAAACATACCTGCGCTCACGCTGGTTCCGAGCAGTGTTGGAGTGACCAGTCTTGTGGTCATCCTCATCTTCCTCTTCCTCCTTCTTGCGCTTCATCTTCTTCGCGGCAGGAGACTCGTCAACGTCGTCTTCATCGTCTTCAGAAGCCGCCTTCTTCTTGCGAGGAGTGGCTCGCTTGCGGGTAGTAGTCTTCTTGGGGGCTGGAGCAGGAGAGTTGCTGGAAGAGACGTCACCATGACGGCCCTTGAAGTCGCGCATGATGGACTTGCTAAAGTGCTGCCTATTTTGATGGTCAGTGGTTGGGCATGGTGGATATGGGTTCCCATGCGAGCCAGAGACTTAGAGTAGAGGGGATGGGTGGAAGAGAGAGAGAAGATAGTACGTACGAAATAGCATCCTTGGTGAAAGAGTAACCAAGAGCCTCCATGGAACTGTGCACCTTGGGCCAGTTGTAGCGCAGGCGATCACCATCCGCGGAGCCCATGATGATAGCAACGCAGAGGTCACGCTCGGCGTTGGCATCCCACTTCTTCTCAGCAGGAGGCATGGCGACGTGAGGTAAGAGTATTTGTGGTTGAGACCAAGATGTGGTTTTGAGTAAGAGTTGAGTGGTGAAGTTGGGAGGTCCAGGCCCGGATGAGTAGTGCGGAATAAGAGGTTGGAAGAGGGGCCACAGTGAAGGGGATGAAAGGGTGTAAAGAGGAGAGTGAGGTGAGGCAAAGGGGAAGAAGAATGAGTAGCTAAGAAAAGAGAAAGGTCAAGGCACAGAGATGGGTTGGAGAGTGTAGGCTGTGCATTGCCATGCAACTGGCAGAGCCACTGGCGTTATTTGCTCAGCAACCAAATTGACTGGAGATGGCACTACACGCCAATTTGTTAATTCACTATAATACTGAGTTCTAGAGCTTATAGTGATAATGAGATTCACAATTGATGATAATCGAATTCTAAGTTGCATGTCACGGTTCAAAGTCATGTAGCAGATCGCACAATACAGCATAAATAGCAAGCAACAGTTTTGAGTGGTGTCTGATATCCTCATTAATCGCAGTGACATGCTCGTGATATTGCCTTCATATGGCAAAACTGCCGTTCCATCAGAGGCATGCAGAAATCACCATAGCCTATTTTTACCCCTGAATTTCTCTGCGACGGGCCTAGAAGCCGAAATCATTACCACTCCATCATCACCACTCTCGCTGAAATGAATCTTTCGCTGAAGATGCAGGTACTGCATACAAAGTCGTCATTGCTTCGTAAAGACACCCTGATCGTGCCGTGTCTAGATCGGAAATCGTCAGCATTTGAAAGAATTAAAGGGCCGTCAGATATCAACTTACCGATAGTTCGAGTTTAGACATCAAAATTGCCGGACTCAGAGTCTTCCTCAGGCTCACTCCTAGGGCATAGTCAGCAAGAGGAAAAGACATAGAAAAACCATGACAAGATTGTAAACATACTTGGGAGCAGTGCGGGCACGCTTGGCAGGCGAGGGAGACGGAATCTCATCATCCTCGGGATCAAGTTCCATCTTGAGCTGCATCTTCTCCTCCTCGAGCTCATCATCATCGTCGGCGATGGAAGCAGACTTGGCGACCTTCTTTTTGGGGGCTCGCTTGGCAGGAGTCTTGGCCACAGCAGCTCGCTTGCGAGGAGTAGCGGGCTCAGAGCCAGCGTTCTGGATAGCGGAGGCGTCGCGGCTCTTGCGGAGCTTCTGGACATGCTGGCTACAGGAAGATAAAGGTTAGCTTGATGTCAGAAGAGAGTGCGAAACAGAAAAAGAAAAACAGCAGAACGCAGGATAATTAAAAGTACTTGATCGCGTCGAAGGAGTAAGAGTAGCCCTTGTTTCGCATCTTCTCGGCCACGTTGGTAAGATCGCTTTTGTTGGGTTTGATTTCTTCCAGGATAGCAAGCAGAAGATCCTCGTGAGAGGCAGCGTCCCAGCCACGGGCAGGCTTTCCAGTAGCAGGCTTGGCAGGCATGATGATAAAACAAATCAATGTGAGGGAAGAGTGTGTTGATGTAAAAGAAATGTTGAGGTGAGATGGTGGACGAAGAGGGGTGGGGGAAGATGGAAGAAGGATGGAAGAGGAGTGAGAATGGATGAAGAGTTCAGGCCACAGAGAGGGGCGGAGAACTGGAAGTGAAATAAGGTGAACTGCTAGGCACCCAGCAAACAAAAATAAATGAAAATTGAAAGAGCCGTACCGAAGCGCACCCTCGGTGAAAGTGTACCCCTTTTTCTGCAGATCTCTCATGACGAGGCTCCAATCTTCAGTAGTAGGCTTGATGTGCTGAAACAGACAAATGAGGATATCCTCATGTACATTGGAGTCCCACGTCATGATCTGGCGCTTCGCCATGGTTCTCAAGTGTACAAGATGGTAGATATATAGATAAAGAGAAAGGATAGTGAAGCACTGTTGATGCACTGATATGGTACCGCTTGGCCAGGAGTTGGGGTGGAGATGATGATGAGATGAGAAGTGAGAGGAGGAAGGTGAAAGAAAATGGGAAGTGAGGGCTCTGATAGAATGAGGATCCTAAACTTTAGGCTGAGGAGTGAAGGGAGAAGGAGTTTCATGAAAGAGAGCCAGCCTATACCACAAGGCACCAAACTTACGCTCCTGGAGGCAAACTGCCAGTGAATCCGACCCAAGATGCAAAATGAAGCATGGAAATAGAAAGAACAAGAACACAAATGAGAAAACAAGAAATGCAAACACGTACCGAACAGCGTCAAAGGATGTCGAGTATCCGCGAGATTTGAGATACTCCTCGATAGACTCCTTGATGGCCGGGGTCAGGCCCTTGTTGACCTGTGCACCCGTGTACAGAGCAACAGTGAGATCCATGAGGAACTCGGAGTTGTCCCAGTCGCTAGGCTTTCCAGGCATGATGATGAGTTGCTGTGGTTGATTTGATAAAGTGTTGTGAGAGTTGAGGTTGAAGATGCTGGATCGAAGAACTCGAGTGCGAAGTGAGGGTGTTGAGGGGAGAAAGAGAAAGGTTGACAGAAAGCAACCGGATTTATACTCCCAAGGGCGAGCAATGAACAATGGCCCTGAGCTGTTAACGAGCTGCCGACCTTTATTGAGAGTGGCACTCACTGCCTCTATAACAGTGACCCTGTATGCACTGCATTACACTGCAGCTTAACAACCGTTCATTAACAATGCTCTACAAGACCGGTAATGTTCTACTAATCTACCCGTAACCGAGCATACCCGCAAACGGATGCACGCGTTTCATGCAATAAATGCTTTGATGTTGACCGACATCAACAAAACCTGATTCTTTCTCGTTTATGCTCCAGTGTTCCAACACATTATACAAAAATACCAGCCCTCGCTTGTTTGTGTCTATCCTATACCCTGCAAAAACAAAGGCCATGTAAGAAACTCCTATTCTTTAACGCCCATGCCCGTGGTATCATTGTTGTCCAGAATGTGGGACTATTATGCCTCCCCATAAGTAGCAAAACTGTAGGCGATTAGTTGGTGTTTTGGGTAGGAGATTTGCGATAACTTACTCAGAAGCAAAATCTGAAGACCCATTATGAGCTGCAAGGGCCAAGACAGCTTCATGATCCATGTCGTCGTCTTTTGAAGGCTCTGGCGAACTCAACCGTTGGCGCTTCGCGCTAGGTTCATCATTGTCGACATCTGCTTCAGCATCGCCTTCAGCATCGCCTTCGTCGTCACCCTCGGCGTCGCCATCAGCATCAATATCCTCGTTGAGATGCTGCAAGTCCTCGGAGGTTATGCTGGTATGAGGCTCATGGTCCTGCTGTAAAGGGGGAGGCTGAGACGTGGCACTTGTATTGGTGGCCTCTCTAATTTCTCGTGGAAGCTCCTGTTGAAGACTCTGAGGTTGATAGTCAGGTTGGCCTTCTTGGTCAGACTGAGGTTGTGTGATTGGCTGGGACTCTAGTTCTTGTTGGGTCTGCTGATCAGGTTGAGATGGGTAATTGGGCTGAGGGTGTTGTCCTAGTTGAATCTGTTCCGACTCAGACTGTTGATCAGGTTGTTCACCCTGTGCAGGTTGAATAAGGGCAGAGTTACCAGTGAGGTCAGTTGTACGAGGAGGACTTGGGTATGTAACCGGGCCTTGAGCTGGAACTATCTCGTTGGGAGCAGGAACTTGCTGAGCAGGAGTTGCAGGGGGCGCAGGAGGTACAGGAGAGATGTTTGCGGGCCGCATAGCAGCTTGAGCCGGTAGAGGAGATATGGATTGATGATTGCTGGGAGGAGCACCATAAGCAAGGGCTTGTTGGGGATGGGGATAAGGTGGTGCAGAGTTGGGAGGTCCAGGAACGATGCCAGGCGTCAAAGGTGAGCTAGGAACAGCCTCGCCGGGGGCTCCAGTCACGGGAACAGGAGGTTGTTTTCTTGGCCGACCTCTTCCAGGACCAGGACGACGTGTGATTGGATTCATAGTGGGATCATGTCGTCGCACGGGTTCACCATTGGGACCAGCAGTGTCTGACTTATTTTGAGCCCGACGGAGACCTTGAAAGTGTTGGCTAGATTGGTGTTAGTCTTTTACTGGATAATGGATACAGAAATGATTTGAAAGAAGCAGTGTTTGGAGCGAGTTGGAGATGTGTTTGGGGTGGATGAGTGTAAGTGACATAACACTTTGGCGGGTATAAGCCACCTTGACGCGTTAAACGAAGCAATAACGGCAATCACTTGCTCGTGATAAAAGGTTTATGAATCAATTGCAATGGACTACAGTGCGATCGAGGAGGCAAGAACTATAAAGGAATTGGAGTTGAGGTACTCACCGACAGCCTTCATTGGTGAAGCCATAGCCCAGGCTTCTCATATGGTTACCAATAGTGGTCCATTCAGAGCCGCTTATGACGCCAATGTTCTTGACTGACAGAATAGTAAAGAACAAGTCTTTATCGGCTCTATCGTTCCAGTTTTTACTATTCATGCTGAGAAGAGGAAGTTAATGAGATGGTCGACGTGACAAGCCTTGATGGTTGGCAACGCAATAACGCGAGTGTAGATGGTTAGACGCTGTTAAGGCAACGGCTGGATCAATGGGAAAATTGATAGTGTAGTGAGAAATTGTTAAGGGAGCCGCTGGCGTGAGAGGTTGGGGGGGAGGACATCGATGGGGCCTTCCATTTGAATGATGGCGTCGGGGTGGTCCAAGCTTCTTCTTGGCATGGGGAAAGAGAAGGTGTCGGGTTCGGATGAATTGTAGCTCCGATTGGGGTGTTGACGGTTGTCATTGAGTGAAGTGCAAATGGACGAAATAAAATTGTAGCTTTTGCTTTTTGATGTCTTTCTTTTTCTGTCACTTGGCACAAGGTTTGTTTGATGAAGAAGAATTGGGTGATTCCAAGCAGGTTCTTGGCTGTGGTCTTATTGTCTTTCTGCTTCTCCAAGACTTGGTTGGTAAACCAGACCGTCCAAACGGCAGAACAAACGGTAGTCAAAACGGGACTAATTAAACTCACCGTTAGATCATCTCTCCCGGAAGTGGCGAGGCTCGTAGTTACGCCACAATCTGAAGCAAGGGGTCGGTGGATGCCTTGGAAGCCTTGAAAGGGGACAAGAAAAGAGGACATTAAAGTGGGGTCATTTACGAGGTCCCCTCACGTGCTTTCGTTCCCATTTCCTGATGCGCAAGGTCAAGCAAGGTCCCACCAGCTTCGCGCCCGTCGCGTCTCCCACCCACTTCATCTCATGCCCTCCATAACCACGACCCTCTCGATGCAGAGCCATGCGCGACCATGAAAGCTGTTTTTACTGCCAAAGATGGATGTTTCAACTCATAAAACCCTATTCGTGAATTTTCCAGATCCTCAAAGCTCTTCTGGTTGTCGAATTGCTGCTTTTCCACGCCGTCGTCATGGCTTGCGACAAAGCCTATCCATCGACTTTTTTCCAGGCTACACCCCTCAGCTGAGTGTCAAAAGGCAAATGGGCAAAGCAAACCTCGGCGGATCAGCTGCATGGTGCAATTTCTTTCATTCTCGAGCGTCGAGGGCCCCAGTCTCTTGATTCCTCTTGTCTCGTCTCAATTAATCACTTGCAATATGAACCTGTTGAGTATGCTCGACAACACCAGCTCCAGCTTCAGTTCAAGCTCAAGCTCAATTCATCCAACCAGCCAATTGAATCTACGTCTGTATAAATGCCACGAGGCCATGTAAACAACTACAGTTATCGCCATGGATCGCCAAGCTGCCCAACCAAGTCGGCTGTGATATTTCCCCCTGCGTTTTTACATGTCGTATGCCCGATGTGCCATTGTTAATTCGTCGGCGGCCCGCGGAATGAGTCACACATTGCGGTTTCACTCCATTCCTGGACTTGCCACCCCTGTTAAGTTGTGCTTTAGCTTGAGCCTTGATGTGCCGATTTAAAAAACTGAAATGTCTTTGGTTAATGGACCGTTGGCTTTTGTTGAGCTTACGAGAGTTTGCAGAGTTTAAAAAAAAGATGAGAAGCTGTAGGAACTAGATGCTTTCAACTGTTGCACTCTTTGTCCAATTTATTCCTGAGAAAAGGATGAACATATTCCATCCATCTCAATTGATCAATTCTGTTTTCTCTCTCAAAGCCTGAATAACCATTAATTGCTTGGACCTGCGGCACCCGCTGGAGTGCAGAGGTTGCAGCACACCATCCTGACGCCGGGGGACAGGGGCCATGGGGGCAGTCTTAGACTCAGAGTTTAGTGGCTTTAGCGGGGGGTTAGCAACCACTTTACGCGGTGCTCGCGCCGACCGCAGCCCCTCGTCGCGCCCCATTTTCCATCAACGGGAGGGATCGTCTCAATCCGACAGGAGGAGAATGCCGGTCGCTTTCTTTTTTAATCCAGGCAACTATGGGCCATGAACATGCCGGGCCCCTTCTCAGACATATTTTACTTAATGGGCTTGCGCATTAGTTTACGGAGTGCATTGCGTAGGTACGTAGGTAAGGTAGGTAGCTTCAGGGCATGCTGTGCCTGGACTTGGGGGGGAATAGATCCATCACACCCCCTGTATCTGCCTGGAGGTGTGTGTACTGTATAGGTGTGTGTGGTATCGCATTAGGTTGGGATTGGATCTTAGCAAACAAGGAGCGGACTCATACATATAATACGGATCCCTTCTCTTTCTCCTCTTTCTTGGTGCTTCCTCTTTTCCATCTCTTCCCTCTCCCTCCGCCTGCTTCTTCTGCCTCTGCCTCTGCCTCTGCCTTATCTGCATCGTGTCATTCACGCTCTTCCTCAGGCTTCAACTACTCTTACACATGCACTCGTAAAAGGCTACTTTGGCTCAGCTGACCCTCCTTCTCGATAACGGGGTTTCTTGCCGATACGCTTCCCTCGGGCCGTTCCCCTTCCGCCTCGACTATCCCGTTGGCTAGAAAAGACTTAGCTTCTGCAAGATCCCTCATCACCCGCTCACCTCTAACCGTTCACATCCACTCGATTCTATCATCGGGACTGCTTCAGCCTTGCCGAAACTATCTCATCTGCTCGAGTTCACGGCGTCAGGTTTCACGGTGACGGTGACTCAGACCAGACCAGACTCGACTCGACTAAGCCACTTCTATAATCTACAACTCCACAACCTTACTCAAAAGGTCTCTGCTTCTATCCCGATTCAGCATTTTCACGCTGCTGTTGAGGCATCAATAAGGCACAGCTGCCTAGTTTTATCCACTACATGTTCTAATCTATATATCCTTTACCTTTCGCCATATTCTGCCTGCTTCTGCAGCCTCGTTCTCGCCACAACTCGCCATCTTCCACTCATTCTTTTCATCTTCCTTACTTTACTCTATTTACTCAACTCCATTCATAATGACTCCCAACAGCGAGAACGCCATGGCTCGGTTTTTGCTGGCAATACTGAACCAGAAGAATCTTAAGGACGTGAGTGATCATCATCGTGAATCTCCTCTCCGCTTTCCTCCTAACACATTCACAGATCGACTGGAACCAAGTCGCTGCGGATCCTGTCCTTATTCAACCCATCACCAACGGCCATGCTGCAAGGATGCGCTTTGCTCGCTTCCGTGCCACTGTCACTGGCCACGAACCACAAAAGAGAACTCGCCCTGCCGACAAGTGCCGGGTAACCAAGTCCAAGAAGCCGCAACAACCCAAACGTGACACTGTTGGCAAGTCTGATTCAAGAGTCGATCTCTCGTCCTATGCTCAGATCCATCAAAGTCCTCTTATCAAACAAGAGCAAAACCATGGTTATCTGGCACAGTTCTCGCCTGCTTCGACATCATCTCCTTATCTCACCGACAACCGAGACGACTTCAACACTCGCTTCCTTACTCCTTGTAGCGATGACATGGCTCAAGGACTTGCCATCAACCCTGCTTCTCTCGAAGATCTTAGAATGCGTAATGGCTTTGGTCCGTCAATGGACTCTGCCCCTGACTTTATGGCTCCGCCTGCTCACGACCCCATCGCCATGGGACAGTCTCCTTTTCATACGTTTGACGCCGCTTACGACTTGACGTCTTACAAGTCTGCTATCGGCGACGTCCAGAGCCCAACCGCTCTGGACCTCACCGGCGGTCCTACTCTTGCGGACTGCAACCCTGACTGGTCTGATCACTTTGGGGACCACTCCTTTTGATACCCACACAAAACAAAACGACACGATACGGATAGAGGATCGTCATGTACAAAACTGGTGATTTGGTAGACTGCGTTTGCTTTCATGACTTAATGACAATGAATTTTCTCACATGGTTGCTTTCTTATTTCCTTACTGTCGAGGTATTGCTTAGCTCTGGTTTCTACTCTAGTCTGTCTATTGACATCAACTACCATCGTTGGTCCTGGGCGGACGTTAAACAATGGATAAAAAGCTCGCTGGTTACTGGAAGTCTGTTTTGCTTTAACTCACATGTCGCTCTGAGAGCTGTACACTAGAAAGTTTATCTGCAGTCTAATTGAGAAATATCTCCATAAATAAGCTTTGTTTTGCAGTTCATATACTATGTCTGAGCGATTACCCCTGATTCAAGATATCTTTAGCTCTGGATAATCAGTCTGGCTTCGTCCTGTAGCACTAATGTAATAGTTGGCAGTGCCATCGTCAGTCAGAAGCAGTGCAAAATAGGCATAAACCTCATAAACTATGGAAGTCTAGCAGATAGAGCGTTGGCATTGCAAACAAGGTCTCGCTATTACAATGCAGCATACCCGTTCAGTGCATTCACTACCGTTCTCTAAATTTATTTTAGAGCAAACACTCCCTAAAAATTAGCCAAAGCTCGCCAAATTCTGCTCTATTTCTACTTCCTTCTTTCTCAAGATTTGAACCCGAACTTCTTCACTCACCAGAAGCATATATCCACCCCCTCTTCACCATCCCGTTTCTTTCTCTCATCCATCATCTGCAGCAACTGCATTTAGAAACCATTTCAGCATTCCCGCCCCAAACAAAAGTAAGACAACCTTTATTATCTTCTTTACAGTGACTCGATATCTCATACTGACCTGGTGCAGACCATCATTACCATGGCTGATAAGAAGGAGCCTACTGCCGCTGAGGCCATGCTTTTCTTCAGCATCGTCAAGAACACCCGAAACAAGGCCGACGTCGACTGGAACGCTGTCGCCGAGGAGGCTGGTTTCAAAAACGCCGATGTCGCGAAGGTGAGCTTTTGTCCATGTCTACCAGTGATGTCGCCTACCATGGACATCACATCTCCTTCCACCGCATACTAACTCAACCACTCCAGGTCCGCTTCGGTCAGGTCAAGCGCAAGCTCGGAATCTCTACTGAGACCTCTACCCCCGCTCGTACTCCCACCAGCACTCCCAAGAAAGGCACTGGCTCCCGCGTCTCCAAGACGACTCCCCGCAGCGCCAAGGGAAAAGGAAAGGGTGGCAAGGTCAAGAAGGAGGACGTGGAGATCTTCGAGGACGAGGATGAGGAAGATGAGCTCACGAAGGCTTCCATCAAGGATGAGAGCCGCGACATGGAGAAGACTCCCGAGAAGGAGGACCTCGGTGGTGGAGATGAGCTTGGCCCCGATTCGGCCTTTAACTTCCCCTTCTTCAAGTAAGGTCGCAAAGCCCAGGTATACTGAGATGTGAATGGCCGGAATATGGAACTGCTATCTACGATGGTTGTGGAAAATGTGGCATGGCACGATGAAGATGGGTATTGAATCTGAAGATGTGAGCCAGCTATGGTGATATCGTACCCAAGTAGGAAGACATGAGAATTAAGTCAAAAGTCTAGCACGTCTTAGACAACTCTTCAATCTTTGTGACATGCTTCCAAATTATTCTTATGGATAAAATCTGATGTGATGGACCATGGTTGATGAGTGTCAGTTGTGGAAGCCCCTCCAATTCGAGCAAACCACTGAGGCGGAACTCGTAGATATATCTACACTTCATAGTTTGATTCACTTTTGAGCTTCAATTTATATTACATCAATCATGCAATAACCGTTTATTCGTTTTCATTCACTAGCCACGCTCGTTGTGGTCCTTTCTCTCTGCTCTCGCCTTTGTGCATACCTTGTGCTTTGCAGCTCCTCCTCGCTAGGCACTAGCACTGTTTTCCATTGTTTCCATCACTGCACTCAAACAATAGAATAAAACCCCCCTTCACTGTTTCTTTGCCATTCCCCGTTTGAGTTGACCCATTGTTCACCCTAAAGTTCTGGCACTTCTCCTCCGTGGCCCCAACCATAAAACCCTCCCACCCATCATCCTCCCTTCCAACCTTTTTCATCCTTCAAACACAATTCTTTGCCAACTCACAGCAAGCATCATCCACTGCCTATCAAGCAAGACATTCTACATACCCAATCACACTTAAACACTATCATCTGCCAGTATGTACTCCATCCCAAATGCCCCAATCCATTGATCGTCGACTGACAGCAAGCGCAGCTCATCAGCCATGGCACCCAAGAAGAGCTCCAGCGAAGACAACTCGCCCATTGGCCTCACCGACGGTGAACTCCGTTTCATCAAGGCCATATTCGACAACATGACCCAGAAGCCCGACGCCAACTGGGACGCCGTCGCCTTGGTCCTGAACCTCAAAGACGCCAAATGTGCCAAGGAGCGCTTCCGCCAGATGTCCGTCCGTCACGGCTGGCGCGGCGATGCTGCTTCTGGCACCAGCCCTCGCAAGCCTGCTGCTGCCGCTGGAGTTGCCAAGAAGCCTCGCGCTCCCCGCAAGAAGCCTACCAAGAAGACCGACGACGACGACGATGTCAAGGATGAGACCAAGGCTGAGGAGAAGAAGGTCAAGGTTGAGAAAGTCGATGATGAGGATGAGGACGAGAATGAGAATGGAATGGACTAAAGGATGAGCCTCTGGTTGATTGGGGAAATAGTATTGAGGACTACGTTATGGGAGATTCATCATCGCGTCAATTGCAGTATTGTGATCTGGAAGGATCTGACTAGCAATGTCTTTACGATACAGGAGAAATGAAATCGGAATGTTGAACACATCTCTAGTATTTCGTGTGAACTTGAATGTGATGCCAAATGTTACTCAGTATGCGTGGCCTGGTGAAGCTGATTCCATCTGAGGACATTAGAGCACCACTACCACGCCACGAAGGTGTTATCTAAAATATTCAGAAACCTTTTACTACTATGGTGACGCCTCAATTAGACTCAATTTATCTCCAATAGCTATCAAGAATTGCGACATTGCTACTGTGCGTTTTGTTCCTCGAGACACCAGAAATGCTTACCCCTGAATTTTCAAAATGGATGGCCTCTGACCACGATTATCACCCATGGGTACTTTTCGAAGATGGAGTTTCGTCAATACAATGTTAATATCTACCTAACTACTATCTATGCATCTTTAAGAGGTTGCAGGTATTCATTTGAGTCTCTGGTAACCATGGAATCGCCTCACTAGCAAGCTGGCAGCTGACAGTTGGCGGCACTGTCAAGCCAGTCCGCCAGTCCGCATACCCAACCTAATTATTACAGTAGCAGTTATCCTCTCATATTCCAGCCTAAGTGTAATCATCTGTTGCCTAGTTCGCCCGTAAAGAGAGGCGGGCGGTGGTGAAATCGTTTGTTTGGTTGCTGCCTTTTCGTCTGGTCTCGATATTCACCTGCAGCTGCAGCAACATTACGTTGCCTGTGCCGCCGTTTGTTTGCTCCATTGCCCTCGTTTGCACTAGCCTATAATCTCTGCTCAAAACAAACTTGCGTTCTCCTTGTCCCGTCCCAAATCCTCCAACCTTTCACCTCCCAACATTGCACTCCATCATCACACCTTTGCACCGCAACACTCAAACACCACATCAACCACAAACACTGTACGTCTTTCAAACGTTCTTCATCTTCATCTCCACTCCTTTATTCTACCTTTGCTTCTTACTTTGTGTCTCTTGCTCACTCTGATCAGTTCAATCTAAATCCGCTACCATGTCCAAGCAAGAGCCCGCCGATCAGGTCAAGTTCCTTGTGTCCTGCATTGGACACACCACCAACGGCCGAGTAAGTTCAAACGCCCTCATTCTACTATCAACTACTAACAGATACAGCCCGACTTCCAGTCCGTCGCTGATGAGCTCTCCATCGTTTCCAAGGCTGCTGCGTAAGTATCCTATCTTCTTCTATCTCATCCGCAGCAGACACTGACGCATGACACAACAGCCAGAAGCGATATGAACGCATGCTCAAGGCTCACGGCATCAGCCGCCCTGGCGCCCTCGCCAACAATGATGCCACTCCTCCTACCACTCCTACCAAGCGCAAGGCCAAGACCGAGGGTCCTGGCAGCGCTGCCAAGCGAACTCCTCGTGCCAAGGCCAAGAAGGAGGACGACGACGAGGAAGAGGTGAAGCCCAAGGCCTCCGCTTCCAAGTCCAAGGCCAAACCCAAGGTCAAGAAGGAGGAGCCGAAGGAGGAGAAGGAGGAGGAGGAGAAAGAGCCTACTGACTCTGGAGACTCCCCCCTTTCCGGTACGTCCACCTGATATCTTTTCATCCTGAATACGTACTGACATTTTCGTGACAGGCCCTGCCGCTTCCGATGATGGTTCCGAGGCTTAAGCCAGCTGGCTATCACCCACTTCTTACGTGGCGAGTGAAAAGTTTTGAAATGAGACAGTGCTGTGACTTTTACCAATCTTCACTACGAGCTAGATATCTGATTAGGGTGTGACAGCGTATGCGCAGAGTTGGGGTAGCAGTATCATGAGTTGAGGATAGTCTCAGGAGATGCAAGTATTTAACAAACGACTTGAGTTCTCAATATGAATGCCCATGCTTGGTTCTTTAATTTCCATGTGTTTGTAGTGACTTTTGTGTATTTTTAAAAGTCGGATGAATGAGTGCTCATCTCATATATCAGACAACCGATCTCATCTGCCAGACTGAAAGTGATCGATTGCGACCATATTTCACCACAGAGACGCATCTTTGTGATCTAAAAATCAATGCCATACCGTATACTAGCAATTAATGAGATCTGCCAGTTTCTGCACATCTCCCCATTGCCTGGCACTGCCAGCGCTGCCGGTGATGCCTCCATTCAAGCCCCACCACGCCAAAGCCATTTCTATTGTCAAACACTCAAGCATTAAGAGAACAATAGGAATTTCTGCTGCAGTGCCCCGTAATTATCAATTAATGTATTCAATTCTGCCCATTGTCAAACCCCCCTCTTACGTGCTCGGAGTTCTTCTCTTCTTGCTCTCACAAACTCGCTCTTGGTTCTTCTCTTCAACCAACACCGAGCTTCGTCGCCAACATCAATTGTCTGCCAAAATTGAATTCGTTGCTGCTTCCGTTTGCTTTATTGGAGAGCTATTTCAAACAAACGCCTGCGTTGAATCTACTTCCCGTAAGTAGGACTGAATCCTCCGCATCTTCTGCTCTCAAAGCTAACACTCTCAAGGCACGCTCATCGCTTTTCTTCACTTGCACCAAAGCAACCATTGCTTCAGCTGCATCCCCAAGCTTGACTGTTATCCGACAAGCCTTCGTCATGTGGCCTCCGGTTTCCTCTTCCCCTCCCCTTCGCACTCCTCTCGCTGTTACTTTCGAGGACAGCGACTCCGAGTCTGAGATCGGCCTTCCCGACTACGAGTCCATGTCTCCCGTCGTTGCTCGTCTTGAGAAGCTGGCTGTCAGTCACAAGAATGATGAAGTTGAGGATTCCTTCACTAGCGATGATTGCACCTCCACTGAGGATGAAATGTCCCTCGGTAGCAAGACTCTCTGCGAGGGTAGCACTCCTCCCGAGTCTCCCATCGAGGCATTCCTCCCCCGACCTGATACTCCCAAGGCTCACTGCCCCTGGGACCCTGCTTCAAAGTTCAAGTTCCGCAATGGTCGTGTCTACACCTACGAGCAGCTTCAGGTAATGGCACTTGAGCTTGCTGAAGCCCGACACAACGGAGAGTTCCCTCTTGATGCTGAGGACATTTCCGATGCTCACGCTGTCGTCGAAGACTTCAACTCGCTGACCTATCTTCGCCGCATTCGTGGTGACCAGTCGGCTCATGCTCCTGACTCGTACATCCATCTTCGAGATCAAATTGCTCTTGGGATCCAGCAGCGCCATGCAAACCATCAACGTGAGGCTCGCCAGGAAGTCACTCGTCGTGTCAATCACTACCTTCAAGCTGTCGAGGCTGAGCAGCGCTACTACAACGCTGCCAGCACTACCCTCCAGCGCCGCGGAGTTGCCCACCCTGTTCAGCAGGATTTCACTGACCCCAACGATGACATGTGCTCCATGGTCGAACATACCATCGAGCAGGGTATTGCCGATGCCACTGGACCTCTTCGCATGAATGTTGGTAATCTCCAGCAGCAAAACAAGGTCTTTCAAGAGCAAACTCGCCTTTTGGAGCAGCAGAACAGCGCCCTTCAGAAACACACTGGTGCTCTTCAGCAGCAGTCTGTGTGGCAGTCCCACCAGCAAGACAAGTTCTTCCAGCAGCAGCTTAGCATCATCGAGAAGCAGAACCAACTGTACCAACGTCGGGGTTTCTCCAGCCGCGCTGAGAGCCGCTTCTTCGACAAGCGAACCGGAGCTCTCAAGAAGCACACTGGCGCCCTTGAGCAGCAGAACCAAGCCATGCGACAGAACCTTGAGCACCACAATGCCTCTCTCACTCAGCTGCACGGCCTCATTGGGTCTGGGATGAAGAACAACCAGGCAACTGTCCACAACCTTGCCTCGGCCAACCAGCTTGTCAACAACCTGGCGGATGAGTTCCCCAAGGCCCTCAAGAAGGCTCTTGACGAAGTTGCCAAGAAGCAAGCTGATGAGCTTGTCGAACGAATCACTCAGGTCGTCCGCGAAGAAGCCATCGCTCTCCCCAAGACTGACACCGCTCTTCAGACTGAGAAGGTTGGACAGAAGAAGAAGTTCGCTGAGGGATCTGATGGAATCGAACGAAGCGAGCGATCTTCGCTTTACCGCATGGTTTGCAAGTTCAAGCGCCGCCGTATTGCGCGCGATTGAATGAAGAATAGAACTGAGTAATGATGCTCATGGAGTAAATGGAGCATGGATTTGATCAACTTGATGTATATAAACTGACGAGGACGGGTATTTGTCCAATTATCGAGTTGACTGGACTGGACTGGAGTACTGGAATGCACTATAGCAGACATTGCAATTGATCTTATGACACGATTCGCTTTGGCCAAGACTCGACTACCTGTAGATGCAGGAGTCAAATGTGAGCCATAAACGATCATATTAGCCGTAGGGTACGTGAGGCCATCACCGCTTCCACGTCAACCACCTAACCCTCATTCACGCCAACCAGGCGGCCAAGCAGCTTACACGCTTGAGCCCCATGGAAATCGAACGAACCCCAGACGGGTCATTTGTCATGCAACATCGGGCTGTGGAGTCGTTCACCGTGGAGTGAGGAGAGAGATGCTCGGTCTGGACATTGAAAGCCGCTCGTGACCCGTCAAAATCCAGTCAGAGGCGGCTTCTTCTCTGTCGTCCTCGGCTAAGGCTCCGGTCATACAAGTTCCAGGCCTTCTATTGCCCCATCTACAGGTCTCTCCAGGGGACTGAAGCGATTTAGCAGCGAGCCTCACAGACACCGTTAGAAAGGTGTAGAAGTCGATGGCGGGCGGGGCTAAGGCATGTTAGGCTTAGCGTCGCTTCTGGGTTTTGCCGAATCCGACGCTCCGAGCGACGGTGTGGACGATTCCATTTTTTTGAGAGCTTCTCAGTCGCCATCATATGAACCTTTTGTCCTCCTCACTCCAACCTCTCCTCGTCCGTCCTAACTCCCAAGGTCGAATTCTCACGAGCGTTTCTCTTTTCTCCTTTTCTTCTATTTCCATATACCCCCCTCTTCTACTCCTAATTCCACAATCATGCAGCGCGCATTGAGCACCCGGGCACGAGCCTCTGTCCTCTCTTCGGCAGCTACCAAGTACCGAGCTGGCAGCCTCGGACAGCAGGTCCGATTTGCTCACAAGGTATGATGATACTGCGATGTCATGATAATGGAATTGTCCTCTAACAAACTATACAGGAGCTCAAGTTCGGTGTTGAGGGCCGTGCCGCTCTCCTCGCTGGTGTCGACACCCTCGCTAAGGCAGTCGCTACTACCCTCGGTCCCAAGGGCCGAAACGTCCTCATTGAGTCCAGCTTCGGCTCTCCCAAGATCACCAAGGGTTCGTACAAGCTTTCTGAACACATAGCAAACTTCCAACTGACCAATTGTAGATGGTGTCACCGTTGCCCGCGCTGTGAGCCTCAAGGACAAGTTCGAGAACCTCGGTGCCAAGCTCCTCCAGGATGTTGCTTCCAAGACCAACGAGGTCGCCGGTGACGGTACCACCACCGCTACCGTTCTCGCCCGTGCCATCTTCTCCGAGACCGTCAAGAACGTTGCTGCCGGCTGCAACCCCATGGACCTCCGCCGCGGTATCCAGGCTGCCGTCCAGGCCGTTGTCGAGTTCCTCCAGAAGAACAAGCGTGATATCACCACCAGCGCTGAGATCGCTCAGGTCGCTACTATCTCTGCCAACGGCGATGTCCACATCGGTCAGATGATCGCCAACGCCATGGAGAAGGTCGGCAAGGAGGGTGTCATCACCTGCAAGGAGGGCAAGACCGTCACCGACGAGCTTGAGGTCACCGAGGGTATGCGATTCGACCGTGGTTTCGTCTCCCCTTACTTCATCACCGACACCAAGTCCCAGAAGGTCGAGTTCGAGAACCCTCTCATCCTTCTTTCCGAGAAGAAGATCTCTGCTGTCCAGGACATCATCCCTGCTCTCGAAGTCTCCACTCAGCAGCGACGACCTCTTATCATCATTGCCGAGGACATTGAGGGTGAGGCTCTCGCTGTCTGCATCCTGAACAAGCTCCGTGGCCAGCTCCAGGTTGCTGCCGTCAAGGCCCCTGGCTTCGGTGACAACCGCAAGTCCATCCTCGGTGATCTCGCCATTCTTACCAACGGTACCGTCTTCAGTGATGAGCTCGACATCAAGCTTGACAAGGCCACCCCTGACATGCTCGGCTCCACCGGTTCCATCACCATTACCAAGGAGGACACCATTGTCCTGAATGGTAACGGCAGCAAGGACGCCATTGCTCAGCGATGCGAGCAGATCCGTGGTGTCATCGCCGACCCTACCACTTCCGAGTACGAGAAGGAGAAGCTCCAGGAGCGTCTTGCTAAGCTCTCTGGTGGTGTCGCCGTCATCAAGGTCGGTGGCTCCTCCGAGGTTGAGGTCGGTGAGAAGAAGGATCGATTTGTCGATGCCCTGAACGCCACCCGTGCTGCCGTTGAGGAGGGTATCCTCCCCGGTGGTGGTACTGCTCTGATCAAGGCCTCTGCCCAGGCCCTGAACGATGTCCCCACTGCCAACTTCGACCAGCAGCTCGGTGTCAGCATCGTCAAGAACGCCATCACCCGTCCTGCCCGAACCATCATCGAGAATGCCGGTCTTGAGAGCTCCGTTGTCGTTGGTAAGCTCACTGACGAGCACGCCGCCGACTTCAACAAGGGTTTCGACAGCTCCAAGGGCGAGTACGTCGACATGATCGATGCCGGTATCCTCGACCCCTTCAAGGTCGTCCGCACTGGTCTCACTGACGCCAGCGGTGTTGCCTCTCTTCTGGGTACCACTGAGGTTGCCATTGTCGATGCTCCTGAGGAGAAGGGCCCTGGTGGACCTCCTATGGGTGGCATGGGCGGTATGGGCGGCATGGGTGGTATGGGAGGTATGATGTAAGAGACGGAATGATATGACTTTATGTTGTGTTGTATAACAAAAAAAAGCTGGACGGATGAACGGCGCATAATGGTTTGCGAGTTATCACGGGACGGGTGAAGTGGTCTTGCAAACTCATCTCCTCTCTATTGGGTGTCGGACCACGACATTTGTCTTCATACCCCCTTACGGAATTTCAGGCTAGATTTTGAGAGCCCTGTATTATAGCATCTATTGTAGCACTATCATGAAAAGATATGAGAACTAAGAGAGGAAAAGAATGTAAAACAGTATTGAACCATTTTTTGTACAGTTTGTGATGTGATATGTGCTGTGTATAAGTGAACTATTGGCGATGGGCTTGGGCATTGTTTACATTGAGTAGATTAATTGTTTATCTTGGTTTTGCATTGAAAACAGGTTCCGAGAGGCCAAGATAGAGCAGGGGTTCATTGCATAAACAAGATGGAGACGATGAGTTGGAGACATTGATTTAGCTTTCAAGTCAACAACAGAATGTGTAAGCAACTGCTGTACTATAATATGTAAGAGGACATGGTAAATTTTGACGGGAATATACGTTAGAGCTTAAAATACCCTTTCATGATGGACTAAAGTTGACGTCTACTGACACACACTCTACTGGTGTCACGTGGAAGGGATTATCTTTACATGCAACCCCCACCAAGAAGCCCAGGAGGGGCACCTAAGACGACTGGGAGAGAGGAAGAGGAGCCAGGAGGAAAAGAGAGAGAGAGAGAGAGAGAGAGAGGAGAGGTCAGAAGAGGGGAGGAGTCGTCTCCGACTCAAGTTTCTCCCGCAACGGCCCCGCCTTTCTATGGGACAATCCAATTCTCTCTCCCTACCGCCTAAACTAAGAATCCAATACAACCCACTCTTGGTCTTCAGCCATTTCCAACGACTTTGTCCTTTCGCTTTCGCATCGTGAGACTGTTACTTTTTTTCTTACTTCCCTACAAATCTACTTCTAGTACGTCAATACCCTTCACCACTCTACGCTTACAGCCGATATTGCCCCTCTAATTCTTAATCGTTGTCTCTCTCTCTCTCTGTTGATTTCTATAGCTAACCCGAAGCTCTCCCTCCAGCCCATCCACCCCTCAATCTCAAGATCCCGTCTCCTGACGTAGACCGCAATCATGGTAAGCTCCCCTCGGAAGCCACCCAAAAGATCTTAAATCTAACGTTAATTCACAGTCTCAATCCGGGTTCGTACTCTCGCTCATTTCCTTCAACTATTTCCATCCACGCGCGTCCTCTTGAACTTGAAATCTCTCCCCGCCCGTGGCTTCGTCTCGCTTCGCTCCGCTGCTCATCTCCCCTCCCCCTCGGCCATGACCATAACCATGACGCCCAACGCGGGGCAATACGCAACAGCTTAACAGCAATTTCTGAGACAACCGCGCTAACTTTCTGCTTTGCTTTTTCCCACTACAGAGCCACCGTTAGCCAGGACTGCATAACCGCTTTCAACGACCTCAAGCTTAACAAGAAGTACAAGTACATCATCTACAAGCTCTCCGATGACTACAAGGAGATTGTCGTCGAGCACGCCTCCGACAGCAAGGACTACGATGAGTTCCGCCAGCACCTGATTGACGCGACCTCCAAGAGCCGAAGCGTACGCAAGCCAAATTGACAAACACATGGGAATTACTACCGAACCACCAATTCTGACGTTTTTTGCTGTAGGGTGCCGTTGGCAAGGGTCCCCGATACGCCGTTTACGATTTCGAGTACAACCTAGCCTCTGGCGATGGTATCCGGTATGCATTCTACGCAGTCTCACGCTGGCCTCTACGTGGCCCAACAGTGCAGCCAGTAAACTAACGAATTGGACAGAAACAAGATCACCTTCATCGCCTGGTCTCCCGATGATGCCGGTATCCAGGTACGTAGTCTCACGCAAGCCACTTGGTCAACTGCAAGTGTATCCACTAACATCCCTTTACAGCCCAAGATGATCTACGCTTCCTCCAAGGAGGCCCTCAAGCGAACGCTCACCGGCATTGCCCACGAGCACCAGGCCAACGACTCTGATGACATCGAATACGACACCATCCTCAAGAACGTCAGCAAGGGTCTTGCTGCTTAAGCGCACCGTCACGAACTACCCAACCGCTGTCCGCGCTCCCTTATAGAAGCGGGCGGGCGTGAAATTTGAACATACCTATGGTCGTTTCAAGAGTTGAGACACCAAAACAAGCAAATGAGTAGGAGTGCATAGTGAACGGATGGAACAGGCGCGCGGGAGACGATGAAAGTTTCGCCTCCCCGAGGATGCAGGCCTACGAGTCTACTTTCGAGGGAGAGTCGTAAATTCGCACAATTGCCAGCCTTGACCATGTATCGTACGTACCAGAGGAAATAAAACCGCATGCCGGTATGTGGCAATCACTGGCATTTTTCATCTTTCTACTTTGTGTCTGTAATACTCTGTCTTGTTGCAAAACGCCAGTTATGGCTTCGCCTGACTCGATTCCCAACTTGATTTAAAGAGGCCTGAAAGATGCTCCGCCTCGGCCTCGTCCTTCAAGCGCTGCATTAGGAATCCTTTGAGGTCACTCCAGAATTCGTCTGTCTCCAGAGCGTGTGCGCCAGTGGGTTGGGCCGCAGGGCTGGCCTCAGGCTCCTCAGGTGGAATAGCAGCAGCTCCTCCAATAACCATAACCGTAAACTCAACAGACATATCAGCCTCTCCCAATATGTCCTTGAGAATCTTGCTATCCGGGATAGGCTTCTTGTTATGTAACAGCTTAGTCTTAGCGACAGGTATCCTCGTCTGCTTCTCAATGTTGCTCTTGATATCCAGAATCGAGGTGTCGAGGGGCTGAGATGTGAGCTTGATACTCAGAGGAGGGTTGCGAAGAGACTTGAGAGACACGGTGATGCTTCGTTCGGAACCGGGAGCGAGGCCGTTGGGCTTGCTCATGGCCTTGGACATGCGGGGAATGATGTACTAAATGTGGTGTTAGAAGATGGATTGGAGGGGCGAGGATTTAGGTCGTACGGGTGGTCGAGCCGGGAAAGACTTGGGATCCTCGAAATGGTCGGCAGAGAGTCGGATGGGTCGCGACTCAAGCGACCCAAGAAACGTCTGAGCAAAGGCGATCTCAGACATGGTGATAGCTTCGTTGTGGTAGGTAGGTGGCTGTAAGCTCAATGAGGCGGGGTTGAGTTAGGTGGGAGGAGAAAGAATTTGAAGTGGTACAGGATAATACAGAAAGTATTTCAGTATTGATAGTGCTGAGATACTGCAAAAAGGTGCACTTGCTCAAGCTTGCGATAATAGGGATATGATCTGTAGTGGCCAGCTTCAAGTATCGTCATTGAACACCACCTCTACAAAGCAAGCTCCACGCCTTCAGCGCAGCAGTCGGCGCGGGCAGGTGATTACCTAAGGCATCATCCACTCACTGCAACCCGATACGAGGTTCTACCGCTTATCGGACCCTGGCTATCGCAGCGCGCGCAGAAAAAAAGTTTCGGCGGGGCGCGATCTATTGTAACTTTTCCTAGGCCCAAGAAACAAGACCAGATCAGTTTTGCATCTCGGTCGACTTAACTTCTCACCAACTAAACCAATTCCAACCCTTTTTATTTCAAAATGGGTGTCGGACGTCGCATGAAGAAGCAGGGTCCTCCTCAACCCCTGTCCGAGGAACACTTTGCAAAGCTCAAGCGCAAGGCCGGTCTGCCTGCTGATCCCGTTGTCGAGACCCCCGAGAGGAAGAAGCGAAAAACCACCTCAAAGGTTGTCGAGTCCAAGAAGAATGGCGCCGTTAAGAAGGATATCAAGAAGACAAAGATCACCAAGCCGGTAAAGGCAGCAGAGTCCGCTGCGCCTAAGGTCAATGGCAGATCGACGAAGAACAAGAAGGTTCCTGTGCCAGCTCTGGAGGACGTTTCCGACGAGGAGATGGACGATGAGTTCGACCTTGATGATCTAGAGGACGACTCAGATCTGGGCGGCGCTGGACTCAAGGACGATTTCCTCGACTCAGACAACGACGACGACTCTGTAATGGACTCTGACGACGATGGAGGCAGAAACACAAAGGCCATGTTCTCTGAGGATGAGGACGAGTCAGACGCCGAGGAGAAGCTCACAGCCGCCAATATTGAGGGTCTCACAAGGAAATTGGATGCTCAAAGAGCGGAGGAAGCTGCCGAGGCAGAGGCTGAGATGGCTGAACAGGCTCTCCAGACCAACATCCACGGCGACAAGCCTCACATTCTTTCCGACGAGGACAGCGACGACGAGCTCGCTGCCAAGACCAGCGCCCTCCTAGCACCCGATCTACAGCTTCTGCGAACACGAATCACAGAGAACATCCGCGTCCTCGACGACTTTTCTAACCTCTCCGAGGAGGGTCGATCAAGAGCCGAGTACACAGCACAGCTTATCAAGGATATCTGTTCCTACTACGGATACTCCGAGTATCTTGCCGACAAGCTCTTCAGCCTCTTCACACCGCGTGAGGCTTTTGCTTTCTTCGAGGCTAACGAGTCGGCGCGTCCTGTAGTCATTCGCACAAACACCCTGCGCACTCACCGTCGTGATCTTGCTCAGGCTCTTATCAACCGTGGTGTCACCCTCGAACCTGTCGGCAAGTGGTCCAAGGTCGGTCTCCAGGTCTTCGAGAGCAGCGTGCCCCTTGGTGCGACCCCCGAGTACCTCGCTGGTCACTACATTCTCCAGGCTGCTTCGTCTTTTCTGCCCTGTATGGCTCTCGATCCTCAGGAGAACGAGCGCGTGCTCGACATGGCCGCTGCCCCCGGTGGAAAGACAACCTACATGGCTGCCATGATGAAGAATACTGGTGTTGTCGTTGCCAACGATCCCAACAAGGCTCGTGCCAAGGGTCTGATTGGTAACATTCACCGTCTTGGATGTCGCAACGTTATTGTTTCCAACTATGATGCCCGAGAGTTCCCCAAGCCTATGGGAGGCTTCGACCGCGTCCTTCTCGATGCCCCCTGCTCTGGAACTGGTGTTATCGCAAAGGATCCCAGCGTGAAGACCAACAAGACAGAGCGCGACTTCATGCAACTCCCCCACATTCAAAAGCAGCTTGTCCTCGCCGCCATTGACTCTGTCAACCACGCCTCCAAAACAGGCGGTTACATTGTCTATTCTACCTGTTCCGTCACCATCGAGGAGAACGAGCAGGTTGTCCAGTACGCTCTCTCTCGCCGCCCGAACGTGCGCCTCGTGGATACTGGTCTCGTCTTCGGAAAGGAGGGCTTCACCAGCTTCATGGGCAAGAAGTTCGACCCCTCCATGCGCCACACCCGCCGCTACTACCCTCACACCTACAATGTCGACGGTTTCTTCGTCGCCAAGTTCCACAAGATAGGCCCTACACCCGCCAACGCCTCTAACGCCCGCGATCGCTCTACTGGCCCTGCTGACGAGGTTGAGATCATCGACAAGACCCCTATTGCTACAGATGAGGAAGAGGCTGCCAAGTCCAACGATAACTTTGGTGACTGGGATGAAGAGGAGGATAAGGAGTACATGGAGAAGGGACGAAGAAATGCTATGCGCCGAAGAGGTCTGGATCCTAACAGCGACTTCAAAAAGGCAAAGGAGGCAGAGGGTAAGAAGGAGGGTAAGAAGGAGGGTAAGAAGGAGGGTAAGAAGGAGCCCAAGGAGTCTAAGGAACCTAAGGAACCTACAGAGCCCAAGGTGGTCAAGGAGGTGATCAAGGAGGTAAAGGTGGTCAAAGAGCCCAAGGAACCTAAGGAGAGCAAAAAGGAGGTGAAGAAGGAGGGCAAGAAGAACAAGAAGGGAAGCAAAAAATAAGGACCAACCTCTCAACCGTTGGCAGGAGTTTGTTGTTCTAAAAATGGTTATGGGCATGACTACTTTTTGTGTTGTTCACGGAGATGATTTTCAAAATTATAGGCTAGATAATAAACAGGAGATATTTGGAAGTTTTTCAATATGAGACAAGCCGTTGCCAACAGACTAGTCCCAAGTGTTCACATATGTAATACCTCACTATTGTATTCACAATTGAGAACAGAGCCGGACAGAGAGTATTGCTATTAAAACAAGTCATAAAGTTCATTTCATCATTAAATGGCCCAGGGCAGCGTCCCCGCCGTAAGGAGGGTTTCCTGCTTGCCGCCAGTTTTTTCTATCATTCCCCCAAAAACCCAAAGCCAGGGCCAACCCGTCGTTGCCATATAATACAGGGTCGTTCGTCATCAATAGTCCTTAGGTGCGGGCAAAAAATCATAATAACCCGCATAGAAATCAAAACCTGGAGTATGCCACCTCCATTACTTCGTCATAACGCAAAAAATCATCCCAAACCGTCCAGGGGTATCCAGTCATAATACCGTCATAACAACCGGTTGCTTGTGCCTTACATCATGTAGGTGCTTCGCCATGTTGTGTGTTCCAGATACTCAGAAAGTGAGTATGCGTATTACAAGTTGTTGCTTAAGAGTGGTGCCGAAGAATAATAAAAGCCACCCGTTGAGGCCCAGGACTCTCACATAGCCAAATCGTCAAATTGTGAGACAAGCTCGCGTATCGTCCACCGCCAAGCTTCGCGATCTCTGGATCCTCGGCCGATCCATTTCTCGCATTTCTTTCTCCAGCGGTCTTCTTCTTCTCGTTGTCGTCTGATGAACTCGGGTCCAACATCGAACTCTTCGCCGACGAGCCACTCATCCTTGATGTCGCTAACACGACCTTGAGCACCCTCGTCGTCGGCGGTGTTGTCGTCCAGATCAGGAATATCTTTGAAAACGTCTTCGTCTTCGAGCGCATCGAAACCATCCATTGTGTCACTGGCATCAGAAGCTGGCTTGGCAGGGTTGTCAAGTTTGAGCCAGCACATATTCTGTGGGTCAAAGACCATGCCCCCAACAACTTGGACACCCTTGGTTGCGCTGATATTCGTGATCAATGCTGGTCGAGGTGTTGCCGTTTCTTTCTCGCGGGTGGTGGTTGATGCAACAACTTGGGTAGGTGTTTGTACAGGAGGGTCAAAAAGATTGAGGGCATTCTCATTGCCTTCCCACCTGAATGTGTCTGCGTTATAGAACATTCCATTCACCACTGTCTTGATTAGCTAAGGTATTACTGGCACACTGGAATAGACTCACTCTTCGATTCCTTGCCGCTATTCAGGTTCGAGATTAGGTGGGGCTTGGTCTGCTGCTGTCGTTTATGCTTTCTTGATCTAACGGTAGATTGGGGAATAGTAGGTGTCAGATTATTTCTCGACGAAAGATGGGTAGCCCGCTGAGAGTTTATGGGCGTCAGCGGGCCATTGCTAGGAACCCGATGCGCCAGAGCAGTCTCTCGTGCAATTCTACTTGCAGCCGTGTCGCGGGCGAAATGGGGAGTATAGGATGGTCGAGGGGTAGAAGGGATTGATGGAGAGAATGTCGAGGTCCTATCTGGAAGGACATTCTGATAGAGTTTGTTACGCAACGCAACCTTTGGTCCTGAGCTAGTAGGCTGCTTCAGGTATTTGGTTTCACTTTCTCTGGACGTAGGCAAATCATCGAAGCCGTCCAGCTCATGGCCGTCGCCAAAGTTCTTCTTATTCTTCGGCTTGCTCAGGCGTTCCCATGTGTCACCAGTAGCGCGGTAGCGATGAGTGGGGCTAGGGGATCGCATTGTCGATCGGGAGATCGTACGGGAATTTGGTCGCAGGTCAATAGACCCAATAGAAGTGTCCGAGTCATGGCGACGGAACCCACGAGTGTGTTTGGTAGCAACATGCTGCGACTGTGATTGAGAGGCTCCGGCTGGGAGAAAAGGTAGGTGAGACTTGCGAACGGTTGCAGGACTATCTGTCGAACCTTGACGCTGACGTTCCGTGGGGGTCTTGGGTCGCATCCCGGAGAATGGTCGGTTGTTTTCCGATCTCGAAGGTGGTCTCTCATGGCGGTACGATGAGTGTTTGCCTGGCGTGTTCATTCCTCGAATGACTGGAAGCGAGCGCTTCTGCTTAAGTAGCTGGGCACTAGTCGTAGTAGGTTCAGTCCGAAGTGAATTCGTCGATGTTCGGTTGCCGACTTCCCTCCTGCGTGGAGGCGGCGGCAGTCCATGAGACGGCGAGGTTGTGGTAGGAGTTGGCAGGCTAACAGTGGATGATTGTGAAGAATGACCCATTCTAGATCGCGAGCGACGGGCACGCTGTGGGATAGGGCCACCACTCTCTGAGACGGGCTCAAGCGATGTTGAGTGAGTTCGCTCATGGTGGTTCAGACGAGGTATCCGAGTTGAATTGAGTGACTTGTTTGTGAACGTGAGCGACACAGCTGTCTTGGGTCGAGCTGGGCTAGCTGGTTGTGCTTCCTTGACCCGAACATTCTTGTGAAGAGTGAGCTTGCTCGAGTCAAACACATCACCTTCACCAATATCAAGCCCGTCAAGAAAATCAGGCTTATCAGCTTCAGCTGAGGAAGAGGTCTTCTTTGCGGGCACAATGGGTTCCTCAGAAATTCGGCCTGGGGATCGACTCTTTCGTCGCTGCTGTAGCCTCTCAGTCCAGTTGACAGGCCCTGAAGGTAGAATCAATCCATCAAATGTCTCGTCTTCACTCTCAGCAGTGATAGAGCTCGAGACACTTGGGCTAAGCGCAGAAGCTGCTGAGCTCCGGGCAGAACGTGGATCTCGACGAGTCCCGCCATATCGAGTGCCTAGGCTTCCTTCTCCCCAGTCCAAATCCTCTGACTGGTTGGCAGGGGTCTTGGGGATCTCCTTTCTAGTAGTAAGCTTAAGCTTTCCATCCGATGGAAGCTCAAGGTCCATCTCAAAATCATCCTCAGTGTTGGCAGCTTTGGCCTCTCTCTGAGGGGTGGGTGGTGTAATAAATGAAACGGGTTTGGGAGGTTGACGCTTAGAGGCTCTGATCGTGTCGCCTCCGTCGCCAAAGAAATCGTCATCATCGTCATCGTCTTTGAATCTGTCCAAATTGATAGCGGCCGAAAGATTGCTTGTGGCAGACTGAACAGACTGAATACTCTGAACAGACTGGATCGATTGCATGGACTGGGTAGATTCCCGTCGGTTACTCTTGTCGAAAGGAGAAGTAGGAGGTGAGTTACCCCAGTTAGTGGGACTAGTATGGGTAGATGATCCAAAGCTGACATGTCGCATGCTCTCTGGAGATTTAGGCTGTTCGGGCTTCTTAATCATGAAGCCTTGAGAGGAGTCGGGGATTTCTAGGTCATTTTCCCAGTCATCTTGAATAATCTTTCGGATCTTTCGTCCACCTAGGCGCTTGATAGTGCCCCCCATGAGGGCAGAGGATGGTACATTTGTAGGTAATGGAATGCCAGCATTTTGTGCTGCGGTGATGGCATCTAGAGTTGACTTTTCGTCGTCTCCTGGGATATGGACGTGCTTCTCTTCCTCACCATCGAACTCTGATCGAAAGGAAAAGTGCGAAGAACCGGAATCGCGGCGTCTCGAGGAAGATGGTCGTGAGGGAATGTTTGTAGCGGTAGATGGGCTGCGAAAGGACAAGTTGTCGCCGTCCACCTCAAAGTCATCGTCGTCCCAGTTCTCGATATCGGCCTCCACCGGTTGCCGGGGCTTAAGTCGTAAAGGTTCCATGATAGTGAATGTGTTGTTATATTTAGTAGGAATATGTGTTAGGGCCAATGTTAGGCAAAGAGTGTTGTTTGGCCTGGCTGTTGGGGACGTGATGCCAATTGCGTGCAGTCATTCTTGTCAACGGCGACTGTTCCCCTCATACAAAAGCATATCCCCAAGGTTAATTAAAAAGAAAACGGCGTTGTATGATGAAGCGTTTGATATTGTAGCAACGTCAAGAAAACAAAAAATGGGAAATCGTAGGGAGAGAATGTGTCGATCCTGCAGGTGCTCCGACGTTTGGTTGGTCGATTTGTGCGTGCTGTTGATGAAGCGTTCGACAAACGGGTAGAGAAGCGATACAAATGGGAGATGCCGTTTGATAAAACAGTAGAAACAAAGAAAGACGTTGCAACGTCGCTGTATTGAGCGAGTTGACAAACAAGAAAATCAAGATCGACAGAAAATTTTCGCACGCGGAGGGGAACGGATTTTGATGGCGGTAGGAGAGGATTTTTTGAATGGTCGAGTGGGTGACGTGCAAGACAGGATGCGAAGGTCAGGAATGCGGTCGGTGGAGGATGGGATGTGATGGTTTGTTTGTTGGGTTGGATTTGGCTTCGGTGGGTTGTCTAGCAGCACAAAGAGAAATGGAAGGCTGGGGGGGGGGGGGTCACTCTGGGCGTGGCTGGAGGTGGCTCCCGCTAACTGCTAAGGGACGTCCCACTGTGACCATCTGTTGCTGGGTGCTGCAATCGCTAAAGCTGGACCCGCACAGGGCACCTGCAAGCAAGTGAGGTGGTCACTCTTGGCTGCTGCGCTATTTAAACACTACAAAGATCCATGGAACGATTACTGACGCTACACCTAGACTGGTGTCCCCTACCAGGGGCGGACCAGAAGATGGCCAGACCTTTTTTGAGAAGAAATCTTGGGGGCAGGTTTGAGAAATCTGAGAAATCTGAGTAGCTTCACGTGACAGCCGCAGCACAATTCGAGTTCATCAGCTGCAAAAACAACGAGTCTTGCTGCAGCCGTTTGCAGTCAGGGGAACCGCCCGATTGGTCAAACCTTTCACGCGTCACAGTCGCGACGGGAGAATAGAAGAAGCTTTTCCTCTTTCTCCATTAAATGTCTGTGTTTGTTCGGTGGCTGGTTGGTCCAGCATCCACCTCGTTTTCCAAGTTTAGGTGGTGCTGCCATATTTCGTGCCTGGCCGTGCCTGGACGATCTTGGATGATCTCACTGAGCTAAAAACCTGGACAAACATGGATGCCATGAGCTACCCTAGAATAAGACGACGACGATGATGTTGATGATGTTGCTGCTGTTCTTGTCGTTGGTGATGCTGATCTTCTCATTTCCATTATTGCTGTGCCCCGTGCCATTTAGATTAACTCCTCTCACATGTTTCGTCAAACGTTCGTCCATCAGATTAATACCATACCAGTATCCATTTCCACTCCACTGGCCTGACAAGGCAAGATTTCAAAATCCAACGCTCAGGGATCCTCAAGGGTAGTGGGTTTTCAGTATATCTCGTACGTGATCCAATCCTGAATCGAATCTGTCTAGATAGGCATGGAACTCAAGCTCTCTGTACAGAACGCGGTCGTAGCTTCTGAACTACTGGAATGAAACCCCGACAACCAGAAGGGAGTTTTATAGTATGTACAATTGCGTTGTCAAGCGAACGTAGACGACAGTTTCCCCCTTAATTGTATGAACATCACAATGGCATATGGTTGGTATTCGTTCTATACCCGAGACGGCTTTCAGATGATATCTGACTGATCCAACACGAGGGTCCCCTATTTTCTTAGTGTTAGGTGCCTGGAGCGGGTGACCATGTGGCCCCGGGCCTGCCCTGTGCTAAAGATGAGGTGCGATGCTGTAGCCTGTAGCCTGTAGCGGCCCGTGAATTAATTATGGGCAGCTATCATGGCTGCCTACAGTCAAATCTGATTACTTTTGTCCTGATAAAGAAAGAAAGGCAACCATAAATTTAAACAACGCCGAATAGATTCCATCTCTCTATCTATTCAACACCCTCTCTTCTATTCCCCTCTTGTGGCCGCAGCATTTACGCCTCATCCCTATTGTCAAAAGTACAGGCCGAGCGTTGATGATCATCCAACCAAATGGTCCAAGCACAATCAACAAAAACACCACTCAATAACAACAAAGACCCTGACGACGTAACACAACACCAAACCGACGATCTAATCAATACCTTGACGCCAATCTCCTGCACGGCCCCTTCATAACTCTTCCTCTCCAAGGGTTGTTTGCTTTGCCTTGGCCATCCAATCCCGTCACCCTTGTTCGCCCAGCTAAGCCAACTGTATATCGATACATGCTTTGAACTGAAGCCTCCATTCCTGCAACACCTCAAATCTCAGACATTGATATCTTCGGCCCGTGTGCCGTGTCTTACTCGCTGAACCAACAACGGAATTTAAACGGCTCAGCCAAGTAGTCCCGCGACGCCCTGTCATCTTTCATCATTCCACTGATCTCGTTCTGAACCTTGGAGATCCAAGAATACGCCAGATCGCTCCCTCCCTTGAACCAACAAACGCTATACCAAATCTACTTACTTCCTAAGTTTGTCCAATGGCAGCTCCATTCCGCGTCTTGAGGTTTCCTCGCAGCGACGACAAATCCGCATTTGTTCTCTTGCAGGTGACGTCCAAAGGTTCAAAGCGGCTAGATCTCAAGTTGGTGGGAACCGAGGGGGAGGAACCATATGTCGCATCGTGTAAGTCATTCCATCTTTGCTTGTTTTGCTTGTGATCTAGACCCTGGCTAGTCTGGTCTATAACTTCCAGCCTGTCCAAGTCTGGTGACCTTTTCTATCCCTGAAACTGACGTTGTTCACAGTGAAACACGATAGGGTCGTGTCTCTGCGTGTCAAGAACTGTCCTGCTTCGGAGAGCGAATGGCAACAGATTCTTGAAGACTTGTTTCAACAGGAACACCTTCCTGATATCCAGGCCACAGCCACGGTTCAAAGCCAAAAGTCTATCTCGATTACCATTCGTAAAGAGATACAGGGCATCACTGTAAGACCATGATGCCATTTTAAAACCCTGGCTTGTCACTAACCACGTTAGCAACGTCTGGGCGCAATCGCCCTAAGTCATGATGCAGATGAGGCTATTGAGCTATTCGAGTGGTGCGGTGCAGCTGTTGAGACCTCTACTGCTAGTAAACAAACTGTGGCCGACCTGTCCGTCAAATCAAATGAAGCGGAGACCGCCGTGACACAACTCCAGTCTCAGTTAGAAGAATTAATCAAAGCAAAGGATGAAGATGAGACTGCCTTGTTGAGAAAGTTCCGAGATCTCCTGAACGAAAAGAAGATCAAGATTCGTGAGCAGCAACAAGCATTGGCATTACTATCGACCAATCCCAGTATGGCAGGCCAGTCACAACCTTCCCAGGCTGTCGAGGCTGAGGTCGAACAGCCAAAGTCACGGAAGCCTGTTCGCCAAGCCGGCAAGTCGAGAACTTCGAAAAGAAAGGCGCCTGCATCAAGGATAGTGGAAGAGTCAGATGACGATGCTGCTGTCGATACGATGGACGTTGATGTGAAACAAGAGCCCGAGGATACGGACCCTGGAAATACGACAGAGGCAACGGCATCTGTTGACAGCGATGAAGAAAACAATGCAGGCGGTGATGACGAGGGTGTTCATTCAAGTCCTTCCCAACAGAATAACGCACTGGCATCGAAAAAGACTCCTCCCAAGGATGTTGACGAGCCTCCACCTCCTAGAGCTCTTCCATTCACCGCGAAGAAACCTGCAAAGCCTGCACCCGCACCGGCAGCAGGGAGTGAAACTGAGTCAGATGACGAGCTATGAATCATGAATGACGATAAATGCATAGCATGGTGTTATTTGTTGTCTTTATTAAATAGTTGAACAACTTTATTTCGAACGATGTTGCTCAAGAGCAAAGACAGATCACTCAATACATTGGTCTATCCCCACATTCAAGCATACATCCTGAGAAAGTCCTTTTCGTAGTTCAGGATCTGTCATTCTCATCAAACTTGTTCTTCCAGAATCCTCTGAAGTGCTTCTTGGCGCCAGTCTTGGAGATCTCTGCGATCTCATCCTGTGTTAGCTGGAACGTTGGTAGCTTAGACAGGTAACCCTCGAGCCTCTCAACCTTGTTGCTTGTTGTGAGTGCGATGATGTCCTGATCAATAACCCATCGAAGGCCGATCTCGGACTCCGTGACGCCGTACTTCTCGGCCAGCTTTGTGTAAAGAGGATCAACAGGTCCTCCCTTGGCTGTAACAATAGGAGTGAGGGGGGCGTATGCCGACACGGCAATGTTGTGCATCTTGTGGAAGTCGAGAAGGCCGCCGTGCTGGAGGTATGGGTGATACTCAATCTGGTTGATGGCTGGCTTGACCTTGGCTGTCTTGAGAATGGCCTCGAGATGCACTTGCAAGAAGTTGGATACACCGATGGACTTTGCTTTGCCGGACTCCTTGATCTGCTCCAGCTCGGCCCAGCGCTGTTGGAGGTCCTCATCAGTCTCAGCGAACCAGGGGCCGTGGATTAGATAAAGATCCACGTAGTCGAGACCAAGCTTTTGGAGGGAAGCATCAAAGGACTCAATGGCAGAGCCCTTCTTCTCGGCAGGGATCTTCGTGGTAACATAGAGCTGCTCCCTGGGAACACCTCCAGCCTTGATGGCTTGTCCAAGCTCTTCCTCATTGCCGTAAACTAAGAAGCTGTTAGAAATGTTCAATGGTGGATATTGCAGAGTGAGAAATCACCCTCAGCACCGTCAAGGTGACGATATCCAGTCTTGATAGCTTTAGTAGTGATGTCGACTACATGTTGGTCGAGTCCACTATTGGGATCATTCTTGTACTGGGCTGTACCTAGACCGAAAGCAAGCTGTATCTTGTGAGTTTCTGGTTGGAAGCATAACCTCGTCTCTAAGGAGCTGTTTGGAGACGTAGGGTGATAAACATACAACCGGAATTTCATTGCCGTCATTGAGCTTGTAGTGGGGGATATTTCGGGGGTTTGCAATGCTACCCATATTGTCGAATATTCTCAAAGTGAGTTTGTGCTGGTGGTAGAATATTGGATAGGTTTGCAATTGCACAGCTCCGAAAGTTCAATTGATGATCAAGAGTTATCGTTACGAATTGGACTGGGAGTTACATCATGCCGTTTAAATATTGTCCCCCACCTTTGCATGGATAAATGGATAGCATTGCGATTTACGGCGGGACTATTCCGTGATTTATAATAATGATGGGATGATGGGGCAGTTCAACGGTATGAACCTAGGTTATCTCCTTGAGGCCCCGGCTACTTATTACCCGCACCTTCATCTCGAGATACTTGAGTTTCTTTGCAGCATATGTGCGGATGAAAGTACCAAGCGTCCTGATACCATAGAATTGAAATGGAGGGTCTCAAGGAGATTGGTTGCGCTACTTGATTTGGAGCTAAAGTTTGTATGTCACTTGTACATGCCCTTCGTATTTACTAAAGTAGTACAGCTTGGTATCTATGACGAGGTGATAGTAGAGGCAATGCATGATTTTGTCTGCTTTGGCTTGTGGGTGCTTGTAGAACATATAAATATATATTCACAATGAGCTATGCGGAGTGAAGTCATGAAATAATATGTCCAATCATTGGCCAGCATGAAGTCATATCAAACTATTAAGGCGTGATATAGAACTACAGAAGACTAGCAAACCCCCACGTCTATCAGACATTGTAGTTTCTGGCTTGTTATACTGTAAAGTATATATTATTAGCGGTACAAGTGCATCGGCGGGTGTGTAACGTTAACTTGTGTATTGTCAAGGCGCATTGCGTCCCTTGACCTAATGAACGTCAAAGAGGAAGTATTGGTGCTGAAGTGATCTCAGAACATGAAGTTTTCTGAGCGTATGGGAAGTCATTAATAAGAGCTTGGTGTTTATAATCGAGCATCAAATGTATTTCGGCACAATATAAATATTGTAATTATGTCACTTACAGGGCCAAAAAGCTGCTTCGTATGAAATAGCAATGCAAAGTTGACACCGGTAGTCTAGGGTAGGCGACAATGGCACAACCGATCAAGTGACCGGCCAATGTACCGCCTGTTTATCCAAGTATTGTAGATTTTTCAATCATTATTCTACTCTATATGGAGTGCTCTGGTTGAACCATGCAATTGTCGTTGAAATAGCGGCCCTGTGCCCGTCTTACATGCGTCTGAATAACCAGGGGCTTAGACTACCGAACAGGACCTGTCAGATCCAGATCGTGGGGCCGGCGCTGGAGCTCCGGGCGTGATGTCAAGATAGACGACGATAACCGTCAGTAATTGCCACTTTTGTCATCCAGACACCGTCGTATCGCTATGTCATGTGCCATTGATATCTCGATTTACTTGTCAACGCAAATGATTCCAAATGCTTACTTACATGTTTCCTTATAAACTCATCTCCCCAAACATAATAACCCGCCGTTGATGCTCTGTCGCAACGCCCTCCGCAGAGCTGTCCCGCGCTCACAACCAACATCGCATTTACGAAGACTCAAACAAATGGCTGCTCACATCTCCAATGGCAACGGCGCATCGTCGCCTGCGTCCAAACACGAAGGCGCTTCGCTTGAGGATCTCCCCAAGTCGTGGCATTTCACCGAATCCCTCCCCGCCGACTCAATTTTCCCCACACCCGCCGACTCCCACAAGACTCCTCGAGATCAGATAACGCCTCGACAAGTGCGCAATGCCGCATATACATGGGTACGTCCTGCCGAACAGGAGGACCCCGAACTCCTCGCTGTTAGTCCAGCCGCGCTGCGCGACATAGGAATCAAGCTTGGAGAGGAGAAGACAGACAACTTCAGACAACTGGTTGCTGGAAATAAGCTATACGGCTGGGATGAAGAGAAGCTCGAGGGTGGCTACCCATGGGCCCAGTGTTATGGAGGTTTCCAATTTGGACAATGGGCTGGCCAGCTTGGTGATGGCAGAGCCATTTCACTGTTCGAGACAACCAACCCTACTTCCGGAGAGCGCTACGAGCTTCAACTCAAGGGTGCCGGCATGACACCCTACTCACGGTTTGCTGACGGAAAGGCAGTCCTGAGATCCAGCATCCGAGAGTTTGTCGTATCGGAAGCACTTAATGCTCTTAAAATCCCCACTACAAGAGCGCTATCTCTCACCCTTCTACCACATTCAAAGGTTCGCCGAGAGACGATTGAACCAGGCGCTATTGTTCTACGGTTTGCGCAGTCATGGGTGCGTCTCGGCAACTTCGATATTTTGAGGGCCAGAGGAGACCGCAAACTCATCAGGCAACTGTCCACATACATTGCTGAAGACGTTTTTGGTGGCTGGGATAAGTTGCCAGCTCGACTTGAAGATCCGGACGAACCTAAGAAGTCACCGGCACCGAAGCGTGGAGTTGCCGCTGACAGTATCGAGGGCGCAGACGGTTCTGAGGAGAACCGATTTACGAGACTTTACCGTGAAGTTGTGCGACGCAACGCCAAGGTGGTTGCTAACTGGCAAGCGTACGGATTTATGAACGGTGTCTTGGTGAGTATTCGGTTCTTGAACCTTATCGAAATCCTGCTAATGCGTGACAGAATACCGACAACACCTCCATATATGGACTGTCTATAGACTTTGGCCCATTTGCCTTTATGGACAATTTTGATCCCGCATATACACCAAACCATGATGACTATGCTCTTCGTTACGCTTATAGAAACCAACCTACCATCATCTGGTGGAACCTTGTTCGCTTTGGCGAGGCTATTGGCGAGCTGATGGGGGCAGGCGCAAATGTCGACGACTCGACCTTTATTTCGGAGGGTGTGACCAAAGAACAGGAAGCAGAAGTTGTGGCAAGGGCCGAGAAACTAATCACTCAAGCTGGAGAAGAGTTCAAGGTCGTGTTCCTTGAAGAGTACAAGCGACTCATGACTGCTCGTCTGGGTCTCAAGACCCACAAGGATTCTGATTTTGATGTGCTTTTCAGCGAAGCTTTGGACACCATGGAAGCTCTAGAGCTTGATTTCCACCACTTCTTCCGTCGCCTCAGCAAGATCAAGTTGCAGGATCTGGCCACTGAAGAGGCATGCAAGGAGAAGGCATCGGTTTTCTTTCACAAGGAAGGACCCCCAACTACCATTTCTGAAGACGATGCCAAAGCACGCATCGCGATTTGGCTTGAGAGCTGGCGGGCGCGCATGGTTGAAGATTGGAAGGACGAAGGAGAGACCGTTTCGGAAGCCAAGGATAGCGAGAGAATCGAGGCGATGAAGCGGGTGAACCCCAACTTCGTGCCTCGTGGTTGGATTCTCGATGAGCTTATTCAACGTGTGGAGAAGGACAGCGAGCGAGACGTGTTGAACCGCGTCATGCAAATGGCCCTCAACCCATTCGAAGACCGCTGGGATGGCGAAATTTTCGACGGCAAGACATACAATGGTGATAAGGATGAGGAGCTTCGATGGACAGACGATCCCCCCAAGACTGAGCGAGCCATGCAATGCAGCTGCAGTTCATGAGATAGACATTCAGATAGCATTCCTCAATCAGAAGCATTCGCTTTCGGTTCACGTCAAATCTACAAGATCCTATTTGGTGGTATGTAACGACCGGCGGTAAGAGGCAGCGGTCATGGAGATTGTTTACTCTCCCATGCTTCCATAAACGGCGTTGAAATATTCATCTTGAACACAAGATAGAGGTAGACTCGACTGGATGCAGCAGATCTACCGGAGCAGATCTGTTGCGCAAGCTCACCTACAATAAAATGTGCCCGTATACAATTTAATTTGGTAGAAGAAGAAAAAAATTCCAAAGCTCGCTGCGAATTGCGGAATAAGAGGTAGTGGACTGAGCTTGTTGGCCTGAGGCACAAAGCAAAAAGCGCTGACCAATGAGCATTAATGTAAATTAATCGCGGGCTAGCGCCACTAAATCCATCACCCGAACAGCAGGTTCCCTTTCAAGACGTCAACGACTGAGCATATATTCGCCGCCAGCGAACCCTGCAACTTTTAGCATCTTCCCTCCGTCAAGGCGACACGATGCTCCGAAATACTCTAGCACGTTCGGCTTGGCGGACGAGTCGGCGGGCGGTCAATGTCTCGCGAACCTTCGCGACGACAAGCCAGCGCCCGGCCGAGGTGGAGCTGACAATTGGTGAGCATCTTTGTGCATGGAGCCATTGACGACGAGTGAGAGGCTAATAGTGCTACCAGATGGCAAGAAGGTCTCTATTGAAGGTACGATATGATGCTTGGACGGATTGGTCGACGTCTTCTGACAGAACTGTAGCTGGCTCTGCCCTTATTCAAGCCTGCGAGAAGGCGGGTTCAACAGTTCCTCGGTAAGTTAACACATCATATTGAACTTGAATAGCCCGGCTAACCTTTTCTAGATACTGCTACCATGAGTACGATACCTACGATTCCTCGCACGATCGACATATCACTGACAATGCCTCAGGAAGCTTATGATTGCCGGTAACTGCCGAATGTGTCTGGTCGAGGTCGAGAGGGCCCCGAAGCCCGTTGCCTCTTGTGCCTGGCCTGTACAACCCGGAATGGTCGTCAAGACCAACTCTCCTCTTACCCACAAGGCCCGTGAGGGTGTTATGGAATTCTTGCTCGCCAACCATCCCCTCGATTGCCCTGTCTGTGATCAAGGTGGTGAGTGTGATCTTCAGGACCAGTCTATGCGTTACGGAGCCGACCGAGGCCGATTCCACGAGATTGGCGGCAAGCGAGCCGTCGAGGATAAGAACATCGGCCCCCTGATTAAGACCTCGATGAACCGATGTATTCACTGCACCCGTTGCATTCGTTTCGCCAACGATATCGCCGGAGCCCCGGAGATGGGATCCACCGGCCGTGGTAACGATATTCAGATTGGTACCTACCTCGAGAAGAACCTGGACACCGAGATGTCCGGCAACGTTATCGACCTCTGCCCCGTTGGTGCTCTTACTTCAAAGCCTTATGCTTTCCGTGCCCGTCCCTGGGAGCTGAAGCACACCGAATCGATCGATGTTCTTGACGGTCTTGGTTCCAACATCCGTGTCGACTCCCGAGGCCTCGAGGTCATGCGTGTTCTCCCCCGACTTAACGACGACGTGAACGAGGAATGGATCAACGACAAGACCAGATTCGCCTGTGACGGTCTCAAGACTCAGCGACTGACAATGCCTCTGGTCCGCCGTGAGGGCCGCTTCGAGCCTGCTGATTGGGAGGAGGCTCTCACCGAGATTGGCCGTGCTTACCAGATTAAGAACCCCCAGGGTAACGAATTCAAGGTTATTGCCGGTGCTCTTACTGAGGTTGAGTCCCTGGTTGTTGCCAAGGATATGGCTAACAAGCTTGGTTCCGAGAACCTGGCTCTCGATACCCCTACTGGCAGCCAGCCTCTCGCCCATGGTATTGATGTCCGATCCAACTTCCTTTTCAACTCCCAGATCTGGGGTATTGAGGAGGCCGACGCTATCTTGATTGTTGGTAGCAACCCCCGACACGAAGCCGCTGTTCTCAACGCCCGTATCCGAAAGCAATGGCTCCGATCTGACCTCGAGATTGGTGTTGTTGGCGAGACATGGGACTCCACCTTTGAGTTCGAGCACTTCGGTGCCGACCACGCTGCCCTCAAGTCTGCTCTTTCCGGACCCTTCGCCGAGACCCTCAAGAACGCTAAGCGACCTATGATCATTGTCGGCTCTGGTGTAACTGACCACGTTGATGCCAAGGCTTACTACGAGACTATTGGTGCTTTTGTTGACAAGCACGCTTCTAACTTCCGAACTGAGGAGTGGCAAGGCTATAACGTTCTCCAGCGTGAGGCTTCTCGTGCTGGTGCTTTCGAGGTTGGCTTCACTACCCCCTCTGCTGAGGTTGCCGAGACCAAGCCTAAGTTCGTCTGGCTCCTCGGTGCCGATGATGTCAACGAGGCCGATATTCCCAAGGATGCTTTCGTTGTTTACCAAGGTCACCACGGTGACAAGGGTGCTCAGATTGCTGACATCGTTCTCCCCGGTGCTGCTTACACTGAGAAGGCTGGTACTTACATCAACACTGAGGGTCGTGTTCAGATGACCCGAGCTGCTACTTCTCTACCTGGTGCCTCCCGAACTGACTGGAAGATTCTCCGAGCTGTCAGTGAGTTCCTCGGCGCCGCTCTCCCCTACGACGACGTTACTATGGTCCGAGACCGCATGGTCGAGATCAGTCCTGCTCTGGCTGCCTACGACGTTGTTGAGCCCGTTGCTCTTCCAGCACTGAGCAAGGTTCAGCTTGTGGACCAGAACAAGGGTGCCCAGGTCACTGGAACACCTCTCAAGAAGGTTATCGACAACTTTTACTTCACAGACGTCATCTCACGAAGGTATGTTGATTTGTTCTGTCAATTATTTAATTCCCTACTAACATTATCCCTAGCTCTCCCACAATGGCACGCTGCTCAGCGGCCAAGGCCACTGGTGACGCCAGGACAAACTTTATGGCTCCCGGTATGGAGGAGGATAAGCCTATGGGCCAGGTCGAGTATGGCGTATGAGGTGGCGGTTGTAAAAGAATAGAAAGATTTACTTTTGTTTTATGCGTTGGAAGCTCGTAGTATCTGTACATATAGGACGTCGGATGGAGGGCTGCAGGTAGATAAGTTGAATACCTAATTCCTTCACTACGATGTGCACCTCTGGAAGGGCCTCCCTAATTCACGACTTTCGTCTCCGGTTGTTGTTCTTGAGGAACATGTACATTTCCTTGTCGTTGATAGCAGGTGCTCCGTTGACGTACTTGATTTGCGGAGGTGACGGGTTGAACTGCGATGAAGATGAACGAGCCGAGTTCTAGTGGGCTCCGGGCTGATCATGATCTTGGTTCAATTGCTCCTGTTTGATCTGTTTCTCGAGCTCAGCCTGTCGCCAGCCCAGTTCCATCTCACGCTGTTCAGCCGTGTTGGCCGATGTTGCTATGAATTGCATTTGTAGAAATGCCTGGCGCTCGCGTAATGACCGCGCCTTGGATATGTCAAAATTGGCTGGAGGTACCGGAATGCTCCCTAAACTGCCTGAGCCCAGCTTCGGCGCTGGGGCTTCCATGTTGTTGATCATCTTGCCGAGTTCATGAGAAGCGAGACCACGTTGGACATCTGGGACGACATTTTCGGCTTTTCTGTCGACGGCTTCGAAGCGTCGCCCTTCTTGGAAGATGCGCTCGCGCTCACGCACACACAAGGCGAGGAAGTTGTCGCGGGTGCCCACGCTATGGGTACCCAGGGCCTCGAGCTCTGCCTGCAGACGGTCGAGTTTAGTGAAGGAGGCAGGGGTGAGGGTATCTTGCAGTTTGTCTTTTTCGCCAATGGGACAGAATATGGCGGGTGTGAATGAGACGAGCTCGGGAATGATGGGATGGCCTTCTGGGTCTGGAGTGTCCTGCAGAGAATCTACGACCGCAGGACGGCGTGGAAGCTGGGCCATGTTGTTGTACGTGCCGTGTTGTGCTCTGCTATGGCAGTTGGATTTATAGAGACACCGTGAATTTTGTGGCTGTTTACAGGTGGGTGATGTATCCGTACCACGGATGATGTTGGATGGAGGTGGGTGAGTGGTGGGTGGTGAATGGCG